>JAVLUX010000001.1:16817500-18017500 GCA_032164185.1 Moxostoma hubbsi
AATGTAATGTATATGCTGTTGGATATGTTTTAAGGAAATGTAAACCTGAAAATTTGTTTAACTTATTTGTTTTTGTTTTATTTATTAAAACATTTTACATTTATACTACTATTTGCAATTTATTTTAGTTACTGTTTACTTGAGAACCCGAAGCACTGTTTACTTGACTACAAGATGGTGTTGATTTAAAAAAAGTTAATAGTTCTTTTGAGACTTTCTTCACACACTGATTTGGTCAGACTGATTCCCAAATCTGACTGAATGATTCACTAGGTAATTTGTCTGAATCAAAATAATAATAATTACAAAAAAATTATTGGAACTGTCATAAATTAATTACAAATGCACCAATTTTTTTTTCGGGGCAATACTGATTAAAACCATAAACTTTAGGCAGATACCGATATTTTGCCTCTTGCTTTTGCTCAGGAATTACGCTTTAAACATTTACAAAGAGATGCAATAGCTATTTTATTGTTTTAACAATAAATAATTTCCATTGAACATGAATTGGATCTGTTGAATACAGGCAAAAGTTTTAAGAGCCGCAATGAAAGATAAATACTAGATAAAGTAGAAAATAACATAATTGTTAATTTAGGGCAAAATTTTATTTTTCATTTCTACAACATTTTTATTTCTGTTTTTATATTCTACACAATAAAATTTACATTTTAAATATTATGATAGAACGTTACTAATTCATATTATGCACATATATAGAACTAGATCAATGATAAAATATTTACATTTTAGACATGTGACATTTGAACATAATTGGAATTTTTTTTTTTTTCATTTATTTTAATTTGCGTTCATGTCTGTAACGATGGGTTTTCCTCAATGTGAAGAAACGGTTATAAAAAAATTACTCTTAGGAGTGTCAACCCTTCTATATTATGTGACTGTGAATTGAAATGCATAATCCATAAATAATACCAAAGTTTTTACTCATGTCCACTTTAATCATATCTGTATCGCAAGTTCATTTCCTATTCTAAAGTGGAAGAAAACTTGTTTGGACTGAACATTTTCTGATGTCTGGACTATCTGTAGGTGTCTATGATAATTCATTAAAATGGTTTGAGATATATTCATACACACACACACACACACACACAGTATCTCACAAAAATGAGTACACCCCTCACATTTTTGTAAATATTTGATTATATCTTTTCATGTGACAACACTGAAGAAACGATACTTTGCTACAATGTAAAGTAGTGAGTGTACAGCTTGTATAACAGTGTAAATTTGCTGTCCCCTCAAAATAACTCAACACGCAGCCATTAATGTCTAAACCTCTGGCAACAAATGTGAGTACACCCCTAAGTCAAAATGTCCAAATTGGGCCTAATTAGCCATTTTCCCTCCCCGGTGTCATGTGACTTGTTAGTGTTACAAGGTCTCAGGTGTGAATGGGGAGCAGGTGTGTTAAATTTGGTGTCATTGCTCTCACACTCTCAAACTGGTCACTGGAAGTTCAACATGGTACCTCATGGCAAAGAACTCTCTGAGGAAAAACGAATTGTTGCTCTACATAAAGATGGCCTAGGCTATAAGAAGATTGCCAAGCTCTGGTGAACTCCATGCCCAAGAGGGTTAAAGCAGTGCTGGAAAATAATGGTGGCCACACAAAATATTGACACTTTGGGCCCAATTTGGACATTTTCACTTAGGGTGTACTCACTTTTGTTGCCAGAGGTTTGGACATTAATGGCTGTGTGTTGACTTATTTTTAGGGGACAGCAAATTTACACTGTTATACAAGCTGTACACTCACTACATTACATTGTAGCTAAGTGTCATTTCTTCAGTGTTGTCACATGAAAAGATATAATCAAATATTTACAAAAGTGTGTGTGTTTTCACTGCAAATGCTGGAATTGCCATGTGTGTGTTTTTCACTGCAAATGCTGGAATTGCCATGAAGTGGTGGTCAGAAAAAATAACACAAACACAGATCACAGTTTGGCGATATATCTTATTTCATCACTAATTAAAGTTCATATAATACGGGAGCGTGACTAGTAAATAAGCACAACTCCTTAGCTGTCATTCTTTGTGCGGTCAGAGCTGCTTCAACCAGTCGCGGAAGAGACCCAATCTGAGCGATAGTCGAGAACGGGAGAGATTTAAAGTTCCGCCGGCTGATGCACACTCTAACACGGAGACGCTCATCTCTCACCCCCGCTGTCTGCAGCTCGCAACATCATCATCTTCATGATAAGATCAATCTTATGTGACAAATAACACTAAAATTACAACAACAATAAAATGTGTGTGTGTGTGTGTGTGTGTATATAGATTATATATACACACACACACACACACACACACACACACCAACAACAGTTTTAGTGGTTTGAGTGAACCACACTTTTATATCCAGTTTCCTTTTCAAAAGAGTTTATACAAAGTACATGTTACATCCTGCTTAAATGTCCCTGTTTGTTTGGACAATCTTATTTTCGTGAAAATGTGTATGTTCTTATTTATTGTTCTATTTTATTTAGGTGTAATATTGAGAAAATAACAAGTTTGCAGTAATGCAAAGATATTATTTAATTTTGTAAAAATATTTTAATTTCAAAACAGTGTGCATTTATAGTTGTTGTTGCTATTTTGTGTGTTACAAATACACATTTACAAATACACATTTCAGCATTATCAGTAATCTATTTGTGCATTTTCATTGATAACCATGCAAGTTAACTCATGATACCATTTGTTTATTATATCACTGTCGCAATATTAAACTCCATAATCGCAATATGACATTTTCCCCAAATCTTGCAGCCCTAATAAATACGCCATTGGTTTTCGTAGCTGCGTTTATAAATAAATAAATTATGACTGATATGCCAATGGATATGTCAGTTTGGTCCATAATTGGATAAATATTGGTGGCCAATTGCACCCTAAAATTTATCAAATTGTGGGAACCCTGAATTTAATGTAATGTTAAAAAATAGAAATCTGTTAAATAACATATTCGTTTTTTGCTCTGTTACTGAAATCATTTTTTACATTTTACTGATATTGGTGTGGATTGCCAAAACCCAACCAACAGCACAGACTTGACATTAAATTATTTGATCGCTGTCAATGTGCAATTGACCCTCTAAGCTCCAACTCTATGCTCTAAACTCTAATGACATTGTTTAATCCTGTGACCCAGCAATAATGTTATTTACATTTTTTGGGGCATTTGATATAATCCCACTTAAAACTACTCAAACCCACATTACTCCTGTAGGCTCTTATTGTAGAAAAAGCAAATGCTTGTCAGAGAAATAGCGGATGGCCACAGTTGCTAATATAGGATTGGTCAGAAATGCTTTTAAGGCAGCGCTTAGTGAAGAATACATTATGTGCTTCCGTTTCATTGTACTATATGCTTAAGACTTATTTTCTGGATTTAATCTCAACAGAAATTACTTCTGGCCCAGTTGACCAGTGCCAAGAAAGTCCTCTCTACTGTCAATGAGTCTCCCGATACATCTTTTGAATATGTTCCTCCTAAGGTATACCTCAATGCTACATGCTGCATCTTTTCAATTCTGTTGTTTAGACATTCAAATGTAATACCTTCTGATGATGACTCTGTACGCTGAGCTATGTCATGGTTTTCACCTCAAGCCCAAAGTCAAAAACTGCTCTACTGCACGAGCGCGTCTGCAGGAGCCAATAGATCTGGATGAGCTGATGTCTCTATCGGAGTCTGAGAAAGAGGAGGACGAGTGGCATCCAAAGAAAAGCGACGGACCACGCAGAGTCTCCAAGAAGTCCAAAATGACTGGGGTGAGACTCGTGATGGACATGTGGTCTGTAAAGCTTGAGAGAGCCTACTTGAAAATCAGCAAAAACAAATAAGATATTATATTCCACATAAATAAAATAAAGCCTAGTTGTATAGGGGCATTAGGATGGTTTTGCATTGTAAAATGAATTTAATGACTAATGCACATTTTACACCACAAATCTCATATTTAAAAGTGATGGCAATAATAAAAGTAAAACGTTGAGAATTTGGGGGTAAAATATGCTAAAGTGTCCTGAAAATGTCACAATGCAAAAGGTCTTTAGGTGTATTTTATTTTTTAGAAAAAATATAATTTTATTTTATTTATTTGGTACTAAATATGATCTTGACAGGTTTCAAAATCACCAAATAGTTATAGCTTGTAATAATATTTTAAGTTCTTTATAATTGTTCTTTAAATTATTAAAATAAATGGCAGAAGTTCTTTAACTCACCCAAATTTAATATTTTATAATTTTTGGACCCCTTTTAGTATGTTGAAGCTTTTAAGCAAGATGTTTTATATATTGAAGTCAGAAGTTTAGGTTGAAGTCATTAAAACTCATTTTTAACCACTCCACAGATTTCATATTAGCAAACATAGTTTTGGCAAGTCATTTTGGACATCTACTTTGTGACACGTGAAATGTTTCCAACAATTGTTTAGAGACCGATTGTTTTTCTTTTAATTGACTATATCACAATTCCAGTGGGTCAGACGTTTACATACACTAAGTTAATTGTGCCTTTTAGTAGCTAGGAAAATTGCAGAAAATTATGTTAAGCCATCAGGCAACTAGCAATTAGCTTCTAATAGGCTAATGTGAGTCAATTGGAGTACCACCTGTGGATACCTTCATACTCGGTACCTCTTTGCATCATGGGAAAATCTAAAGAAATCCGCAAAGACCCTTTTTTTTGGTTCATCCTTGGGAGCAATTTCCAAATGCCTGAAGATACCACGTTCAGTACAACCAATAGTATGCAAGTATAAACACCATGGGACCATGCAGCCATTGTACCGCTCAGGAAAGAGACACATTCTGTTTCCTAGTGATGAATGTAGTTTGGTTTGAAAAGTGAAAATCAATCCCAGAACAACAGCAAAGGACCTTGTGAAGATGGTGGAGGAACTGGGCAGACCAATATCTATATCCACTGTAAAACGAGTCCTATATCGACATAAGCTGAAAGGCTGCTCAGGCAGGAAGAAGTCACTGCTCCAAAACTGTCATAAAAAGCCAGGCTACAGTTTGCAAGTGCACATTGGTACAAAGATCAGAGAAATGTCCTCTGGTCTAATGAAACAAAAATGTAACTCTTTGGCCATAATGACCATCGTTATGTTTGGAGGGAAAAGGTTGAGGCTTGCAAGCCGAAGAACACCATCCCAACCATGTAGCATGGGGGTGGCAGCATCATGTTGTGGGGGTGCTTTGCTGCAAGAGGGACTGGTGCACATCACAAAATAGATGGCATCATGAGGAAGAAAAATTATGTGGATATATTGAAGCAACATCTCAAGACATAAGCCAGGAATTTAAAGCTCTGTTGCAAATGGGTCTTCCAAATGGACAATGACCCCAAGCATACCTCCAAGTTGTGGCAAAATGGCTTAAAGGCAACAAATTCAAAGTATTGTAGTGGCCATCACAGAGCACATTTTTCCCCCATTCAGATGGTTGATGTGAACCATTAACTGAAACTCCTGACCCGTATTTGCATGATTTTATGCACTGCTGCCACACAATTGGCTGATTAGATAATCACATGGATGATTGTTGGTGCCATTTCTGTAACTGCTGATCTCCTTGGATTTTCATGCCCAATAGTCTCTAGAATTTACTCCGAAAGGTGCCAAAAACAAAAAACATCCAGTGAGCAACAGTTCTGTGGACTGAAATGCCTTGTTGATGAGAGAGGTTAACTGAGAATGGCCAGACAGGTTTGAACTGACAAAGTCTACGGTAACTCTGATAACCACTCTGTACAATTGTGGTGAGAAGAATAACATCTATTCATAGAATGCTATTCTGAGATGCGGGTTAGCACTGTAAAGGCGGCATGAGGGGGACCTACACAATATTGCAGGTGGTTTTAATTTTGTGGCTGATCTTTGTATATCTTTTGATTCTGTCTTCTCTAGTGTGCATGTCGGGGTCGCTGTGTTAACAAGCTTTGTCGCTGCCGCAAGGGAAAAATGACCTGTGGGGAAAACTGTCTCTGTGACCATGAGAAATGCCGCAACTTGGAGAATTGCACCAATGTGGTAAGTGGAATATGTTCTTTTGAAGACACAGGTTGTTTGGTGGCCAATTATTTGAAGTTATGTTTTTCATCATTGTCTTACAACCAGACCGAAATATGTGATGTGTCTAAGGACTCTGTCGCAATTCCAGAGGACCCCACAGCGGTCAGCCCCCAAGATGCCACATTTTTCAGACCCCCTAGTGTACCACCCACTAAGAAGGTAGGACCACATAAGATTTTGTTTTTCTTTTGTCATCTATTACCATGTAGCCTTTTAAAGGTAAAGTTCACCCCAAAATGAAAATGGAAATTATTTACTCACCCTTTACACTTACGCAAAGTTTTTTGCTTGGAGCTAAAAAATAAATTTCAAACAGTCGAGCATCGGTATAGTATTTGCGAACATTTGGACACCTGCCACACCAGTGGGGGGAGGCAGTTAGTGGAACATTTAAAAATGAGGATGCACAAGAATACTTGTATAACATCAACTAAAGATATTTAAATGCGTTATCAATGACTTCGTGCCTCATTCTATATAGCAGAATTCACACAAGATCAGTTAAAGAAGCTGATTTTAAATACTCTATTTAAGGACGATATACCGTATACTGTATATACGACATAGTCTTGGAAAATGTCTCTATGCAAACAATCGTACAGATATAGTTAGGTTTGCATCAGCTTGGTAACTGCATGCCGGTGTGTTCATGTTGACTGATCTCAAACCTGGGTCACAACCATCGATCATGTGGACTAATGAGAGAATGGTGTAAAGCAGCCTGTTAAAAGTTTTTGTGAGTGGTCACCCTGGCGAGCTGTTTCAAACCACTGAAACAAACTCACAACATTTTTTCTTCAAAATGACGTCACAATCTGCGTTTTGCTTGAAGTATATTGTGGCCTTTGTGTTTCCCTACTTGTGCACTTAAATTCTCTGTTACATTGGAAATTTTAAGAATCTTGATGCTTTTCCATAGAATCACAATTGATAATGACCACATCTGTTGAAGTCCAAAAAATACCAAAAGGTAGTCCATACAACTTGTGCATTATGCATTCCAAGTCTTTGTCATATTATAGCTTTTTCTGGGGATTCAACAGACCGAAATTTGTTGTTATTTACAGAAAAGGTAGGGTTGACCATACGTTCTTTTTCCCCCTAGGCATGTCCTCTTTTTCGGACCTAAATTTGCGAAAATGTCCAGGATTTGGCTTCATTGTTTGTGTATGCATATTTGAATTGCTTTAACCCCTCTTATTAAGTCCCGCCTTCTCACACACAAATTGTTCGATTATAAGAGGCTTGCAGCAACTATTGGACAAATTCCTGGCTGTCAATCTCTCCGCGAACATGCAAATCACTTGTGTTCAGCATCAAATAGTTGCTTGACAGTAGCAGCAAATGACAGCCGAGTGGAAACAATGCCCTAACAAAAGTGCAGATTTACAGAAGATTTGCACAAATAATTCCAATGCTTTCGTCCAGGTCGAGATCCGTGGGAAGCAGAACGTATGACACGTAAAGCTGGCACTTATGTGGCAGTTGCTAATAAAGGTGCAAGTTATTTAGAAGCACACATTAGCTCTGCAAAGCATACAGGGTCACAAAAGGTGAAAGTTCATCAGGTAAATTAACGGACTACTTTTTGCGACCAGTTAAAATTATCACAATGCTTAATTTTCCATGGCCATTCAAAATAATAGTAAATGAATGTACACTCATTGCATCAAATATTTTATTTTACTTCATCGACATTCAAAAGAATGTTGGAAATGTTTATTTATATATATTTATGTTATGCTAATAGTGTCTTTTTCACAGTATTAAAGATTGCATTCATAGTAACATTGTTTTGAACAGTTGTTTTTTTTTTTTTTTTTTTTTTTTTGAAGGTTTGTCTCCCCTCGAAATAAGGTGTGCCTCCCCTCACAATAAGGTGTACCTTACCCCTCAAAAAGGTTTGCTTTCCCCCGCAATAGATGTATCCAGCCCTTTTCAAAATTGATCTTGTTTTTACTACAGTGACCATATTTTAACCATGATATTTGTAGAAAACCCATAGTAATCATTTTGAAAAATCAAAACTATGGTATTCATATTCTGCCAAAATACATGATTGCTACAGTTTTATTATAGTAGCACTATAAGTACCACAAACAAAGCCCTTAGAAAAAATAACCATGAATTCACAATAGCAAAACTGCAGTTATCATTACTGTAATAAACTTATTTTTATTTAATTTTTTTTACTAAGAACTATGGTTTAAAAAATCAGGGTATATGTACCACAAATTAACCATTGTGTTACTATAGTAAAATGTACTATATTTTTTGGCAGAATGATTGATTTTTATTTTTAAAATCACTCAATAATTCAATTGTTTACCATATATGATGAGCAGGAGATTGGAGACATGAGCCACCTGCCTGCCGATCTGAAGCTTGAAAAGAAGCCTGTCCCTGTTGACGAGAGTGACAGCGATGAAGCAGACCCCATGAACAGCACTGCCAGCTTCCTCCGGAGGAACAAGAGAGGTCTAAATAACTTCAAAAACAGCTTCTTTTCTGGCTGCACGCCCATCCGTGAAGAGCATTAGCCATTCAAGTTCTGATAGATATGCCTGCTTGTCTGTTCTTGTCTAGTCTCTTTTTCATGTGCTTTAAATATATGCATTTGTTTGTTAAAGAACTTAATAGTTGTAATATAGTTTGTAATATTGCTTTGCAGTTGCTATAATGACTAACGCACTAGCAAGATGAACAACAGCACACGTCATGAGTAATTTTATACTTTTTTAATAGTTTGGCGGCATGATGTTTAATCATATTTTAGATGTTATTTCTATTGAGAAATGTAGTGACTTTAATAAATGATTGATTTAATTTGGGGTCTTGCATATTCTCTTCAAGCATAGAGTGCAAAATATCTGAAGAATTCCTCTAATTTATTGATTTTTGCCTGGCAAAACTGATGCTTTTGGAGTGCTGTAAGATTTACTGTTAATTCGTAACCCTTGTGCGTCAATAAAAATAAAAGTTACTCAGAGGTCCTTTGAGGACAAAAATGTCCATGTCAAAAAACTGCCATAATAATATATATTAATATTATTTTCCAGTTTCAATGAGTTAATTATTTTAACCAACATCAGTCCTGACCATAACTACCAAATATTCATTCATTTTTAGGATTTTAATCCTTTAAATGCCAGTTTGGTTACATAATGACATTGTTTTTTTACACACACATTTCTCTATATACATACAAAACACACTCTGACATCCATAGCAACACACCCACACAGTTCTAGCTGCATCATTTATTTAATTGGCCTGCAGTGCTCTATAATACATCAAACAGAAAATGGGGGAAAAAAGCATGTTTTTGCTCCATAGGCTAAACGTGAGAAAAATGGCGCCATCTGGTGGAAAATATTAAAAATGTACATTTTGAAGCCAGGGTTCTGGAATGAAAGCATATAGAATTCGTGATTTTATGCTTTAACGGCACTGGGATCAAATATTGCAGTTTTAATGGGTTTCAGTGGGGACAATTTTGCCCTGAAGGTCCTGAGTGTGACTATTTTGTGTACAGTGTATTATAGATGTAGGAACTGAGGTTGAAATATCAAAATTCCCCTCAAAATACACACCTTTGGCTAAATTTATGCCATTGATATTAACAGTAAAAACGATCATCAATAGTCGCACAAGGGTTAAATTGTAAATATTTAAAAAAAATTATTTTATTTTATTTTTTCTGCAAAGAGTTGCTCTCACAACTGTGAATTTGCAAACTATTCTGATGTAGAATATGAACTGAATGCAGGGATACATTTGTTCAAAAACGTGATCTAATTTAAAGTTTATGACATGTAGAAAGCAGTGCACTACAGGTAACTTACATTTTTAATAAAATCCACGTATTTAACCACATGTGCATGTGTTTTCTTTTGGTGGAATTGTTATCCAGGTAAAACTTTTTAATTTTATGAAATTTTCATGATTTAATACAAATAAAGCTCAGTTGACTGCAAGTTACTATCACAACATTTTTTTTGGAATCATCTCCCATTTATTAAAAAAAAAATGGAAGCGAATAGGGCCAATCCGTAAATGTTAAAGTATTAATTTCAAAAGTATAGTCACAAGACCTAAACAATATGTGTGTTGTTATTTTAGTGTGATCAAATCGCTAACTAACCTTTTCTGTGTAAAGGTTTGTCCAATTTTACAAGTTTGCCTTGACGACAAAACAGTAAACTCTTTAAAAACGATTCTTCACATCTTGTTGCAATACTTTTAAAAGCGTGAGTATTTAATATTTATGGATTGGCCCCATTCACTTCCATTGAACCTGTAATATAAAAATAAATCTGTTGAAGTGAGGCAGTTACATTGCAAGAAAATGTGGCCAGTCCATAAACATTGAAATACTAACGGTTTCAAAAGAATAGCCACAAGATGTAAACCTACATATTAACACACATTAGAGTGATAAAATGGCTTACTAACAGTTTCTGTGAATATTTATATAATTTATATCCAATAAAAATGTTTATTAGTGTCGTATAATTAGAATAATTGTTTCTATGTTTGCAATGAGCGTAAGAGTTGTGTTTACTCGAGGTATCTCGAGTTTCGTTCAGCGCTATAATTAAGCACACGCGCTGTTGCAGAGAACCAATCCAACTGTGGTGTAGTTTTGGCTCATATGAACATTAATTACGTAGCGTGCTTTGACGAATCAACGTCCGTATGCAGTCATTAACATCCATGAGCCGAGCTTTCGCCGTGGAGGGATTGGCCATTTCTCATCTAGTCAGTCCAGTGCGAATTCAGCAGAAAGACCCTTGCATGGTAAGAATATAAAACCCTTGTGTGGATCACATTTACACTTTTGTGTGAGGATCAGAAGTTGGGATATATTGCGCATTGAAGAGTTTTGGCAGGTGGATTTTGCTTCATCCTATTCACATGCGGATAAACTGAATAAATGAAAGGGTATATTGGGATGAGATTACTAGTAAAAAAAATTATTAGTGCAATTACAATGAATTTTAAAATGATCTGTTGAAGTTATCTTACCTTTTCAGATACATTTAAAGGATAGTGAAGCATGTACTTCGTCAAAAGGTTTTACTTTTATGCATAAAGACTCTGTTGCCAGTCCCAGAACTAAATACTGTTACACAATAACAAACATATTCTGTTTCAGTCTCTAGTCTAGACCATGTACAGTGTTACTTTATGCTTTAATTAAAAACAATACAATGTATGCTTTTAAAAAGCTGAAAATATGCATTCAAAACAGTTGAAATATGCATATAACTGTTTTGATTGAACACATGAATATACACTTAGAGGAAAAAAAGAGTCTAGTAGAACTAACTATGGTGTGTTTAGTGCATTTGCAGATCGAAAGGCTGAGATAGTCTTCATGCGCCCTGCATAGATATTTTAATAGGTAATGGCTTCTTTCATTCCCTTTATTTATATGAGAACTTTCAATATTATGAGCATTTAGTTAATTGAGATGTACAGTAAGCCAGAAGTTTACATATGTTGAAGTTATTAAAACAAATTTTTTAACAACTCCACAGATTTAATATTAGCAAACTATAGTTTTGGCAAGTCGTTTAGGACCTTGTGCATGGCATGAGTAATTTTTCCAACAATTGTTTACAGACAGATGTTTCACTTTTAATTGACTATATAACAATTCTAGTGGGTCAGAAGTTTACATACACTAAGTTAACTGTGCCTTTAAGCAGCTTGGAAAATTCCCCAAAATAATGTCAAGCCTTTAGATAATTAATCAATTAGCATCTAATAGGAGGTGTACTGAATTTGAGGTGTACCCGTGGATGTATTTTAAGGCCTACCTTCAAACTCAGTGCCTCTTTGATTGACATCATGGGAAAATCAAAAGAAATCAGCCGAGACCCCAAAAAACAAACTGTGGACCTCCACAAGTCTTGTTAATCATTGGGAGCAATTTCCAAATGCCTGAAGGTACCACATTCATCTGTACAAACAATAGTATGCAAGTATAAACACAATGGGACCACGCAGCCATCATACTGCTGAGGAAGGAAATGGATTCTGTCTCCTAGAGATGAATGCAGTTTGGTGTGAAAAGTGAAAATCAATCCCAGAACAAAAGCAAAGGACCTTGTGAAGATGCTGGAGGAACAGGTAGACAAGTATATCCACAGTAAACTGAGTCCTATAGTCAAGTCAAGTGGTTTTTATTGTCACACAACAATATACAGTTAGTACAGTACACAGTGAAACAAGACAACGTTCCTCCAGGACCATGGTGCTACATAAAACAACATAGGACAAACACAGAACCACATGAGACTACACAGACTAAATAACTGTGGCAGCGGGGCCGTGGTCAAGCGCCCGTCCGGAGAGGGAAAACGGTAACACCTGAGCCTGGCCGACTTCAACACCCCAGTCATCAACCTCATCTCGTCCCTCCCCCATATCCTACAGCCGTCGGTGTTCGTTGGTGAAGGTGGGGACGGTGGTTCGGGTGTCCAATCTCCCACATGCTGCCCCCGATCGGGCTGGAGCGTACCGGGTTCCGGTAAGAATCCAGGGGGGTACACACCAAGCTTTGCTGGATACCGGTTGTAATCAGACCACCATCCATCAATGCTTGGTTCAACCCGGGGCTTTGGGTACGAGTAAGCGGGTAAGAGTGAGGTGTGTGCATGGGGATGTTCACAACTATCCGATGGTGACCTTGCTAGTTAAATTCCGGGGATTTTGGGGACCGATTGGCCAGCATTTAGGGATATATTAGGGGGAATTTGCAAGGATGGGTCCTGCACTAAAATAGGGAGATGTGCGATGCTTTGGCAGGGTAGGCGGAGCCGGGGCCATCCTCGACTGTACCAAGTCGGGATGACGAGGGAAGGGGCGGGCCTTCTGCCCCTCCCCTTCGCAGGGAATTCCCTGAAGTGGATTTCCCTTTGGAGCAGTCGCAGGATGAGACCCTTAAGCACGCCTTCGACCAGGTGAAGACGATTGATGGTCAGCGTCTTCAGCCGGACATCGCTCTCACATACCCCTATTTTGCGATTATAAATGACCGGTTGTACAGAGTGACGCAGGACACTCAAACAAAAGAAAATGTTACACAGTTATTGATTCCACGGAGCCGCCGGGAAATGTTATTCCAGGCAGCTCATTATAATCCCAAGGCGGGTCACCTAGGAGAAAGAAAAACACTTCTCCGTCTAATAGCCCGTTTTTATTGGCCGGGCATTACCGGCGATGTCCGCACGTGGTGTGCGGCGTGCCGTGAATGCCAGCTGGTAAACCCACAGGACACCCCAAAAGCGCCATTGCGCCCTCTTCCGTTAATCGAGGTCCCCTTCGAAAGAATTGGAATGGACCTCGTCGGGCCATTAGAACGGACAGCACAGGGACATCGTTTTGTGTTAGTCCTAGTGGATTACGCAACTCGATATCCGGAAGCAGTGCCCCTAAGCAACATCTCAGCACGTAGTGTTGCTGGGGCACTCTTCAAAATAATCTCCCGGGTGGGGATTCCAAAAGAAATCCTCACCGACCAAGGCACAACATTTATGTCACGCACACTTCGCGAACTTTACGATCTGTTGGGCATTAAATCGATTCGCACTAGCGTGTACCATCCGCAGACAGATGGCCTAGTGGAACGTTTTAACAGAACGCTCAAGAACATGATTTGTAAATTCGTACACGAGGATGCTAAAAACTGGGACAGATGGCTCGATCCCCTGTTGTTTGCAGTACGAGAGGTCCCGCAAGCCTCAACCAGCTTCTTTCCGTTTTAGCTACTGTATGGGCGACGCCCACGCGGTGTCTTAGATGTTATACGAGAAGGTTGGGAGGAGGGATCTTCGAATAGCAAAAACGAAATTCAATACGTCCTTGATCTCAGAGCAAAACTCCACACTTTGGGGAAACTAACACAGGAGAATTTGCTCCGGGCCCAAGAATGTCAGTGCCGACTGTACGACAGGGGAACACAGCTAAGGGAGTTTGCACCGGGAGATAAAGTTCTTGTATTGCTTCCCACATCGAGCTCCAAATTACTCACCAAGTGGCAAGGACCCTTTGAGGTCACACGACGAGTGGGGGATCTCGATTATGAGGTTAAGCGAACCGATAGGGGGGGACGTGCGTCAAATATACCACCTCAATCTCCTCAAATTATGGAGGGAGGCGGTCCCTGTGTCGTTGGCCACGCTGGTTCCAGAGAGGGCGGAGCTCGGACCGGAGGTAAATCCAAAGCCCAATCACAATGCCCCGGTCATTTGTGGAGACCACCTCTCCCCGTGCCAATGATCAGAGGTTGCCAGGTTGCAAAAAGAGTTTGCAGACGTGTTTTCTCCTCTACCTGGTCGTACAAATGTCATCGAACACCACATCGAGACCAGCCGAGGGTGTTGGTTCGTAGCCGCCCTTATCGCCTCCCCGAGCATAAAAAGAAAATTGTTCGGGACGAATTGGATGCGATGCTCGATATGGGAGTAATAGAAGAGTCCCACAGCGACTGGTCCAGCCCGGTCGTTCTTGTTCCCAAGAGTGACGGGTCTGTGCGGTTCTGTGTGGACTATAGAAAAGTCAATGCGGTGTCTAAATTTGACACGTACCCAATGCCTCGGGTTGATGAACTGCTCGATCGGTTAGGTACTGCTCGCTTTTATTCGACATTGGATTTGACAAAGGGTTATTGGCAGATCCCCTTGACACCAATTTCCCGTGAGAAAACAGCCTTCACCACGCTGTTCGGATTACACCAATTTGTGACACTTCCGTTCGGTTTGTTCGGGGCCCCAGCCACATTCCAGCGTCTGATGGACCGTATTCTCCGCCCGCACTCCGCTTACGCCGCTGCCTATTTAGATGAAATCGTTATCTACAGTAATGATTGGCAGCGGCAATATACAACATCTGAGGGCGGTCCTGAAGTCGCTGCGGCGGGCGGGGCTCACAGCAAACCCCAAGAAGAGTGCGATTGGGCGTGTGGAGGTACGGTATCTGGGGTTCCACTTGGGTCATGGCCAGGTGCGTCCCCAAATTGATAAGACCGTGGCGATTGTGACTTGCCCTAGACCTAAGACCAAAAAGGGGGTGAGGCAGTTCCTGGGGCTGGCTGGCTATTATAGAAGATTTGTGCATAATTATTCGGATGTCACCAGCCCGCTGACTGACCTCACTAAAAAGGGGGCTCCAGATCCGGTCCAATGGTCGGAGCAGTGCCAACAGGCATTTACACAAGTTAAAGCCGCACTCTGTGGAGGGCCATTATCAGTCTCTCCCTTTCTTATTACAGACAGACGCTTCAGACAGAGGGCTTGGGGCCGTACTCTCGCAGGTGGTGGAGGGGGAGGAGCGCCCGGTGCTGTACATCAGTCAGAAGCTCTCCTTAAGGGAAACGAAGTACAGCACTGTAGAGAAGGGGTGTCTGGCCATCAAGTGGGCGGTCCTCATGCTCCGCTACTACCTGCTGGGGCGGGCCTTCACTCTCTGCTCGGATCACGCCCACTGCAGTGGCTCCACCGCATGAAGGATACTAACGCCCGGATCACCCGTTGGTATCTGGCTCTCCAGCCTTTTAAGTTTGAGGTGGTCCACAGACCGGTGGTGCAGATGGCTGTCGCTGACTTCCTCTCCAGAAATGGGGGGGGGAGTGGTAGGCAGGCCGGATGACGCCCCGGCCTGAGTCGGGCGGTGGGGGTATGTGGCAGCGGGGGCATGGTCAAGCGCCCGTCCGGAGAGGGAAAGCGGTAAGGGCGCTTGCACCTGAGCTAAATTATGTCTAACACCTGTCTCTAATTTCAGTGAGTACGGGGAGAGCGGCATAAAAGAGCCTGAGTGCCTCCAGTTCGAGAGAGAGTCGCCAGTCCAGTATTGGCATATTAGAGAGATGTTACATGTCAGTTCATTGTGAAAGAGTTTATGTTCAAACAAGTCTACGTCTATGTTCTACCCCCGTCTATTGTTCATACCTGAATTAAATAAGTCTTACCTGAGTGTCGAACCCTGTTCCCGTGTCCTCCTTCCTGTCCTGTGAACCTCAGAACCATTTACAATAACATACCTATATAAAGTGGACGTGCAAACGTGTGCGAATAGTTCGGGACAGTACAATAAATTACTAAAAATGAACAGGACAATAGGCACAGTGAGAGACAGTGCAGCGCCGACCAGTACACAGTAGTGCAAAAAGATGACAGTTTCTAAAAATGCCAAATGTAAACATAACATACTATGAGATCGTGTTCTATGCACATAGCAGTTATTGAGGTAGCAGCCAGATATAAAGTGACTATATCGACATAAGCTGAAAGGCTGCCCAGCAAAGAAGAAGCCACTGCTCCAAAACCACCATAAAAAAATCAAGACTACAGTTTGCAAGTGCACATGGTGACAAAGATCTTACTTTTTGGAGAAATACCCTCTGGTCTAATGAAACACAAATGTAACTGTTTGGACATAATGACCATTGTTATGTTAAGAGGAAAAAGGGTGAGGCTTGCAAGCCGAAGAACACCATACCAACCGTGAAGCATGGGGTGACAGCATCATGTTGTGGGGGTGCTTTGCTGCAGGAGGGACTGGTGCACTTCACAAAATAGATGGCATCATGAGGAAGGAAAATTATGTGGATATATTGAAGCAACATCTCAAGACATCAGACAGGAAGTTAAAGATTGGTCACAAATGTGTCTTCCAAATGGACAATGATCCCAAGTATACCTTCAAAACTGTGGTAAAATGGCTTATGGACAACAAAGTCCAGGTATTAGAGTTTTATGTGTGACATATTGGGCACTCAGATTTAATTTAGCCCCAGACTCTGTTTTGAGCAATGGGGCGGTCATCGATGTGGGGAATAAACATATAAAAAATTGGGTTCTGACCAGTGTAATGCTCGCCAGACAAATTATTTTAAGGGGATTTCCATTTCAGGAGCACGGAGATGGGGACGTTGGTGGCTTTTGAGGAAGTGTCATTTAGGATACTAGGTAATTTGGATGTGTTTGATGGGAAATGGGGCAACTATTTGGAGTTTTTGGAGGACTCTCAGAGAGGGGCAGTGGAGAGAGAAGTATAAATATAAATGCGTGTGATTTTATATATTGTATATACTCATGAGTCATGTGTGACCACAGGAATGTTTGTTGACGGTTGGGAATTGGGAGGGATAATAGTGGGGGTTAAATCTTGATTCTATGTATTTATTTTTTACTTTTATTTATTTATACTGTAAATAAAATGTTAATTACAAAAAAGAAAAAAACCGTCAAGGTATTGGAGTGGCTTTCACAAAGCCCTGACCTCAATCCGATAGATCATTTGTGGGCAGAACTGAAAAAGTTAAAGATTAAATATCAGAAATGGTTAAACACTGAGTTTAAATGTATTTGGCTAAGGACTATGTAAACTTCTGACTTCAACTGCATGTGTTTCGTTAGTCAAGGCAGGTGAGGTTACATCAGGTGAGAACAGGGTGTCCTATTGTCTGGTGAGTTTGGAAATAATGAAATGAGTGCAGGCTCTCCATAGACTAGAACATACGCTTTTCAAACAACCTTCTATTTTCTCTCTCCATCAGGGATAAGACTGGAACGAAAACGAAAATGGACTTAAACGTTTCGAGAAATCAAAACACGGGATTCCTGCGTCCCTCGGTGAAGAAACGGCGCCGTGACCACGTACTCAAAAGTTTTTTTTTTGAATACGGCGCAATGCGCACGTTACGCAGGAACCTGACGTAACGCAAGTCCTGGGCTCTGTGCTCCGGCGTGATAGTAGAGAAGAATACGAGGTCTGAGTGCTTCAGTCAGATGATCATCGCATAGGATATTTTATAGCTAATGTTAGCTGCCGCGAGCTGGGCACCGAGAGAGATCGACGGAATCCGGCGGACGCGATGCTAGTATGCAGCTAAAAGATTTCCCTAGTAATCGGATGACAGCTCTCCGAGCAATCGAAGGAAAACTTTCGAGTTCGCTTTAAACGGTGGGCTTGCAGTAAGGGGTCGTGCGGCTGACAGGGGTCCCTCCTGCGCATCGGCGAAGGCCGGTGCCAACCGACAAGCTGTGGCTGTTAAAATGACTCGCATCCTGCTGATGCTGACACACGTGCAGGCGAACTGCATCGATTAAAAGCCATTGTTACTGCGTCGGTTCACTCGGAACTCATCTATAACCTGGGGTCGACTGCAAAGGAAGGCGCAGTGACTCGTTCATGAGGCGTGTTTGGGTCCTGCGTACTCGAGCTCCACAGTCCCACACAGGGAGAGCTGAATCTGTGCTGCGCCGCTCCATTTATTCGCCTATACGCTCTTTTCATGTATGGATGGATGTGTGCATGCTTTGACAGAGAGCTGCGTGCATCGTTGCAGTTGGCACAGCGCATCCCAAGGAGGGGCTGTTACTCTAGGAATCATAGGTTGGATCCGTTGAAGTTTTTGTTTTTTTTGGAGGCCCGAACATTGCGTAAGGCTGCAGCGTACGCTACGTCTTTCTGAAGGCAAAAACAAACAGTCGGGTGACTTTCTCTATCGGAGAGATCTAACGTAAGCTTCGTAATTGCGTCTGTCAAAAAGAAGGGAAGGTGGAGCATTGTGCGTCTTATGTGCTGACGCAGTGGGATTTCTACGTGTGGTCGGCGTTTTGCCCCGCCCTTCCCGCGGTGACGGTGATGGGTCGGAAGCGGTGTGTCGGTGCAGATTGTTCGAAGATGGCGGCCGGGTGCTGCGGGGTGAAGAAGCAGAAGTTGTCGGGATCTCCCGGGGCGGGGGGTCCCGGCGGGTTGGGGAGCGGTTTAGCCGGGACCGGACATTGTGGCTCGGAATTGGGGATCGGGTCCTCGTCGGCCGTCGTGGCCGGGAACGTGAACCGAGTGAACGGCCTAGGGGGTCCGGGGGGTAGCGGTTGTAGCAGCAGCAACAACACCAATGCTCTGTCCCCAACTCCGGGAGGCTATAACTCAACAGGCCTCTCCCCGAACCTCAGTACCGGCTCGGGAAGTGGAGCCAGGAAAATGGTCGTTTCGGCGGAGATGTGTTGCTTCTGTTTCGACGTGCTATATTGCCATCTTTATGGATACCAGCCTCCTCGAACACCCAGGTTTACAAACGACCCCTAGTAAGTAGCAAGATGGCATTTTTTTTTTGCCCTGCTTTGTCACAACAACTAATGGTGTGTTTGTCGCTACCAAGAAGTTTCGAGTCTGGAAGTTTTGCCCGGACAAAGTGGTTTGTCCACATAACGTTAATTACTTGTGTTTATGGCAAAGCCAAATGTTGTAATGAATGCTTCACTTGAACCACATTTTCCAGATTGAAAAAAAAAAAAAGTTTTTCCTTGACACTGTGCAGTGCTTGCTGAACCGCTTGGGGTTTGTTATAAAAAGACTGATAATGATTAAACCTCCACAAGACCGTGCTGCTTAATTTAATTGACGTTTAAATCACTATACTGTAGTTAACGTACGTGAAGGGGATATTTGCTATTTTGTAAGATATAAATATCGGTTCTTAAGTGTATCACTAAAGAGTGCTGTGTGATGATTCAATTATTGATGTTAAATTGATAACATGTGTTTTGTGCTCTGAAAGATATTAAATGAGTGTTAGTGGCATTCGCCTGCTAGCTTTATTTAAGCTACACTGCAAGCTATCATGCTGACCGACGCTAGCCAGCCCAAACCATTAACATGTAAGCGGTTATTTGTTTTGGGCTTTTAATTAATTCACGTAACCTCGTCTATTTTTTCATCATTCTTATATTGAGTGAAAAGAGACGGAGTAATATTGTGTTTTTATTCCACTCAAAGCTGCCGCCACCGGTTAGCTGAAGTGAGCTAGTAAGCTAAAAAACCCAAGATTTGTTTACGTTTCCCCCTATTACTTATAGTATCGTTCATTGAAACAGCATAAAACGTTAGTTTAGATGTAAAACAATTAAAGTGATTTCTGGGGATATAAAAGCAGTTAACGCAGTTGTTAACGGTTTGATAACGTGCTGTTTTGTGACTATTGCCGAACAATGAATCTTGATCGTTTTAAAAACTCTTAGGAAATATCTCTCAATGACAGCTAACGTGTTTTAAAATTATGTGAGTGTGTGTGTGAGACAAAGCAAAGAAAACGTTGTTTTCTCTCTGTTCAAGGGCTGCTTTCTAAGGACTTCCTCCCGGGACGTTAAAGTGATCTTTATCTTATCCGGTTAGTCAGTATACTGTATGTGAATGCCTTAACTGCAGTTCCTGCCTGTTGCTGATAGTAACACTGCCCCTATATGGACTATATACATAGACATATATGCTATATAGAGCATATTCCTGTACTGCATCATAAAAATGTGACCCTGTCTGGTTTACGCATTTATGGGCAGGTATTGTTCTCTAACAAAATTTTCCATGTTTTTTTTACACAGTTCCTATTGCTTTCAATGATTATTCTTATTACAGTAAAAAAAAAAAAAAAAAAATGTTGTACAATGATAAAAAGGAAAAAATTAAAGGCAGTACCAAGGTAAGTACTACTGTGATGTATAAATACTTTACCATTTCAATAATGCATAATTTTGTCCCCCCACATTGTGGTTATGAGCAGGGTTGGAAATTGAAGGAATATTCCTGGTTCAGTACAAATTAAGCTCAATCGACAGCTTTTGTGTCATAATATTGATTACAACAAAATTGTATTTTGATTTGCCCCTCTGTGTTACATTGAGACATTTACAATGGAAGTGAGTGGGGCCAATGCGTAAATGTTAAAATTAGGGATGCACCGGTCCGATACCTGTATCGGTATCGGCTCCGATACTGACATTTATAAATGGATTGGGTATCAGTACGACGAGGCCCATCCAAATCCGATACTGTGTGTTAGTTATGTTTGTTCCTGCCAAGCTCCAAAAATTACATAAAAGAACCATAAAAACACCATTAAAGCAGTTCATACACTTATTTTGTTCAAAGCCACTTGACTTGCAATAGCTCTGTGAATCACAAAAGGCTGTGTTTTATAAGTAAATATATAAAATGCACAGCTCCAGCACATCAGTGAATGTCGCTGCTCTGTTTACACACACACACACACACACACACACACACACACACACACACACACACACACTCACGGCTATTTTCAGCCTTCAGTTGCGCAACATTTGAGCAGATATCAGATGTTGATACTCAATAGTTCGGTTCACTTAAAATATGCATTTAGAATGGCACTGGAGGTGCATTTTACCAGAATTTGAATAAGAAACGAATTAAACTACTGTGAACTTGCCTACAAACAGACATATACAGGACTTCCTGGAGGAAGACTTCCTAAAGGTGCACGATTGAAATATATTACTGTTGTATTTAAAATTCTCAAAGTTTTTTCAAAGACCTTTGAGACTGTGAAGTGTTTAACTTCAATTAGCCAGTCTTTAAGGTTCCTGCTGCCCACAGAGGATCTTTCAAGGACCTTAAAACGACAAGTCATATATTAAAGTGCTTTGATTTTAGATGATGCTCTATGTCTGAAAGAGCAGCACAGACTGCTCTTGAGGGAACACTGTGGATTGCAGTACTTGATGTGACACTCCTACAAGCTCCTCTCCTTGACTTGCCATTGGTGATGTTCTCTTTAAACAGAGGCATGTTGGAGTCATTCCATATAGTTTTGCACCAAAGCTACTGAATCTTCACTGGCCTTTCTCTGGACCCTGAATGCAGAAAATAGCTGAAAACAGTTCTGAGTCTGTTTTATATTCATATTCAGAATGTCCAAGTTGCTGTCAGACCATTTTTCTTAAACCAACCTCATTTTGTTCCAAACACTTTTGACTTGATTAGTAGCTTTGTATGTGGAAAAGACACTACACTTATTCACTGAATATTAGAGAACTTTTTTTTTATTCGGAAACGGTTCAATTTTAAACAAAAAGGTACTGACTTATTTAAGGACTTTCGGTTGAATTAGCTGCTCATGCAGACCGAACACCATACAAAAGTACTCTAGTGTTTCCTGCAGCACTGCCCAGATGAACTGAATCTACAGCGGAAAATGCTATGGATGGCTGTTTTGTGCTAGTTCTTTTAAATCTACATTGAAAAACATAAAAATTTTCGAACAAATTACTCTTTTTAGACTGTTCTGATTCCTAAATGAGTGATTTTTATTAACTGATTATTTTAACTCTACAGCACAGCCAATGTTGTCCAATTCTAAATGAATGACTGTTCATAAGAGTCGTTCATTTAGAATTGGACAACATTGGTTGTGCTGTAGATTTAAAATAATCAGTTAATAAAAATCACTCATTTAGGAATCAGATTACACTATTTGCACACTGTAGATTAAAAAGAACAACTTCATAAAAGTAATTCATTTAGGAAATGGACTTCACTGGTTGCGCACTGTAGATTCAAAATAATCAGTTCATAATCTACAGTGTGCAACCAGTGATGTCCGATTCCTTAACGAATGACTCTTATGAACTTGTTCTTTTGAATCTACAATGCGCAACCAGTAAAGTCTTATGAGCCATTTAAAAAAAATACAGTGTGATCAGTGTAGTCCGATTCCCAAATTAATGACTCTTAGGAACCTTTTTTAATGTGCGACGTTCAAAATACAGTGCGATCAGTGTAGTCCGATTCCTGAACAAATGACTCATATTAACCATTTCTTTTTAACAACCCACTACGGACACGTTGGAGAATTAATCACCATTGGCCAGCAGATGATTGTTTTTACTCACCAGACTTTTGACAATATGTATGCATAATGCAACTGTAAACTGAAAAATACACTTATAGATAGATAGATAGATAGATAGATAGATAGATACATGCATACAGTTGTGGTCAAAGGTTTACATACACTTAATGTCCAGTCCTCTATTAAGCTACCTGCTATAGCTCAATAAATTCCCCACTGGAAGGGTTTCAGGACAAGTACGGTGGATACAACTCGTGTCACTTTATGAGCTTTTATTGCGCACATACACAACACTCATCCACAAAACAGGTAGCCTGAATGCTATCTCTGCGCCAGCCGGGCAGGAGGATATTAGTGACGTTAACTATGTTAGTTAGGTTAGGTTGTAAACCTGCAATGAAACACAAACATCAGAATTAACTAATAAAATTACACAACATGTGATATTAATTATTAACCTGAATTACTAGCAATGCTCTTTTATAGTCACTCACCGGCAAGGCATACCAGTTCTGAACATCAACTAAACGAAATGAACAAAGGCGAGACGCCTGCGCACTGTAACTAATTAAGCATATACAGATACATAGTCTGGAGACCAGGAACAATAATAAACAAACCTTTAACCTGGTAAGAATATAAGATATAACATGTGCACACTTATTTTCTCAAATACCCCAGAACATGATAATAACATCCAAATGTATACACACACACACACACACACACACACATACATTCATAAAACACTAGTTATACCTGCTGGAAAGTTCTACACTTAATAAAGAACATGTATATAACGGCAGTCTTGAGTTTGCAATGATTACTACAACTCTTATTTTTATGTGATGGAATGATGGAACACATTCATGCATTTTGTTTCTTTTTTGAATTTATTAGGGGTCTTCTGGAAATATGACAATCTGCTGGGACAGAAATATACATACAGCAACTTTATCAATTTTGGTATGCAGATTGTCGTTTCAATCAAATTTGTTTCTTGGCATGGCCTTTTAACTTCTTGTGAGTGATTATGATTGACTACAGCTGGTTACTTCTACTTCATTTCAAAGCAGTTAACAGGTCCCAAGTTCAATTGTGCAAACAATTGTTTTTAAGTATAAAGTGCATGGCATAGTTGTGTCACTGCTACGCTCAGGAAGAAAGCGCAAGATTTCACCTGCTGCTTTGAGAAAATTGGTCAGGATGCTCAAGAGTCATCCAAGAACCACCAAAAGACAGGTCTGTGAAGAATTCGAAGCTGCTGGAAGACAGGTGTCCGTGTCCACAGCCAAGCGTGTTTTAAATCGCCATGGGCTGAGAGGCTGCCGAGCAGGAAGGAATCCCTTGCTCCAGAATCGGCACCTTAACGCTCGGCTGAAGTTTGCTGCTGATCACATGGACAAAGAAAAGTCCTTCTGGAGGAAAGTTGTGTGGTCAGATGAAACAAAAATTTAGCTATTTGGCCACAATGACCAGAAAAATATTTGGAGAGGAGAAGGTTAGGCCTTTAACCCGAAGAAAACCATACCTACCATCAAGCATGGTGGTGGTGGTGGTAGTATTAAGCTCTGGAGCTGTTTTGCACCCAGTAGAACTGGTGTTTTACAGAAAGCAAATAGAATAATGGAGGATTACTTCCAAATTCTAAAGGAAAACCTAACACAGTGAGCCAGAAGTTTGGGTCTTGGATGCAGTTGGGTGTTCCAACAGGACAGTGACCCCAAACACACAACAATAGTGGTAAAGGAATGGCTAAATCAGGCTAGAATTAAGGTTTTAGGATGGCCTTCCCAAAGTCCTGACTTAAACCCAATTGAGAACATGTGGACCGTGTTGAAGAAACAAGTGTCACAAAGCCAACAAATTTAATTGAACTGCACCAACTACACTCACCTAAAGGATTATTAGGAACACCATACTAATACTGTGTTTGACCCCCTTTCACCTTCAGAACTGCCTTAATTCTACGTGGCATTGATTCAACAAGGTGCTGAAAGCATTCTTTAGAAATGTTGGCCCCTATTGATAGGATAGCATCTTGCAGTTGATGGAGATTTGTGGGATGCACATCCAGGGCACGAAGCTCCCGTTCCACCACATCCCAAAGATGCTCTATTGGGTTGAGATCTGGTGACTGTGGGGGCCATTTTAGTACAGTGAACTCATTGTCATGTTCAAGAAACCAATTTGAAATGATTCGAGCTTTGTGACATGGTGCATTATCCTGCTGGAAGTAGCCATCAGAGGATGGGTACATGGTGGCCATAAAGGGATGGACATGGTCAGAAACAATGCTCAGGTAGGCCGTGGCATTTAAACAATGCCCAATTGGCACTAAGGGGCCTAAAGTGTGCCAAGAAAACATCCCTCACACCATTACACCACCACCACCAGCCTGCACAGTGGTAACAAGGCATGATGGATCCATGTTCTCATTCTGTTTACGCCAAATTCTGACTCTACCATCTGAATGTCTCAACAGAAATCGAGACTCATCAGACCAGGCAACATTTTTCCAGTCTTCAACTGTCCAATTTTGGTGAGCTCTTGCAAATTGTAGCCTCTTTTTCCTATTTGTAGTGGAGATGAGTGGTACCCGGTGGGGTCTTCTGCTGTTGTAGCCCATCCGCCTCAAGGTTGTGCGTGTTGTGGCTTCACAAATGATTTGCTGCATACCTCGGTTGTAACGAGTGGTTATTTCAGTCAAAGTTGCTCTTCTATCAGCTTGAATCAGTCGGCCCATTCTCCTCTGACCTCTAGCATCAACAAGGCATTTTCGCCCACAGGACTGCCGCATACTGGATGTTTTTCCCTTTTCACACCATTCTTTGTAAACCCTAGAAATGGTTGTGCGTGAAAATCCCAGTAACTGAGCAGATTGTGAAATACTCAGACCGGCCCGTCTGGCACCAACAACCATGCCACGCTCAAAATGGCTGAAATCACCTTTCTTTCCCATTGTGACATTCAGTTTAAAGTTCAGGAGATTGTCTTGACCAGGACCACACCCCTAAATTCATTGAAGCAACTGCCATATGATTGGTTGATTAGATAATTGCATTAATGAGAAATTGAACAGGTGTTCCTAATAATCCTTTAGGTGAGTGTATATCAAGAGGAGTGGTCAAAGATTCAACCATAAGCTTTCCTGAAGCTTATACTTGACTAACAAAAGCGACTTTGTGGAGAAAATGGCTAGGAGACCAAATATTAGCATTGCTGTATGTATATTTATGACCAACAGATTTGGTCACATTTTCAGAAGACCCTAATAAATCCATAAAAGAACCAAAATACATTAATGTTTTTTTGTGACAGACATTTGTGTTCCAATCATTCCATCACAGAGAAAAATAAGAGTTGTAGAAATCATTGGAAACTCAAGACTGCCGTGATATACATGTTCTTTACAAGTGTATGTAAACTTTTGTCCACAATTGTATATATACAACAATCAGCCACAACATTAAAACCACCTGCCTGATATTGTTTAGGTCCGCCTCGTGCTGTCAAAAGGGCGCCAACCTGCATCTCAGAATAGCATTATGAGATGCTATTCTCACCACAATTGTACACAATTGAGTGGTTATCTGAGTTACTGTAGACATTATAAGTTCAAACAAGTCTGGCCATTCTCTGTTGACCTCTCTCATCAACAAGACATTTCTGTCCACAGAACTGCCGCTCACTGGATGTTTTTCTGTTTTTGGCACCATTTGGAGTAAATTCTAGAGACTCGTGCATGAAAATCCAAGAAGATCAGCTGTTACAGAAATACTCAAATCAGCCCATCTGGCACTAGCAAAGGCTTTGTTCAGAGTTTTGTTTGAGTATAGAATCAAAATAAATAAAATAAATCAAATCCTTATGCTCTTTATCATTACTGTTTAAAGGTTTAACTGTTTATTATCCGAATAATCGAAGATTAATCAATTATCAAAATCTTTAGTTACAGCCCTAGAATAGTGTCTTTTAAATTTCCATCTCTTCCTCACACAAAGCAATGGTATTATATCAGAAGACCTAGAATATAGCACACAAGTCATTTGGAACAATTTTATGATACTTTTTCTTTGTTAGTTTGAAGCTTGACATCCCCAGTCCTCATTGGCTTTTTTTATATGGAAGAGAGTTACAGAATATTCCTCAAGATCCCTTTTATGTTCCACAAAAGAAAAAGTCATACGGGTTGAGGGCGAGTAAACGATGATGAATGTTCAATTAATTTTTTGGGGTGAACTATTCCTTTGAAACGCATTGAAATATTGTCAGCTGTTTTCATTCGTAATTGTGGCTTTAGTGTCTGGAACAGATGGGGCTAATTGTTCCAAGTGCATTCATTTTGAGGTTAAATGAAAACACGGGGGGTATATTGAAGTGTATTTTTGATCTGTAGCTCTGTTGGACTGTTTCTGGGTAACTGTGGCAGATCCCGCTGTTAGCTCTTGTTGTTTCCAGGACACCGGTGGCCTTTAGTCTGAAAAATTTTCTTTCATGCTGACCTCAGTCAATCCTCTGTCTTTAGTCTCTGTCAGCAGTTTGCTTATTTAGCCCTCTTTCTTACATGACACAGCTGTGTACTAACTGTAAAATGTGTTGTGTATGTGTTGCAAATCACTGCAAGGTCCTAAGGCACTGAACAACTGTTCACAATAAAACCAGGAAAATGTAGGCCTATTAAAGGAATGGTTGACTCGCACTTAAACCTCACAAAAAGAGAAAAAATCTGTTCAAGTTCTTGGACAACCCAAGTTCTCTTGTGAACGTGCTTCTCTCATGCACCCATTAATTTGCAAAGTATAACTATTGCTGAAATCAGTATTTTTCTCTGTAAAATAATATACAGTTCGGGTTGTTTCTCACCAAAACTATCGCATGTCTTCAGAAGTTTTGGAACATAATGCACGAGTCATTGGGCTACTTTTATGACACCAATGGGTCTGCCATTTTATTGAAATCAGCCAATGGGACATTCTTTAAAACATCTCTGTACCTTTGCATTCTGCAAAAAGTCACGAGTGTGAGTAAATGCTAACAGAAGTATTTTATTTTGGGTGAACTGTTCTTTTATGTGGCTGGCTTATAACAGGCTGATAAACCATTAGTAGTGACTACTAAAAAGCAGAGCAGTTATTGAAATGTAACCAACACTGGAACATTTGTGTAGGTATGGGAATTGTAAGTGATTTAAAGGTGAAGTGGAACTTTTTTGGTGTCAAAATACATTCTAATATCTCTGTTTATTGACAGATATAAGATTAAGATTAAACTTCAGCCATGAAACAGCAATATTTTTCACGTATCCCAACTAAGCTGGGGTCAACAGTGGCATCATGGCAGTGTTGGGGCTTGAACCCCTGACCTTCAGGTCAGTAACCCACAGCATTGACAGCCAAGCCACCACTGCCCCTTAATAGTAGGCCATTCTTGGGTTTACCTCCCCCAAAAGTATAAACACAGAGCCTCTGAGGCACAATCAAAACAATGTTTATATTTTGAGCAGCCATCACAGCTCCACCTATCCAGATCTTTCTAAACCTATAGCATGAGTTTGGGGCGTTGCTACTTGTAATAAACAATTCAACTGGGAGAATGCGAACGAACATGGCAGATGTGTTACAGAAGTAACACAACTTAAGATTCACCAAAATTCAAAGACTTTTTAAAAGAGACAGAGAACGGAGGAAAACCAGAGTGAACATTTACACGGTGGAGGACTTTGAGCGAATTGCTTCTTGGGAGGTAAGCTACACTCAAGTTCATTACTGTCGAGCTTCAAATAAATTGCATATGTATATGTACTTTTACTAGTTACCAAGAACCATTATACCTCTTGTGCTGGATCCCCCGCACACCAGCTGCCATTCAATTCAGCGGTGTTATTGGTCCAGCCAATTCCTCTGCAATGCTTTCTGTCCAGTGTGTATATGTTATAGTAGTATTGTTTAATATGACGTTAAAGGTTTATCACCTTTTATTTATTATTGCCTATTTGTTTATTGGGAATCAGAGAGTGCGAAAGGGTGTGATGAGTCTGAGGGTTGTTGTTGCCAAAGATTGTTTGAAAACATGCTTTATTTTTATAATTCCATTTAGTGCCAGTAGTAGCGCAGAAATTACACACTTCACCTTTAAAAATTTTTGATCAGATTCTGATTCCACTTTGGTTAACGGAATTCGGATTCTTCTGATTTCACTTAAAAATGCCTACGTGAAAAGGTGTAGAACTTTATACACAAGTGACTATTTTTAACTAGCAGTTTTTCCTGCATAGAGAATTACTAGGTGGCTGCCTCTGTCAAATTTCGTGCCGCCTCCGGCTGTCTACAAAACTCTGGTGGGTGTCTTCATGGAAAACACTAACAAGTGTTGCACTCAGTGGATTGTCATTTGTAACTGCAAGTCTGCAATAATAATAAAAAAAAATCAATTTGTTGAATAGTCGCTTGATGTCATTTAACGTAACTTGAGATCATATAAAACTATAATGATGACAGACGAGAGGAGCGCTGCAGCTCGAGTGTCTGATAAAAACACAGATCACAGCGTGGCAATATATCTTTATTTCATCCTTAATTAAAGTTCATATGATATGGGAGCATGCCATGTAAATAAACACAAACTCCAAAACTGTAATTCTCTGTGCGGTCAGAGCCGCTTCAACCAGTCGCGGAAGAGACACAATCTGAGCGGGAGTCGATACCGGGAGAGAAGTTCAGCTGGCTGATGCACACTCTAACACAGAGACACCCATCTCTCACCCCTGCTGTCTGCAGCTTGCAACGTCGTCATCATGAGATCATCATGATAAGATCAATCTTATGTGAAAAATAACACTAAAATGACAACAACAATAAAGTGTGTGTGTGTGTGTATATATATATATATATATATATATATATATATATATATATATATATATATATATATATATATGTGTGTGTGTGTGTGTGTGTGTGTGTGTGTGTGTGTGTATATATATATGTGTATACACAGACTTTGTCAACTAAAACTTGACCAAAAAAAAAAATAGGATAAGGTTGACTAAATATGCTAAAAACTAAAAAGGACATTTGACACAGGACTAAGACTAAATTAAAAAAACAGAAGATAAAATGAACACTATTATTCAGTTGCCAGGTCATTAGGAGTGTATTAATGCAAAGCCAACTTTTACGCGTTCTTAACGTCACTTTTTTTGATCAGTATGGTTCCACCTCATTTTGAGCCAGGAAAAACCCTGACTAGGATTAAAAAAATTAACACTTTTAAAAGCTGTTCGTTGGCCATTTAGTCTTGTGCACAGTCGAAAATATGACACCACTCACCACTGCATTCATGCATCTGATTTTTCAACAGAAGTTGTTCTCTACCTACCTTTTGAAAAATGATGTTCTCGTCCTGTTCACAATATTCTCAGTGAGTCCACTGTATTTTGCTAGGTGGGCGGAATATCCGGTTGACTAGCGGAAGTGCAATTGGTCGGTGTTTTGTGTGTAGCCAGTAACTGCTTGCTTGCATTTCATTCAGTTAGATTCTTGCTTTTTGAATGTTGTATGATGTCTTTAAAATGTGTGCAGTTAATTTTTATCCTATTAATCAAGCGAAACTGAAGTTTTGTCTAAAACAGCCATGTTATGATCAGAAACCACTTGCAAAGCACAGCGCTCATGTCCCAGATGTTGCTGCTTCCATCAGCTGCCTACAGAAGGATTGACTGAGAAACATCTGTTTTGAAAAATCTTGGAATAATTTGTTTGTGTGCTGTTTTCACTTTATTGGCAAGAAGTCAAGAGCGGGGATTACTTATATTATCCACCGTTACGGTTTGGCTGCGATAGACGTCCAGAAATGAAGCGCATTGAATTACATAAACGATAGCATTATTGTGCTGACAAGTGTGTGTATATGTGCTGAAAGTTCATTTATAAATGTTGAGAGTTTTGTTCATTTCTATTTGGCATCTTTTATTTTAGAACGCTTCACGTGTTTTGAAATGGTATTATGACGGAGTATAAAAAGTGTTTTTCCTGAACTGTCTTGAGTAGTGAAGATGTTTTCATGCTGTGATGCTAAATGGATCAATTCTACAGTGAAATACCATAATTATTAGATGAGGCACGTGTGAGTACATTAGTGAGATGTTTTAAATTAATTGTTGTATTATTTTCCTCTTTCCTGCATTTCACTTTCTTTTGAGTGTCTTTGCAGAATGTGCTTGTCTTCCCTTAAGGAAGGTGATTTGGAAAACAATGTGGACATTAATTCAGTATCAGTTAAATGTGTTTGTACAGTGCTTTTAATAATACATATGGATTATAGCTGCTTAACAGAGAACATTGAACTTGTTGTGTGCTATGTTTATAATGTATGTCCAAATAAATGTTTATTTGTATTGCATGTAGTTCGTTTTGTACAGTATAGTTTATTGTGTGGCTGCTAAGACAGCGTTATTTCCTATACAAGAACAATAAATTAAATCTATGAACAGGATCAGTTGTTCAGTTAACACTAAAACATTTCATGTAGGTTATAGGATTTAGATACAGAGGTTAATAAGTATGTAAACAATTATAAAGCTAGATTGAGTTTACTACACATTCATCTCACATAAACGATCCTGTAATACACAAGCATCCTGCTGTCTGGACCTCCCCTGTAAAAACAATAATCTCGGTACAACAAATGCTTTAAAATAACCATAATTTTCTACAGTTCTTAAAACATGTCCAACTTTACAGCTGTGAAGTCGCTAATGGGCTACATTGCTTTTCAGGTTAGGCTGCACATCTTCCATCAATGGATAAAGACTCAACAAAATAACTAATGCTTCTACTTGCGATATTTGGCCATCATCCTCAAACCCATATAGTTAAAAATTAGAGATGGTATTGAGATTTCCCGATTCGATTTCTATTCACATTCTTTCGTTCAATTTTGATATCAATTCATATGGGTTTATTTCAGGTGTAATGTCGCTTTTGCTTACATATAAAAGAAATTATCTCCCAGATAATGCTGTTAATTATACAGGGGACCTTCTAACTTGGTACAGTAGAAAAATATACATTTTCAGTATTACATTTGATTAGTTTTTCATAATTTGTCACATTTTGGCTTTTTAAAAATTAACAAATCAATGTGTTCAATCAATAAATAAGATATATTTCAAACATAAATTTTATTTTTATGTTTATTGTTTACATTCAGAATTTGTTCTTTTTACATTGATTTGTTGTCTCAATAATAAAACCGTAATTTCTTTAAAGATCGTCTGTAAATTGCCGGATGATAATGAGAAAGGACTTGAAGGCGTTATCTCATCTGTGCTATGTGTGAATAGAATTAAATGTTTTTTTGTTGTTTTTGATCAACAACTGACTGTAAAGAACAAAGGGTATTAAAAGAGACATTAATCAATGACAAATGGGTCATGTGGATCTCGTCATCTCAATCACAAATTTCACGGAACAACTTTCTCGCAACTGTGAAAAACCTCGCTGCTGAACACTTCACAAATAAAGTACAGAATTACTGGCGAGTGAAATCTAAACATTTTCCAGGAAGTTGCCATATATAGAAATTATAGGTGCATAGCGTGAAATTTGGTGTAAAAGATTGATCTTGGGATTTAAGAATTGGTATCGAGATTATTCAATTGCAGATCGTGACACATCGTAAAATCTATATTTTTACCCACCCCTTTTAAATATACACAAATGTATCCGTTTGTCAATTTTATTTACTTAAAAGGTGTGCTATACAAATAAGAACTAGTAGCACATTGTTTTTAGTTAATTAAATCGGCTCAAATAATGACAGAGTTAAGTCATTAAACTTGATTTCCCAAAGAAGTGCAAATAAAGCTGTACTTCAGCCATGCACATTCACACACAAGGAAAACTTTCATGGATTGAACAGGATCCAACTTTACCAATGGAATCACTAATCGCCTTAATGGTGACTTAACACAAGATAATTAATTACAGTAAAACAACATAAACAATACTAAAAACAGTGCAAAAAATCTCATAATTCCTAATAACAACTAATTAAATCCTCCAATAAGTTCCTTTTGAACAAACAACCATGTGGACAAAAAATACATTTCAATTTCAGCGAAAGTCCAATTTGGCCATATTTGTGCTGTTCAGACCTTTATACTCCTTTCCTGTGACTTGTCAGGGATCAAAAGCAATTTTTGTTGTTTTTCTTGATAGCGTTTCACAGGTGTTTTTCATGCATCACCATTGTTTCCTCGCGCTGATGTTCACAAATATGCTAGCTGCGAGGAAAAGGGGACATCACTGAAACAGATTAATAAATGCAATATCGTTAGGAAAAGGAATTGCAATAACTCAAAATATGATTTTCCTGGCTAAGCCCTAAACAGAACAAGTAATTTGCTAAAGCACAACACTGCAGCCAGGCTTCATGAAACTAAATGCGCACTGTAATGTTGTGTGGTACATTCCTTTCCACTGCAGTTTGCTTGGAATTTACTTCACTAATCAAACCTAGATTTATTCTAGAAACCTCTGTGTCACACCGATGCATTCATATTTAAATAAAAGTGTCATGTTACTTTAACAGGAATACACAGTGTTGAGATGGCTTTTTAGAGAAAGGAAAAAACGATCCCAGAATTGTGGGGTGTGGCGAGAAAGTACATGTAATAAAATGCATTTTGTGTACAGAATGTACTTGGCCGATTTAATGTAGAAGGCAAAATCAGCCATATACAGTACATGCTTGCCTCATTGTCTGTAATGGGGAATCCACTCTCTTTTATTTGTTGCTTGCCATGATGACTAAGTGGCCGTAGGATCATTATTAAATTGTCCTCACTCTTGGATAAATCTGCAAGCCTGACTGTTTTAAATTTGTCTGATTGCTTCTAACAAGGGCATTTCTGTTTCATTTTAACTATATAAATCATTCTCAAAGGGAAGTTTGCCAGTTTTGTGGGTGGAAGGAACTAAATTATAGAATGCAGAGATGCAACTGTCAAAGACACATCAGAAATAACCCCAAATTTAGTATAGGATGTAGAGTAGAGATTTTACAGGCTTAAATAGGGAGGGTAGGCAGTAGGGCTTGGCAATATGCATGAAATATTTTCACATTTTTTATAGAAATGGCTATACGCACTGCACATCTCTGAACAAACAATGAATCAGACATGCACATCAACAGCTTTTCTTTTGTCAGTTCTTAAAAATATAATCAAGTGTGTTTCTTCAAGCATGTGTCCTTGTGTATAAGAGCATTTCATGTCGTGTGTCACTCCTAGACATCTTGCAGGACACCCGCCACAGTGGCGGGTAGATGAGCAAAAAGCTGAACCACCAAACTGTCAGTATCATTGTTCTAAATATTCAGATATCAGCATTGGCACAAAGATTTTGAATCCATGTGACAAGTCTATATTAAATTTTGGTCTCTAGAAATGTCTCCACTTCAATGTAATAACGTTGAGATTTTTTTTCACCCGTTTTATCAGCTTTGTTTCAATCCCCCTAACCCTAGCTATGAGCAATAGTAATAGCCATGCTGCCTCTAACTTGTCTACAGTACAGTGTAGAAAGTTATACCATAATCTGTCTCATTATTTGATTCTTAAAACAAGGGATGCACCAATTCCACATTTTCTCTTCTGAAATCTCAGTATTGGCTGATATCGATCCCGATCTGATTTTTTTTTTTTTTTTGCGTTATCCGTTTACAATATCTTTACATTATTGTGTGGAACTAATTGGGAGTACTCTTTAATATGTGAAGAAACACACACCTCTAACTACACATTATTTCAATATAAATGTATAGTTTATTAAGTAATCTTTATTAACTAGCATACTGGATAATGTAGCAGCAAAATTAACAGTAATTCCAGTCATGCAGCTTTAACTTTAAAAACCTTGTGCTTTTATTTTGACATTCTGAAATCTCCAGGAAGTTCTGTACGTGTCTGTTTGTAGGCAAGTTCACAGTAGTTTAACTCTCTTCTTATTCAAATTCTGGTACAAATGCACCCCTGGTGCCATTCGAAATACATATTATGTTAATCAAACTATTAAGTATATATGTCTGAGATGTTCGGGTGTAGCACTCAAATATTGCGCACCGCGCGAAGGTTAAAGATAGCTGTGTGTGTGTGTGTGTGTGTGTGTGTCAACAGAGCAGCACCATTCACCACTCACTGTGCGTGCATTTTATATATTTACTTAATAAACACAGACTTTTGTGATTCACAGAGCTATCACACATCTTCAATAAACTGGCCTTGAATAAACTGGACTGATTCAGGTTTCAGATCGGTGCGTCCCTACCTAAAACTGTTTAATGCACAGGTTCCAGTCAAATTTTATCCCAGTCAGTAGCTTAGTTGGTTTTGGTGTAGATCTGTATTTATCTGTTTCTTTACTCACAATGGTGTGTTTGTGTGCTTACCCTGGATGTCTCAACCGAGTGGAGAATGTGAGATTACTTCGGTATCATGGCAACACGAATACGTCACACGTGAGACCGCATGAACTCCACACTCTCGTGAAGCTTACCGGAAGTTTGATTATAGTTAAAAAGTACTTAAATATTGATATTAATTTTTTTTCGCACCAAAAGTGATCGTATCAGTTTAGAAGACATCTAAAGACATCCGCTGGAATTATATTGATGATGTTTATGGTGACTATCTGTGAATTTTAATTATTATTATTATTATTTAGCTTCTAATGTCATATCACTTGCACTCATCCACTTGCATTTTAATTACCTTCTGAGTTGAGATATTTTTCTATTTTTCTTCCAATGTGTTCTGGTGAAAGACACATACCTGAGATATCATGAGGGTGAGGATATGATAAGGGAATTTTCATTTTTGGGTGAACTGTCCCTTTATGGGCAGGTCACACTAGGGCTTCTGGTTTTAAGTAAATAATATATCACAAATAAAAAATATAGATTTGAAATGTTAAAATATACCATCTACTTTCCTAAAACATGCAGCTTTAAAACATTTATTATTTGTATTGAGTCAAATAATAAAAGCGTGTGGCATTTCTATCTTCTCTCATCGTATAAATTTGCGGTTCAGAGTTCACCAAACTCCTTTACACAGTGTAGTAGGAAATTGCTGTGGGTGAGCTTGTGTTTCCAGTCTCCTGAGTTTGGATGTGTTGAATGGGAGTGAATGGAGCACAAAGTGAATATTTGCCATGTAAACACTTGATCGGATTGCTTTCTGAAACTGGGACGTTGTGTGCATGTCCATAACTGACGCAGTAATGGTGTCATGATGACGAGGGAATTAATGAAACATTTATATATCACTTTTCTGGCACTGTGGAATCCCAGGAAATGAGGAAGCAGACACTGCTTCAAAAGAGGCTTTATCAGCAGATTTCCAAAAGTAACCAATACCGCCCACTGGCCTAAACCCCAAAATAAATTAATATATTAAAAACAAATGGCAAACTGAGTGGGATCAGTGCATCATGAACAAACTCCATGAAATCAGCCCTATTGTTGGCAAAAGAAGATCCTTTCTGTTTTCAAATCGCTGGGACCAGATTGTTTACACCTGCTGTCGTACTGGTCACTCTAGGTTGACACAAGTTTTTAATATAAGGAGAAGATTCACCAACATGTACCTTCTGCCAGAATCCATTATCCCTGTAAACATTTTTATTAGACTGTACTGCTCTTAACCCCATGAGAAACCTTTTTAATCAGTCAGCACTCTGGAAGAAATGTTTAACAAAACCGATATCCGCAATTTTAGAGTTTTTAGGAAAAATGTATTTTAAAAACCTCTTTTAGAATTGCTTACACATTTCTCGTCTTGGAAATAGCCATAGAAGCTGGCATGGTTTTAAAAACAAACAAACAAAAACAACATCTGGCACTACACTCAAAGCGCTTTATACAGTGAACAGGGGGTTCTCCCCAACCACCATCAGTGTGCAGCATCCATCTGGATGATGCAACGGCAGCCATAATGCACCAGTATGCTCACCACACACCAGCTATATTGGTGGAGAGGAGAGAGTGGAGTGATAGACAATTAATGGATTGAGATTATTTGGGGGATATAATTGATAAGGGCCAATGGGGGGGGATTTGGCCAGGGCACCCTACTCTTGACGTGAAGTATCCTGGGATTTTTAATGACCACAGAGAGTCAGGACCTCGGTTTAATGTCTCATCTGAAAGATGGTGCCTTTTTACAGTATAGTGACCCCATCACTATACTGGGGCATTAGGACCTACACAGTCCACAGGGTGAGTACCCCCCTGCTAAGGAGAAACATGCTTTTTTGGAACCAGATGGTAAAGTTATGACATCTACCAGCAGGGCCTAAGAGGCTGTACACACCATATGTGTTCTTGCATTAAAAAGCTAGTTGCAACGCAATGAATGGAACAAACAAGATGCTGGTGACTCGAGATGCTTTTTGAAAAGTCCTAACGGCTGATTCTAAAATACTGCGCTCCTGTGCGAGACACTGAAAAATCAGCAAGATGCAGTGCAACATTCAAAGATGTCCATCTAACACTGGTTTACATGGGGAAAAACAATAAAAAAGTGCAGACAGACACAAAAAGGCCTCTATCTGGGCCATGCTAACCAGCCGTACCTTGACACCCCAGCAACTGCAAAGCAACACCCTGACAACCACCCAAAACACACTAGCATCTTCACCATACAAATTTTCTTTAGAAATGTTAAATATGTAGTTTGTTTTACTGTATTTTCTGTACCCTTTTCTGTAACCTGGTCTCGTAGAATCACATTTATTTATCTACATCTACATCTACACAGCAGTTTCCTAATGAGGCACTAAAACAACAAAGCATTTTGATTTAGTTTTTTTATTGTCGATAACGTCAACTAATCGTTTCAGCCCTAACGGCACCTAAAAAAACAACGCTCCTGCGTGAGACGCTAAATAAACTACACAATGCAGCAAAACGTGTGTGTTTATATAGAAAAACAAATTGTTAACTGAATGGTTGTAAAAGCGTTTGATGTGAACAGTCCTTTAGGTGAAGAAGGTCTTTGTCGCTCTTATCAGCATGTCTTTGAATAAGCAATGGGTTTTTTAAAATGCTTTGTCAGGAAAGGAGTTCAATTTGGAAATGTGTCTTGAGATCTCATTCTGTTCTGCTGTGCTCCATCTGTTTGAACAGCCCCTGGGCTCATAGTCTGAGCCTCATCATGAGTTCAGTCCAATAGCACTGCCATCTGGGAATATTACTACCATACATACTACTGGAATGAATGAATAACACTGTTGTAACTCCGTTATTATTAAGCTTGAGTCTTTGGTAGTATCAGGGTGTCCTGATACCGATACTGGTAACTGAATCAGGTCCGAAAGCACACTCATGTACTTGTGCTCGTAAAAGTGCAGACGAGGCACATGCAGACAACGTATTTATTTAATTAAATAGGAGCCTTTTGTGGTTTAATATTCACATTGAGTCACATGGTGACCGGCCATGTGAAGCTGCCATCAATCGTCAGAGCTCCTTTGTTATAACAACACAAACACATCAAAATTAAAGCTCCACAGCACTTTATTCGACAAAAATAACGTTAACAAATAATACGTTTTATTTTGGATTGTGCTGTGAGGTTCTCTATAAAATCACTTTTTTTGACAAAAAATATACAATATGTTAAAATTGTTATACTTTCATTTGATTAAAGTTTTAATGAATTAATTTATTTAAACACCTTTTTGATGATAAAATTTTAATAAAATGTTGATATGAAATTCAGAAAAAATTCAGAAAAAAAACATGTATAGGAATGTATAGGCAGCATGGCTATTACTATTGCTCATAGCTAGGGTTAGGGGGATTGAAACAAAGCTGATAAAACGGGTGAAAATGTTCCCGTTTGGCTAATTTGTTTCTTGAGGGTGCTGAGAATCACCTGATTGCATGTGAAGTGACTTGAGACATGTAAACGATCGGTCACTGTTCATTTTGTTGTTACGTGCCATCGTGTTACTACAATAATAGAGTGGTGTGCAACACGGTGTCCTTTTAAACGTTTCGCATATCTGAGCCGCAGACTCGTTTGAGCTCGTAATGTTAAAGAGCTCACCTGTTTCAATCTCCCTCTCTCTCTTTTAACTTTTAACTGTCTTGTCTAATGATAAAAAGGCAAATATCAATAAAAATAATATCATAAACGGTCTGCAAATGTGCGCATGTCACTTTTAAACAGATGTAATAAACAGATGTAATAAACAAACCTTACCAAGTTTCAGCAGCTTCAGCATCCTGTGGATTGCTCATAAATCTTCCTCTGCGGCACATATTCAAACAGTCTCTCCTTAACAGTTCCCTGTAACTTTTAACTTTCTCTTCTAGTGATAATTAAGCAATATCACAAGAACAATAGTGTGATATGTCCCTATATCATCACTGCTGTGATTCGGTTGCAGGTAATCACAGCAGTACTGATTTAGGGCCATATAGTACGATTGCGAGTGTGATATTCCTTATATACAACAGTTTCATGAGCAAGTAAATTTTAAAAAATTAGGAAAAACTGAGGTGGTCATAAGGCATTTGTGCATGGAACTACTTATGCGATTGATCAGAATCTGCTGTTGCTAGTTCAAACCAAATGATGCATCCAAGCCTCTCAAAAATGTCACTTTAGAACTAGTATCACGGCTTGGGCTGTTCTAATAATTTATTGGAGAAACAAGGGTGTGTGTGAGGGAGAGAGATGGAGCAGGGGCGATCACCTGTTGCCACTTCCAAGCAGAGATACTGTAATGTGTTAGTCATATTTATGAAGATAATGTAATTTTGGTCAAATGCATCCTAATTTCTCTGTGGAAAAATAGCTGTCCAAGTGGGATATTCCTCCCTATTTCACGGTAGCCGGTACACAAGAGTCATTCACTATATAGACCACAATGTCTGGCTGTTTTGAACAGTATGTCCTCTCCAATGTGGAAACTCCAGTAAGAAGTAAGCACCTTGAGTTTCCGTAATTAATCAGTCTGCTGTGTCTTTCAGCTGTGATAAGCCGCAGAAGTTATTAGCCGTTTAAAGCCATTTCCTAGCTTTAGTAGTGTCGTGGTAATCCGAGCTATCACATAGTGCTGATGATTGAAAACACTGATTGATGCTTGACTCACTTCACCCAACTGGCTTATATTACACACAAAAATTGTCTTTTGCTGCCACCTGCTGGCTAAAATCTGTATTGTCTCAAAAATAAATGTAAAGAGAGACAATATAGCTCTTAACGCATATGCACAGCTCTTATACTTTAGTTTATAGTGATACAGTGAGTTGTCTGATTGATGATGTACTGAGACATCAGTACTCATGGAACATCTCTCATCCAATCATATTCAAAGCCTGCACTAACTGTTGTATAAAAGGCAACTATCAATAAAACTTCTATTATATACCATCTGCAGATATCTCGCAGATATCTCGTTTAAACAGATGTCATTCACAAACCTCATAAAAAAACAGCGTTTTATTCCCGTCGAGCACTCCTCTTAAATCTTCCTCTGAAGCTCATATTTTACCAGCCAGAACCAAAATTTCAGGATCAAAAGTTCCACTGATTCACAAATCTTAACGGTCAGTCCTTGACAATCCAAGCAGGCGATCTAGGCTGTTTAAACTGTCAGGAAATTGCTGCTGCTCCTGCTGAATCCGCATGAGCATGTGAGTGCAACTTGAAAGTAAAAGCGATTCACGTGTTCTATAAGTAAATGTCTTATTCACTATGCACTGTATGTACAATTGGTTTGATTCAATTCTATTATGTTTTATTTTTTTTTAGTAAATGTGATTGCTAACGTGGACATGCCGTCTATGGTTGCTGGACTACTGTGCGTGCTGATATTTACTTCCTAATATATTAACAATTTCTTCATGTGCAAATAAATTACTAAAATTTGATGACTAAACAGAAATCAGAAGAAACTGCTTTCTACCATTTTTAAATAAATTTTTTTGTGTGAAATTGAGTAAATGTAGTGCTAAATAAGAGTTTATAAAAAAAATTGTAATTTGTTTATTTACTATATTAAATTGTGTGATATATCAGCATTGTATCTGTATGGGCCACCCTGCTCTCCGCATATCGGCATCACCCATTAAAAAAAACCCACATCGATCGACGACTAGTATGAACGGCTGTGAACACACACGAATTCCAAGTCTAATAGATCTCGGCTCGCAAGTATTTCAACATTTATTTTAGAATGCGGATCTTATTAAAAAATACCACACAGGAGGAACTCAAATGTCCTTAAAAATAAAAGCTGTTTAACTTCGGACAGAAAAATATTTTTGTTGTATAGAAATATTAAATATTCAAAGAAATAGCAATACAATTAATAATATCAATAATTTAATAATGGGTTTATCATTATTATTATTATTATTAATAATATTATTACTACAATTATTATTACAAGGAAGCAAAATAAAAACAATATATATCAGCACACTGAGATTCAGTTGTAGCAGCCTTGTGACACAGGTAATCAAATTTTTTTTTCATGAATGTATTCATTTATACTCTAAATCTCTTCTGTGCATTATTTTATTTGACCAAAAAAATTTATATGTTTTTTGTTAAATTATTATATTTTATTTGATTGAACATTTATGTATTTATTTGATGAAACATTGTTTTGATGTTAATATTTAATTAAAACATAAAACATGGAATCCAGAAAAATGCAGAATTTGCAACTGCAAAACTTTGTGCTGTTCTTATAATCAAGGCTCTTTTCTATCAGTAATCTGAGGCTATATATTTGTTGCCTTAGTATCCAAGGCACTAGGGCTGGTATTGTACCGATGCCATAAATCTCGGTATTGGAGCAATCCTAAATCACACTTGTTTAAAATGGAATGCTATTTTTTAAGAGCCAGGAATGTTCTTTGCAATAACACTTGGGTGTTCTTTGAAAACTGTGCTGTATGGTTTATATGTATTCATTGTGCCCTCTTGTGGACTAAAGAAACACTGGTACTTTAAATAAAGACTTTGAAAGGCTTTTTAGTAAAAAAGACTTTAAAATTCAAATTTTACTTGAATTTTTATTATATTTAAGGTATATGTATATACAGTGCATCCGGAAAGTATTCACAGCGCTTCACTTTTTCCACATTTTTTATGTTACAGCCTTATTCCAAAATTGATTAAATTAAATATTTTCCTCAAAATTCTACAAACAATACCCCATAATGGCAACATGTAAGAAGTTTGTTTGAAATCTTTCCAAATTTATTAAAAATAAAAAACGATCACATGTACATAAGTATTCACTTTGCCATGACATAAAAATTGAGCTCAGGTGCATCCTGTTTCCACTGATCATCCTTGAGATGTTTCTAAAACTTGATTGGAGTCCACCTGTAAATTCAGTTGATTGGACATTATTTGGAAAGGCACACACCTGTCTATATAAGGTCCCACAGTTAACAGTGCATGTCAGAGCACAAGCCATGAAGTCCAAAGAATTGTCTGTAGACCTCCGAGACAGGATTGTATTGAAGCACAGTTCTGGGAAAGGGTACAGAAACATTTCTGCAGGATTGAAGGTCCCAATGAGCACAATGGCCGCCATCATTCGTAAATGGAAGAAGTTTCAACCACCAGGACTCTTCCTAGAGCTGACCACGCCGGCCAAACTGAGCGATCGGGGGAGAAGGGCCTTAGTCAGGGAGGTGACCAAGAACCTGATGGTCACTCTGACAGAGCTCCAGCGTTTCTCTGTGGAGAGAGGAGAACCTTCCAGAAGAACAACCATCTCTGCAGCACTCCACCAATCAGGCCTGTATGGTAGAGTGGCCAGACGGAAGCCACCACTCAGTAGAAGGCACATGACAGCCCACCTGGAGTTTGCCAAAAGGCACCTGAAGGACTCTCAGACCATGAGAAACAAAATTCTCTGGTCTGATTAAACAAATATTGATCACTTTGGCCTGAATGGCAAGCGTCATGTCTGGAGGAAACCAGTATTGTTTGTAGAATTTTGAGGAAAATAATGAATTTAATAAATTTTAGAATAAGGTTGTAACAACAAAATGTGGAAAAAGTGATGCACTGTAAATACTTTCCAGATGCACTGTATATATGTATTTTTATATTTTAATTATATATATTTATATTTATGGTAAAAATTTATTTCGACAGTTGTGACAGGCCTAATTTTTATTAATATTATATTTATTATGCTATGAAGGTCTGTTATTGTTCATATTAAAAATCATTTTTGTTACATTCTGTATTAATAATAAAATATTTCAAATTAGAAACTTAACAATAATAATTAATAATAATAATACAATAATTATATATTTATGTCATACTTTCATCACTTCATTGTGGCATTATTTCCTTTGACTAAGGCAAGACATTTGGCTTAAAATAAATGTGTATACCGTTTTCTAATCAGTTACATTCATACCTACTGTGTCAGTTCTCGTGCAAGGTGTAAAGACCTACTTTTATGTTATTCTACTGTGCACTTGTCAGACTCTGTCTTTTAGATGATTAGTTGGGCACCTTTTCTGTGCAATTATCCAGAATTAGATTTTGTTTGGTTGGAACACATTATTTGCTTTTAAAATGTTCAAACTTGCTGTCCTGGTTCACCGTCGCTTGTTCAAACTGTAATTGTACCGACACTAATGCGTTTTTTTTTCTCCTTTTCCCACAGCCCACTGTTTGTCACATGGAAGATTGGCCGAGACAAGCGGTTGAGGGGTTGTATAGGTACATTTTCTGCCATGAACCTGCACTCAGGACTCAGGGAGTACACTCTTACCAGGTACACACCACATCATGTGCACAATGAAATACTGTTTACACGTTCCTTCAAACATATCTCCATGCATGTAAAAAATAATAATAATACAAAAAAAATTCTCTCATCATTTCCTCACCTGAAGCTCGAGTACTCTTCCTCGCAATGTAAACATGCTCTGCATATGCGTCAAGCACGAGGAATTGTAATCGAGCTTCAAATCATGATTGCCAAGGAGACTGCAGATTTATAGTGAAAAAGGAGAATGAAAAAACATTTTGGTGTGTTTTTCACCCAAAACCAATCGTATCGCTTTAGAAGACATGGATTGAACCACTCGAGTCGAATGGGTTACCTTTATGCTATCTTTGTCTTTTTTTGGAGCTTAAAAGTGTCCTCCATTGACTTGCATTGTATGGATCTATTCACATCATATCTCCATCAAAATATCTTCGTTTGTGTTCCGCAGAAAAAGAAAGTCATACAAGTTTGAGACGGCATAAAGGTGAGTAAATGATGAGAGAATTATCATTTTTGGGTAAACTTCCTTCAACACTTGCTAAACGCCAAATGCGTGTAATTATTTGCTTTGGTGAGTAAATTAAACATTACACGTAAGTGACTGGTATCTTTATGGAACTGCAACATTACACAAATCAAATAGCTGTTAAAATAAATGTTATGTGCTAGTCAAATCACAGATATACAGTCCTTATGTTGTTATTAGGCCCAGTAATGTTATTAAGAACTGCAACAAAATAGATGTTGGGCTCTATGATTTTGGCGAAGCAGAAAATGCGGGCAGTCCTAAAAATGGAATTAACTATAAAACATGGAACATGGAATTTCACATATTTAGGATTAAAATGAAAGTACACACAGACTATACTATACTTGATTCACAGCATTTAATCACACTGGGCCATGTAGCAAATTGCTTATCCTAAGGTGAGAAGCTTCCATCAAAAACACAGAAACGAAAAGGGCTTCATTATAACTATTATATAATTATGTAATGTTCACTGTAATAACAATTTAAAAAGTAATATTGATAATAATAATAATCAGTCAATCATAATTCTCTTTTTATTTAAGCGATATCACCTTATTTGACAAAATTAACGCACAAAGTTGTGTTTGAGGTTGTACGGTGAGGTTCTAAATATTTACAAAATAAATATAATGTTTGATATACTTAAGATATATTTACTATATAGAAAATGGGTTTTAAAAAGTAGTTTGTTCTACTTTCATTTGATTAATTTTTATTAATTTATTTGTTACACCCTTTTGATATTAACAAGGTTTATTTGTAAGGTGTTGTGAACAGTAATTTTATAGTCGATTCCTTATGTTGGGGTGTCTGACAGACAAAGGATTGTTTTAATAAACAGTTGAAAAAAAAACTGATGGATGCATTGAACTACGCTTCATATTGCACACTAGGGTTGTAATGGTTCTCGGTAAAAAAATAAACCGTTTGGTTCGCCACCCACGGTTCGGGAAGCATTGGCACCGTGGTCGGTTCACCTCAGTTTTAATGACCCATCTGGAGCACAAGTTTTGGTCAAGAAATTAAAGCATCAAACAGACACAGTTATAAGCTCCGCTAATGCACCTGAATGGATCTGTAAATGGATACGCTCCACCTGTGTTTCACGTGAGTCAACTTGATGACATCACTGTTCTGCAAGCGTTATGTGTAGTTAAAAATGTCAAGTGGAGAAATCGAAACGCTGGAAGAGAAGCCCCCTGCGTTTCTCCTTTCTGGGAACATTTTATTTTTGCAATCAATTACAACAGCAATGGTCAAAAGACGTTTACAAAACAGGCACTGTTTGCAGACATTGCTCGACACTAGTGCTGTATACTGATAATATATGTCAAAAATGTGCGTGAGGGTTTATTTAAAATGCGCACGCAAGTTCTTCCTGTTTCCTCACATGGCTGTAATATATCACAAGTGTCAATAATGCGCTTTGATTAATGACATTTAGATGATGTTATAGTAATACATTGATAAATGATTAATCATTTACGCCAACATCACCTAGGGAAAGAGCCGCAGGTGAGCAGAAACTGCTCACACTCCCTTCCATTTTTAAGCAGGCACTCAGTGCTAATTTGAACAGACATGAAACAATAACAGAAGCGCTTTGGGTGTTCATGTGGGATTTCCATGTATGATTAAAATATTCAAAAATAAAAGCAGCGTTATCACAATATCCTTTCTCGTATGCATTTTAATAGCAAGGTTATTACTTTTATATTGATGTACAGCTTCCAAATATTGAATATGTTGAGATGAGTTTGAAGTGCACTTGTATGTTGATGCATGTAGCGTATTAGTGCAGTTAAGTTAAAATGTTGATTTAGTAAATGGAGACATTTTTTGGTTTATTTTAATTATGGAACCTGACAAAAATTAACCATGGTTTTACTATAGTAATATTGTAGTAACCATGACTGCTGTCACCATGGTTTTCTGAGCCGAAATCATGGATTTATAACAGTAAAACTGTAGTTTCTATATAGTAACCATGATTTTACTGTATATTGTAACCATGAAAGTAACCATGTTTATATTGTGGTTACTATGATTTTACTACAAATGCCATGGTTAAACTATGGTTACTTTTGTAGAACAATGATTGTTATTTAAGGGCACTGTTGTAGTGTTTACCAAATAGGTTATTCTTTAGATTTGGCAGTAATTTCTTTTTTTTTCTTCTTTTTTTTCTTTTTTTGAACAAAGCAAATACTGAACCATACTGAAACTGTGACCCTTAAACCGTAATACAAATTGAACCATGAGAAATTCGAACCGTTACACCCCTATTGCACACCCACATTAATCTTGCATTTACACAGTTTTGACGCACTCCGGTTACGTTGAAGAACATCACTGAGCTCAAGATGCGCATAAGATGTGTCTTGCCCTAGATTGGAGCATCTTTTATTACTTCCTATTTTTTCTGCCCTTATCGACCACATATCCCCCAAAATTGCAAATAATCGTAATACCAGCTAACCACAATTTTGTTTTTCTCAGGCAGTAATCTCACCATCAAAAACTCACACTGCAACATCTCTATTGGAGAGGATGCTAACATTAGAGCAAACATCAGCTGTTTGAATGGTTAGAACAATATTCCAAAGTCAAGAATGTAAACTGCTTTCTTTCCCTCTTAATTTACCATTTTCAATAAAGCATAGTCACTTATGAATTTGTGCAGATCCGTTGAGTTTTTATCCAGGGTTGAGTGGCATCTAGTTTGTTCCAGAACAGGTTATAAACATGAGCATTTATCAGTACAATTGTATTGAGCAGAATAGCATATCAGAATGTACAACAAGTCGAATCTTGAGGCGAATGGGCTACAACAGAAGAAGACCATGTCAGGTTCCACTTCTGTCAGCCAATAACAGAAAGCTGAGGCTGCAGTAGGCACAGGCTTACCAAATCTGGGCAGTTAAATACTAGAAGAACATTGCCACAGATCTGCTGCTCACTGGTTGTTTTTTTCTTTTCTCGCCAGGAAATCAGCAGTTACAGAAATACTAAAAACCAGCCAGTCTGGCACCAACAATCATGGCATTTAAACTCAGTTTTTCACATTTCCTTACATTTAATCGTAGAAAACATTCCCTGTCTTAGGTCAGTTAGGATCATGTGAAATGTCAGAATAATAGTGAAGTAAATCATTTATTTCAGCTTTTATTTCTTTCATCACATTCCCAGTGTGTCATAAGTTTACATACACTTTGTTAGAATTTGGTTGATTTGCCTTTAAATTGTTTAACTTGGGTCAAACATATTGGGTAGCCTTCCTTTTGTGTTTCATTTCAATTTTTAGGATGCTGTGTCGAGTTAAATGTAGTGGAAACTTAGAAAATTGCTTCTCAAGATTTTTGTTTACGGTTGTGCTTCCTCAGTTAGCAGTTCTCATTCTGTGGCTGTGCTGCTTGTGAGGTTTGTTGAGGTGTGCTGCCATCTATTGATATAGCTCAAAAAAATTTACTTCAAGCTTGAATTGCTCTTATTGTATTTTTGCAATTCTGTTCGGTCATGAAAAAATTTAGCAGTGACTATTTGATTTAAAAATTTTCAAATATTCAAGTTTTATTTTTTTTGTCATGTATTTAAATGTACATTTAATTACTTAAAAGATTCTTCAACGACAATGAAGTTTGTCTTTCAACCATTTTTGTAGCCTAATGTATTACAACACCTATTACAATACTGCGTTAATACCGATTACCTCGATAAAAGCTTAAGCAGTTATCACAATATGTCAATTTTATATCGGCTCATGCCTATCCAGCATACATGAGAACTCCTTCAGTGCTGTTTAAAAAGAATCTCAGGATGCACATCATGAAGTTAGTGTGTAAAGCGGGAATCTAGACAAAAGGGGGACTACTTTGAAGAAACTTTGTTCACAAACAGTCCATGCCATTGTTTGGTAACACAAGTCGTCCTGCCCCAAAATCATGCCATTGGTTGAGGGAATATTAATCAAACAACAAGAACTGACCATGCATAACTTTATAAGCCTTCTTAAACTTTCCTTTAACACTCTTAGGCTTGAAAAAAGAAACCTTAAAACTAAATTTAATTAGTCAGGCTCCAACATTATAGATACGTTAAAACTGTCAGTTCAAATTTGTACATATCCGATTGGAATCCGATCAAATTTATAGTTAAGTCTGAATGGCAAAAAATATGTTTCAAGCTACATTCATATGTGGATTGAAATCTCATTCAAATTACATTTCTGTAAATCTGTTTCAGTCTGACTGCTCCGATCAGATCTCAATTGGCTTTTTGCCATATGTAATTTTTTCATGCTACTTAAAGACACTTTATGCGCCACACATTGTTGGAGGAAGCATGCAATTTCCACAGTGGCGGCTCCATTAAATTGGCTTTTGCTTATTGGTGGTCACTTGCTTGTAAGGACAGTGCACATACCTGTTGATAAGGGTTTGAAATCCATCATAGCCTTTGGGATGGGGTAGTGCGATCTTCTACTCACAAAGAAAACAGATGGAACAGTGCATACGAAATGCTAGATACATTTCTGAAGCAACAACCACTCTATTTAAACTGTTTTCTGTCACCTGTGAGGACAGGAGAAGCTGACAGCTACACTCTCATAGAGAAATCTTTCATCCTGGACCAGCAAAATCCAGTTGTGGTTAAAAATTAAAATGAATAGACATGGCATAGTTTAATTTCTAAATAATAATTAAATACAATTAAATGATTAACAATGCTTTAAACAAAAACAAATATATAATCAGATCAAGTATTTATAATATTCAGTGTGTTTTAATAGAGAACGCATATTTTATTTTCGTGTACTTTTAAGGAAAAGTTACAAATTGTGATAATCTTCTAAACCATAGAACCGTTTATTTAATCTTGTGGATATTCCATGTTTTGTTCACAACTCATACTGAATGTAAAAGGCCAGTTTATATTATGTGACTCATTCTGATTTTTGAATACAGCTGTTAAATATTGTGGGAACCAATGCAGATATGCCAGAAAAAGAAGTTAGCCATGGGACACAAATTGGATCTGATAATTTGCAAAAATGCGATACACAGTGCAGACAGTCAATCATGAAGTTCATATTCCTATCAGATACATGACAAAACGGATTTGAACTGACAGTCTGATCTTAGTTCATTATACAACAGTCATTCAGAGGATTAACAATTAAGAAATTCACTTTTTGTGCCATTCATGTTTATCCCTGTCAATGTTGTCATTATTGATGTGAGTGACTTGCATAAACGGGTGCGAGCTTTCCTCAAATCACCACAAGGCCCCTATTCCACTTCTCCATGAACCGTATCGTTAACATCCCTGGTTTACACTCCTTAGTAAGTCAACTTTCTGATGCCTTACTTAAAGTTGTCTCTGCGCATTAAACTGAGAAGTATTTCAACACCGAAAAAAAAAATGACATCAGCTTTTAGTATCATCTCCTACACATCTCTTCTCATGAAACTTCTCATGAAGCATTTATGACCTTGCCTCCATGATAGGCCTCCATCTGTTGATCTCCAGCCACATCTTTCCCCAATCAGGAATGGAGAAACCTGGGCAGACGGCTGAGCCTTGGCTCGGCTCAACCCAGCAAACCCTGCCAAGTTCCCACTTCCTCATCCTCTTATTAAATTTCAAACAGTTTATATAATCATAATGATGTTGTTTACATTCAGGCTTCACAATCCAGTTTATAAATATTACAAACTTGTGGTCCTGTGGCCAGACAAACATCAGCAGAACAATGTTCAGTAGGTGTGGAGTGGATTAAAGACCACTCTGGTGGTCTGGTGAAGCAGGGGGACTTGGATCGACTAGTTGATCGTGGCTGCATCCGAAAATGTAGGCAGCTTTTACTAGCTGACTTGCTGCCTAATCAGTTAATGGTTGTAAAAACACAAAAAATCTTACGAAGTAATGGTGCGTTCAAACCAGAGCTGTCAAGATCGTCAAATTGACCGGAAGTCATTCAATTTCTTTGGCAGCCAGCGTCTCTTGTCGGCAAGAAGCAGATCATTCTTGGCCGACGTGTCTTGGCCATCAGAGTTCAAGTGCGGGCAACATTATGGTAATGAGCTGTGACACGATTCGGTGGCAACCTATTGGAATATAGAAGTGCTCCGCTCTAGTGAAATCTAAAGAACACAACAGTGTAAACTTTGGTTCCCACCAAACAATAGTTCAGAAGACAAAATGGAGGAGAAACGATTTATTGCCGTGGCGGGTTTTCCCATAATATACAATCTGTCCCTGTTTGCTTACAGGGATATATGCATTTTATTTTGTTTATTTTGGGAACAAACAACCATCATTTTAATTACTTTCTGCCATCGATCGATTACATTGACATTTAAAAGATTTCATTAGGATATACGCTATTTGTGATAGGTCAGCAAAAAGATACCAGTCAACATGTCTGGATGTTTTGCGCCCCCTTTAAATATAGTTCACAAAACCAAGCATTCCAACAAACGTTCTACGTCAGAGTGTCCACGAATCTTCCACAGCGTTGTTGGCAGGGCAGCTAGAGTGAATTTTGAAGCAAGGTCTGAACGCACGGTAAGGGTCGTACTGGAGACAATTGTAAGCATTTTCTTTTTTCAGCTGGCCAATTCATGCTAGTAGTTCTGATTTTTACTTTTAATGCCACAGTTAAATGTTCAGAACAATGGAATATCCCCATCTCACAGGATTCAAGGTTTTCTTATTAACCTATTAGCTTATCTTTTGTTCGATTAGAATAGAGCACAACAATACAGCTCCGGAATTATAAAATCCCATTAAATTCACCAAAAAAATTCTTTTTTTTTTTTTTTTTTTTATGCATTTTTTTTGCCTGTGATTTCTGATTGGTGGAATTTCCTCTTCCATAATAACACACCACGAATAACTCAATCAAGTCAGCCTCTACACTTAAAATGCTTATATTTTTATAATCTGAATATTTGTAATAAAATTTAAATTGTTTCTAAATTTATCAACAACCTAAAATCAATAGTTTTATCTATTTCTATCATCTTTAAATGCACTCAGTCATTTTTTTAAGTATGTCGAAGAGGCTTACATTGGCTTACAGTGACACCTAGTGGGCTGGATGCTGCATCATTCAAACACTGTAGTTTTCAGTTACCAATGCCATTGTAGAAATGCACTATGAACAGTAAGCCTGGATTCATTTAATCCATGAGTGAAAGTGTCCCAATAACAGGGCAGTTGCTGAGATTATGCAAGTAGTATTTAGCTGATCATGTGTTGCTAACATAGCTTCCCCCATGAGGGCACACCCCCGCCCCATGTAGAATAAAACAGCTTATGTTTTAGGAAAACATTTAAAATGAGGAAAGAAAATACTGTTTGCACCTTTAATTCAATTAATTTATTCACAATGCTTTATGGGATTGTAGTTAATTCATGAGTTTCTCCTGTACTGACTAATCCCCCAGCGTGCGTTCTTTGATGTGCAACTTAAATTTAACAGCAGATGCACTGGAGGACAGATTACTTATTATCAAACAAAAAATTATAAAAATAATAATTCCTTACATTTATATAGTGTTTTTCTAGACACAAACCGCTTTACACAGTATAGGGGTAATCTCCTCAACCACAACCATTTGGCAGCATCCACCTGGATGATGTGACGGTAGCCATAGTGCACAAGAATGCCCACCACACCCCAGCTATTGGGAGAGAGGAGAGTAGAGTGATGTAGCAATTCAGTGATGGAGATTATTTGGGGACATAATTGATGAGGGCCAATGGATATAATTTGGCCAGGACACCGGTGTTACACCCATACTCTTTACGAGAAGTGCTCTGGGATTTTTCAATGACCACAGAGAGTCAGGAGCTCTGTTGAACATTCGAAAGACGGTGCTTTTTTACAGTATAGTGTCCCCATCACTATACTGCAAGAGCACAGGGTGAGCACCCCCTGCTGGCCTCCCTAATACCTCTTCCAGCAGCATCCTTAGTTTTCCCCTGGTGGTTTCCCATCCAGGTACTGGCCAGGTTCAACCATGCTTAGCTTTAGTGTGCAACCAGGCGAGAGCTGCAGGGTGATATGGATGCTGGTAAAATTAGATTTTTATATGTTTGTAATGATTGATGAAAGATAAGTATCCCGAGGATGTGCACCACCATGTTGTTTATTGCAGTGCGACATGGGATTCTGAGTTCGGAAAGCATAGATGGTTCTATAAACCCAGCCCTTTAACCTTTGTTGCACTGGAAGTGGTGAGAAAAAGTGACGGACTGTACAGGAGAAGGCTCAAGTGAACTAGTTTATATACTCGTTGTTTGTCAGAAAACAGTGCTGCATCAAAACATACAACTACATTTTTATTTTGTGATAATTTGAATGTTGGTAACAAACAAAATAAATAAAAATAAAGATATTGTGATATTAAAGACTATTCTAACAGCTAGTTCATTATGAAACACATCAGTCCTTCTCTGCTGGTAAATCGCAGTGCAAATGCAGATCACACCAGTTTGATCGTATGTGCGAGTTGAAGACATTAAGGAAATTTGAATTTTTTAGCCATTTTCAAGTATTACTTTGCCTCATAGCAAAGTTTATGAAGTTTTCGCCTCTCAAGCTTTATGTTGAATTTTGTGAAATCCCTATGGATGTAATGAATAGTAAAAACACGGCTGAAAAATTGGTCGGTCACTGTTGCACTTTTACAATTAAATAAAAATAAATTGAGCCCACAACAACCATGTAAGCTGCATAAACAATGTGTTCTGTTCTTCTAAATCGTTCTGACGTCAGAGGGATGAACACATTTAAACATTTTACCGTGCACGTTTACATGTTAATGACGCTTATTGGGTGATCAGATATTTGGCCTTTTTTCTGGCTGTGTGTAGCATCTGCCACTCTGCATATCCTTGTGAATGATCCCAACGTTTGCAGCGAGCAGCTGAAGAGCAAAGTCCTTGATTATTTCAGTCTAATCATAATAGTCTGAGTGGCACATAAGTGCAGATTGCAGGAGGATTGGGCATGTTTTTTACCATGTCATTTGTTGAGGCTTCTCTCGAGGAGTCCTGTCAGATCTTCTACTGCATAAACGCAAACATGAAAGCAAACATCTAATGCAGTCTTATTCTAAAGTGTTGATTTCTTATGTTTAGTATATCGTTATTCAACATGATATTGCAATCTTTTCCTTATCGTATCGATTGTCCCCAAATCACATGGAAGTCGTTGGCGCTTGTGTGGTCACGGCTTACAAGCAGCTTGTAATAAATGTCTAAAAAATGTGTGTACTTTCGGTTTGAATTTGGGAGGTGTGTGCAGTTTGAATGAGATGATTTTTTTTGTGGTTGTCCAATCAGGAGAAGCCGTTACAACTCACACAATCTTTAAAAACTGATTGTTTATGAAGATTTTACATATTTGTAATGAGACAGATTCAACAGGAAGATTATACTGTTTTCTGCTCCTCAAACATAACCTTTGCCATACCTAGAGGTTGCGCTAAAAAAGTCTTTATCACAGAGTTGTACAATTTCCATCATTGTCTGTTTTTATCCATAATACTTGTATTTATTTCATTTCTAAAGCTACATTCAGGGGCATGTAGCATCCATTATAATGGTATATACACGATAGTGGATATGATAAAACATTTTTTACTCCCAAAGCACGAGGCTGGTGAAACCAAGAACTTCTAGGTGGAAAGTTCTACCTGTCCATCAACCGCAGCACTAAAACAAGATTTTAAAACTAAAGCCAGCTAATCGGCTTTTAAAGTGTATTTACATGGACAAGAACTCTCGGATCATCTTCGACATCTTCTGATATCAACATGCAATGACAAATGAGGAGCAAGCACATCTAAAGCATGATGATCTCAAGATGGCGCCGAGTATGGCTGCCGCGTTGCGAGCTCCGTCAAAACACTGCAGTTTATTGTTTGTTTTGTTTACAGTTCTGTGTTTTTTTGTCTTGGATGTTGTCTGCCTTATTGTGTACGACAGACAAACGCTTTTGGACATTGGTTCGGCAATCACACACCGAAAACCAGACTTCACATTCCTCAATGCCGACCCGCGGTTTACAAACACGCCAGCGGAGCCCTTTGTTTGGGCTGCCCGGCCGCGGAAACGCAGAAGGAAAAGAGGAAAAAGAGCCGGCGTTCTCATCAGATTAAGACGTCGCGCAAATCGCCCCCCGCTACCCAGTATACTACTGGCAAATGTTCAGTCTCTGGACAACAAGCTCTGCGAGCTGAGAGCGCGGATCTCTTTCCAACGAGAGACGAGAGAATGCTGCGTTATCTGTCTTACAGAAACCTGGATGTCCGCGGAGATTCCAGACTCGGCCATCGAACCCACGGGTTTCTCCGTGCACCGAGCGGACAGAGCGAAAGACCTCTCAGGTAAAAGCAGAGGTGGAGGTGTATGTTTTATGATCAACAAATCATGGTGTGATCAGAGGAATGTACATTTTATCAGGTCTTTCTGCTCTCCTGATCTGGAATTTCTCATGCTTCTGTGTCGACCATTCTGGCTACCGAGGGAATTCACAGCGGTCATCATCACTGCACATCCCCCCACAAGCCGACACATACCGGGCACTTAGGGAACTGTATGGCAGTATAAGTGAGCAGGAAACCGCACACCCTGAGGCTGCGTTCATTGTTGCCGGGGACTTCAACAAAGCCAACTTCAAAACAATAGCACCAAAATACCACCAACATATCAGCTTCAACACACGAGGGGACCGGGTTTTGGATCATTGCTATTCTCCTTTCCAGGATGGCTACAAATCCCTCCCACGCCCACCATTTGGCAAATCCGACCACTCTTCCGTTCTGCTTCTGCCCGCTTACAGGCAGAAACTGAAACGGGAATCACCCGCCCTCAGAATGATCCAGTGCTGGTCGGACCAATCAGACTCTGCGCTACAGGACTGTTTTGATCACGCGGACTGGGAGATGTTCCGGTCTGCCTCCGATGACGACATCGAGGTTTACACTGATAGCGTAACGTGTTTCATCAGGAAGTGCGTAGAGGACATTGTTCCGACGAAAAACATACGGATCTACCCCAACCAGAAACCCTGGGTTAACGGCGATGTTCGCGCGGCACTTACTGCGCGGACCACCGCTTTTAATTCCGGGAACGCGGAGGAGCGTAAACAAGCCAGTTATGCCCTCCGTAAATCCATCAGTACAGCCAAACGCCAGTACAGGCACAAAATTGAAGGACAGTTCAACACCACTGACTCCAGAAGTATGTGGCAGGGAATTAACATCATCACGGACTATAAACAGAATAAAAACTCCGCCATGAACACCGTTGCCTCTCTCCCGGACGAGCTTAATACTTTTTATGCTCGTTTCGAGGATAACAACAACACCGCCCTCGCGGAGAGAGCACTCGCGGCCGATACTACAGATGATGGTTCACTCTCCGTCTCTGTTGCGGATGTAACCCGATCCTTTCCACGGGTGAACATTCGCAAAGCCGCGGGTCCAGACGGCATTCCGGGCTGCGTCATCAGAGTATGCGCGAACCAACTGGCTGGTGTTTTTACGGACATTTTCAACCTGTCCCTCTCCCTGTCTGTAGTCCCCACATGCTTCAAAACATCAACCATTGTGCCTGTACCGAAGCAAGCCAAAATCACTTGCTTAAATGACTGGCGTCCTGTTGCCCTCACCCCCATCATCAGCAAATGCTTTGAGAGGTTGATCAGAGATCACATCTGCTCTGTTCTGCCCACCTCTTTGGACCCATTGCAGTTTGCCTACCGTAACAACCGCTCCACTGATGATGCTATTGCATCTACAATACACACTGCTCTATCCCACCTGGAAAAAAGGAACACGTATGTGAGAATGCTGTTTGTAGACTACAGCTCAGCATTTAACACCATAGTGCCCTCCAAGCTTGATGAGAAACTCCGGGCTCTGGGCTTAAACAGCTCGCTGTGCAGCTGGATCCTGGATTTCCTGTCAGGCAGACGTCAGGTGGTTAGAATGGGCAGCAACATCTCCTCATCACTGACCCTCAACACTGGAGCCCCGCAGGGCTGTGTTCTCAGCCCACTCCTATATTCCCTTTACACACATGACTGTGTGGCGACACATAGCTCCAATGCCATCATTAAGTTTGCTGACGATACGACGGTTGTTGGTCTGATCACTGACAATGATGAAACAGCCTACAGAGAGGAGGTGCACACTCTGACACGCTGGTGTCAGGAGCACAACCTCTCCCTCAACGTCAGTAAAACCAAGGAGCTTGTGGTGGACTTCAGGAAGAAAGACAGAGAACATAGCCCCATCACCATTAATGGAGCACCGGTGGAGAGAGTCAGCAGTTTCAAGTTCCTCGGTGTCCACATTACTGAGGAACTCACATGGTCCGTCCACACTGAGGCCGTTGTGAAGAAGGCTCACCAGCGCCTCTTCTTCCTGAGACGGCTGAGGAAGTTTGGAATGAACCAACACATCCTCACATGGTTCTACACTAGTACTGTTGAGAGCATCCTGACTGGCTGCATCACCGCCTGGTACGGCAATAGCACCGCCCACAACCGCAAAAACCTGCAAAGGGTGGTGCGAACGGCCAGAAACATCATCGGAGGTGAGCTTCCCTCCCTCCAGGATATATATAACAGACGGTGTGTGAATAAAGCTCGGAGGATTATCAAAGACTCCAGCCACCCGAGTCATGGGCTGCTCTCACTGCTTCCATCAGGCAGGCGGTATCGCAGCATCAGGACCCGCACCACCCGACTACATGACAGCTTCTTCCCACAAGCAATAAGACTTTTGAACACTTGATCCCTCACAATCAACAATCAGCACTGCACTTTATTAATCCTCATTCTGTCAATATATTCTCGCTCCCAATTCAGTTAGTGTATATATATATTTATACCCTTATGTAGTGTATGTGTATTCTACATTGTGTGTATTGTGTACATTTGATATGTAAATTGTTGTGTAGGTATGTGTACATTTGTTATGTAAATTGTTTTGTGTAAATATGTTGTTTATTGTAAAGTGGTTTATGTCTCGTCACTGTCATTACTGCAATGTTGCTCGGAACTGCACACAAGAATTTCACCTGCTGTTGCACTCGTGTACACAGTAGTGTGACAATAAAGTGATTTGATTTGATTGTACAGGTACTTCTACGGCTGGGCGATAAAACGATATCAATATTTATCGTGATAAAAAAAATCCACGATAACGACGATAAGCTTTTGAGTAATTTTCTATATTTATCCTGTGTTCTACATCTAGACATGCGTGATGCTAAAAGCACTAGCAGTTTGGTTTCTTGTCGTATGTTTCCACTGGCACGTAGTGCAAATGTGAGCAAGTTTTTCAATTCCTTCCTATGGAAGCTAGCAAGGCGGATTGTAAAATTGGCAGCAGCGCAGGGCAAGCGATTCCCTAGCGTTGGGAGTGGCTTTGTGCAGATTTCTTCCTCTTCAGTGGAAACACAGCCTCAGACTGTATGAAGTTGCTATTGCCCCCGCTACGCAGGTCATCGCGTTCCGGATCCCAGATTGATTCCATCTTGACTGCAAGATATCATGACGGTGGTTACGCCCTCTCCTCATCTCTAGTGAGCAGCGTGACAAAACAACAGCGCCGGTTACATCATATCTGATCTTTCTGCGCTGTATTCTTGAATATTTTTCTCTAGCACTGAAACTAATACCCTGTCCCGGGCCGCACCCGCATCCTCTTTTCCCCACATGTGCGTAAACGTGAGGTGCGTATTTCCAGAGCGCCTTTAGACCATAAAGTTTTTTTCTTTCTAAATTTAGTTTTATTAATCAGCATGTTCTAAGCCTTTAATAATAAACAAACCTCTGACAAGGATGAAAGACAAAACAATTACTAGTTTGTAGCCTAGTCTTTCTCACTTCAATGAAAATAGAAAAATTTTCCATTCAGACTTTTACATTTCCAAAAGTTTCTCTCTGGCGATACACCTGAACCCCCTTACAGAATCATTCCTAGGTCAAAAGGGCTTCTATGACCCATACTTGGATATCTGTATGTAAAGAAATATGAAAATAATTTTAATGTGAAAAAAAAATTACAATATATATATATATATATATATATATATATATATATATATATATATATTTTGTCATTATGCTTCAAAATGAACAGATCATTTTATAACATTCATATCCAACTGCACTCAATTGATAATCTCTATAAAATATTATAATATTTTCATAGAAGAACCACTGCATTGGCGGTGTCTGGGCCCCCAATGCAGTTTTGTAAAGACTATTTACACGTTTTAGGATATAGTTTTTTCTTCTTTTTTTGGAAATGTAAAAAAATTTGCAAATGTGATTCAATATCGTGATAAATATTGATATCGAATGATATGAAAAAGAATATTGTGATAATATTTTTTGCCATATTGCCCAGCTCTAGGTACTTTCAGTCAGAATTCTACTATTAACATCATGTTTGCCCCTGGCCATACCCATCTTTTATTTGTAAATCGCAATCTATTACTGCAACAAGGAATTAAAATCTCCTCCTGGCTTTGCTTTATAATGAAAAATAGCACAAAAATTCATGCGATTGCTTCGGAATTCTTCAGAATTTATTTCCAGTGATTCCTTGCGTCATGTCAAATATTTTAAGATCCCACTATTTTGGATTGTTTGAAAAAAATTCAAACCAAACTCGTCCTAGGCTGTGCAGCCGATTGGATCCAAACCATTGCAGATATATTCAGCAGAGTCCCAATATGAAAAGATATCAAAGGAATTTTTTACTTTTCAGTTAGCGTCAAACGGTACACTAAAATGTACGTAGTGGGCGTGGCCACTTATACTAAAACGGTTGTAACTTTTGAAAGGATTGAGATATTATCACCAAATTTGGTACACTTATGTATGGGGTCATTCTGAGGACACCCACAAACATTTGCATGCCTCTGTCTCTTGGTCTCTTGCGTCTGTCTATTGGTGGCGCTATAATAATTACAAATCTATAATTGAGTTGAAATTTTGCATGCACTGTCTTTGTCTAAGGTGACGAGTTCTATGAGGATAGTTGCATCTATTGAATAACATGGCTGCCATCGACCAATCAACTTTCAGCAGCTTTTTGAACTAGTCCTAGGCCGTTCACCCGGTCAGAACCAAATCAGTGCAGAAAGGTTCTCTGGAGTCCCAATCTCAATAATAATATGCCACAATGTACAAAGTGGGGGTGGTCACTTTTTCTTAAATTTCGTTAAAACTCTTGAACGGAATGAGATATCACCAAATTTAAAATGCTTATGTAGCAGGTCAATCTGAGAATACATGAAAACATTTTTTTTTGGGTAACTATGCCTCTTGGTGGTGCTATAAAAGTTAGATTTTTAAAAAAAAAAAAAATACAGTATTTCTGTGCTATGATTTTTCTGAAAGTTAATCTTTGTTTTAGTTGCAAATAGAATGTCTAATTAATACTTAATATCTATTACATATACACTTAAAGGACCTTATAGGTTCCGAACACATCTGCCACTTTGTTGGAACTAGCCAAGTAAAGTCTTAGGTACTGTATGACGTATGCTGCTACGTCTCGTTCGATCGAAATTCGATCATCATTTATTGACATGTGGATTGCATGTCTGTACATGTCGTCGACAGCCCACACGTGCCTTGAGTTGACTGTACCAAAGAGTATCAAAAAGCAGTTGAAAGGCTCATTTGTCAAATGTGCCTATAAGGGCTCTCGGTCAAAAGGGTATACTTTTAAAGGCTAAAATGCTTTTTTGTTTTTCCATTTACTGTTATGTCTAATAAACTAAATATGCCCTAGCCATTAGGTAGATGCCAACATGGACTGGTTGCATGACATGCCCTTATTCTCAAACCATGAACATACCTACGCATGGTCATAGAAAATATTACCTTGGCTACATTAAATAAAAGCTCACTTGCATTGAGGATGGACATGGTTCCACAACATTGTTTTTTGCTATTTTATTAGCTATCAAGAGCATGAAACCATCAAAATATTTTTTGTGTTCTAATGATTATTTATGTGGCTGATTTGGCACCTTCACAGTTTTTGCCACAGCTTTTTTCTGGGTCACGCAAGGAAATGGCCAAAAGTTACGTGAAGTCAATTGAACAGGAAAAAATACAGTTAATGGGGAAAGGGCTCTTGAAACTGAACCTCTGCTCTCACACACAGACATCTGGAATAACATTTCCTAATGGTTGAGAGTTTCAGCAGTTGCCAGCTTTTCATTGGCTGATGCTGTTGCTAGGATGATTTTTCTCTATGGCCTAAAGTGTCTGTGGAGCACCTCATCAGTTAAAAAGCTAAAACGGTTTGGATTTAACCACATTAAAGGAAGATTAGTGGTTCTGCTTGATGTGTTAATTTGGAAGTTTGGAGTTAGAGTTAGGAAAATTCAGTGTAATTAAAGGAAGCTAATTCACCACAAATTAATTTACAGTATGTATAATGTGTGTATAAATCATGTTTTCCTTAGCCCTTCTCCTCTCCACCAATAGCTAGTGTGGTGAGCGTACTGGCACACTATGTCTGCCATCTCATCATCGAGGTGGATGCTGCACACTGGTGGTGGTTCAGGAGTCTTTGAGTGTAGTGTCAGAAAAGCGCTATATAAATGTAATTTTTGGTCGCAGACATTTATCGTGGAACGTTTTCTTTATCTACAGGTCTGCTGGTCATATAATTAGAATATTATCAAAAAGTTGATTTATTTCAGTAAATCCATTAAAAAAAAAAGAAACTTGTATAATGTATACATTCATTCCACACAGACTGATATATTTCAAGTGTTCATTCCTTTTAATTTTGATGATTATAACTGACAACTAATGAAAACCCCCAAAATCAGTATCTCAGAAAATTAGAATATTGTGAAAAGGTTCAATATTGAAGACACCTGGTGCCACACTCTAATCAGCTAATTAACTCAAAACACCTGCAAAGGCCTTTAAATGGTCTCTCAGTCTAGTTCTGTAGGCTACACAAACATGGGGAAGACTGCTGACTTGACAGCTGTCCAAAAGACGACCATTGACATCTTGCACAAGGTGGGCAAGACACAAAAGGTCATTGCTAAAGAGGCTGGCTGTTCACAGAGCTCTGTGTCCAAGCACATTAATAGAGAGGCGAAGGGAAGAAAAAGATGTGGTAGAAAAAATTGTACAAGCAATAGGTATAACCGCACACTGGAGAGGATTGTGAAACAAAACCCATTAAAAAATGTGGGGGAGAGTCACAAAGAGTGGACTGCAGCTGGAGTTAGTGCTTCAAGAACCACCACACACAGACGTATGCAAGACATGGGTTTCAGCTGTCGCATTCCTTGTGTCAAGCCACTCTTGATCAAGACACAGCGTCAGAAGCGTCTCGTCTGGGCTAAAGACAAAAAGGACTGGACTGCTGCTGATGAAATATGTATTCTTTGTATTGAGTGAAAAGGTCAATGTGTGATGTTACGATTTTCTATTGGCTTGAACTTGCAATACACAGCGTAGTACTACATTTCTTCACATGAAATTGCGCTTCCTGTCTCCCTTGTTCGGATGCTTTTGAATGGGGGTGAATGAAGCACGAGTGTAGTGTGACCGCCCCCTTAATGCAAAATCATTAATATGAGATGATGTTATAAAAAAGACACTTTGATGCATAGACATTATTTGAACATTTATTGATTTAATCGTATTGGTTGAGTTCATGTTCATTTTGATAGACTGTCCCTATAGAAAAGGAAACATTTATTTTTAATAATACTGAATTTATGGCAATAATACTGACATTCTGTCTCCTAGAGATGAATGTAGTTTGGTTTGAAAAGTGCATATCGATCCCAGAACAACAGCAAAGGACCTTGTGAAGATGCTGGAGGAAACAGGTAGACAAGTATCTATATCCACAGTAAAGCAATTTCTATATCAACATAACCTGAAAGGCTGCTCAGCAAGGAAGAAGCCACTGCTCAAAATCAACCATAAATAAGACTACAGTTCTTACTCTTCAGATCTTACTTTTTGGAGATATGTCCTCTGGTCTAATGAAACAAAAATGTATCTGTTTGGTAGAGGTTGACCGATATAAGATTTTACCGATACCAGTAACTAAGTTGGGAAGACAAGCCGATAACCGAATGTTAGTTTTTCGAATTGATACAGGATGAAAAAACAACATTTAAAATAGTGATGCACCGATACCACTTTTCTCTTCCATTCTGATACCGGAAATCTCTGTATCGGCCAATACTGATCCCGATCCGATACCAGTGCTGTTTTTAGCTTAATCAGTGTAGGAAATCTGTACATTATTGTGTGGAACTAAATGGGAGTACTCTTTAATATGTAAAGAAACACAAACCTCTAACTACACATTATATCAATATAAATGTATAGCTTATTAAGAAACACTTTTTTATTATCTAGTATACTGGATAATGTAGCAGCAAAATTAACAGTAATTACAGTCTTCAAGTCCTCAGTAGAAAAGAAATGAGTGTTTTATTTTTGATTTTTCTTTCTTTCTTTTTTTCAACTTACATCTGCACTTTAAAGTATTCAGATCTCTTTTTTGTTCAATTTAGTTGCAAGACATCAGTCCACTTTTCATTCACACAGTTATTTTTTTGGAACCCATTCAATTTAAATATTGTTATAAATTGTCAACATACTAATGATGACAATAATAATAAATAGTTATTAATATTATTATTATTATTATTGACTTTTAATTTGAAAAACAACAGTAATATATTTAAATCGTGCACTTTTTAAACCCTCACACTTTTGACATTCCATCCAAACTCTCCTGGTAGTCCTGTATGTGTCTGTTTGTTGGCAAGTTCACAGTAGATTCTTATTCAAATGATGGTCAAATGCACCTCTGGTGCCATTCTAAATGCATATTACAAGTGAACTGAACTATTGAGCATCTACATCTGAGATGTTGTTCGCGAATAGCGCTCAAATATTGCGCACAGCTTGAAGGCTAAAAATAGCTGTGGGTGTGTGTAAACAGAGCCGCACCATTCATGCGCTTGCATTTTATGTATTTACTTATTAAACACAGCCTTTTGTGATTCACAGCTATTGCACGTCTTCAAGTGGCTGATCACTTCTGGTGAGGGGTATTTAATGTGAAACTAGGGCAAACTAGTGAATTGCAATATATTATGCTTTTTTTAATGCTTCTATAATATTCAGTGATATATTTGTTTGTATTTTGTGCTGTTATGCTCATTTAAATTTTCAAGGAAACTCATCTCTCTCTCTCTCACACACACACACACACGATCACTTGATGATTATCTAATCAAAATGACAAAAATACATATTACTGTGAGGATACAAAATTTATTAAAATCAGATGCGTTTCTGATTTGTTTATACGTTTCTCTTGACTGCATGAAGATATTTTTCTCAAATCTCTCACTACCTTTAAATATACAACTTAGCTGGCTAAAGCATAAACGTGTCTAGATATAAACTAATGCAAATAGATGGTAGTACATTTTATTTAAACATTTGTGTAGGACTTGCATGTTTTTTCTCACATTGTTCTAACAGCTTGAGGTTAGCTTTAATGTTAGTGTCCTCTCAGCCTTGTCTGCAAACATTCTGCTGTTCTCTATTAATGCAGCATCTATTCAAGATATTAATTACTTTATAAAGATATGACAACATGTACTGTATACCTTTTAGTTGTTGGTGTTTTAAATCTGCATTGTTCCTGTGCAGTGTTCCGCTGCATTCAATGTGCAGTCTAAACAACCACCATGAGGCATCAGTGATAGTTTTTATTTCGCCTCTAGAAGCCGCTCTCATGCTGTATAATGACAGCGCACCCTTCCCAGCTGCTCCAGCACCGAACACAGTTGGGGGAAAATTATCGGTGCAGATTTTTGTCAATAGCCGATAGTTCCAGAAATCATTATCGGTGCTGATTAATCGGCAAAACCGGTATGTCGGTTGACCTCTACTGTTTGGCCATAATGACCATCGATATATTTGGAGGAAAAAGGGTGAATTTTGCAAGACAAAGAACACCATCCCAACCACGAAGCATGGAGGTGGCAGCATCATGCTGTGGGGATGCTTCACTGCACGAGGGACTGGTGCACTTCACAAAAAAGATGGCATCATGAGGAAGGAAAATTATGTAGATATATTGAAGCAAGATCTCAAGACATCAGCCAGGAAGTTAAAGCTTGGTCACAAATGGGTCTTCCAAATGGTCAGTGACCCCAAGCATACCTCCCAAAGTTATGGCAAAATGGCTTAAGGACAACAAAGTCTAGGTATTGGAGTGGCTATCACTTAGCCCTGATCTCAATCTCAATCTGGCCTACAAACCTGACTCCTTTACAACAGTTCTGTCTGGAGGAATGGGCCAAAATTCCAGCAACTTATTGTGAGAAGCTTGTGGAAGGCTACCCAAAACGTTTGACCCAAGTTAAACAATTTAAAGGCAATGCTACCAAATCCTAACAAAGTGTATGTAAACTTTTGACCCACTGGGAATGTGATGAAAGAAATAAAAGCTGAAATAAATAATTCTCTCCTATTATTCTGATATTTCACATTCTTAAAATAAAGTAGTGATCCTAACTGACCTAAGACAGGGAATGTTTTCTATGATTTAATACCAGGAATTGTGAAAGATTTAGTTAAATATATTTGGCTAAGGTAGATGTTAAATTCTGACTTGTGCACAGTGTTCATGACTTTCTCTTTAACCCTGTATACATGTGGCCCGTCAGTTAGAAGACTTTATTTTATTCTCGGTTTCGTGTTTTTATTTTCAGGTTTATCCATTTCAGAGTTGTTGCTGTGTTTGTTTCTTTAACTTTCCATCGCGACCTGAAGCGGAATTGCACTGCAACAGTGGGGTTTCCCTCTTACCTAAAACTCTGGAATTTCCCCAATGAACTTGACCACATATACGCAAATGTAATGGACTGTAGTCGATATTTCAAATTGGTGTGTATAAATGGGTATAGTATATAGTGAACAGTATGTGCTCTTTCCAATGTACTCACAGAAATTTTTAATTCTGAATAGTGTTGACTTGTTGTTGGGCTCCATCCTATGATGTTTGTTATCCGGTCTGTTCACAAACACGTGCACTCCTCATAAACCCGTAAGAACGCTGCTAATTAATTTACATGGCTGCAAAAGATGCGTTCTCCGGGAGAAGTCCAGATGTGTTAAACCGCTCTCTCCATCCCTTAAGCGACATAAGGAAAACTTTTGCCTTCTGCAAAAATCCTGGAATAGGCTAAACTGTTTTCTTAAGTGCATGCAAAAGGGGGTTATTAAACCATTTCCTTTATAGAAGTGAAGTCCCACATTTTGCTTCTTGATTTCATTTTTCATTCATTGGCACTGCCAAAAAGAGTGTTTGTTTCTATGACATACTCCTGTGTGCTGATGAGTCGCTGACACTTCTGTCACCTCAATGTTTAAATTGACAACCACAGACCTGCTCAGTTCTGACAGAAAAAAACAAACATGGCTGCTGCTTCTAGAGCTGTTGGCATGTCTCGAGAATGGTGGACTCTCCTTATGTATTTTCTTTTCCAGAGACGTTATATCACCTTACCTCATATGTCTGCCAGTTTGTGTGTGTGTTTATGCTGTGCCATATTGAATCTCCTTGATAGTTCATCTGTCTAAGACTTTTTCTATAAACAAAATGTGTGGATGTCCTTACATAGTGTTTTACTATAGACTCAGCCCTCTCTTGCATCTATAGAATGTAGGCATGTGGGAAAATATGTGTTTTCAAAATTGGTGGGTTGTCTGAAGATCGACTGGTCAACCCTTTAAGAAGCCTTGTATTACGGATGGGCATTTTGGTCATTTTGTCTACTCGAGTACTCGGACTAATTTCTTGACAATGATATGTACATAACTGTATATATAATAACATGTGTGACAAATGACTTTGGCTGCTACATTGTGTCTTGTTGTTCCAGTGTATCGTCTAGTCATTATTATAGACTGATCTGTTTATTATAAAATAATCTGTTGCAAAATTTACAAAAGATTGCATAATCAAAATATAAAGCATCATATTTTGTCATTGTGTGAAGTTTTGCTGCCCAACTCAATGAAAGAATGTGCACGTCTGTCTGTTCTTCCTTCAGGTTACCGTAGTAATCTTCATAAGCGTGCACCAGATTTTTTTAGTGACTGTCTGAACATTTTTAATCTGTCTTGTCTCGGTCTCGGATAAAGAGGACTCAAGATTTTATTTCAAGACCGGTCAAGACCACAACTGTGGGGATATCACTAAATTGCCCTTCGCATTGTCTGATTTATTTGTTAAACATCATTACTGTGATTGGATGTAAAACTTCCTGCTTCAAATTGAAGCAATAACATGACTCATTTCTAATTTGAAATTGTTGTTATTGTTAACGGCTGTCACCCCTCCCCACCCCCCTTCACACGCATTCCAAGAAAGTGAATGTGGGAGACAGGAGAAGAAACTGTGGCTGTCTTAGAGATGTAGGCCAAATCTTCTGTAATACAGTTTGGCTACCTAAACCAGTGTTTCCAACCACTGTGCCCACTAGTGTGCCATGAAAGATTGTCAGGTGTGCCATGGAAAATGATCAAATTCCTCAAAATAAATAAATACAGTTTTTCCGGTATTTTAGTGAAGGCATAGAGATGGTAAAAGAGTTTTAAAGTTGCCAATTCAGTATATTTTCCATTACAAAGTATTTTATGCAACCAGTTTAAATATTTTGTCCACCATAATATTATTGTTTTAACAAACTCTAATCCACTGTCTAAAGCACTTGCCCACAAAATGATGCTTCATCATCACACTTGTATTAAACTCCTTTAGTCAGTGAACCGAATGAATGAATAGAATACAACAGGTGTATTGTTTTTACTCAAAGACTAAAAGCTGTTTATTTGTGCACAGCATAGTGTTAAAGATGTTATGAACAGATGTGGCTTACTTGTCATGTTTCTCTCATGAAACATAAAAAGAATATGAGAAACTGTTACACAAAGCAAAACAAATATTACACATGCAGAAAACCTTTTCCTTAATTTGTCCAATCTTGTAGGTGCAGACTTTAAAGCATTGCACATTGTACCAAAGAGGGATGAAATCAATTTTAGTTTTAATCAAAATTATGCCACAAATCTTGATTTGAGCTTAATTTGTATTGAATCCGGAATGTTTCTTTAAATTTGATTTAAAACTCTCAGCAACTCTGATATATTATATGTTTTACCAGTGTCCATTTGTTTGGATTGGTTGACTCTGGAAAGTGTGCATTTTGATATTTCTGAACAAATATGTGTATGCTGTGATGAACTATGATGGCTAAACAATAAATGTATAGTATAGTAATGTGAGTTTTTTTATTGCTGATGCAAGGTTATATACCGAGCAGGGTGGCCAATAGGCCGATACAATGGTTATATAAATGTAATATATTAAATTTAAAATTGCTAAAAAATTATAATAAAAAACTCTTTATTTGACAATATATTAAGTAATATCGTATTTGATATGGTAGATAGCAGTTTCTTCAGATTTCTGTTTAGTCATCAAATTTTTGTAATATATTTGCACATGAAGACATTTTTAATGTATTAGGAAGAAGGAAATATCAGTACATACAGTAGTCCAGCAATCATGTTAGCAATCGCTTTTACTCAAAAATTGAATCAAACCAATTGTACATACAGTGCATTGTGAATAAGACATTTACTTATAGCACACGTGAAGCGCTTTTATTTTGGGCTGCATCTGAAAATGTAGGCAGTTGACTGGCTACCTTGCTGCCTAATCGGTTTATGGCTCAACTGACATCTGTTTTGAATGAATGGATCTCTTAAAAACTGGTCTCCGAACAGTTTGAAAAGCACCTTATTTTCATCGTACCTTTGTATACAGCCTCCGGAGGCAGCATCGAATCTGCACGCACACGGTCGTGCGGATTTATTGTGAGCAACAATCTCCTGACAGTTTGAACGGCTTGGATCGCCTAGATTGTAATAGAAGGACTGTGATTTGTGAATGAGAGGAACATTTGATCCTGAAGTTTTGATTCTGGCTGATAGAATACATGCTTCAGAGGAAGATATTAGATGATCGCTCGATGGAAAATAAAACGCTGGGTTTTCATGAGGATCTTGAAATACATCTGTTTAAACGAGATATTTGCATATTTGCAGACAGTATATAATTGAAGTTTTACTGATATTAGCCTTTTATCATTAGAAAAGTTACAGGGAACTGTTGAGGAGAGACTGTTAGTATATGTGCTTCAGAGGAATATTTATGAGCGCTCCACATGATGCTGAATCTGCTGAAGTTGTGTGAGGGTTGTTTATTACATCGGTTTAAACGAGATATTTGCACACAGATTATGATATTAGTTTAATTGTTTTTTGCCTTTTATCATTAGACAAGACAGTTATAAGTTACAGGGAATCTTTGAGGAGAGAGAGGGAGAATGAAACAGGTGCGACTCTGATATGCAGACCGTTTAAATGACACTGTGTTGCACATCGGTCTATTATTGTTGTAACACGATGGTATGTAACAACAAAACGAACTGTGACTGATCGTTTACATGTCTCAGATGCTTCACATGCAAGTAGATGGATTTTGCCATCCTCAAGAAAAAAAAACGGCCAAACAGGAACATTTTGCAGCCGATGCAGATAATTAAAAAAAAGTCAGAATATCAGCCAATTTATCGCGCTCAACATCCGTGGCCAACAGTATTGGCGGTGACATAAATTTTGTGTTTCACAAAGTTTGCTGCTTCAGTATTTGTGGATAATTTTTTTTTCACATTTTTCTATGGTATGCTGGAAAACAATGATAAGCATTTCATAAATTTAAAGGCTTTTATTGGCAAAAACATTCAATATATGCAAAGAGTCAATATTTACAGTGTTGGCCCTTGTTCTTCATAACCTCTGCAATTCGCTCTGACATGCTGGATATCAGCCAAATCTTGACTGATGGCGATCCATTCTTGCCTTAGTGCTTGGAGTTGATCACAATTTGTGGGCTGCTTCTTGTCCACTTGACTTTTGAGGATTGACCACAGGTTCTCTATGGGATTAAGATGCGGGGAGTTGCCTAGCCACGGATTTAAAATTTTAATGTAATGATCTCAGAGCCACTACATTATCACTCTTGCCTTGTGACATGGTGCTCCATCATGCTGGAAAATGCATGGATCATCACCAAATTGCTCTTGGATCGTTGGGAGAAGTTGCTCTTGCAGTACATTTTGATACCATTCTTTATTCATGGCAGCGTTTTTGGGCAGAATTGTGAGAGAGCCCACTCCCTTGGATGAAAAGCAAGCACTGTTGGCACGACACAGGATTCATGGTAGCATTCACCTTTTCTTCTCCGGACTATCGATTTTCCAGATGTTCCAAACAGTCTTTGCACCAGTCTTCTGCTGTCCAATCCTTGTACTTCCTGCAGAATTTCAGTCTGTCCTTGATGTTTTTCTTGGAGAGAAGTGGCTTCTTTGACACCAGGCAATTGTCCAAAAGGCTTCGCCTCACTGTGTGCAGATGCACTCACACCAACCCGCTGCCAATAATGAGCAAGCTCTGCACTGGTGGTGACATGATTCCGTAGCTGACTGCTCAGGAGGAGATGGTCATGGCTTTTGCTGGACACTCTGGGATGTCCTGAAGCCTTCTTCACTGCAGTTGAACCTCTCTCCTTGAAGTTCTTGCTGATCTGGTAAATGGTTCTTTCAGGTGCAATATTCTTTGCAGCAATTTCCTTGCATGTGAGGCCATTTTGATGCAAATTGATGATTGCTGCACGTCTATCTTTAGAGGTAACATTGCGAACAAGAACACGATGATTGGAAGCACATCTTCACTCCTTTTATAGCAAACAGACTGTTCTTATAATCCAATAAGAATGATAGTGATTTAATCTGACTAGTACTTGTCCACACTTTACCAGGTGCTGCTGATATGATTAGTGAAATGTGATGTTAGCTGGTCATTTTTTTGCCAGGGCTAAAAAACAGTGAAATTTTGATTTTTGTGATAGTTCATTTTTTGGGCCAATGAGGCTTTTTGCAATTATTTACAATGCATCTGATCACTCTGCACAATAATCTAGAAATAATGTGAATCAACACCACAACAACTGAAGCTGAAAACTTTTCGAAACACTGCCAATACTTTTGGTCACGGCTGTATATCGGTCGACCATTAGTGTATTGGTCAGTCTGTTTTGGGCTGTTTAGTTTTCTTGTGGTATGTAGTGTAATTAAGAGGAATTAGAACTGAAAAGGCCATTATTTTTCTCCATATTTTGAAAGTGAATGGTGACTGAGGCTGTCAGTTTCTAACATTCTGTCTAATATCTTTTATGTTCCACATAATGCAAAGCGTCACACTGGTTTGGAACAACATGAGGGTAGGGAAATTAAGGCAGAATATTAAATTATGGCTGAGCTATCAGTTTATAGAAATAGTTCTCTCTTCATTTACTCACCCTCTTGCCATCCCAGATGTGTATGACTAATGCAGAACATAAATTAAGATTTTTAGAAGAATATTTTAGCTCTGTAGGCCAAAATATTGATGCTCCAAATAGCACATAAAGGTAGCAAAAAAGTAATCCATAAAACTCCAGTGGTTATATATCACATATCTTCAGAAGTGATATGATAGGTGTGGGTGAGAAACATTTTTTGCTAGACAGCAAACACAAGAAGAAGAATGTGAAAATGATCAGTTTCTCATCCACACATAACACATCGCTTCTGAATATATTGATTTAACCACTGGAGTCTTATAGATTACTTTTATGATTACTTATTTGATTTTGTTTTAGCTTTAAAATGTTGCCACCCATTCATTTGTATGGACCAAAAGAGCTGAGAAATTATTAAAAAAATCTTAATTTGAGTTCAGCAGATGAAGGTCTGGAGTAAATAATGAGAATTGTAATTTTTGGATGAACTATCCCTAGAAGGGCTTTTGACTGATCTGGATGTATTTGTCAATAAGAGACATTTGAAAACGTTTATAGTAATTATTACAGTTAAAAACATAAAAATTTCCCACAAGGATATATTATATATATTTATAGTATAAACCAAAGCAAGATCATGTTTTATTAATGCCTACTTTTGCTATTTGATAGCTTTTAAAATCCTGTGTGGATTCTTATTTCAGTGTAGTTACAGTTTTCAGTGTCTAAGTAATTTAGATCATTAGTTCTGTTCACAGTACTGCCGCTCTCTAAACGCGGAGTACGCAGCCTCCGTAGGGCACCAACCCCGGTCGTGGAACACTCGCTGTGTCTGAAATCACCCCATCCACTATATAGTGCACTATTTTGGGTGTGTGCCGTTTTGTAGGAGTGTCTGAATTCTGAGTGAGTCACTCGTTCCCTACTTTTGTTCAGTCATTATTACTCACAATGCACTCAAATTTAGATTGTACATTTGATGTACACTCACCGATGTTTAATTGCCCATAATCCACCTTGGGGAAACGTATGAGCTGGGAGTTTACTGCTTCCTTCAATCCTGCAATGTTTATTTCAAGTATTTTCAAATTTCATATGTGACGTTGTTTCTGCGACAGCCCCAGAGCTCCGACACTCGCGTCCGAATTCACACATTTTGTTCACGTACTACTGAGAGAGAATGACACTAACTGCCATTCACTATATTGGAAATAGTGAATGAGTGAACGATTTCGGACACAGCCAGTCTCTCTTTGCCATATGATTGCCACGCGCCCACACATCTCTCACACGCTATGCATGCGCAGAAGGCATTTACAGTGAGGAAAATAAGTATTTGAACACCCTGCTATTTTGCAAGTTCTCCCTCTTGGAAATCATGGAGGGGTCTGAAATTGTCATCGTAGGTGCATGTCCACTGTGAGAGACATAATCTAAAAAAAAAAATCCAGAAATCACAATATATGATTTTTTAACTATTTATTTGTATGATACAGCTGCAAATAAGTATTTGAACACCTGTCTATCAGCTAGCATTCTGACCCTCAAAGACCTGTTAGTCTGCCTTTAAAATGTCCACCTCCACTCCATTTATTATCCTAAATTAGATGCACCTGTTTGAGGTCGTTAGCTGCATAAAGACACCTGTCCACCCCATACAATCAGTAAGAATCCAACTACTAACATGGCCAAGACCAAAGAGCTGTCCAAAGACACTAGAGACAAAATTGTACACCTCCACAAGGCTGGAAAGGGCTACGGGGAAATTGCCAAGCAGCTTGGTGAAAAAAGGTCCACTGTTGGAGCAATCATTAGAAAATGGAAGAAGCTAAACATGACTGTCAATCTCCCTCGGACTGGGGCTCCATGCAAGATCTCACCTCGTGGGGTCTCAATGATCCTAAGAAAGGTGAGAAATCAGCCCAGAACTACACGGGAGGAGCTGGTCAATGACCTGAAAAGAGCTGGGACCACCGTTTCCAAGGTTACTGTTGGTAATACACTAAGACGTCATGGTTTGAAATCATGCATGGCACGGAAGGTTCCCCTGCTTAAACCAGCACATGTCAAGGCCCGTCTTAAGTTTGCCAATGACCATTTGGATGATCCAGAGGAGTCATGGGAGAAAGTCATGTGGTCAGATGAGACCAAAATAGAACTTTTTGGTCATAATTCTACTAACCGTGTTTGGAGGAAGAAGAATGATGAGTACCATCCCAAGAACACCATCCCTACTGTGAAGCATGGGGGTGGTAGCATCATGCTTTGGGGGTGTTTTTCTGCACATGGGACAGGGCGACTGCACTGTATTAAGGAGAGGATGACCGGGGCCATGTATTGCGAGATTTTGCGGAACAACCTCCTTCCCTCAGTTAGAGCATTGAAGATGGGTCGAGGCTGGGTCTTCCAACATGACAATGACCCGAAGCACACAGCCAGGATAACCAAGGAGTGGCTCTGTAAGAAGCATATCAAGGTTCTGGCGTGGCCTAGCCAGTCTCCAGACCTAAACCCAATAGAGAATCTTTGGAGGGAGCTCAAACTCCGTGTTTCTCAGCGACAGCCCAGAAACCTGACTGATCTAGAGAAGATCTGTGTGGAGGAGTGGGCCAAAATCCCTCCTGCAGTGTGTGCAAACCTGGTGAAAAACTACAGGAAACGTTTGACCTCTGTAATTGCAAACAAAGGCTACTGTACCAAATATTAACATTGATTTTCTCAGGTATTCAAATACTTATTTGCAGCTGTATCATACAAATAAATAGTTCAAAAATCATACATTGTGATTTCTGGATTTTTTTTTTTAGATTATGTCTCGCACAGTGGACATGCAACTACGATGACAATTTCAGACCCCTCCATGATTTCTAAGTGGGAGAACGTGCAAAATAGCAGGGTGTTCAAATACTTATTTTCCTCACTGTATTTACACTTAACATGGATGTTTACATGGATTTATAGTTAATCTGCCTGAAGTAGCTGCGATAGTTTCCAGTACCCCATGCGAGGGCGCGGAGTAAATGCATAAATACTGCTCATGACATGCGGGACAAAGCGCACCGATTTAAAAATGTACACTTAAAAACTGATGTCATAAGAGCCCAGTTACAGAATCACCCTGAAAATTACCATCACATTACACAGAAAAGCCTGCGTTAGGATTAGAGCCAAATCTTACCTCGACGTGTTGCCTTAAGTTGAAGCTGTGATTTTAATGTGAAATATCAGCTTGTCTTGGTGTTAATTTAAGTCATTGCAAGACGAAACTAATATTTTTTTCACTGTGTGGAGCGAAGTGTTTAACTTTGAAGAGCTTGATGCTGCTGCATTGATGGCTTGAGTGACAGTCTGTGTCATCACACGCAGCTGTGAACTTCCGTTCTCGTAAAAGTCCCATTCAATAATGTCTCAATAAATTAAGCATTTATTAAAATTAAACCCAATAATGAAACAACAGGAATGCCACCTATTGAAAAGAAGTAAATGTAAAGAAATATATAATTCGAAATTTACTTAAGTGAGAGTAAAACTTTTAAACCTACTCTAAAGGTATTTTTTTCTCTCAAAAAGTTACTTAAGTAAATGTAATGAGTAAATGTAGCATGTTACTACTCACCTCTGGTAAACCTAAATAGAATAATTAACATGAAGTAAACAAAAAATGAATAAAACTGTGACACTTTTTAATTTGGTGTCTTTAAAAATTATGTACTTGAATTAAAAAAAATTATGATTTGTTAATTGTATTTGTGTACCTACATCTAAAGTACTTGCATGTAATTACATCTTTAATTACACAGTTTGACCCTAAACCTTGCAACTGTGGTCTCCCAACCTCAGTTGCAACATATGTTTTGCAGAATAATGCACAAGTGCACAAGAAGTACAAAATATCAAATGCATAATTTATCAGTCCAAGTATATAGTAGTTAAATACACCTAATATAAATAATATAATTAAAAAATAATTTATATATATATATATACACTACCGTTCAAAAGTTTGGGGTCACTTGTCTGAAATGTTTCTCATGATCTTAAAAATCTTTTGATCTGAAGGTGTATGCTTAAAAGTTTGAAATTAACTTTGTAGACAAAATATTATTCTGCCAAAACATATACATTTATTTAATTACAAATCTAAAATTTCCTAAAAAAAAAAAAAGTTTTTGAAATGGATGACTTGGATCAAAATATGAAGAAAAGAAGCCAATAAGTGCCCAACATAGATGGGAACTCCTTCAATACTGTTTAAAAAGCATCCCGGGGTGATTCCTCAAGAAGTTGGTTGAGAAAATGTCACGAGTACATGTCTGCAAAATCTAGGCAAAGAGTGACTACTTTGAAGATGCTAAAATATTACATAGTTTTGGATTTTTTGGTCACAAAATAATTCCCATATTTCCATTTCTATTATTCCATAGTTTTGCTGACTACTATTATTCTAAAATGTGAAATAAATAAATAAATAAAGAATGAGTAAGTGACCCCAAACTTTTGAACGGTAGTGTATATATATATTCCCCAAATTCTGTGTTTCTGCAATCTACATTTTTACTTCATCATCAAAAGGGTGTGTAATCAAAAGAATGAACAAAACTTTAAACAAATCAAAATATGTTTCCTCAAAACATTACGGTTATAGTTGGTCAAATAAAACACTTCACATCAGAGCTTTACTGTTTGAAAACAATAATGAAAAAATATGTGAATATCCAGCCCTTTCATGTTAAATTCAAAGATCTCGATGATTTTAGATGTAAATAAATCTGGAAATGTTCTGTTGGTTCCGCAATTGATTCCTTCACATATAACAAAAACTAAAAGTGAAACAAAAATATAGAAAAATAAAATGGAAACATGTCCATGAAATGAACCATACTGAAACTAACAATCTATTGCTGAAGCTAAACAAAAATTTGAAGTAAATTTAAAAATAGTATTAAATTAAAATTTAATGTGGAAAAGCTATAAACACTTACTAAGGACCAAGCTGACAGTCAAAAGTGCTAAGTTGTTTTCAGTATTTAGATTTTTTCCACAAAAACAGAAATTACGTCAAAGGCTAACATTGGTGCATTATTGACATATTTTGAAGCAGTGTCTGCATGTTCATCTTACCCATGACGTGGCTTTTTCCTGACACTTTCTGTCTTTCTGTCCCCTTCACAGTGCCCTTAAAGACAGCCGCTTTCCCCCCATGACGAGGGACGAGCTGCCCCGCCTCTTCTGCTCAGTGTCTCTGCTCACCAACTTTGAGGATGTTGGTGATTACCTAGACTGGGAGGTAAGAGCGCAAGAGCTGGTGCTATCAATTATTAATACACAGGTTCTCTGGAAATTATCAATTCGCATACAAAACAAACTAAAAGTCTCTGTACATTTTACATTTTGTTTTTTCTCTCAGTAACACAAAGAAATACACTTCTGACCTGAACCACATTTAAATTATCTGATTGTTTTGATAATCCTGCATTCACAGCAGTTTAAAAAAATTAGACTTTTACTTTAGCGAAAGAAAATGTGAATGATGAATTCTTCACCACCATGGTAGTGTTCTGGGTGGTTGCCAGGGAATTCAAAGTAGTTGCTAGGTGGTTACTTACTGACCCAAGTGGGGATGTCAAAAGTACTGGTACTTCTGTGCCAAGACGATGCTACATGACATGTCATTGTGACATGCCATTAACCCACTCAGGTGAGACAGTGTTAAAAATGTTACTCTTAAGCAGTGGTTCCCAATCTTTTTCACTCAAACCCCTTTTTCTAATTGAAACAAGTTCTGTTACAGTTTACTGTGATAAATGTTAGTAAGCGTGTTGATTTGTAGATGTGTAAAGTGTGCGTTTAAATGCTTTCAGTAGGAAATATATCAATCAATTGCATCTTATTCCTCCTCCTCCCTGCACCTCCTCTGCAGTGCCCACCTCACACTTTGTAAACCACTGCTCTAAAGTATCGGCACTATGGAGCAACATGCTTTATTTTTGAGAATCACACTGATATTGTGGGCTTTTTTTTTTTTTTTTTTTTTTTTTTTACATTTTTGAGTGCATCTTTTTTCTAACCAGCCAAATCATTCATTTATGTCAAATGTCAATTTAATCAGTTCATTAATTGAAATTCTCAAGAATGAGATTTTTTACCTATTAGCCTTAGAATTAAATCAATATGAACTCATGGACAATAATAGAATTGAATATATATGTATTCGGACCGTAATAAGGATTATTCCTGAGAAAGGCAAGCTTGTTGTACAACCCGTTTACTCCAGAGGGCAGTAAGTGAAACTTCAGTTGTATGAACAACGTGCAGTTTATACAGTGAACAAAACAACCCTTCAGCAGGCAGGACAACACAAACATGCGGTACGTTCTTGCGTTCTAAACACTTGATGGAGCACAAATCCGAACTAAGGGATCTCAAGATGTGTTCTAAGTATTAAAATATATTTAACTTGATACAGTGACATAAAAAACTTATGTTTATGATGCAACGCACAGGGAAACATTGACGGGTCCTTAAACAAGCCTTCATAATAAATCTCAAACTGATTGACAAATTCACTTGTGAAATGGATTGCTGTGAACTGTATGGCAATGATTGACTTATGATCAATAATATGGTAGTAAACAGTACATTGTATTCTAAAGTCTTATCAATGATTAACTCTTCTGCCACAAGAATGTAAAGCATTTTAATTAACTGAATATTTTTTATTTATATTTTTATATATATAATTGTTTCATATTTAAAGATAACTATGTATAGTTATATATTGATATAAATATAATCATTATATATTGAATTATTGTTATATGAGGGGTAGGGCTGCACGATATTGGAAAAAACTGACATTGCGATATTTTGTTTTTCTGCGATATATATTGTGATATGAAAAAATACAGGATGACTTTGCCAGATGACTTGAATAGCTCTATTTGAGAAGAATTAATTATTCTAGAATGATTGGGGTCATTTAGTAGGGAACTGCATCTTCATGGAAAATTTTAATTAAAAAAAGATACAGAAAATGAATTTACTTTTTGACTTATTTTGGGTAGTTTATTTTATTATACACTGTTTAATTCACCATGGTTAGCCATACATACCAAAGCAAAACACAAAAACAGGTTACTGAACAACATGCTCACGTATTAATAAAGTTGCATATTGACAATTTTCTTCATGATAAGAAATGCACAGTGACATATATTATGATTAAATAAGTCGCGAGCAATCTCGTTCTAATCTAGAGGGATGAGCGTCCCTGAGGCAGAGTCTCTCTCAGCCTGGTGCCGTTTCAATCTCTCCCCCCTTAGATTCGGACATTAGCGCAACTCATAGAAGAGGCTCCGACCACACAGGGAAATGCCAGTTTCTGAGTTTATAGTTATTAACATGATCTGCTTCTGTATTATTTGAACTTTTTAATAAAGCTATAACGCATTTAATATAACTGCAATTTAGATGTTATGCATGTTTCCTTTTAAGAGCTCCGCTTATTCCACAAGAGTGCTTCTGAATTTTTATTTTATTTTTTTAAATAATTCCCTAATACTTTGGGATCTACATAAGATGAAACTGTGAAAGTTTAGAGTGCATCTGGACTGATCTGTGTAATTCTTCCTCTCCTCTGTCAGGCGTGAACTGCAGTGCTGCTCTCGCACATAATCATAATAGTTAAATGTGATTTCATGTTACATTAAATGAGATCAAAAAACATATAATGTCGATTTATCGTTCCAGCCCTAATGCAAATGATAATATGCTTTTAAACTCACCTTGCTTGAATAAATCTGTGTTTCTGTCTTTCTGGTGCTTTATTAAGTTTGAGTTTCCTCCTTTCGTCAGAAAATTGTGAAAGCAGCATTTACGACTAGGTTTTTGCTGATCTATGATGTTTCCCTTTTCACCAGCCTCAAATCCAAAGAATTTCCAAAACTGACTTTTTCCTCTTTTCTTTTCGACAAAATACAGTTGAGACTCCGTAGCAGCAGCTACTTTGCTTGTCGCCATCTTTTGCTTGTTTTGTGCGTTCGAAAGTTCCCTACTCTGCATGGGAACCGGGTAGACCCGGTACTTGGTACCGGAGTACTGGTATTTTTGACAACACTAGTAGACTATATGTTTATCTTACTACATCGCACATTCTGCGATGTGACTATTGCGGATGCGTACATTGCGATGTCGATGCTGAAACGATATATTGTGCAGCCCTAATGAGGGGCTTTCTCGGCAAATATTTGTATATGCGATTAATCGTGATTAATTAATCGGGACACCATGTAATTAATTTGATAAAACATTTTAATCGATTGACAGCCCTAATATATATATAATCCTCTGAGTGTGTGTATGTGTATATATATGTGTATGTAAATGTGTGTGTGTATATATATGTATGTATATGTGTGTGTGTATATATATGTATGTATGTATGTATGTATGTATGTATGTATACATACATATGTATATGTATGTATAAGAATGGTCGACTTCAGCAACTGAATAGTCGATTAGTGACGTCGACTAGTAATTTTTAAACAATAAAAAATAATGAAATTATTTTTTTTATTACAAATACAATTAGTATACATAAGTATAGTATAAATACTATTTTCTTACATTTGATGGTTTATCTCATATTTGTTGCAGGTGCTAAATTGTTACGCAAGTCACGTCACAGAAAACAAGCGTTTCATGGACAAGTTTCACAAAAGTGGGAACTGATGTAGTGCAATGCTATATTTGCAAAATAATGTCAAGATAATGGCAATAATGCAGAGAAGCGATAATGACTTTTTGGCAATTGTTGTTGGGACGATTAATCAAAGTAATCGAAACCGAAATTCAGAACCTCTAACTGATGTCATTTTCCCATGTCGGTTATTTCGTTTTTTTAATCCTGTTACTACTTTCTCCTTAAAAACATACTACCGCATATGTAGTCACGTGACTCCGCACCGTCCATTCAGCAGCATGGAAGCAACATGGAAGCGAACTCAAACACCGAGTCAACTGAGCAACAGGAGCAGGTTGTACCAAAGAAAAACGCAGTGTCCGTCGTTTGGATACATTTTAGCATTAAAAAAGAAGTCAAATGTAAACTGCTGAAAAAACGATTCAACGACCAAAGGTAATGCCACCAATCTGTTTCAACACTTAGAGCACAATCACGTTACCGAATATGAACAGTGCATGGCTCAAAAAAAGAGAGACTGACAAGCGCCCAGTAACAAATGCGTCCACAAAGCAGGTGTCGATAACACAAGCATATTCAAATTCTACACAATATGAAAAGGATGCAAAATGGAAAGAAATAACTTACTTATGCCATTTGTTACTACATCACGAAGGATGTGGCTCCCATAGCTACAGTGGAGTGGAGTGCAGTGGGTTTAAACACGTTGTTAAAACTCTCGACAGAAGATTCACTGTGATCCATCACGACTATATTTTTCCCAAACTGCGCTGCCTCAGATCCTGCCTTAAACCTGAAAAGGTAAACATGCTAGTGTTTCTTAGTAAGAACCTAGAGTAAATACTTGCATATAGAGTGACATATACAAGATCACTGAGAGGAAGATCACATGCAACAGCGATCATGAGTCAGATTCAAATCTGTTGATCCATAAGAGGTGCCCTGTCCAAGCCCTGCTCTTGCTCTTAATCAGCAGTGTTCTACTTACATTTTTGCACATGGCATTATTTAAAATATTTGTTTACAGGAGAGGCAAGTTATTATTTTCTACTTTTGACATGGCAATATTTACAATTATTTATGTTCTTTGTAAAAAAAAAAAGCAAGCAAGTAATTTATTTTCGACTTTTTTAGGAAACTTGCTTTTTAGACAAACTGAAATGACTTTTTTCATAAAACGTTTTCATGTCAAGCAATGTGTGCTTTGATTTCAATTGTTCGAAATATTAAATAAATAACCATAACTACTTTGTTGTTCCTTCCTCCTAAAATCACAAAGATAAGAAATGCTCTTTCATTAGAAAAAAATATCTTGCCTTAAATAGTTGAGCATATTTAACATACAAACCTTGTCAGTGAACTATGAGGGCACAAAAAACGATTTTTTTGAGCAGCTATGCGTAATGTTTCCCACACACTGTTTTGGGCATTTTGTGTGTTCTTATTAGTTCTATTGTTTTTACTTCATTTATATTCAGATTTATGGATTTTACTTGTTAGATAATGAAGACACAAACAACAAAAGGTGTTGGCAAATCATGCATGTGATAAACTCTGCTACAACAAAGTGCCACAACAATATTTCACTATCTGACTTTTCAGCTCAGAGCAATGTTCCCGTTGTTTCACATATCATTTGTAAGTCTCTGTTTTTTTGCCAGTTTTGTACACACAAAGTTTATAGTTATAAAGCTTGTTTATTTTTTGAATAGCCTATCTGTTGTCCTGTTGTGGTGATTTGCTTAGCGTCTACAGCCTTAAGAAACTCATCTGATTAGTGTCTTAGGGAAATTACTCCTTGTCCTAACCAGACATCCTTATTCAGTCTTGTTACAATTGTTTATGTTCACATGGTGGTACTCTTGTTATTTCGCCAATCTCTACGTGACAGGGAAGAGGAAAGTCAGAATGAGCCGTTATGTCTTCCATCTGCTATTCTGAACCGGGGTGTGTGTGTGTGACACCCTCTGCCAAAATCAAGTTGATCTAAACAGGCTAGTAAGATGCCAGCTTAAATATACTGTAAAAATAATAATTTTAGACCAATTTTGTTGACTGCGCTGCTAGGAGAAACGTTGCAGAAATAGAAACCATTCCAAAAATAGAAAGCCCTTTCGCTGCTGCTCGTCATGTGTCATGGCTGGTTAGGACAAAAACTCTGATTAACATGGAAAAGATACCTTTTATCGTGTGTCGTGTCTGGTTAGGACACGGTGTAATTATATAGGGCTTTATTGACCAACTAGTCGACATAACCCACCGACTAGTCAATTTTGAATTCATGTCATTATGCACATCCCTAGTCATAACCTTACACCATATGCATGTAGCTTATTTGATTCAAGTTTTCTGACTTTAGTGGCTATTAGTTCATGTCTGTTAGCTTTGAGGCTATCCTTATGCAAGTTTACTCAGTTAAGCTGGGATGATTCAGGCCGCACACAAAGTATGCGTGTGATTGCGATAACACTTGCTGTCCTTAACGACTCAAAGCAGCAGACACAAACATGTCCTGGGTGAGGAGTGAGGACATCTGAATACACCACATGTGTCGTTTGTCTGGGCAATATAAATATATAGTAATGTCTTGATATTTTTCAGGATTTTGATGTATTTGCTCTTATATTGCTTGTTTTCTATTGCAGAATCTATCATTTCAAACATCGTTTGTTGCTAAGTTGATTAAAAATGTTTAGTGTAATATCTAAATACAGTAAAAAAAAAAATGTAAAAAAATTTTGATTACTAAAAGGAAAATTTTGAATAATTTACAGTTGAAGTCAGTCATTTTTGGTTGGTGAAAATTGACAGACACAAACACTTAAGAGTCATGGTGTTCATTTGTTTCTTTTAATGGCAGCAGTGAATATATTAACTGAACAATTATTTGAACTGTACATTAAACTAAACATTGGAACATTTATTTTTATGTAATTTATCCACAAAGTGTGCAGCTTTTGTCACTGCAGTGTATCTTTCTGGGCTTCTGGAAGAACATTTCCAGAGCCTCTTGATATGGGAAGTCAGAAACGTCTGGCCCATTTATTGAGATCCGCATGCATGCTGCAAGAAGGTCTCCTTGCAGCCTATTGCGGATGTTTGTCTTGACCTGCAAATGCATTAACTGTTAAATGTGATAGCTTAACATATAGCTAAAAGCAGCGAATCCTATTGTGAAAAGATGAACATATTTCCGACGCATGCTTTCTGTCCGCTGGTGGGTGTGTGTGATGGGGAGTCGACACCAAAGAGTCGATTCCTCGACTCTGAATAGCCCCAGACTCGGGGTCGACTCCATCACAGGAATCGACTCTTGGTGTCGACTCTGTTACTGTGTCCGAAATCACTCACTTGTGAGTGTCTAATCCCTATAAAAAAATTATATTTTTGCAGTAAAGTTGAGTAGATTGTATATTTTTTACATTTTGAGTGTATTACTATTTGTTATATGTTGAATTAATGTGACGTCATATCACGACCGTAGTCTCAAAGTCTAGTGTATCCGCGCCATTACACCATGCCAGAGAGCTGTCGTAGAAACTTTGTATTTATCCTACACGTAGCTTGTAGCTTATCTCTTTAGAAATAGATAACAGTCATAGTGACTCTAGTTTGTAATTATGCATACCTCCGTACCAGAAAATCTGGAATCGAACACCCCTATGCTCACCTGTGTGCTCGCGAACGTGTCTGTGTGTGTGTGCAGGCGTGTGTGTGTGCGCATAGGGGCGGAACTCCGCTGTGCGTGATACAGAGAGCTGAGGAGAATAGTAAACGTGCGACCATGTAGAGACAGAAATGACATGCCGTCGTGTAAATAAGATAAATAACTTAAGGGCTAAAAGTTTGTTTAATAAAAGAACCAGGTATAGACCTGTTCAATTGGAAAGGTAACCTTAAACTACTTCTGTTGTGATCTGGCGCTATATAGAAAATATAATTAACTTTACCTTCAAGGGGGGGCGGAGGGTGCCGTTGGGGGGCGTGGCAGGGGAAACACTGCATTCTGTCTCTTAGAGATGAATGTAGTTTGGTGCAAAAACTGCAAATCAATCCCAGAACAACAACAAAGGACCTCGAGAAGATGCTGGTGGAAACAGGTAGACAAGTATCTATATCCACAGTAAAACAAGTGCTATATCGACATTACCTGGAAGGCTGCTCAGCAAGAAAGAAACTACTGCTCCAAAACATAATGACCATTGTTATGTTTGAAGTAAAAAGGGTGAGGCTTGCAAGCCGAAGAACACCATCCCAACCGTAAAGCATGGGGGTGGCAGCATCATGTTTTGGGAGTGCTTTGCTGCAGAAGGGACTGGTGCTCATTACAAAAAAGATGGCATCATGAGGAAGAATGGATGTATTGAAGCAACATTTCAAGACATCAGCCAGGAAGTTAAAACTTGGTCGCAAATGGGTCTTCCATACGGACAATGACCCCCAAGCATACCTCCAAGTTGTGGAAAAATGGCTTAAGGACAACAAAGTCAAGGTTTTGGAGTGTCCATCACAAAACCCTGACCTCAATCCAATAGAGAATTTGTGTTTAGAACTGAAAAAGTGTTTAAAACACAGCAATATTTACTATTTAAATGTAATATATGAAACTGTGTACAAATGCATTACTAAAATTTGAATTGATATAAAATGACATGCAGGGACTTTTTTTTAAATAATTTTATGTGAGTTTGAACTGATTAAATTATTTTAATTTACCAACTCTTAACACAAGTTTTGCCACCAAAATTTAAATCAGAGATGCAATTAAAACATCTGCCTTAACACTTGTATACTTGTGAGAAATGACACCTGGATGGATCATAAATCTAGTCTAACAACTCACACTTTAGGAAATTTCATGTCCAAATAAAAATCACAGTAAACTCATTGCAACATTCACAATGTTACTTAATTACTTCTGGTTTCAAAAGTCTGAGTCTGTATTGAAAATCTAAAAATGATATATAAACTTGATAAAAAATTTATTACACTTGTAAATAAATTGTAAAAGATTTAAAACAAATAAACATCTGCATTAAATAAGACATATTAAAGATTCTGCTCTAAGTCATTAAACAATTTGTTTACAAAAGTTCAGATTTCTTTGCTGTGAATATTGTGAATAGGGCTGTCAATAAATTAGATTCTTTGCCTTTTAGTTAACTGAATTGCAGTTAATCACACATCGAGATTTGCTATGTAAAAATCTGCCCATCTGCTCACAAAGATATCTTTTGTTTACATCCTGCAAATGAGATCAAAATTGTACGGCTGTAACGTCCCAGTCGATTAGTCGATTAATTGGTCGATACGTTCTGGTTCGACCAAAATTCTGATTGGTCGATTTTTTGCCGCGTTCATTTCATCAGTTTTGCCGCGTTCGTTTCATCAGTTTTGCGGAAATTTCATCAGGTGGAAATTTCATCAGGTGGAAAGCACTAATTGCTAATTGGGGTGTTTTCAGGACACCCCTGTTTCACAGGTAACAGTCTGTCTTCAGAATACCCCCCTTGTTTTCTCTTTTTTTGGATTAGCCCAACCTACTGGAGAAGAGTGATAGATAGGCTATAGAAGGTTTGATGCTGAATATTATTTATTTAGTTGTGAGAGAATTTAATAGTCAGTCCTCTTCTAACATGTCAACAACAAAGACATCGACAGTGTGACAGCATTTTGTTAAAATTGATAACGGGAAAAAGATTGAATGCAAAGTTTGCAAGCAACAGTTTGCCTTCCACAGCTCGACGACAAACATGACATATCATCTAAAAGCGGTAAGCTAACTTGTCTGCGTTAGGTTGCCCTGTCTGTTTTGAGTAAACTATATGAACATATCAGAATTGGCATATTTCAATGTTTTAGTGTAATAATCGTTTTAGACGCACCCCTCCGCAATGACGGTAGCATCCCCCGGACACACCCAGACCACGCTGGATTTTAAGCCTCCTTTATCATCCAAACGGAAAAATAAAATCACTTTATTTAGTTTCGTTTAAAATTTGGCTGAATAACATGTTGTAGGTAGCCTACTTTACTTTTATGGTTCCCTTTTATTATTGTGCAAACTTTATTTTTTTTAGATCAAATTTATTTCTAGTATCATTTATTGGATTTGAGCACTTTATTTTTTTTTTATTTGCCCACTGTTTGTGTTAGTTTTGAGCCTAAGATGCTTTATTTTTCAGTTATGTACTTTATTTCGTTTCTGCTCTTGATCTGGTTTGTTTAATAAATATTCTTTTTTTTATTAAAGTGGACGTGCCTTTTGTGTTTATTAAGAGTACAAGCTTTAAGTTAATAGTCTATTCGTGTGTGTCTCAGCCGCGAAGCTGAGCTCATGTTCAGCATGTTGTGCGAGGACATGCACAGAGCGGCTGAAATGACAGTGACAGTTATAACTTCTTATTATAACATATGACAAAAAGAATTGTCTAAATTATGTTGCATATTCCTCAACAGTTCTTGCGACGATATCACTAGTTGACAACATAGTACTATTTTCGGAAATCATAGGCTATGATATTGCGCAGGTGCACGTGATGCGACGCTGTCAGAGCTGACAGACTCGTGTGTCAGACTCATTTCAGTGCAAAATAATTAGGTCAAAAACGATTCAATTTTTTTTAAGTTTATTTATAATTAATTTAGGCGGACAACAAGGCTACCAAGTACTGCGCAAAGTGCTCAGCTAATTAATGTAACGTTTTTTTTCCTAACGACATTTTTAGTCGAAAATTTCAGGACTTCAGTCGACCAAGAGTTTCTTTGGTTGATTACAGCCTTACAAAATTGTTGCTGTTGTGTAGCTCTGCTGCCGTTCCATGTGCTTTCCTCCCTTTTGTCAACAGTGACCCAGTTCGGAGACAGACTGTTTACACACCACAAACCTTGAGGCAAAGTACTGAAGTGAAGTGCACCTCTGCTATAGGAATTCCTCATTAGCGGTGCATTCTAAGGCAAATATGAAGATTAAAATGGCTTATATTTAGGGTTAGAGATTTGAACAAGCCCCTTACTATATTTAACTTATTGAAATGGTGCATCACTTGTCCCACTCTGTTTGTGTTACAGACATAAATGATGACATAACACATGCAGCTTGTTGAAATATGATATTACTTTTCTAAGCGATCCACTTACAATTTCTGCCTGGCAGAATATACAATTGGTGCAAAATATCACACTTGTATTGAAGGAGGTACCAAAGACATATAGAGGCCAGAATATCATAGACTTTGGGGTTGACTCTTTTGACTTGGGCTATGCAACCACCAAGAACACCTTGACATTGTGGTTCTAATGAGCTTACAGTGTGGAACATAGCCTGACCAGTATAGTCTGATTCCTGAACAAATTACTGTTATGAGCTAGATTTTTTTTTTTATATAATTTTTTTTTTTATGTGATTCAAAAACATTGACCAGTATATTCCAACTACCCAACAAATGACTCTTTGCTGGTTCTTTTTCGTGAATCAAAGTCATACAGCACTACCAGTGTATTCCGATTCCCGAACAAATTACTCTTATGAGCCTGTTCTTTGAGTGAATCAAAAACATACAGCACTGCTTGTGTAGTCTGATTCCCAAACAAATTACTTTTATGAGCCTGTTCTTTTAGTGAATCAAAAACATACAGGACCACCAGTGTTATCCGATTCCTGAAGAAATGGCTCCTTTGAGTTGGTCATTTGAATTTACAGTGCCAAACAGCCTGACTTGTGAAGTCCAATTCCCAAACAAATGACTTATGAGCCAGTTTCTTTTAGTGCAGTGGTTCCCAACCCTGTTCCTGGAGGGCCCCCCCAACACTGCACATTTTGAATTTCTCCCTTATCTGACACTCCAAATTCAGGTCTTGGAGTCTCCACTAACAAGCGGATGAATTGATTCAAGTGTGTTTGATTAGGGAGATATCCAAAATATGTAGTGTTGGTGGTATCCAGGAACAGGGTTGGGAACCACCATTTTAGTGAATCAAAAACATTGACACTTCAGTAATATTCATACTGAATTAATTTTACTGACTCGTATGTAATGATATTAGTCATGTCCAACTCAGAATAAAATAATAACTGTTACTGTGTTTTGTACTGTAATGTTGTACTTAAGGCTTTTTAGATTCAATAAAGCAGTGCAGTTGCTGACTGGTTGTTCAAATGACTGTGTATTTAAAGATACACATGAGTTTTGTTGTAATCAGTAATTAATTTAATAATAGAATAGGCCTAACCAACACTACCCTCAACAGGCTGTTCTTGTGATTATGAAGTTAGTGTTAGCACTGAGCTGAAAGTATTTGTCAGTTGTGTGATGATCAAATATGAAAGACAGTTTTCTAAATATCTCTCTCTCTCTCATATTCCTAGGTGGGTGTTCATGGAATTAGGATAGAATTTTTTAATGAAAAAGGATCAAAGCGCACCGCCACCTACCTGCCAGAGGTTGCAAAGGAGCAAGGTGAGAAATATATAATTTTGCCTGATTTAATGTTTTCTGTCTTCAATATGTAGTATAGTTAAAAAGGTAAAGGTAAATCAATTTGAAAGACCGTGTGATTTGAATGTGTTGTGTTTGGTGTTCTCTCACAGGATGGGACCACATTCAGACCATAGATTCCTTACTTCGAAAGGGAGGTTTTAAAGCTCCCATCACAAATGACTTCAGGAAGACTATTAAATTGACCAGGTGAGACAGTTGCCCTCTTTTAGACCCCGTTTACACCTGGTATTAAGATGCGTTTCGGGTGATCCGATCACATGTGGTCAGGCGAGACACATGGCTCTTTACACCTGGTAGCTTGAATGCGTCTCCTGTGACAACTTGTGTTCGGATTTCGAGGGGAGGGTCTCTGTTTCATGACGACATACATCAATCACTATGTCAGTGTGTTACTAAAACTTGAAAAGATCTGTGCACTCTTTCTCCCAGTGTCAAGGCCAGACAAAGATCATTCTGATCGAAACATTGCTGTAGTGTTTAAATTAATAAAAGGTAATAGTAAAACACTGTGGATCTACTTCAGTTTTATACAAATTATTCAGAAACCAAAATGGCTGAAAAAGTGGGAGAATGCTCTGTAGGGCTGGACGATATATCAAATATTCACAATATAATCACAATGATTTTGCTGATGATACAAAATTAAGCAATTTCATTAATATTGCAATGATTCGAATGTGCTTTTTATTTGTCCAATAAATTTCATAAAGAGTGAATCAGTAGATAATTTCACAATTATTAACATCAAAACTGTGATATGGTCAGGTGATAACAAATTTAAAAGGCTGTGATTACAGACAGGATTGGCATGTTCTGTGTACACTTTGCTTCAGTATAATTGGGTGACCGGCTGATCGGTGCATGAGAGGAGCTCATGGGCTCGTGTTTTTAGCGCTTTTAGAGCAATTCACATGCACTGTGAAAAGTACTGCAGGTTCAAGCATTTGCAGTTCCCAACAGTAGTAACCACTACAAGTTATTATACAAATCTAAAAAAAACAGAAGTCGTAGACATCAGCGTTTCACCAGATGTGGAACATTGTAAACTTCAAACTGCAATTTAAGTGTCAAAATAAAAGTTTCAGGGGAAAGTGAAGTAAATAGCAGGGGTGGAAATCACAAAGTATCTGGCAATGCAATATATCAATATGTAAGTCATGATACAATATAATTGTAATTATTTTTATTTTTGGTGTATTGCAATATTTTACTCACTGTTTCTCATTCTTCATATGACTAAGAGAACTGTTACCAAGACAACAATGCATTAAAGTAATACAAAAGTGCCTGAAATAATTTGAATGTGTGTGAATTTGTAAAAACAAAAAAACTAAAACCGACCCTTTTTAAAAGTATATTTTAACGCTTTTTTCACACTGTATATTAACCTAAAATGTGGAATGGTTTCTTAGTGGATCTCTTGTGTTGATTTTAGTTGTGATAATTTATCACATTACTGAAATATGTAATTTGACTACTATTATAATTTGTAATATATTATTAGGGGCCAAGGACCCAAGGCCCTATTGTATCTGTTACTAGGGGTGTAAAATCGGCAGTTTCATTATTATACGATCTTGTATCGATTCTTTTAGACAGCGATCCAGTGTTTGACGATACCTCAAGTCTGCCATGAAGCGATTTTTGATTCGATTCAGGGGCCTGTGTTCAATATTACAATATTATGTCTATTTAACACAATTACATTTCTTTTTTCAAACATGCAACCATAATAGAATTAGAGTATTTTATTGCGCTCTCTGAAAAGTGCACATCCAGTATCCACATTGGGACATCCACAACAGTGTAAGGTACTTCAGTTAATACAGGGGAAAAAAAAAATAAAATATATGTGTATATGTATATATATGTATGTATATGTATATGTGTGCGCACTCACCTAAAGGATTATTAGGAACACCTGTTCAATTTCTCATTAATGCAATTATCTAATCAACCAATCACATGGCAGTTGCTTCAATGCATTTAGGGGTGTGGTCCTGGTCAAGACAATCTCCTGAACTCCAAACTGAATGTCAGAATGGGAAAGAAAGGTGATTTAAGCAATTTTGAGCGTGGCATGGTTGTTGGTGCCAGACGGGGAAAAAGGAAAAAGAGGCTACAATTTGCAAGAGCTCACCAAAATTGGACAGTTGAAGACTGGAAAAATGTTGCCTGGTCTGATGAGTCTCGATTTCTGTTGAGACATTCAGATGGTAGAGTCAGAATTTGGCGTAAACAGAATGAGAACATGGATCCATCATGCCTTGTTACCACTGTGCAGGCTGGTGGTGGTGGTGTAATGGTGTGGGGGATGTTTTCTTGGCATACTTTAGGCCCCTTAGTGCCAATTGGGCATCGTTTAAATGCCACGGCCTACCTGAGCATTGTTTCTGACCATGTCCATCCCTTTATGGCCACCATGTACCATCCTCTGATGGCTACTTCCAGCAGGATAATGCACCATGTCACAAAGCTCGAATCATTTCAAATTGGTTTCTTGAACATGACAATGAGTTCACTGTACTAAAATGGCCCCCACAGTCACCAGATCTCAACCCAATAGAGCATCTTTGGGATGTGGTGGAACGGGAGCTTCGTGCCCTGGATGTGCATCCCACAAATCTCCATCAACTGCAAGATGCTATCCTATCAATATGGGCTAAAGAATGCTTTCAGCACCTTGTTGAATCAATGCCATGTAGAATTAAGGCAGTTCCGAAGGCGAAAGGGGGTCAAACACAGTATTAGTATGGTGTTCCTAATAATCCTTTAGGTGAGTGTATGTATATGTGTGAAAAATAGTCATACTGTCTTATACAAGTGATCAATCGTTTGATGGCAGCTCATTACCTGGTGGAATGAGGTAAACATTACAGTGATGATTTGTCATTCTACAGCAGTCAAGCAAGTCTTTCAATCCAAAATACTTACATACCCACAACAGGAGAGTATGTGCTATACATGTTTCTTTTTTTTTGGCTACATCTTCCACGGTTGTATTGAAAAATTCTGTTAAAGTTTACGGTGATACATTTTAACAAAGGGTGTTGATGTGAAGATCTGAAAAGTCTTGTAATTGATGTTGGTGCAGCAGGACAGGCGTTTCCTCTTTTCCGCGTTAGTACTGTTTAGAATATCGGGGCTCTTTTGCTTTTTGACATGGTTGAATTGCTCCGAAGCGCTTTAAAAGCAAAAATTCTCATGTAGAATTCAAATGTGTCACATACAGTGGATCCGGAAAGTATTCACAACGCTTCACTTTTTCCACATTTTGTTATGTTACAGCCTTATTCCAAAATTTATTAAATTCATTATTATCATCAAAATTCTACAAACAATACCCCATAATGACAGAGTGAAAGACATTTGTTTGAAACCTTTGCAAATTTATAAAAAAAAAAAAAAAAAAAAAAATCACATTTACATAAGTATTCACAGCCTTTGCTCAATACTTTGTTGAAGCACCTTTGGCACCAATTACAGCCTCAAGTCTTTGTGTATGATTCTACAAGCTTGGCACACCTGTTTCTCCCATTCTTCATTGCAGGACCTCTCAAGCTCCATCAGGTTGGATGGGGAGTGTCAGTGCACAGCCATTTTCAGATCTCTCCAGAGATGTTCAATCGGGTTCAAGTCTGGGCTCTGGCTGGGCCACTCCAGGACATTCACAGAGTTGTCCCGTAGTCACTCCTTTGTTATCTTGGCTGTGTGCTTAGGGTCATTGTCCTGTTGGAAGATTAAACTTTGCCCCAGTCTGAGGTCCAGAGTGCTCTGGAGCAGGTTTTCATCAAGGATGTCTCTGTACATTGCAGCATTCATCTTTGCCTCGATCCTGACTAGTCTTCCAGTTCCTGCTGCTGAAAAAAATCCCCACAGCATGATGCTGCCACCACCATGCTTCACTGGCATTGGCCAGGTGATGAGCGGTGCCTGGTTTCCTCCAGACATGATGCTTGCCATTCAGGCCAAAGAGTTCAATCTGTTTCATCATACCATTTTCTCATGGTCTGAGAGTCCTTCAGGTGCCTTTTGGCAATCTCCAGGTGGGCTGTCATGTGCCTTTTACTGAGGAGTGGCTTCCGTCTGGCTACTCTACCATACAGGCCTGATTGGTGGAGTGCTGCAGAGATGGTTGTTCTTCTGGAAGGTTCTCCTCTCTCCACAGAGAAACGCTGGAGCTCTGTCCGAGTGACCATCAGGTTCTTGGTCACCTCCCTGACTAAGGCCTTTCTCCCCCGATTGCTCAGTTTGGCCAGGTGGCCAGCTCTAGGAAGAGTCCTTGTGGTTCCAAACTTCCATTTACGAATGATGGAGGCCATTGTGCTCATTGGGACCTTCAATGCTGCAGACATTTTTTTGTACCCTTCCCCAGATCTGTGCCTCGATACAATCCTCGGAGGTCTACAGACAATTCTTTGGACATCATGGCTTGGTTTGTGCTCTGACATGCACTGTTAACTGTGGGACCTTGTATAGACAGGTGTGTGCCTTTCCAAATCATGTCCAATCAACTGAATTGACCACAGGTGTACTCCAATCAAGTTGTAGAAACATCTCAAGGATGATCAGTGTAAACAGGATGCACCTGTGCTCAATTTTGAGTGACATGGCAAAGGCTGTGAAAACTTATGGACATGTGATTTATTTATTTATTTTTGTAAATGTGCAAAGATTTCAAACAAACCTTATTCATGTTGTCATTATGGAGTATTGTTTGTAGAATTTTGAGGAAAATAATGAATTTAATCAATTTTGGAATAAGGCTGTAACATAACAAAATGTGGGAAAAGTGAAGCGCTGTGAATACTTTCCGGATGCACTGTATATGAAGGTGTGCATAATTATTAGGCAGCTTCATTACCTCAGTTAAAATGGGCCAAAAAAGAGATTTAACTGACACTGAAAAGTTTTGAAACAGACGCAGCACTCTTGAAATAGCTAAGAGGTATGACCACTGGACAATCAAACGTTTTGTTGTGAATAGTCAACTGGGGCGCAAAAAAAACCAGGAACCCATTATCCTCCAATGCCACCATATTCCAGAACTGCAACCTACCTGGAGTGTCCAGAAGTACAAGGTGTCAAGTGCTCAGAGACATGGCCATGGGCAAGAAGGCTGAAACACAACCACCACTGAATATATTCACAAGTTGAATCACCAAGATTGGGCAAAGGAATACCTGAAGACAGATTTTTCAGGTTTTATGGACAGATTAAATGAGTGATACTTGATGGACCAGATGGATGGGCCCATGGCTAGATCACTAATGGACACAGGGCACTACTTCACTTCGGGCGCCAGCAAGGTGGAGGAGGGGTACTGGCGTGGGCTGCTATCATTAAGGATGAGATAGTTGGACCTTTTTTCGAGTTGGAAGATGGACTGAAACTCAACCCTCAAACCTACTGCCAGTTTCTGGAAAGTAAATTCTTCAAGCAGTGGTACAGAAAGAAGTCTTCAGCATTCAAGAAGGCCATGATCTTTGTTGGACAATGCTCCATCACATGCATTCAAGTACTCCACTGCTTGGCTAGCCAGCAAGGGCCTCGAAGATGCCCAAATAATGACTTGGCCCCCTTCCTCACCTGACTTAAATCCTACTGAGAACTTGTGAGCCCAATTGTGAGATTTGGAAAGACAATACACCTCTTTGAACAGCATTTGGGAGGCTGTGGATGCTGCTTCATTGAAAGTTGATCGTGAACAGATCAAGAAACTGACAGACTCCATGGATGGAAGGCCCATGGCAGTTATTGAAAAGGGTGGCTATATTGTTCACTGAATATTTTTGAGGGGCCTAAATTTTTATTTAATTGTCACTTATTATGCTTATATATGTGCACCTACTCTAAAAATGGAGAATAAACAATTGAGTAGGGAGAAATTATTTTTGTAATTTAGTTACCTAATAATTGTGCACATTTACAGTGAGGAAAATAAGTATTTGAACACCCTGCTATTTTGCAAGTTCTCCCACTTGGAAATCATGGAGGGGTCTGAAATTGTCATCGTAGGTGCATGTCCACTGTGAGAGACATAATCTAAAAAAAAAAAATCCAGAAATCACAATGTATGATTTTTTAACTATTTATTTGTATGATACAGCTGCAAATAAGTATTTGAACACCTGTCTATCAGCTAGAATTCTGACCCTCAAAGACCTGTTAGTCTGCCTTTAAAATGTCCACCTCCACTCCATTTATTATCCTAAATTAGATGCACCTGTTTGAGGTCGTTAGCTGCATAAAGACACCTGTCCACCCGATACAATCAGTAAGAATCCAACTACTAACATGGCCAAGACCAAAGAGCTGTCCAAAGACACTAGAGACAAAATTGTACACCTCCACAAGGCTGGAAAGGGCTACGGGGAAATTGCCAAGCAGCTTGGTGAAAAAGGTCCACTGTTGGAGCAATCATTAGAAAATGGAAGAAGCTAAACATGACTGTCAATCTCCCTCGGACTGGGGCTCCATGCAAGATCTCACCTCGTGGGGTCTCAATGATCCTAAGAAAGGTGAGAAATCAGCCCAGAACTACACGGGAGGAGCTGGTCAATGACCTGAAAAGAGCTGGGACCACCGTTTCCAAGGTTACTGTTGGTAATACACTAAGACGTCATGGTTTGAAATCATGCATGGCACGGAAGGTCCCCCTGCTTAAACCAGCACATGTCAAGGCCCGTCATAAGTTTGCCAATGACCATTTGGATGATCCAGAGGAGTCATGGGAGAAAGTCATGTGGTCAGATGAGACCAAAATAGAACTTTTTGGTCATAATTCCACTAACCGTGTTTGGAGGAAGAAGAATGATGAGTACCATCCCAAGAACACCATCCCTACTGTGAAGCATGGGGGTGGTAGCATCATGCTTTGGGGGTGTTTTTCTGCACATGGGACAGGGCGACAGCACTGTATTAAGGAGAGGATGACCGGGGCCATGTATTGCGAGATTTTGCGGAACAACCTCCTTCCCTCAGTTAGAGCATTGAAGATGGGTCGAGGCTGGGTCTTCCAACATGACAATGACCCGAAGCACACAGCCAGGATAACCAAGGAGTGGCTCTGTAAGAAGCATATCAAGGTTCTGGCGTGGCCTAGCCAGTCTCCAGACCTAAACCCAATAGAGAATCTTTGGAGGGAGCTCAAACTCCGTGTTTCTCAGCGACAGCCCAGAAACCTGACTGATCTAGAGAAGATCTGTGTGGAGGAGTGGGCCAAAATCCCTCCTGCAGTGTGTGCAAACCTGGTGAAAAACTACAGGAAACGTTTGACCTCTGTAATTGCAAACAAAGGCTACTGTACCAAATATTAACATTGATTTTCTCAGGTGTTCAAATACTTATTTGCAGCTGTATCATACAAAGAAATAGTTAAAAAATCATACATTGTGATTTCTGGATTTTTTTTTTTTAGATTATGTCTCTCACAGTGGACATGCACCTACGATGACAATTTCAGACCCCTCCATGATTTCCAAGTGGGAGAACTTGCAAAATAGCAGGGTGTTCAAATACTTATTTTCCTCACTGTATATATTCCTCTGAGAAATAGAAAACTCACTTTACCTTTGTTAAACATTCAGGTTTGAGGTTCAATAATATTTTGGATTGACTGAGAGCATTGTGTTTGTTCAACAATAAAAAAAATTCCTGAGGAATACAATTTGCCTAATTATTGGGCACGTAGTCTAATGCATTTTATGAAACTAACATGCATCATATGTAAGATATAAACAAAAGTGCATATCAGTGAAAATGATTAGATCGCAATTGACCTTGTTCATCTAGTGAAAAACTGGATTATTTTTAAATACATTTGTATTCAATGCCTTTAAAATATTGAATCTAATTGGCTGTCTGGATGAAATGATGGTTCCCCTGATTTAAACAAATACAAATAATATTCTTTTGAGCCATTTCATAGCAAATACATAATTAAATATCTTGAATATCGTCAATAGACTAAAAAATTCAAGATATAATTTTGGTAGCCATATCGCCCATCCCTAAATGTTTAGTTGGACAATTCTGAATTTGGAAATTTCTCAGTTTGAAATCTGATGATTTTTTTCATCTAAATATTTACAGCATAATCGACCTCTAAAAAGTTGAAAACAAAATATCTGCTGTTTTAAAAATACTAAAACTAATTCAAAATTTTGTTCTTGACTTAATTGACAAAAGTAAGTTTGGCATATTTCCGTGAATCAGATCAAGCAGTCTATTTCAGTAAATCTCTTCAAAAATCTGATTCCACAATTCAGGCGCATCATTTTGTAAAAATTGTCATGGAAGTCCCTGTGCAGCATTTTATAAAATTTATTTTAGTAAAAATATACATGCAGTACTGTGAAAAATGATTTGCCCCCCCTTCCTGATTTCTTCTAGTTTTGTGTATTTTTCCATACTAAATTGTTTTAGATCAAGGCAATCGGAGTAAACATAAAATAGTGTTTTCATATATATATATATATATATATATATATATATATATATATATATATATATATATATATATATATAATATAATATAATTATTATTTAAATTTTTTAATGAAGCAAAAAAGTTATCCAACACTTATATCACCCATGTGAAAAGCTAACTGCCCCCTTAAACGTAATAGCTGGTTTTGCCACCTTTAGCAGCAACATCTGCAACCAAACTCTTCTGATAACTGGAGATCAGTCTTTCACAACACTGCGGGAGAATTTTGGCCCACTCTTCTTTGCAGAACTGCTTTAGTTCAGCCTCATTGGAGGGTTTGAGTATGAACTGCCCTTTTAAGGTCCTGCCACAGCATATCAATCAGGACTTTGTCTAGGCCACTCCAAATTAATTAATTTAGCTTCTTTTGAGCCATTAAGGGGTGGACTTACTCCTATGCTTTGGATCATTGTCTTGCTGCATAATCCAGTTGTCCTTGAGCTTCAACTCACAGACTGATAACCGGACATTCTCCTTTAGGATTTTCTTGTAGAGAACAGAATTCATGATTCACTCAATTATTGCAAGTCGCCCTGGCCCTGAAGCAACAAAGCATCTGCCCATACCACCATGTTTGACTGTAGGAATTTTCTGTTTGTTTTACATCAAATATAACGAGACCCCTGTCTTCCAAATAGCTCCACTTTCAACTCATCAGTCCACAGAACATTATCACAAAAGTTTTGACGATCATCAAGGTGCGTTTTGGCAAATTTCAGATGAGCCTTAATGTTTTTCTGGGCTAGCAGTGTTTTTCACCTTGCCCCTCTTCCATGGATGCCATTTTTGGCCAATGTCTTTCTGATAGCAGAGTCATGAACAGTGACCTTTATTGATGCGAAAAAGGCCTGCAGTTCCTTGGATGTTGTCCTTAGCTTTTTTGTGACTTCCTGGATGAGTTGTCGCTCTGCTCTTGGAGGAATTTTGGAAGGTCGGACACTTCTTGAAGGTTCACTACTGTGCCAAGTTTTCTCCATTTGGAGATAATGGCTCTCACTGTGATAATTTGGAGTCCCAGAGCTTTTGAAACAGCTTTGTACCCTTCCCAGACTGATGCATTTCAGTCATCTTTTTCCTTCAACCTTTGCATATTGTGTTACTGGGTGAGACATTTTAGCCTACTTTGCTGCAGAAAATTGTATATTTAGGTGTTGATTTAAGTGAACCGGGCTGGCAGTAATCAAGCCTGTGTGTGTCTATTCTAGCTGAACCCCATTACGAATGCAGTTTCATAGATTTGGATATTTAGTAACTAAGGGGGCAAATTGTTTTTCCACACAGGCCTAGTTGGTATTGGATTACGTTTTTACTTCAATAAATAACATTATCATTTAAAAACTGTATTTTGTGTTTACACAAATTGCCTGTGTTTTATGTTAGATTTTGTTTGTACTTTTGCAACTATTTAGTATGAGATATGCAAAAAACTGAAGAAATCAGGATAGGAGGAAATACTCTTTCACCTCTCTGTAGGTAAATAATGCTACAATTCACTATGTATTATGTTGGTACACATAAATGAAAATCTGAAAATACAGTTTTTCCTTGTGTTTATTGAACACCATTTATTGAAAAACTGTGTGAAACATGGCTTGATTATTTTTATCTACAGTTTGATGTATTAAACATGGCTGCAATGGCTGTTTGGTTAAAATGACTGTTCCTCTGATTGAAAAAAAATCAAATAATCTCACATCTATCAAATCATATACTGTACTGTATCATATACTATACCTTTTTTTTTTTTTTGCCATATCACCCAGTCCTAATGTTCACTATTCTAACAGTTGCCCGTCTCCCTCATTGTTTTAGGTACCGAAGTGAAAAGATGACAATGAGCTACGCAGAATACATCGGCCATCGGCAGCACCATCACTACCAGAATGGCATTGGGCACCCTCTCCCTCCTTACAACCATTATTCCTGACAGCGAGCCGCATGACCAGTCACTGGACCTCTCCGCGGACCTCTTTCCGGGAGAGCCCACCCCCTCATGGTCTAGCTATCTCTACTACTGTACCATTTTATGATGATAGTTTCCGTTGCCATGTCGACAGCTTGATGGCGGCATGGCAGCGGGTGGCAAATAAGTGATTATGAAACAAAAAAATATATATAATTCATTTATATTCTTTGTATTAATTTAGTTTTGCAGCATATATATTGACATATAACCCCTTCCCTTGTTTGTTTTTTTTTAAAGCAAATAAACAAGTACTAAGTTTTGTTTTATCCAAACTAAAATTTTTTCAACCAATTTCCTAATCAGGTGTTTGAGTCTGTGGATGGAAATAAGTCATATTAATGATGGGCTTGTCTTGAAGATAGAATACTTTGTTCAGAGTTTGCTTGATTTATATGCCGCATTTTTGTTTCTCGACAAAATCTTTTTTGTCGTTAGTTTTTGTTGATAATTAGGCGACCGCAGGGTTCGAGGGATTCTCTATCCTCTCTGTGCGATTCCTCTTATATTATGCTTTCGATAGGGGTGTTTTCTGTTTTTATTGTGAGTGTTATTGTTGTGAAGTGTGCGACTGAGTTGGCCAAAAAAGAACTAGTTAAATTAGTCACATGTTTGTTTTTTCACCATCGCGTAGATGGACTTAGAAGATCGAAACCACTAGATTAAATTAGCTATTGGGTGCGGCAGAATATTTTCCCATAATGCGAATGAGTGCGGCTCTTAGCATTATCAAAGTTGCTTTGAATTGAATTTACTTAAACAGTCAGTTTGCCCATTTTTGTGTAGTGTTAATATAAAAACAAGAAGCATATAAATCTGTTACGTCCTGTGATGTATTATTTTTGGTGTTGCTCACAAGATCTGTAGTTAGTCTTTCCGGTTCAGCGTAACAGTAAATAGGTTAAGACACCTCTAGTCAGAGGAATGTCACTTGACAACCAGGTTTGTCTTCAGAATTTGTCTTGTATACCCACTATTCTCTATTACTTCTATTTCAGCACACAGAGAGGAAAAACTTAGCAAGATTACGGACAAATGACAGGTCCAAGCCAAAAAAAAGCCATACTCTTTTTAATGCATGCTGTCGCAGGGTGTTTGCTCCAAATGGCTGTTTTTATTTAATTTGTCTGTTGACATGGCACTGAAGTGGTCACTCCTGCTGTTATGGAGGGGTTTTCAGAACATAATTTTTTTTTAAATGATTTTTTATGATCTGGTCTTGTGGAGAAATCGGATCAGGTTTTACTTGCGTGTATCTTAATGGAAAAAGTTCACGCAAAATTGAATGTGCTGTCATCATGTACTCACTGTCATATGATTCCAAACCCAAATTACTTCCATTGAACAAAGTAAGTTGGGTTTGGAGGAAACAAAGACAGAATGTATTTTTGGGAGAACTATCCCTCTAAGATAATTTTAGCTGAGCCGAATTGAGATCCGTGTAATTCTTTTAGACATTAGCTCAGTTTTGAAACTGTCAACACATACCCCGTAGCACCTCATCATGCTTGGAGTGAACAATGTTAAAGTCCCCATACAAATGGCACAACAGTTGCCATAATCGAAAAGATTGTTCTCGAGTCGTGTAGATACCACTTCTGTGGTTGCCACTGAACTCCTCAACATCTTGAAGCTAGTTTAGATCATGTTGGCTCTGCAATATCACACCAGACAGTTCATTTATAAAGAACGGTTGTGGCTGTTTTCATAGTTCTCTCTCTGGCTATTCAGCGTTGGATCCACCTTTAAGTAAAACTGGATTGCGACGTTGTCTTCGTTTCAGCTATTATAATAACTATTTGCTTCTAAGGACCAGGCTGTAGACTGAATATATTGAGTGTCCACACTAATACATTTTCGTTTGAAAACACAGATTTTTGCTACATTTCTGACTCTCATCAACACTAAAATGCATTTATAATCGAAAACGCTCTCCATAACCGCATACTTTGGAATACAATGATGATTTCAAATGAGAACAGAATGTTGTGGATGTGGCTACTGTTTGAAGATGCAGTGGACTATATTTTGAAGGAAGCTTTATTACTACTACAAGGAAGAAATGTAGAGGCGCTCTCGACATCCGAGATCTTTTTCCATCTTTTTTTCATATGCTTTCGGTGTTCCATCCACAGTCATTCTCCAACTCACCAAAACGTTAAAAAAAAGAAAGGAGAAAAAAAAAAAAAAAAAAAAAACTGATTTCAGTTGTGTTGCCTTAAAAAATGGTTATGACGTGGAACAAGAAATGTCACTCTGAATGCTCAACTATTTGCGAGTCTTTCCGTTTTACACTAATTCATTTTGGTGTAATACATCGTTAAGGCTCTGAGCGATTGAATAAAACTGACAAGTGATTTAGTTTTCCTTTTAGCAAGGCCTTCCACTGCCCAGTTGCAACCGTTTTCTTATTTATCTAAATCCCATCTACTTTATGAAAAATGTGGTGATGTTGGTTTTGTAAATACCCTTTAAATGACTTTTTGCCACTTTATGGCCTCAGTTTTGAACTGCTGCTTTTTATTGTCATATAGTTGACCAATCAGAGCTTTGTTTTCTGGTCCACAAAAAAAACAAACGGAAAAATGTTCTGCTGCAAAACCAACCAAGTCTTTGCATTTGTTAGAACTTATCTATACGCATTTGCAATACATTTGTTGCATGTATGAATAGGAGGCCACCTGTAAAAAAAAAAAAAAAAACATGGCATGCCCGTTTCACTGCTATGTAGATATATGAGAAAATTGACTATATAAAATGGTGCTATTAGACCCTGTGTTGGGGGTGGTCGCAGTATATGTGACTGGTCATGCGGACTCATCGATCATATCAGACTTTATTATTATCCTCGATATATGCAGATCTGTTTTACAGGTGTTTTTTTTTGTTTCTACCAGTGTAACGAAATCTTCTGCAGGTTTGAAAGGACATGGAGTCAGAAGTCTAAACCCATTTTTCCCTCATGGCCTGGGGGATACAGGCATATGCTTCTCATCTCATCTGTTGTAGATAGGATTGTCAAATGTCCTCTCTTGTTCATGTGCATTGCCATTTTGAATTATGGCTGGCTTTGAAAGGGATAGTTCACCTAGAGATGAAAATTCGCTCATTTCCCCAGGACCAAAAGTACAGTGATAATGATGGCCATGTGTTAAAAGTGCAAAATTAACTTTTCTGTCCCAATGTTCTGTTCAAATATAATTTGTTTCTTTTGTTGCGAGCAACATTATATAGGTGATTCTCACGAAAACCTTTCAAAAAAATGCCGTGGTCATATTTGTGTGAAAATTCAAAAGAAAGTAATAAAAATGATATTTTGCATACAAAAAATCACATTGTGACATTACTTGCATTTTACCCCCTATTCTCATTACCACAATGTGAAATGTTTATATATAAAGTATAAATATATATAAATCTCCCTTGGTAATGCCTTTTCATTTTGATGATTTAAAAAAAAACAAAAAACGATAGCACTACAGAATGCGTTTTTTTTTATTATTATTGGTACGATAATGAGAACCATCATTAATAACACTGGTAATAATAACAATTCTGGATCACTGTAAATGGTGGGAAAAGGAAATGTCCAGATGTGTTACGGTAATGAGTCATAACTGAAAACAATGGGAATAGTAAACAATATAATGTCTGGATGCATTACGGTAATGAAAAACATAACTAATAACAGTGGGAATAGTAAAAGTGAAACTTCTGGATGCGTTGTGTATGGAAACAATGTTAATTGTAAAAGTAAAACATCCAAACATTGTGATAATGAAAATTGGAGATAAAATGTAAAAAACTCTTTAACGGTCCTAAATGCAGGCTTCATTTTCTTCTTTCAAAGCATAATTTCATATTTTCATTGTATTAATTTTGTTTTATTGACAGGTTTCCTGAAAATCACCCAAATGCATATGTTTATTTATCTCAATGTTATCTGATACATGCACATGTAAGTTTCAAGTTGGATACTTAAAAGTATTCGCTGATTTTCAGAGTTGTCCACTTTGAAAATGCACTTTGGGGACATTGGCATACTTTTTTTTCCATCCCTGGCATCATAAAGAGAGTTTCACATTTGCAATTAAGTGAACGCACATTTGAACACTGAAGATGTTTTCGATTACATCACCTATCTTGCAGTAATATTGTTCAAAGATAAGTTGAAAGTGTGCTCGTTTGTGGCCATTTCTTGTACAAAACCCATTTTTGCTTCAAGTGTTATACCATTTTCCGTTATGAACACAACTGGAATTAGTTTTTGATATTTATTCATTTTAGGCATAAACATTGGGTTCTAACACCAACATGCGAGCTTCCTGCTTGCCATCAAACCTGTAGTCCTTTAGACTGTGTTAGGCTCATGTTACCGTTTTGTGTTCAACCGAACCAAAGATGCCTCCAGCCATGTCCAAATGCTGCTCTACAGACCTGCCTTCCTGTCCTTCCAAAAACCTTTCCTGCAAGAGAAATGTCTTCTGATTTCTGTGTATTTGGTTTCCTTTTAATTTTTTTTTTGTACAATTTCTACTATTCATTTAGGTTTTTAGCAACCTAACTTCAGTGAATTTTCATTGTAGCTGTCTTTGAGACCTCACATGGTGTCAAAATGACTATAATACTAGGTTGCACATTTTTTATTTTGTTTTTCATCATTGTTATTATTATATATTTTTGTAAAGAGAGAAAACCCCATAGCGTGCCTCTTAGATTTATGGGTTTCTTAAATGTGTTTTTTCCTAAGACCAGCAGTTATACTTTATACAAAAGATGCGTTAATCCTTATTTTTTAATGCCATGTAAGGAGAAAAATAAAGCCTCTTTTCTTTACTCTGGACCCAGTAGCTGCACTGGCCTACAATCACACTGATATATATATATATATATAAACAATTATAATGATGATGATAAAAATAATAAATGACATAAGAACTACAATACACTTGTTTGAAAACTTTTGTAAAAAAAACAATATAGCAACAACAACAAAAAAAAAGTAAACGCAATGACTGTTTTTGTACATCGAGTTGTTTCTTTTCAAAATGCATTTTGGACCTAGTTTCTAAATTATTTGAGTGGTTTTATATGTTCTGGAAGAGTGAAAAAAAAAGAAAAGAGGAGTTTTGAATATGCCGCACAATGATCGTCAGCGTGCACTTTTGTCCGTGCGGGCACTGGGGGTTGCCAGGCGTAGCCCCCCCCCAAATCCCCACCACTTTGTTTTATTGTTTTTATTTTGACATAGGATTTCCTTTGCTTTAGAAAGTTGACATATTTGAAGTAACAACCGGGCAAAAAATAACAAAAAAAACAACTCCCATGTAGAATTAGATCCTTTACCCCATTGAATTGCTGTTAGTGTGATGAGAATTGAAATGGGCATTTATGAATATGGTATATGGCTTAAAAAAAAATAAAAAAAGTCAAAGTCAACAAAAAAAAAAAAAAAAATGTGGGGGGGTGGCATATAGATGGGTTATCTGTGGGTATGTGAGCTATGGCTGTGGCAATGAAAATGTAATTTTAAAACATTATTGTTATTACCTTTTAAATCATTTATCCAATAAAAATATTCTGAAAGAAAAAGAGTTGAGTGTTTTGTGCTTTGTACATTTTGATTGCATTATTTCTGAAGGAACATTGGGCATCATTCCCGAAACTTGAACAAGTTCATTTGAAGTAGTTTACACACAAAATGGACCATCATAAATGGTGCACACCACCAATTTGTTAGTTCAAATTGTGTTTGTTAATGAATCCCAAACATTTGCAAATAGTGCGTGCATGCACGCCCATGAACACGCCATTTAAGGAAGCCATTAATCTATATGGAACAGTAAACAAAGGGTTTTTTAAAATAAAGTGCATTCAAATCCAACAAATTTTGATTTTGCAATCACTGGAAGGGTTGGGTAAAATCAGGTTCCATTTTTTAAATACCACTGAACTCAAATACTAAAGACAGTGTTTCCAGCAGCAGCAATGCCCTTTACTTAAAACACAACACTACTAGTGTATTTTGATTCTCGAACAAATGACTCTTATGAGCTGGCTCTTTTGAATCTACAGCACGAAACATACAACGCTTTTGAATTAATCGTATACTGATGCACAAATGACGAATGTCCAATTCAAAGAGAAAAAAGAACTGTTAGAGTCTCACATGCCTGAAGTACATTAGACTACATAACAGTCTAAACTGTCTCTGGAACTGTTGCTGTATTTAATGACTGGTTGTTCATTTGACAAAGTATAATTAAAAGACACGTTTTCTTGTAATAAGTGGAATTTTACAAAAGCATAAATGAAATAATATGCCATCACATTACTTGTTTGTTTAGATTTTTTTTATATAGTTATCAGTTATTGGATTGCATTTATGTCTCAAAAGTCTGCAAACACTCATTTTACAAGAATTGTATTTAATTTATTTCTGATTGGTTGAAATCTGAGATTCTCATCATTTTGTAACAATGTAGAGGGCAATAAGAATTGTATTTCTCATTTAATAGTGAGAATATTCGCAATCTCCTCAAAAATACAAAAAAAATGACTGGAAACGTTAAGGAACTGGAATCGTTTATGGGAATCGTTAAATTTCTTACGATTCCCATAGACACTGTTGTTTTCATCACGTTTTGGCTGTCATCTCAGGTTCTATTGTGAATCGAGCAGTCCAAGAGGTCAATAAGAAATGGTTTCCTCCCATGCCAAGCAATTCTGCTGGAACAATTAGAATTTTTGAAGCACAGTTGGGAATAAACTTTACATAAACATCATTGAAACATTTTCAACGGAGCACAACAGTCTTGTTCCGAAAGTAAAAATCCTATTAATTTTTCCCTAGTTGAATGGATCTTTAACAATAACTTAAAGATAAACATTGTAAGCTCTGAGATTGTTTAACAATGTCAGATCCTTCTGTTGAAGCATCTGTTCATGTTATTTCAACTTAATTTATTAAAAAATTGTGCATAATAATAGAATTCCTCGTGAAGAACTACACTAAGCGTAATCCTGATTAGAGATCCACCAATCAATCGTGGCCATCAAAGCACACCAAATAAAATCTGCAGTGACTGCCCACGTGCATAGATTGAGCTGGTCTCTCTAACACTGTCTACACCAGACCGTTGACGCGATACAGCGGCTTGGGGCTGTCTACACTGCACGCGTCATCACAAACGTTCTAAACCAATACCTTTGTTGTCGGCAGTAGTTGCACCATTGCATTCAGCACAAAAAAGAATGGGAAACCCGTCTACTGTCGTTGCAACAGTTGCTTCGTAGACAGCATCCTGGATAAACGGTTCTAGTTCTTTTGACGCGACGCGACGCTCGTGTCCGGTGTAGACAGGGTATAACACTCAAACGGTTAATTTATTTGTGTATATCTGAATATTTTGCAATATTTAGTTTTTTAATATATTGATTCTACACGTAAAATTAACAATGTTAAATCAATAGTTTCATATATTTCACTATATTTAAATGAGTTTACGTTAGGGATGTCCCGATACCATTTTTTTGGAGTAGAAGTACCGATGCTTCATTTTTGATACTCGCCGATACAGATTCCGATACCATTTTTTCTTTCTGTTTTCTGAACTACATAAGTTTATTTCAATTTGGGCATCAAAATGGTATTTAAATTAATTAATTTAAAACTTTAAATCAAATGAAAATATAATAATTCAGTTTCAAAATAATATATTATTATAATTTTTTTTATCAAATGAAGTGCTTATAGACAGAACATCACAGCACAATCCAACATTGGAGTTATATTTTGTCAAATAAAGTACAGCATGCTAGATATTGCTTAAATATAAAACAGTTATTATTGATTTATTATTAGTATTCGTAGTAGTTGTACTAATACAGTGAATAACTGTACAATAGTAATATATTTCTGTCATAATTTTTTCCTAAAAAATTCGGCTTTTATTTTGAAGTGTTTGTGTTAGTGGTCTGACGTTATGACACCAGCTTCCCACTAGGGATGGGCGTGTGTACTCGGATGTGGCAGCAATGAACGATCATGAAAACGATGATTGATGGTGATCATGCATGTGACTTCACTAAATTTAAAATTCAGTGACAATTACCTGACATTTTCTTTTTTTAATTTTCAGATTACGTTGTAGTTTTGAGGGGTGCATTGTTTGTCAGAGACGTCTCATAGCAACCAAACTGATATGATACGTTACAATAATCAAAAGAGAGTGTAATTAACAGTGTTTTGAACACCTGTCACTGCAAAATGTTTGATAAACACGTTTTATTATCATTTAAAGCAAGAACTTTTACTCGGTAATGGGTATTATTTAATAAAAGTGAAGGGGGCGTTGCTCTCCCTTTCCGCATATTGCTGCCCCTTCAGAATATCGCGGCAAAGTTTTGTGGCCCGTTCTGCCCACCGGGGAAATGCCTGGTATGCCAGATTACCAATCCAGCCCTGCAACGAATGTAAAAACAACACGAATATGATTATTTACGTAAAAACGGCTTTATGAACGATTTGCACAAAACATCGTTCTGCTTGTTTTTCATGAATGAGGCCCATTGTGGGTTTATGGAGGACAATTCCCACAAATGAAAAATCAAGGAAAACTTCAGGAAGATAAATTATGTAGAAGATCTTTAATATAGTTTAAAATAGTCACAAAAACATACAGTATCTAAAATAAAAAAAAGACCAAGACTTTACATCACAGGATTTCCCTTCTGTTGAGTGGTATAAATTTAAATGAGAGTGATTCCACCATATAACATTTTGCAATTAACATGTCAGCCCAACAGCTACAACCTGCTCAAATCTGGAAATTCCTGGAATTTCTGAGATTAAGTCCTTGACAACATTGAAATACACTTTACAATTTTGAAATACAATTTTATTTGATTTAAAAGTGAACGTTGTACCAATGACTAACATCCATGGAACACAAAAGAAGGCTGCAATTCTGCATAACATCTTTCCCAGAATCACATCACTCCTTTAAGTATAGGGCATTTTAGGCAGAAACTTGCAGAAGGGGCCCTTGTCAGAAGTATGTGATTTGTTTATATATTAAACTTTCATTTTTAAACTACTGTTGCTATTACCTTGATGTGTTTTTCTTCAGATTATATAAGGTGAATGCAATAATGCCAAATGCAGTCAGTAAAAATGAAACAAACAACACTTCAATCATAATTTAAGGAATGTTCCAGGTTCAATACAAGTAAAGCTCAATCAACAGCATCTGCATAATGTTCATTACCACAAACATTTATTTCAAATATTTTTTTTCTTACATTTTTTTGTATATATATATATATATATATACAAATATTAAATAATCTTGGTTACAATGAGGAATTTACAATGTATGGGGCCGAGTTTTGGAGGGTTTAAAGGAAGAAATGTGGATCTTACAATTTTATAAAAGCACTTGATTTAAAGCGTGTGTATTATTTGAGCTGTAAATTCGTTAACATTTTCATTTTAGGGTTTAAGGCATTACTTTGTCATTGCAACGAAGTTGGCTATAAATGTACACAGAAAAGGTTAGTAAGTGATTTTATCAAAATAAAATTATGTTAGCATGCATTGTTTACGTCTTGTAACTAGGGCTGAAAGGATTAGTCAATGTTATCGACAACATCAAAGTATGAGGGAATTATAATGCAAAAATACAAAATAAGTAAATACAGAAGCATTCTCATTGTGAATAAGTGGAGCTGGAGCAAAACTTGCGTGTCGAGCACCTTTAAAGGAAACACCCCGGCAATGCATCTTAAATGCAGTTATATTTAATGTGTTAGATTTATTGAAGTTCAAATAATAAAGAAGCAGGTCATGTTAATAACTATAAACTCCAAAACTGGCAAACCTCTTCTATGAGTTGCGTGAAGTGTCCCAATCTAAGGGGGAGAGATTGAAACCGCACCTGGCTGATACATACTCTGTCATGGGAATGCTTGTCCCTCGAGCGTGCACACTTAAAGCAGCTAGATTATAACGTGATGGCTCGTGACTTGTTGAATTATAATATGTGTGTCAATGTGCATTTTTATTGTGCAGAAAATACGCAGCTTTGTTATTAAGGGAAAATTAGTTTTTTGAGAGTTAACCCTCTGGGGTCGACGGAGCTGGCGTGTCCTGCTGGATTTTTTTCATCAGTGTAGTGGAAACAACATAAAATTCTCCTGCATTTTGGGGCGTACAGATAAGTGTAAGACATCACGAGAGACTATAAAGGGTCTACTTTTATTTGTGTACACTCACAATAACAACAAAACCTTGTGCTTTTGTAAAATAAAGAAAATAAAAAGGGTGAGACTTCAGCAGTCTCCGCAAATACTTATCACACAAACATGAAACGTGTCTAAAGAAAGCTTAAAATGTCGACCTTTAAATAAAACAATTCAAATTTAAAAAAAAATATTCTCCTGCAGTGTAATCTGTATGAAACAAAGTGATGTACAGTTTTCCTGGATCAGCGAATATTCTCTAATGTGATCCCACCCACCAGCAGAGAGCGCTATTCATATGGTGCTGAGACGATCAAATCAAATGGTAAACACCCCCGACTGTGCCTTAAAGATAATGTTTGAAAGACAGCATGATACACAAGTGAGAAAACTCCTGGATAGTGACAAAGAGTTACAATTTTCCGACTGGAGCTCGACTCAGATGAACGTTTGTATTTTGAAGAGAGACTTGATCCAGCCGAGGATACAATTTCTGACGAGTAAGTCAAATAGTTTTAATTAGTTGACATGCTATTTTATATAAACGTACATATTTTATTAGTGGGACTGTTTCCAGACTTGCCAGACAGGATTCAGAGTATTGAAATTTGAAATATGTCCTAATAAGCAAGTTTTAGTTATATTTAAATGCTGTTTCGGCTAAAATAGTTATTTCAATTGTATGCTGTATGATAAAAATATGACTTGTAATATGATATAAAAATAATATGAATGTTTAGATTATATTTTAACTAGTGTTTATGCAGCCTCATTATCATCAATGCTTGTGCTTGCAAATATGTGTTCAGGTTAAATGAGTAAAATGCACTTTAAATATGCCCATATTAAAAAATCTGCATATTATGATTTCTGAAGGATCATGTGACACTGAAGACTGCAGTAATGATGCTGAAAATTCAGCTTTGATCACAAATTGCATTTTTACAATATATTCAAATAAAAAACTGTTAAATTGTAAAAAGAGTTCACAATATCACTGTTTTTATTGTATTTTGGATCAAATAAATACAGCCTTGGTGCGCAGAAGAGACTTCTTTTAAATGGTAGTGTAGGTCTAAAATGAAGGAAAGTCTTTGTGTAAAGAAAATGTATAGTCAGATTACGTTTAACTTAAAACTTGATTTTGATCATTAAGTCTCCTCACATTCATTCTCTTTCTATCACATTCCTCATTGATAGGCCCAGGGGAGGGGTCTTTTGTCTCCTCAGGTGGGAATTTACAATCAATATTCATTATAGTTCACGCCTCCTCGCATATTACCTTTCTAACACTAAAAGTGTCTTACAAAAGTTAAATTACTATATTGCTTTGTATGAATGAGTGATCAGGATGGTTTTCCACATCATTTTGTAGCAAAAACTCTAGGCAACAAGATCCAGTTCTCAAAAGGCTTGTGGACAAATATTTAGTATGTGTTATATGGCCTTATTTCAATTACTTCAAAATTGTGTTTTTTCAGAAACCATGCATAAATGTTATTTTCTCAAAAATACAAACCTGTACACACATGTTGCTCACATATTACTGTAGCCCAGTTTGTGCTGAATACAGTGTTATCAGACTTTAGCCATTAATGTGTTTTTAAGCAACTGAAAAAAGCACAAATGTCAAGGCATGTCAAAACTTCTGCAGGGCCCAAAACACCCTCAGACCCCAGAGGGTTAAAGATGGATTGAAGTGAACAAAAAGTTGAGAGAGGTACATTATACACCACAACTAAATACTTTTTTGATTTGTTTTTATTTTAGCTTGTTTTCAAATAAAAATTTCTAAAAATCCTTTAAAAAAAAAAATAGACATTCAACTGAGAGGCAGCATATAAGATATTTAGACATGATTTTAGAGAATAGATCATGAACATAAGTATATTTTACTGCACTTGCAGAAGTATAACCAAGTGAGAAAATACACTTATATTTGTCTCCTAAAGCAAATCTAAATATCTTATATGTTGCTTCTCAAGTAAATGTTTTTTTTTAGACAATTTAAAATGGAAAACAAGACACAAACACTTGATAACAATAGGATTTTTTGCAGTGAATGTTTTACTGAATAAAATTTTTTTTTCCCCCGTTAATTCAGTGAATGTCTTTTAGAGGAATTTTTAAAAAATGATTTTGTCCTATTTATTGTTAGTAAGCACGTTTAATCCAACCTATTAAGTCAGGGCACAAGCTGAATAGTTGGTTAAGAGCTAATGATTATTCGTTGCAATAATCGGCAGAGAGTCGAATAATCATTCTAATAATTGTTACATTAATCGATTATCAAAATAATTGTTAGTTGCAGCCCTACTTGTGACTATCCTTTTGAAACAATGAGTATTTTAAACATTTAATATAAACGGATTGAACTGTAAGTGCCTCTCTGAAACCCACATTTTTATGTTAATCAACATTAGATCACAAATGTTTTCAATTGAGCTTAACTTGTATTGAACCCAGCATTTTTTATCTATTTGGCTGTTTATAAAATATAAACTTCCTATGAATAAAATTACACTAGTTGTGTGTAGCTAAAAATTGAGACTATAAACATTTTTTATTAATTGATCGGAACATAAGCTTGAACCTTTTCAACTTTCCTAATCAGTAAAATCTAAAGAGTTACAATCTTTGAAAAATTAAAAGATAACGACAAAAAAATATTTCAGAAAAAAAACTATTAAAAATTAACATACTACCAGCATCAAGGGCCTGGCAACTTGATCAAATAATGAATTGAATCAGTCACTTGCACCTTTAGCCATCAGAAAGTGCTTGTTTCATATTGTGGGTGTGACCAAAGACAACGACACTGGCTTGACCATTTAATGTTGAGACTATTTACACACAGGTATTACAAAGATATGGACTGCAAAATCTCCTAAACATACAGGACCACTACACTGATGCTTTCCACAAAAGTTCGATAATATTCACAAATTTTTGAGATGAGATGAACACAATCCGATAGCCATCAAGCAAGACTTAAGGAAATGGTGTCAATTACAACGTAACAGCTATCGAGTGAAAAGCAATGTAAATGGAAACTGGGTTGGCCCCATTTATCTGTTAGATGAAACAATTGTAATTGGAGAAGGCAACTTGAGAAGAAAGATTTCGTCTGTTCCGTGTTCACTAAATCGTCATTTTTGTGAAAACTCTGAACTAAAAAGAACAAGGCAAGGTTTGTCATGTGAGTCCCAAGTGTTACCTGCTCCTACAGTGCAAAAACAGTCCTCCGATCTGGTTATCCAACTTTAAAATGCAGATGTCACTGTCAGCTTGGACTGCAAGTTGTTACTCCCAGCGACAAACGTAAAAATGGTATGTAATAAAAACAGGTTCAGTATGTATAGGATACAGTCGGACAAGTGCAGAAGTGTCTCGTCTGTGTGAGACTGCAGATAAAGCAACATTAGTCCACCTTCTTGTTGCGTAGACGTGCTATGTCAAGTAGATACCAGCATGTTGGAGCAGTGTGTTGCGAGAGAATAGTCAGGACCTTGCCGTGCACTAACGTCAGGGCGGTCTGATGGCCCGTCGCCCACACTCGATACCATGGTCCGTAGAAAGGGTCTGAGACAGCTGGACACAGCATGTTGTTCAGATTCACTTCTGTTAACTGGTGGAAGACAAAATGCAAGATTGAGTTAGTCATTATAAGGCCACAATGACTAAGTGTGACAACACAGAAGAAAAAGCTCAGTGTTAGAGTCAGTGTTTATCTCATCAACAAAATTAATTTCGAAAATGTTTGTTGACAAAGGATTTTTCAAAAAGATGTAAAAAGCTGAGACAAAAAATTAATCATAATGACAATAATCATACTGTTTTAATTCAAACATGCTTTTGATAAAAATATGACTACAAAATAAAGTTCCAAGATATTACTGCACTAGCTTTTTATTTATATTTTTTTAATAAAGAAAAATCGAGAAAGAATAGATTAAAATACTTTTACTCCACTTGAGCTGAAATTTGCCTCACTAGAACACATCCTGTACAACTGTGAGACATTTGAATGAAGTTACTTAAAAACATGCAACACGTAACCCAATATCCTTAACTGTCTAAACATGACGAATTAAGAGGAATTCAAATTATTGAATTATTAAAGGGATAGTTCACCCAAAAATGAAAATTCTCTCATGATTTATTCACCTTCATGCCATCCCAGATGTGTATGACTTTCTTTTGCTGAACACAAATGAAGATTTTTAGAAGAATATTTCAGCTCTGTAGGTCCATACAATACAATTGAATGGGTGCCAAAATTTTGGAACTCCAAAAACCACATAAATGGAACATAAAAGTAATCCATAAGACTCCAGTAGTTAAATCAATGTCTTCAGGTGGCATATGCATGAAGGATGTGAATCACCAAAAACAGAAGAAGGACATTGAGAAAGTGAAAGTAAAGTGAAAATTGACTGAGCAGGTAGAAGAATTTATAGTAAAAAAAGGACTTAAATATTGATCTCACCCACACCTATCATTTAGCTTCAGAATATATGTATTAAACCACCAGAGTCGTCTGGAGTACTTTTATTTTGCACTTTTGTGGAATTTGTAGCTTCAAAATTTTGGTCACCATTCACTTGCATTGTATGAACCTACAGAGCTGAGATAGTCTTCTAAAAATTTTGTGTTCTGCAGAAGAAAGAAATTCATACACAACTATCCCTTTAAGAATATTCATTACTTCGGGAGCTCAAGTTTTCAGGACAGTTTTCTTACATATTAAAACAATGTAAAGATTAAATAAAGATTTGATACATAAATAATTGAAAGCCGTTTATAAATTCTTCAATGTATTTGAATATTTGAAAGTTTGATCTGTTACAGTTTGATACGTTTTTGTCATTTTGCACATTATCAACTAAAATGTTATTTTTGTTGACTAAAATAACATGCCATTTTTGTGTAAAAATTGGCAAATTAATAAATATGAAATTATGAAATATTGACTAAATTTAGGGGAGACTTTCATCAAAAAAAAAATTATTAAAATTAATTAAAAAAGAAACTGTGAAAATGAACACTGGAATGAGTGTTTGATGGATTAAAGTCTTAGTTCATCCAAAAATGAAAATTCTCTCAATATTTACTCACCCTCATGATATACCAGGTGTGTATGACTTTCTTTCTTCAGCAGAACACATTTGAAGAAAAATAGAAAAATATTTCAGCTCAGCAGGTCCTTAAAATGCAAGTGAATGGAGATTTCTCTTTTGAAGCTCCAAATATCACAGACAGTCAGCATAAACGTCATCCATACGACTCCAGCGGTTGAATTCAAGTCTTCTAAAGTGATACGATCACGTTTGGTGCAATAAAGATCAATATTGAATATTTTTTTTAACTCTTCGTTAAAAATCATCGCTTCCGGTCAGCAGTATGCGCGTGACATTATCACTTTGGCACTTGAGACACGGGAGAACTGACACATGAGCGACACAACCGGAAGAGCAGCGTTGTTATAACTGTACAGAAGCTTCATTGGTTTTGGTTTAGATCTGTATTTATCTGATTCTTTACTCAAAATGGTGCATTTCTGTGCTTATCCTGGATGTCTCAACCATGAGAAGAATGTGAAATTACGTCCATAACAGGCCAATGCAAATTAGTCACACGAGAGACCACGTGAAATCGGCGCTCTTACATTTATATTTATGCATTTGGCAGACGCTTTTATCCAAAGCGACTTACAGAGCACTTATTACAGGGACAATCCTCCTGGAGCAACCTGGAGTTAAGTGCCTTGCTCAAGGGCACAATGGTGGTGGCCGTGGGGTTCGAACCAGCGACCTTCTGATTAGCAGCCCTGTGCTCTAGCCACTACGCCAAAAGTACTTAAATATTGATGTTTTTTTGCACCAAAAACGATTGTATCACTTTTGAAGACATGAATTTAACCGCTGGAGTCCTATGGTTGGCATTTATGCTAACTTTCTGTGATTTGTGGAGCTTTAAATGTCTGATCGCCATCCATTTGCATTTTAAGGACCTACTGAGCTGAAATATTTTTCTACTTTTCTTCAAATGTGTTCTGCTGAAGAAAGAAAGTCATACACACCTGGGATGGCATAGGGTGAGTAAATTATGAGAATTAAATGTTTGGGTGAACTATACCTTTAAGGAGCTTTCACATTATGCACATAATGCACCACTTAACACCAGCGTCAAGACCTTCACATGAAAAGAGCTGCAGAGAACATCTTTTGCAAATGCAAAAGCAAGGATACGTCATCGGAATTGTCCGCTAATCATTGGCTGATGCTTCAAAAGATCAGCGGCAACATGGTCAAGGTTGAAATTCTGAACTTTGAGCGCACATTACAACACTAGACGGAAATGCAATGTGGCACTGGGGACAATGCTGAAGCTGGCGTTTCACTTCATAGACTTCAATGTATCAATGCCTCTTTAGAATGCATAAGATCCATTTTGAGGATCTGGAGAGACCTGGGTCAAATTTAAATCAAGCAGGCATAAAGCGAATTAGAAAATCACAATGGGGTGGACCTCTTATTGCAATTTACAGTCCCCTTCGAAATCAACAAATTTGTAGCGTTCACCAATGTAGCAAAATTAGGGATGTCAAAAGTACCGTTACTTCGGTACCAAGTCGATACTAAAATAGAAAACTTTTAAGGATTCCAGCGGTTCTGAAGTACCCGTTCGGTACCTGTGCATTATTTGACTGACACACGGCAGCTTTCAAATGCTCATGGTAATTTATAAGCATTCTGTTATTCCTTTAACATCGAAATGCTGCTGATTGAAGTGTCACAGCTGGTGCTTGATCAGAGGATCGGAGAAGCAATCAGAAGGAGAGCGCTCGTGCTAAACGCGGTAATGCGGCTACACACGTGCACTGTCAAATGCATTTAAAGGTTAAAATGCTCATCAGACATGGTATTGTAAACAAAGTCAACGGATTGCAAACAGGTTGAATAAAAACAATCAGGTATGTATATAGTATGTCAGATATGAGTAATAAAAGAAGCAATGTTTAATAATTGAGAAACACTAAAAGGGAAACATTACATTGTTATATTGGTTTATTTACATTGATATTTCACTTTTTAAATAGGCTAAATGGGTGTTTAATAGCATTTTAGCTATTTTTGTTGCATTGAAATTGGTATTAATAATTGTGAAACTTTACTGGTATTGGTACCATGAGAACCCTAGCGTAAATCCTAGTGTGTGTCCTAATGCCAAAAACATCCTCTGTCAAACACATGAATGCAGACGCTCCCGGTTACCTAAGCTCAGTTTTGCACATTGTTGCATGTCAGAACTAGTGGTGGGACAATATGATTCACAATTCTATATTATCTTGATTTAATATAAAAACACTTAAATGACAAAGTATGACAGAACATTTTACATTTTTTAGATTATAACTTCTCAGAATAATGTTCTCTACTACACAATATAAATGCTCAAAGTTCAAATAATAAGAGTTTCTCATGTTCATTTCTCTATAAAGAAAGGTCCCAAACAAATAAACCTTTCAAAATAGCTGGCTGCATTCAGGCTGATCAGGTGGTGATCAGAACAAGCAATAGAACTGAACAGATCAGGGACATCTTTTTGCAAGGAAAAATTATATTATACTAATATATACCATGGTCTGATCGAATACTTGATTCTGATTGGCTGGAATGTGTGTGTTAAAGCCATAGTAGTTCAAGATGATTTGAACTGTAATGTTATAAACATCTTATATTGATGCACTTCTCAGCACACACCCACTAGAGGGCTCTGCTCGCTCACGCAGCACTGACGCGGTCAATGCAGATGACTTAAAACACAGCCTTTTTCATTTTAGTAATGGTGCAAGGCCATATCCTGATTCCAATCTTATTTTGCAGCCTTAATTGATTCCATAGTGATGTCTAAGAGGTCCAAGTCTGCAGGTTTCAAAGCATTTTTGATGGTTTTACCTCATCAGGTAAGTGCTGCTTTCACAACAGTCACTTAAATAAAAGAGAGATGTCACTTCCGTAATGCTCGTTTTTCCTCAATGAGAAAATGACATAGAAAATAAATAAACCGAAGAAAAAAAAAACTAACAGAAAGATGTTGATGTTTGATGGGTCATTGCTTTCATTCCGTGTGATCATTTATAAATTAAAAGTTACCAATATCAAATTTTGCCTTCGTCATTTATTTTGGTTCAAAATATATCAAAATTCTATATATTGTACCATCCCTAGTCAGAACTTTGTAACAAGGGGCGCTACATGGCAGGCATCAGCATAATTGGTCTCCTATGGTCAGTTTTCTCTTTCAGGTTAACTACTGTCATAGCGGTTTGAGAATTGTGCTGACCAAGTTAGATCTAATAAGAATGTTTATGGCAAGCTACCTGAATAACAAAAATTTTAAGGTAACTCTAACCTCTATGTCACAGTAAAGCAAGAACTTGCAAATGTGTTGGCCTAACAATTAACATATAAGCTTGCATACATGAATAGGAGAATGTTTTCTTTCCTAGAAATGACTAGGGTATTCTGTAGATTTGGGTGAGAAAGTGGAATATGCAGCGATGCGTCTTAGTGTAAGTTACACCATCTGCTTCTATGAAAAGTGTGAACTGGAAGAACATGGTGCTAGGCGATAATTCGATCAGAAAAGGCGGAGTGCTTCAGTGAGAATCAAATACTGGGATCACAACATTGACTACGCCAACACCTGCTCGACAGTCAACCAAACACTTCTCAATGGTGTCATCGGATGAACTTTTAAACTATGGAAAGGAATTTTACTTAGCAGCCTCTGTGAGCAACACTGGAACAGAAAGCAATTACAAAGCATTTCCAAGAAAGTAGCACGCATAGTGAGACGGGTGGATAATGGTTACCCGACAAACTGCAACCACTCACTTTACCATTAGCCCACATTCTATGCATTCCACAGTCAAAATAACATATCAATTTGCAGTGAGAATATAGAAACTGACACTGCCCTCTACAGTATTTATTCACCGTAGAGTGGGTGATTGTCATAATAATAGAAAAGCTTTGGGATGTTTATTTAGCTGGAATAGTGGAGGTCATGACCAAGGTTATTATTGTATAAAACTATTATGAATACAAAAACTGATGGTAGAAGGTGATGGTAGGTGCAATCTACTATTAATTATAGCAGCAATAGCAAATTTACAGCTCATTTCATTTTCAAGTACTGCAGCTGTTATACATTTGACAAATAAAACTTTACACTTAATAGTACATTGAATATGGTGCTGTTTGTAATAAAGTGTTGTATGTGTCATCATAGGAAAAGTGGTGAGTTATGAGAAAAATATTCAGTTTGTTGTCCTAAAACCTGGAAAAGGATCAGTATTTTCAAGCCATGTGTTTCCTTTTGAACTTCCTATAGGTTTTTAGAACAGCGGTTTTGGAAGTTTGAGTAAAACTTGAAGAGCCTTTCACATTTTGTTCAACAACATAAATTACAAACAGTCATACCTCAAAGTATGTGAATTTAGAAGCTGCTTTGTTCAGTTCACAAAAAAACAAAAACAAAAACAAGTTGTTATGCTAAATAAGGACTACAACTACCACAAGTATAAGAGTGCATGTGCTTGATGAATCGGAGAGCTGTTGTAGTCCTTATTTAGCAACTTGACATCAACATATTCTTTTGCTGTTTTTTACACTTGTTTTTATTGTATTTTTCTTTAACTCTTTATTTTCATTTCAATCTATTCATTTTATAAGATATTATATAGCGTTCTGGCCAATGGCTAAACTTGTGTTAGTTATATTATAAAAAGCAAATAAATAATAGGAAAAAAAAACTAACAAAATAACTATATATGCACCATTAACAAACTAAGCATTTTAATAGATTGACAGCCCAGTTAATCAAATTAATTACATGATGTGTTGATTAATTAATTGATTGAATCACAATTAATCACATAATCAATATTAGCAGAGAAAGGACAACCACACCAGAATTGTTTTTAAGGATTTAAATGATTTCATATATATATATACAAATACAACCTCAGATGAACAAAAACGCATGACATATTACACCGTGTCATGGTTTATTTAACAAAAATAAAGCCACAACGGAGAAGCTGTGTGTGAAAAGATAAGTACACCCTTACTGCTTCCATAGGAATTAAGAGGCTAGGTAGTAGCCATGTGCTGCTAATTCAATGCCCTTGATTAATTGATCATCAGCAAGTGTGACCACCTCTATAAAAGCCGAAGTTTTAGCAGTTTGCTGGTCTGGAGCATTCAAGAGTATGTTTACACAATGCCAAGGAGGAAAGACATCAGCAATGATCTTAGAGAAGCAATTGTTGCTGCCCATCAATCTGGGAAGGGTTATAAGACCATTTCCAAACAATTTAAAGTCCATCATTCTACAGTGAGAATGATTATTCACAAGTTGAAAACATTCAAGACAGTTGCCAATCTTCCCAGGAGTGGACGTCCAATGCTCAGAGAAATAGCAAAAAACCCAAGAGTTACATCTCAGACTCTACATCTCAGTTAGCATGTTAAAGTTCATGAGAGTACAATAAGAAAAAGACTGAACAAGTATGATTTGTTTGGAAGGGTTTCCAGGAGAAGGCCTCCTTTTTCTAAAAAGAACATAGCAGCATGGCTTAGGTTTGCAAAGTTGCATCTGAACAAACCACAAGACTTCTGGAACAATGTCCTTTGGACAGATGAGACCAAATGTTTGGTCAAAATGCACAGCGTCACATTTGGCAAAAACCAAACACAACATATAAGCACAAACACCTCATACCAACTGTCAAGCATTGTGGTGGAGGGGTGATGATTTGGGTTTGTTTCGCAGCCACAGGACCTGGGCACCTTGCAGTCATTGAGTCGACCATGAACTCTGTATACCAAAGTATTCTAAAATCAAATGTGAGGCCATCTGTCCAACAGCTAAAGCTTGGTCGAAATTGGGTCATGCAACAGGACAATGATCCCAAGCACACCAGCAAATCAGAATGGCTGAAAAAGAAAATAATCAAGGTGTTGCAATGGGCCAGTCCTCAACCCGATTGAAATACTGTGGCGGGACATTAACAGAGCTGTGCATAAACAAATGCCCGCAAACCACAATGAACTAAAGCAGCGTTGTAAAGAAGAGTGGGCCAAAATTCCTTCACAACGATGTGAAAGACTGATAAAGTCATACATAAAATGATTACTTGAAGTTATTGCTCCTAATGTTGGTTCTACAAGCTATTGAATCATAAGGTGTACTTATTTTTTCACACATGACTACTCCATTTTGGGTTTATTTTTGTTAAATAAATCATGATACGATGTAATACATCATGTGTTGTTGCTCATCCGTGGTTGTATTTACCTAATTTTAAGACCTGCTATGGACCAGATGATTTTTATTATGTCCTGATACGTGAAACCATAGAATTCAAGGAGGGTGCGCTTTCTTTTCCACATGACTGTATATGTGTGTATATGCGCATGTGTGTGTATATATATATATATATATATATATATATATATATATATATATATATATATTACACACATTGCCTTTCAAAAGTTTTGAAACATTCTTTTTTTTTTTTTTTTCATAAATTAGAATAATAGTAAAGTCAACACAACTATGGAATAATAGAAATGGAAATATGGGAATTATGCTGTGACTAAAAAAAATCCAAAATAAATCAAAACTTTTAGCATCTTCAAAGTATTCACATTTGTCTAGAATTTGCAGACATGTACTCTTGACATTTTCTCAACCAACTTCTTGAGGTATCACTCTGGGATGCTGATCTATGTTGGGCACTTATTGGCTGCTTTTCTTTATTATTTGGTCCATTAATCTAATCCAAGCATTAATCTAAAGGTCATTAGATTTATAGTTCTGCCTGTTCTAAATCAGACACAGAGATAAAATACAGGGAGAAGATTGCATTAATTTGAATGAATTAAATAAAATAAAAAATTACCACACACTCTGTGCATGTCAATTAAAGTTTTTACAATCCAGAAATACTAATAGCCACATAATGTAGAAAGGTTGGGACTCCTAAGAACATGTAACATTTACTTCTATTCATTGTCATTGTTACATTTATGAGTATAAACCAGCGTTACAGACACGACATCTCTTGGGCACTGTTCGTGATGAGGAAGACCATCCGAAATGCTTTAAAACCTGCAGACTATGACCTCTGAGAAAACGGCATGGTATCCATCAAGGCTGCGATATAAGATTGAACTCGCGATTAGGCCTTGCATGATCACTAAACTGCAAGGTTGCATTTTAGATTGTCTGCATTTAACACTTCAGTCAGCGATGCATGAGCAATTGGTGCCCTCTGAAAAACATTTAAATTCATAGACAAAAAACTTCAGAGAACATGAGTTGTGGAAAATAAGACATGATCAAGGACCTTTATACAGAGCATGCCACTGAAGAGAAGATAAGTATATCCCTCACAGCCTCATGTTTTTTTTAATGATTTTTCATATTGAAAGTTACATCGACAGCCATAATAAAAAAAAAAAAAATTGTGAAATTATCAGTCGATTTAAATTGACTAGTAAGATGGACAGCAGCCTGTGCTATGCCAGTAACATCCGATATGAGTGTTTGATTGTGTCGTACCATTCCGAGGCCCTGGAGGAAGATGAAGTGATAGAGGAAGAGGATGCCAGTGGACAGCAGCGCCCACCACATGTCACTCAGAGGCTCTGGCTTATACACACCTGACAAAAGAAACAGAAAGTGTCAGCCTTCACTTTCAACATGCATGTGTGGAGCCCAGATCTGTTCAAGCCTGAGTAGCGTATTTATTTGGATACTTGATCATTTGTTTCAAAACTTGATTTAACTTAATTTGAAACTGATTACCAGACCTTTATTATTTATTTTTGGAACTTTTCAAAGGCCCTTTATGTCTAGATCTGACCGTTTTATGAATCAGACCCACTTCTTCCATGTGTGTGTTTGTTTTTTTTCCTTTTCTATAGGCCTAATTGAAATGTTTCAAATGGAAACTCTTTTTGAGGAATATTTTTGTAATCAATTTATAGGTTTCCATGTGTCCTCAATATCCCTTTTACAAAAGCCAGTTCATGACCATCATTATGACAACATTCTTTAGGAAGTGAAGTTTTTTACCTCCACAGAAATTAGCATTAGATTTAATGAAGTACGTGATAATGTTTTGTGGTATTAGTTGGTATATCTCACTTAAATAAAAAAAAAAATCCATCCTGTTTGAAAAAATTACAGAAATTGGTATGATATATGAAAATTAAAATAAATAAAATGATCCAAATGAACACCCTTGTGTAAGTTAACTGCCAACACCCTCACTGATCAAAGGCAAATCAAACAGGTTCTGCATAACAGGAATGACTCTACTGATTTCAATAGTAATTTACATGGTAATCAACTGAAACATATAAACAGGGAAGCTAACATGGCATTGCGACACCACAAAAATATAGCGTGAAAGCTCCAGAACATCTGCTGGACATTAACACAATGTTTAAAGAAACTTCGTAAACTCACCTCCTTTTCTGAAGAGGTAGATAGGCACGAGATACAGCATGGAGTGTTGAATGTAGTAGATCTCCTTCTCAAATGGAAGCTGTGAGGGATGAAATAAGTGTTTAGACAATAAAACATTCAGAGTTCTGCAGATATATATATATATATATATATATATATATATATTCTTTTTTTTTTTGTATTAGCAAGCTTTATTAATATAATTACTCATACTTAGGGTTAGAAATTTGAACAAACCCCTATGTATTAAACTATATAATTTTGAACAAACCCCTATGTATTAAACTATATAATTTTGAACAAACCCCAATGTATTAAACTATATTATTTTGAACAAACACCTACGTATTACACTATATAATTTTTAACAAACACTTACGTATTAAACTATATTATTTTGAACAAACCCCTATGTATTAAACTATATTATTTTGAACAAACCCCAATGTATTAAACTATATTATTTTGAACAAACACCTACGTATTACACTATATAATTTTTAACAAACACTTACGTATTAAACTATATAATTTTGAACAAACCCCAATGTATTAAACTATATTATTTTGAACAAACACCTACGTATTACACTATATAATTTTTAACAAACACTTACGTATTAAACTATATTATTTTGAACAAACCCCTATGTATTAAACTATATTATTTTGAACAAACCCCTATGTATTAAACTATATTATTTTGAACAAACCCCTATGTATTAAACTATATTATTTTGAACAAACCCCTATATATTAAACTATATTATTTTGAACAGACCCTTACGTATTAAACTATATTATTTAAGTATTAAACATTTCTGATTTGAAAGATATGCAAAAAGACATGCTGACAAAAGAACCTGTTTTACTTTACTACTAAGCAAATAAGAGACATAAACAAATAAGATATCGCAACCAAACTCGACTGCATAAAAACAACTATGAATATTAGTGCTCTACTGATGTTTTTTTTTCTTTTTTTTTTTTTCTTTAATGGCTGATGCCAATACCATTTTCTGGAGATCTAGGTTGCCAATGGGGATGATGCTGATATACAGTGACAAGTGGATCTTATATAGTTCTTAAACCCTCCAATTAAGAAACTGCACCCTACTGTGTACATTTTAGAGTTACAATTTTACACCATGTCTATTTCACAAATTAATCTCTACTGCCTTTTCCAGCACTCAAAATGGGCAAACTTTGCATGTCCAATTAAATCCATTCCTTCTCACTAATTTCAAACAATCTGTTGCAGTGTTACAGGGCTTTAGGAAGGTGCTGTAACCGTTCTTTCTGCCATCCAATGTTTTCTGAGAAAAAAAAACATCCAAAGGGTCTTTTACCATTGAGAGGGCCTTTAGCCCCATTGTACCCTTTCATAAAAAAATCCTGTTAGTGAACATATTTACTGCATATTACCTGTTCAAAACTGTTTAAAATACACTGTGTGTGTGTGTGTGTGTGTGTGTGTGTTTGAGTGAGTGGACATGCACATGTGTGCATAAACCCAGTTTTAGAGAAAAGAATGGCATTTATTGGGAAAGAAGTAGTAGTCAGTGAAACAGGTGGGGGAGCTAGAGAACAGTATGGGGCTAGGGGCTAAATCTGAGAAAATGTAAAAAATTAGGGCTAATTTAATGGTATAGCAATTAATTAAATTAATCACATTTAATCACATATATAAATATTTGCTGAGAAAGCCCCTTAAATAACAATTATTCAATATATAATGATTAAATAATAATAAACAGTTATATTAAAATGATGTATATATATATATATATATATATATATATATATACACACACACACACATACACCCACACACTGATCAGCCACAAAATTAAAACCACTGACAGGTGAAGTGAATAACATTTTTTACTATAACATATACACTGCAAAGCAGCTTGTTGTGTATGTGGCTGCGTAGCTGCAGACTAGTCAGAGTGCCCATGCTGACCACAGTCCAATGCTGAAAGTGCCTACAATGGGCACATGAGCGTCAGAACTGGACCATGGAGCAATGGAAGAAGGTGCCCTGGTCTGATAAATCATGTTTTCTTTTAGATCATGTGGACGTGAAAATGTCCAAATTGGGCCCAAAGTGTCAATATTTTGTGTGGCCACCATTATTTTCCAGCACTGCTTTAACCCTCTTGGGCATCCTCCATGACAACATAACGGAGCTGGTGGATGTTAGAGACCTCCACCTTCCATTTGAGGATGCCCACAGATGCTCAATAGGGTTTAGGTCTGAAGACATGCTTGGCCAGTCCATCACCTTCACCCTCAGCATCTTTAGCAAGGCAGTGGTCGACTTGGAGGTGTGTTTGGGGTCGTTATCATGCTGGAATACTGCCCTGCAGCCCAGTCTCCGAAGGGAGGGGATCATGCTCTGCTTCTGTATGTCACAGTACATGTTGGCATTCATGGTTCCCTCAATGAACTGTAGCTCCCCTGTGCCGGCAGCACTCATGCAGCCCCAGACCTTGACACTCCCACCACCATGCTTGACTGTAGGCAAGACAAACTTGTCTTTGTACTCCTCACCTGGTTGCTGCCACACACGCTTGATACCATCTGAACCAAATAAGTTTATCTTGGTCTCATCAGACCACAGGACATGGTTCCAGTAATCCATGTCCTTAGTCTGCTTGTCTTCAGCAAACTGTTTGCGGGCTTTCTTTTGCATCATCTTTAGAAGAGGCTTCCTTCTGGGAAGACAGCCATGCAGACCAATTTGATGTAGTGTGCGGCGTATGGTCTGAGCACTGACAGGCTGACCCCCCACCCCTTCAACCTCTGCAGCAATGCTGGCAGCACTCATATGTCTATTTCCCAAAGACAACCTCTGGATATGACGCTGAGCACGTGCACTCAACTTCTTTGGTCAACCATGGCGAGGCCTGTTCTGAGTGGAACCTGTCCTGTTAAACCGCTGTATGGTCTTGGCCACAGTGCTGCAGCTCAGTGTCAGGGTCTTGGCAATGTTCTTATAGCCTAGGCAATCTTTATGTAGAGCAACAATTCTTTTTTTAGATCCTCAGAGAGTTCTTTGCCATGAGGTACCATGTTGAACTTCCAGTGACCAGTATGAGGGAGTGTGAGAGTGATGACACCAAATTTAACACACCTGCTCCCCATTTACATCCGAGACCATGTAACACTAATGAGTCACATGACACCGGGGAGGTAAAATGGCTAATTGAACCCAATTTGGACATTTTCACTTAGGGTGTATTCACTTTTGTTGCCAGCAGTTTAGGCATTAATGGCTGTGTGATGAGTTATTTTGAGGGGACAGCCAATTTACACTGTTATACAAGCTATACACTCACTACATTACATTGTAGCTAAGTGTCATTTCTTCAGTGTTGTCACATGAAAAGATATAATCAAATATTTACAAAAATTTGAGGGGTGTACTCACTTTTGTGAGAGACTATATATATATATATATATATATATATACAGTGAGGAAAATAAGTATTTGAACACCCTGCTATTTTGCAAGTTCTCCCACTTGGAAATCATGGAGGGGTCTGAAATTGTCATCGTAGGTGCATGTCCACTGTGAGAGACATAATCTAAAAAAAAAAATACAGAAATCACAATGTATGATTTTTTAACTATTTATTTGTATGATACAGCTGCAAATAAGTATTTGAACACCTGTCTATCAGCTAGAATTCTGACCCTCAAAGACCTGTTAGTCTGCCTTTAAAATGTCCACCTCCACTCCATTTATTATCCTAAATTAGATGCACCTGTTTGAGGTCGTTAGCTGCATAAAGACACCTGTCCACCCCATACAATCAGAAAGAATCCAACTACTAACATAGCCAAGACCAAAGAGCTGTCCAAAGACACTAGAGACAAAATTGTACACCTCCACAAGGCTGGAAAGGGCTACGGGGAAATTGCCAAGCAGCTTGGTGAAAAAAGGTCCACTGTTGGAGCAATCATTAGAAAATGGAAGAAGCTAAACATGACTGTCAATCTCCCTCGGACTGGGGCTCCATGCAAGATCTCACCTCGTGGGGTCTCAATGATCCTAAGAAAGGTGAGAAATCAGCCCAGAACTACACGGGAGGAGCTGGTCAATGACCTGAAAAGAGCTGGGACCACCGTTTCCAAGGTTACTGTTGGTAATACACTAAGACGTCATGGTTTGAAATCATGCATGGCACGGAAGGTTCCCCTGCTTAAACCAGCACATGTCAAGGCCCGTCTTAAGTTTGCCAATGACCATTTGGATGATCCAGAGGAGTCATGGGAGAAAGTCATGTGGTCAGATGAGACCAAAATAGAACTTTTTGGTCATAATTCCACTAACCGTGTTTGGAGGAAGAAGAATGATGAGTACCATCCCAAGGACACCATCCCTACTGTGAAGCATGGGGGTGGTAGCATCATGCTTTGGGGGTGTTTTTCTGCACATGGGACAGGGCGACTGCACTGTATTAAGGAGAGGATGACCGGGGCCATGTATTGCGAGATTTTGGGGAACAACCTCCTTCCCTCAGTTAGAGCATTGAAGATGGGTCGAGGCTGGGTCTTCCAACATGACAATGACCCGAAGCACACAGCCAGAATAACCAAGGAGTGGCTCTGTAAGAAGCATATCAAGGTTCTGGCGTGGCCTAGCCAGTCTCCAAACCTAAACCCAATAGAGAATCTTTGGAGGGAGCTCAAACTCCGTGTTTCTTAGCTTTCAGCCCAGAAACCTGACTGATCTAGAGAAGATCTGTGTGGAGGAGTGGGCCAAAATCCCTCCTGCAGTGTGTGCAAACCTGGTGAAAAACTACAGGAAACGTTTCACCTCTGTAATCGCAAACAAAGGCTACTGTATCAAATATTAACATTGATTTTCTCAGGTGTTCAAATACTTATTTGCAGCTGTATCATACAAATAAATAGTTCAAAAATCATACATTGTGATTTCTGGATTTTTTTTTTTAGATTATGTCTCTCACAGTGGACATGCACCTACGATGACAATTTCAGACCCCTCCATGATTTCTAAGTGGGAGAACTTGCAAAATAGCAGGGTGTTCAAATACTTATTTTCCTCACTGTATATATATATATATATATATATATATATATATATATATATATATATATATATATATATATAATTTAAATATAACTATAAATAATTTAAATATAACTGTTTATTATTATTTAATCATTGGGTGTATGTATGTATATTATATATAAAAAAATCAGTATCTCAGAAAATTAGAATATTGTGAAAATGTTCAATATTGAAGACACCTGGTGCCACACTCTAATCAGCTTATTAACTGAAGACACCTGCAAAGGCCTTTAAAAGGTCTCTCAGTCTAGTTCTGTAGGCTACACAATCATGGGGAAGACTGCTGACTTGACAGCTGTGTACATCCCCCCACAAGCCGACACAGACTGGGCACTCAAGGAACTGTATGGGAGAATAAGTCAGCAGGAAACCGCGCACCCTGAGGCCGCGTTCATTGTTGCCGGGGACTTCAACAAAGCCAACTTTAAAACAATAGCACCAAAATACCACCAACATATCAGCTTCAACACACGAGGGGACCGGGTTTTGGATCATTGCTATTCTCCTTTCCGGGATGGCTACAAATCCCTCCCCCGCCCACCATTTGGCAAATCCGACCACTCTTCCGTTCTGCTTCTGCCTGCTTACAGCACCCGCCCTCAGAACGATCCAGTGCTGGTCGGACCAATCAGACTCTGCGCTAGAGGACTGTTTTGATCACGCGGACTGGGAGATGTTCCGGTCTGCCTCCGATGACGACATCGAGGTTTACGCTGATAGCGTAACGTGTTTCATCAGGAAGTGCGTAGAGGACGTTGTTCCGACAAAAACTATACGGATCTACCCCAACCAGAAACCCTGGGTTAACGGCGATGTTCGCGCGGCACTTACTGCGCGGACCACCGCTTTTAATTCCGGGAACGCGGAGGAGCGTAAACAAGCCAGTTATGCCCTCCGTAACTCTATCAGTGCAGCCAAACGCCAGTACAGGCACAAAATTGAAGGACAGTTCAATACCACTGACTACAGAAGTATGTGGCAGGGAATTAACACCATCACAGACTATAAACGGAATAAAAACTCGCGGCCGATACTACAGAGGTTGGTTCACTCTCCGTCTCTGTTGCGAATGTAACCCGATCCTTTCGACGGGTGAATATCCGCAAAGCCGCGGGTCCAGACGGCATTCCGGGCCGCGTCATCACAGCATGCGTGAACCAACTGGCTGGTGTTTTTACGGACATTTTCAACCTGTCCCTCTCCCTGTCTGTAGTCCCCACATGCTTCAAAACATCAACCATTGTGCCTGTACCAAAGCAATCAAAAATCACTTGCTTAAATGACTGGCGTCCTGTTGCCCTCACCCCCATCATCAGCAAATGCTTTGAGAGGTTGATCAGAGATTACATCTGCTCTGTTCTGCCCACCTCTTTGGACCCATTGCAGTTTGCCTACCGCAACAACCGCTCCACTGACGATGCCATTGCATCTACAATACACACTGCTCTCTCCCATCTAGAAAAAAGGAACACGGGGTCACGTGATGCAGCTGAGCTAGAGGGACGCGTTCCTGGATGCTCTCCGAATTTTTATTCTTAAAATCACTCTTATCCCTTCAAAAAGGAAAACTACTCTTTTATTCTGATTTGTCTGCCGCGTAATGGATCTGAGATCTAAAAATAAGCAAACTAACTCGACGAGTGTACATATTTCATCGTGTGAAGAAGAAGGCCAGCAACAAGAAGCTAGCATTAGCAAGATGGCGCACGGACAAGCACAACCTACTGGGGACAACGCTCTTATACTTCAAGAGATACGAAATGGGAACCTAGCCCTCTCCAATCAATTGGATACCAAAACGGCAGAGATTAACGAGTCGATATCGGGTTTAAAGTCTATGCTTGATAATCTGACATCCCGCGTCACTGAAGCGGAAGATCGCATCAGGGCGACAGAGGATCATGTCACCGAGCTGGATTCGCGGGTGATCAAGTTGACTAAGGACAATGAATATTTGATGGAGAAAGTTGAGTATCTTGAGAACTACAGCAGGCGCAACAATATTCGCGTTCTTAACGTGCGTGAAGGGTGTGAGGGGAGTGACCCGGTCACTTTTTTCGCCAGTTGGCTTCCGACTGTATTGGGTCAAAAGCACTTTCCCGAGCCGCTAATAATAGAGCGAGCACATCGGACGCCCGCGCCACGGCCACCCGCGGAGGAAAGGCCGAGGGCGGTGTTGATACGTCTGTTGAAATATCAGGACCGGGAGAAGATACTCTGTACGGCAGCAAATTGTCCAGGGAAAGCAACGGTCCCATATTGTATGAGAACTTGCTGGTGATGTTTTTTCCTGATCTGAGTGCCAATCTGGTGAAGCGCCGAAAGGAATATGATCGGGTAAAGAGAGAGCTGAAGTCCAAAGGTATCCAGTTTGCTTTACTGTATCCCGCTACCTTGAGGGTAACGCTCTCAGATGGGAAAAAGAAAACATTTAAAACGCCAAGAGAAGCAGCAGTGTTTGTGAGAGAGTACACTTGAAAATGGAAGAGAAGTGTAAATAAGTGGCCTGACGCACCTTCTTAATTTCAGCCATTGTGTAAACTGACTCCACAATTTTATGATATTGTTCACCTATTTGAGTGGTTATCTTATTACAGCCAGTTCTATATTAGAGTGTTTCATATAATATTCTATATTATATAGCGGAGAGCCCCTGGGGGGAGACCTTAGTTTTAAGTTAAGCTAATTGTTCACGGATACAAGACCTTTCTAGAGGAAGGGAAGTGTGCCACACTTTTGGAGATGGCACTAGGGGGTTCTTTTTGTAGTTTTTGGGGTAAGTTTCTTTTTTTTTGTTTGGGTGCTCCATTTATTTGTTGCTTACAAGTTTACATGTGTTCTGCTTATGGTAATATTGTGACTGTGAGAGGTCGAATGAAGCCCATAAATAAGAAAGAATTTAGTGGATAGAGTATTGAAATTTGTCAGTTTTAATGTTAAAGGATTGAATGGGCCGATAAAAAGAAAAAAGGTTTTGGCATATCTTAAAAAGTTAAAAGTAGATTTAGTTTTTCTGCAAGAAACTCACCTCACTGCGCAGGAACACAAAAAATTAAAGAGAGAATGGGTGGGGCAGGTAGTGTCATCTTCATTTAATTCAAGAGCCAGGGGAGTAGCCATCTTGATAAATAAAAATACACCTTTGGAAATACTTGATACTGATATTGACTCCTCAGGACGATATGTTTTTGTTAATTGTAGAATATTCTCAGAACAATGGTCACTCCTAAATTTATATGCACCGAATTATGATGATGAATTGTTCATGCAAAATATGTTTCTAAAGGTTGCGGGGGGGCTACAAAATATACTTATAGGAGGGGACTTCAACTTTTGCTTAGATCCTATAATGGACAAATCGACAAAGACCATTTCAAATTCAAAAGCAGCCAAGACCACTCAAACATATATGAAAGATCTAAATTTAATAGACATTTGGAGGCGGATGCACCCTCAGACCCGGGATTATTCCTTTTATTCATGCCCTCATAAATCCCATACTAGAATTGATTTATTCCTATTATCCACCCAATTATTTCATAGAGTATTAGACTCTGATTATTTATCCAAAACGTTATCGGATCATTCGCCACTGACTTTGTCCATTTTGTTTCCAGATAAACCTAAAGCACCATATAGCTGGCGTCTTAATCCCACTCTCCTACAAAGGACAGACTTTTGCACATTTATAAGAGACCAGATTAAGTTGTTTTGTGAAACAAACTGTGCTTCCTCCCCCGATAGCTTTATCTTATGGGATACGTTGAAAGCCTATCTGAGAGGGCAAATAAAGGAGGTCAAAAGGCCTGAAAAGGCAATACACAGAGGATATTGATAAATTGGAAAAAGAAATCTTATTCCTAGAAAAAGATTATCAAAGAAATGGTTCTTCTGACACATATCAATCCTTAGTCCAAAAAAAACTCCAATACAATACATTGGACACTTACAAAACGGAAAGAGCTATTTTAAGAATTAGACAGAGGTATTATGAATTGGGAGAGAAAGCACATAAAATATTATCCTGGCAACTGAAGACAGAGGAAAACACTAGAAGTATTAATGCTATTCAAACTGAAACAGGCTCTATCTCATATAGTCCAACAGAGGTTAATGACACATTTAAACACTTTTATTCAAATTTGTATAAGTCAGAGCTACCTAAAGATTTAACCCATATAGACAATTTTCTGTCTGGAATGGAATTAAAAAAAAATTAGTGAAGAAGATAAAAAAACGTTGGACCTCCCCTTCACGCAGGCAGAAATGATAAAAGCCCTCAACTCACTTCAGTCTAATAAATCCCCGGGAGAGGATGGTTTCCCACCTGAATTCTATAAGGAATTTATAGATTTACTCACCCCGCTGATTATGGATGTAATAAACCTTTCATCTAAGACGCATAGGCTTCCCGAATCATCTACGTCTGCTATAATCATAGTTATATTAAAAAAAGATAAAGATCCACTAAAATGTGCCTCTTACAGGCCTATTTCATTATTGAACTCAGATTATAAATTGATTTCTAAAGTGTTAGCAAACAGGCTTAGCCTGGTATTACCAAAAATAATGAATCCAGATCAGAGTGGCTTCATCCAAAAACGACTATCTGCCAATAACTTAAGTAGGTTTTTCAATATACTGTAATTCATTTAGCAAAATCAAGGCCGGACCACACAGTGGCTGTGGCGTTAGATGCCGAAAAAGCCTTTGATAGGCTGGAATGGTCCTATCTATTTAAGGTATTAGCTCAATTTGGTTTTGGACATACATTTATTAACTGGGTGAGAACTCTATATTATAACCCCAAAGCAAAGATTATTACTAATGGACAAATTTAATCTCCATTTTCATTACATAGATCCAGTAGACAGGGATGCCCGCTGTCTCCGAGTCTGTTTGCCTTAGCCATTGAACCCTTAGCGGAAGCAATTAGAAGGGACCCTGATATAAAGGGCTTTAAGGTCGGACAGACAGTCCATAAAATTAATTTATTTGCTGATGATGTCCTTTTATATTTGACAGACCCCTCTCACTCTCTCACTCGATTACAGGATTTATTAAACACCTATAGTATTGTTTCAGGATACAAAGTAAACTACGATAAGAGTGAAATAATTCCCTTAACAACATTTAATTATCATACGTATCAAGGTGCATCCGCATTCAAATGGGCCCCAACTGGAATTAAATATCTTGGTATAGTTGTGGATAATAACTTAAAAAATCTTTATAGACTGAATTATTGTCCACTACTCAAAAAAATTGAGGAAGATCTACACAAATGGATTAGTCTTCCCATCACTTTGATCGGAAGAATTAATTGCATTAAAATGAACATTTTACCAAGATTGCAGTATCTTTTTCAATCATTGCCTATTCCATTACCCCAAAACTTTTTCAAAACTCTTAACAAAAATGTAAGACAGTTCATTTGGAGCAACAAGGTACCAAGGATATTGTAAAACAGTTCAAGTTCGCGGGCAAGGAAGAGGCGAGAAACCGGCTTGTCAACATAAATAATAATTTAATTAAGAACTTAAAACAAACATTTAGGACAGCAGACGTCTGCTGATTAAGCTCTCTCTCCTGATCGCCGTCTGCGAGTGGCCTTTTAACCCTCTTGCCGGCTCAATCAGCCCGATACGGGACCGGGCGTGCGCAATCACGCGCCGGTCCCGCCCTCCACCGTGCCACACTCCTCCCCCGTTCTCTCAGGCTGGGGACCCCCGGCCTGACGTACATCCCCGGGGGGGGGGGCGCCTCCCGCGCGGTCTGCCGGCGGGTCATCCCCATCAACCTGGACGAGGGAGGGGCAAGGGGAGGGAAACAACCATTAAAAATAAGGGGGGGGGGGGGAGGGTTCCTGCACTGGGCAGTACCTCCCCTCCCATAAACACCATAATTTAAAAAAAAGAGGGAAAAGGCCACCGCAGAGCGGTATCGAGAGAGAGGAGAGAGAGATTAAAGAAACGAAAGAAAAAAAAAACGTACTCGCCGGTTCTCTGATACGCCGTAGCTCGTTCCTCAGCCACTTCTCCACCCTCTACAGGACAACAGCCGCGCCTCTCCGGGCAGATCGGAGGCAGTCCTCAGCCCCTGGCAGACGGAACGCCCCGCCGCGTTCCCAGGGTGTCGAAGGGGCCTCCCCCCGCCCCTGGCAGCGGTTCTCCCGCTCCAGGCGGTCGGCGGCGAGCCCCTCCCCGCACGCGGTCGGCAGTCTCCAACCCCGCCACGTTCCAGCGGCCAGTAGGGAACTCCCCCGCCCCTGGCAGCGGCCCTAACCGCTCCAGGCGGTCGGCCAGGAGCCCCTCCTCCCCTCGCGGTCGGCGGCCGTTCCTCCGCGTCCAGGCGGCTGGGCTCCTCCGTCCCCCGGCAGATGGCCGCGGCTGCTCCATTGAGAAGTGGCGAGAAATCCGCTACGGCGTATCCCTCTTCCTTCCCGGGTTTCGGCACCAATGTAACACAGATCATAATTCATGGGCAAGGAAGAGGCGAGAAACCGGCTTAACATATAAACTTAAAGGTTTAATGAAGAACTCAAAAGACAAACACATAATAAGACGGACGTCCGTAATTGAGCTCTCTCTTCCGATCACCGCCCGCGAGTGGCCTTTATCCCTCTTGACGGCGTAATTAGCCTAATACGGGACCGGGCGTGCGTAATCACGCGCCGGTCCCGCCCTCCACCGTGCCACATTCCTCCCCCGTTCTTTCAGGCTGGGGACCCCCGGCTTGACATACATCCCCTGGGGGGGGGAGCGCCTCCCGCGCAGTCTGCCGGCAGGTCATCCCCACTAACCTGGACGAGGGAGGGGGCAAGGGGAGGGAAACAAAAAAAACAACAATTAAAAATGGGGGGGAGGGTTCCTGCACTGGGCGGTACCTCCCCTCCCACAAACACCACAATTCAAAAAAAAGGGGCAACAATTAAAAATGGGGGGGGGGAGGGTTCCTGCACTGGGCGGTACCTCCCCACCCACGAACACCATAATTAAAAAAAAAAAAAAAAGAGGGAAAAAGGCCAACGCAGAGCGGTATCGAGAGAGAGAGGAGAGAGAGATTAAAGGAAAGAAAGAAAAAAAAACGTACTCGCCGGTTCTCTGATACGCCGTAGCTCGTTCCTCAGCCACTTCTCCACCCTCTACAGGACAACAGCCGCGCCTCTCCGGGCAGATCGGAGGCAGTCCTCAGCCCCTGGCAGACAGAACGCCCCGCCGCGTTCCCAGGGTGTCGAAGGGGCCTCCCCCCGCCCCTGGCAGCAGTTCTCCCGCTCCAGGCGGTCGGCGGCGAGCCCCTCCCCGCACGCGGTCGGCAGTCTCCAACCCCGCCGCGTTCCAGCGGCCAGTAGGGAACTCCCCCGCCCCTGGCAGCGGCCCTAACCGCTCCAGGCGGTCGGCCAGGAGCCCCTCCTCCCCTCGCGGTCGGCGGCCGTTCCTCCGCGTCCAGGCGGCTGGGCTCCTCCGTCCCCCGGCAGATGGCCGCGGCTGCTCCATTGAGAAGTGGCGAGAACTCCGCTACGGCGTATCCCTCTTCCTTCCCGGGTTTTCGGCACCAATGTAACACAGTTCAAATTCGTGGGCAAGGAAGAGGCGAGAAACCGGCTTGTCAACAGAAATACTAATTTAATGAAAAACTTAAAACAAACATTTAGGACAGCAGACGTCTGCTGATTAAGCTCTCTCTCCCGATCGCCGTCTGCGAGTGGCCTTTTAACCCTCTTGCCGGCTCAATCAGCCCGATACGGGACCGGGCGTGCGCAATCACGCGCCGGTCCCGCCCTCCACCGTGCCACAGATATCTTTGGAGAAATTAACGTGGGACTATCAGCCAGGGGGACTACAATTACCCAACTTTAGAAAATATTACTTTGCTGCCCAAATTAGATTTATTTGGTCTATGTCTGAGAAAGACACAATTCCATCCTGGGTTTATATTGCATTTCATTCCTTGAAAGATAACTCCTTTAGTGAATTTGTGTACAAATACAACTGCCGAATTTTATCAAAGAAAACTGACAATCCAATTCTGTTACATCTTATTAAACTTTGGTATGATGTACATAAGACCATCGGCAAGGAGATAAGACTGTCGCCAAAGTCACCTTTAAAACAAAACAAGCTTATCCCGATGACTGTAAATAACAAGATCCTGGAGACATGGCATCACAGTGGAATTCATACTTTGGAGGATTGTTATGAGGATGGACTTTTCATGTCCTTTGAACAACTAAGGAGGAAATATAACCTGCCCAGCAACACTTTTTTTTGTTACCTTCAATTGAGATCTTTTTTGAGGAGCACTCTGAACCCCAGCATGACTCTGCCCAAGCTCACCGAAATGGAGAAATTGATGCAAGAAAGTGGACAATGTAAACTTATTTCTAAAGTATACTCTGTGCTGATATCAGAATGTCCTAAACCTGATTTGTATAGGTCCAAAGGGAAGTGGGAATCAGATTTAAACACCACAATTGAAGACCAACTTTGGTCAGAGTTGTGCAAAGACAGTTTATCTGCCACTATTAATGCACGGTTTAGACTTATCCACTATAATTTCCTCCATCAGTTATATTTAACTCCGGAGAAGATTCATAAGTTCAAACCTGAGCTATCTGACGTATGCTTCCGCTGTACAATAGAAGTGGGCACCTTCCTACTCTGTACTTGGTCATGTGTAAAAGTACGAGATTTCTGGATTGACTTCTGTAGTGCCTTGACTAATATTACACAAATTTCATTACCGGTTGACCCAGAGTTTTGTTTGCTGGGGAACTTGAAAATGAAAATTGATAAAATGTTAAACAGGTTTCAAATACATTTTCTAGAGATGGCTCTGGCAGTGGCTAGAAAATGTATTACTGTCTCATGGAAGTCGGATTCCCCTCTATCTATAACTAGGTGGTATTTAGAAATGAATAGATGTGTGCCATTAGAAAAAATAACATATAGCCTTAGAAAGAGATACGACACTTTTATTAAAATCTGGCAACCTTATCTAGATCATGTGGAGAACGTGATATTAGAATGCGAATGACCTCAAAGACATTGTTACATTACATATTTACTGTAAAATGTTGGAGCACCCTTTTGGGGAGGGGGGAGGGGGGTTGTTTTTATTTTCTTAGTCTATTTGTTCTTAGGTGTTTGTTTTTGTAACTGAAAAACTGAAAATAAAGTATTTAAAAAAAAAGAAAAAAAAAAAAAGAAAAAAGGAACACATATGTGAGAATGCTGTTTGTAGACTACAGCTCAGCATTTAACACCATAGTGCCCTCCAAGCTTGATGTGAAACTCCGGGCTCTGGGCTTAAACACCTCGCTGTGCAGCTGGATCCTGGATTTCCTGTCAGGCAGACGTCAGGTGGTTAGAATGGGCAGCAACATCTCCTCATCACTGACCCTCAACAATGGAGCCCCACAGGGCTGTGTTCTCAGCCCACTCCTGTATTCCCTTTACACACATGACTGTGTGGCAACACATAGCTCCAATGCCATCATTAAGTTTGCTGACGATACGACGGTGGTAGGTCTGATCACTGACAATGATGAAACAGCCTACAGAGAGGAGGTGCACACTCTGACGTGCTGGTGTCAGGAGCACAACCTCTCCCTCAATGTCAGTAAAACCAAGGAGCTTGTAGTGGACTTCAGTAAGAAAGACAGAGAACACAGCCCCATCACCATTAATGGAGCACCGGTGGAGAGAGTCAGCAGTTTCAAGTTCCTCGGTGTCCACATTACTGAGGAACTCACATGGTCCGTCCACACTGAGGCCGTTGTGAAGAAGGCTCACCAGCGTCTCTTCTTCCTGAGACGGCTGAGGAAGTTTGGAATGAACCACCACATCCTCACATGGTTCTACACCAGTACTGTAGAGAGCATCCTGACTGGCTGCATCACCGCCTGGTATGGCAATAGCACCGCCCACAACCGCAAAGACCTGCAAAGGGTGGTGCGAACTGCCTGAAACATCATCGGAGGTGAGCTTCCCTCCCTCCAGGATATATATAACAGACGGTGTGTGAAAAAAGCTCGGAGGATTATCAGAGACTCCAGCCACCTGTGTTATGGGCTGCTCTCACTGCTTCCATCAGGCAGGCGGTATCGCAGCATCAGGACCCGCACCACCCGACTACATGACAGCTTCTTCCCACAAGCAATAAGAATTTTGAACACATGATCTCTCACGATCAACAATCAGCACTGCACTTTATTAATCTTCATTCTGTCAAATATATTCTCGCTCCCAATTCAATTAGTGTATATTTATATTTATACCCTTATCTAGTGTATGTGTATTCTACATTGTGTGTATTGTGTACATTTGATATGTAAATTGTTGTGTAAGTATGTGTACATTTGTTAAGTAAATTGTGTTGTGTAAATATGTTGTTTATTGTAAAGTGGTTTATGTCTCGTCACTGTCATTACTGCAATGTTGCTCGGAACTGCACACAAGACTTTCACCTACTGTTGCACTCGTGTACACAGTAGTGTGACAATAAAGTGATTTGATTTGATTTGATTTTGATTTGAAAGATGACCATTGACATCTTGCACAAGGAGGGCAAGACACAAAAGGTCATTGCTAAAAAGGCTGGCTGTTCACAGAGCTCTGTGTCCAAGCACATTAATAGAGAGGCAAAGGGAAGAAAAAGATGTGGTAGAAAAAAGTGTACAAGCAATAGGGATAACCGCACCCTGGAGAGGACTGAGAAACAAAACCCATTCAAAAATGTGGGGGAGATTCACAAAGAGTGGACTGCAGCTGGAGTCAGTGCTTCAAGAACCACCATGCACAGACGTATGCAAGACATGGGTTTCAGCTGTCGCATTCCTTGTGTCAAGCCACTCTTGAACAAGACACAGCAACAGAGGCGTCTCGCCTGGGCTAAAGACAAAAAGGACTGGACTGCTGTTGAGTGGTCCAAAGTTATGTTCTCTGATGAAAGTAAATTTTTGCATTTCCTTTGGAAATCAAGGTCCCAGAGTCTGGAGGAAGAGAGGAGAGGCACAGAATCCAGTTGCTTGAAGTCCAGTGTAAAGTTTCCACAGTCAGTGATGGTTTGGGGTGCCATGTCATCTGCTGGTGTTGGTCCACTGTGTTTTCTGAGGTCCAAGGTCAACACAGCTGTCTACCAGGAAGTTGTAGAGCACTTCATGCTTCCTGCTGCTGACCAATTTTATGGAGATGCAGATTTCATTTTCCAACAGGACTTGGCACCTGCACACAGTGCCAAAGCTACCAGTACCTGGTTTAAGGACCATAGTATCCCTGTTCTTAATTGGCCAGCAAACTCACCTGACCTTAACCCTATAGAAAATCTATGGGGTATTGTAAAGAGGAAGATGCGATACGCCAGACCCAACAATGCAGAAGAGCTGAAAGCCACTATCAGAGCAACCTGGGCTCTCATAACACCTGAGCAGTGCCACAGACTGATCGACTCCATGCCACGCCGCATTGCTGCAGTAATTCAGGCAAAAGGAGCCCCAACTAAGTACTGAGTGCTGTACATGCTCATACTTTTCATGTTCATACTTTTCAGTTGGCCAACATTTCTAAAAAAAACTTTTTTTGTATTGGTCTTAAGTAATATTCTAATTTTCTGAGATACTGATTTTGGGGTTTTCATTAGTTGTCAGTTTTAATCATCACAATTAAATGAAATAAACATTTGAAATATATCAGTCTGTGTGTAATGAATGAATATAATATCCAAGTTTCACTTTTTGAATGGAATTACTGAAACAAATCATCTTTTTGATGATATTCTAATTATATGACCAGCACCTGTACATACATATATACATATATATATATATATATATATATATATATATATATATATATATATATACACACACACACACACACACACACACACACACACCCACACACTGATCAGCCACAAAATTAAAACCACTGACAGGTGAAGTGAATATATACACTGCAAAGCAGCTTGTTGCGTATGGGGCTGCGTAGCTGCAGACTGGTCAGAGTGCCCATGCTGACTCCTGTCCACCGCTGAAAGCGCCTACAATGGGCACATGAGTGTCAGAACTTATTAGAAACCTCTGGACCTGGCATTTTTGTGGATGTTACTTTGACACATACCACCTACCAAAATATTGTTGCAGACCACGTACACCCATTCATGGCAATGGTATTCCTTCATGGCAGTGGCTTCTTTTAGCAGGATAATAAATAAAGGATCTGCTGCTAACGTCTTGGTGACAGATACAACAGGACACCTTCAGAAGTCTTGTGGAGTCCATGCCTCAACAGGTCAGAGCTGTTTTGGTGGCACGAGGGGGACCTACATGATATTAGGCAGGTGGTTTTAATGTGGCCGATCGGTGTGTGTGTGTGTGTGTATATATATATATATATATATATATATATATATATATATATATATATATATATATATATATATTATAAAAAAATTATAATTCAGATAACTAAAATGCATAATATTATTGTAGTAGACAAGCATCGATAAGACAATACAAAAATTGGCTTTCGAATACAATATATTGTCTATTTCCATATAATTGAACATTCATCAATTCATCAATCTGTCCAAGATTAATTTAAAAGGGCTTGTCTAAGGATGTGTCAATGTACATCTGTGTCGTGACATGCAACTTTGGTTGCATTGCATCATAAATATACAGTTTTTAGGTCACTGTGTCAATTTTAACACACCTTGATATCCCTGCATTCAGATTTTTGCTCCATCAAGCTGTGCTTGAATGCAAGAATGTGTTCTTATTTTAAGCTGTCTGCTGTTGGTGAGTGTGGTTTGTTCTCTGTACAGCTGTGCGTTGCCTTAATGGCTGGAGTTTCACAAACTACACAATGGAGAAAACAGGTGGTACTTCAAGCTTGAATTGCTCTGATGGTACGAAGATTCCTTAATGTGGTGTGGGGGCATGATTAGTTGCAAAAATTAACACGTTATTTTTTACAGAATTATCGCACTGAATTAAGGCGTTAAATGGACTTCCCTAATTCATGTATGTTCAATAAACTATTTAAATTTGCATAACATTCAGAAAGTCACATAACATTGTGAAATGTCACGACTGTTTTTTCCCATTCAGGTCAAAATTGGCCCGTTAAGAAAATGGATGGAGCAATTGGTTTTAATTAGTTATTCCACTTAAACAATTATGTTAAAAAAATATTTTCTTTTTAATTTAGTTTGTTTTGATGGTCTGGACAGTCACAACAGGTACCAAAAACTATGCAGTTTTCATAACGTATTCTTTACCTATGACCTATACCTATAGAAATGACCCAATATAAGGGTTAGAATAAATTCCACTTCCTTTGATATTTTTTATGCAATACAATGCAATGTATATACATTTTTGTATATTAAGTATGGCCTAAAGGGAAAGAAAATTAAATTCTGTTATTTACTTACCTCTTGTCATTCCAAACCCATAAGGCTGTATTCAGTGTTATACAAAAAAAGTTAATTTTAGACAAATATTTTGGCAACTCTCTTCTAGTGGTCGACCGATATTGGATTTTGGTGATACGATATATATATAAGGTAGTGGAAAAGACAGATAACGATTATTTGGCAGATATTTAAAAAAAAAAACAACAAAAAAAAACCGGTTTATTGAAGGTTAAAAAAAGTCTACATCTTCCTTAAGGTGACGGGCACAGAGGCAACAAGAGTCCAAAATTAATAAAATCCCAGATTCCATTTTTGCAACCAAATCCCAATAATAACCAAAATAAAATAAGATTTAGCGCACACAGGACCTTTAGCTATGAACAAGCCTGCAATACACCAGGGACTTCTATTTTGAAGAGTCTGCGCTCCTGGTTTACACAAACAAAACATGCACTCATCTACAATGTAATACAAAATAAACACTATAAATTAAACATGGTCATAGTCCAAAATAATGTATGAACAGTAATTCATCAACAGTAGATGTGGCACAACAAACTCCATGTGTTGTGGAGTCAGTGATTGTTTTTATTTCACCTCTAGAGGCTGCTGTTACACTGTAGAAACAATGAGTTCTAACTGTAGAATCCTGTAGTGCCAGACATGGCGGAAAAATAATGGAAAAAAAAACCTACCAGTAACTATCTGCATTGATTTTTGCAGATAACCGATTGTTCCAAAAAGCAACTATCTGTGTCAATATATATGATGAATAATATATGTTTTTATTTTGCGCATAGATGTAGCATCACACAAAACGGAAGTTCTCATTTATTAATGTAGAATTACATTGTACATTACATTTCTACATTGTAGAAATTCGCAGTCAGCCATGATTCGTTTATTCATCAAGGGAATAGTGTCCAATTACAGAGGATTACTGAGATAACGCGAGTAACATTCAGTCAATTATAAAGACATATGATCATTCTGAGGCCTCAAATGCCTCCTGCCCATCCCTGTGTTATGTAGTACTGTGCTCTCTCTCAGTTGCAGCTTCACACGGCAAGATCTGTTTCCATGTACCCCTTATATGTTGGTTTCCTGTACTGTACCGTTTCCTTCCACTTTAACAGCCCACTGATCGTTAGGCAGTTAAAATTCCTAACGAGCTGTTTGACACCATTATGCACACACATTTAAACATTTAAACTGATAAATAGGGCAGTGTTTCTGATAATACTGGTTAACACTATTCTGGCCAAGTCCACACTAATCCATTTTTGTTTGAAAACACATCAAATTTCATCAATTTGATCCACTCTAGAATTGTGATTTCCTCCAACAAAATCCAGCCTCTCATTAAAAACATACTTTAGAAAATGATGAAGTTATGAAACTGAAACGGATAAGAGTGGATGTGGCTTCTAAGAACAGCAAAGTTCATGTGCATTGATTAGACAGATATATATTGATGCAAAATAATCTGCTGATTTTATCAGCATATCAGTCGAAAATATTGCCAAATATATTTCTGAAATTTTGTATACATCTAATTCATTATAATTCAATATGTATATTTACACACACACACACACACACACACAGAGAGAGAGAGAGAGAGAGAGAGAGAGAGTGGCCGCAAAAGAACTTGGCCACTTAAAGGTGCTGTAAGCGATTTTAAGTTTTCTGGAATTTTCACAAGACTGAGCCGTTTAATTATTTTTACTCCACTGAAGGTTATGTTTGGGGTTTGGGTTGGGGGAGTAGAGTTTATAAAACATGTATTCCTCTTCACTGTATTACAGCCTGTAAAGCTGCAAACAACTCACTTCACAACTCACCTTTAGCGCCCCTGTGTGGACATTACACTTGCCACTGGGGGCAGTTTCAAATTTTGGGAAGCACAGACCGATTTCTGTTAAAGAAAAATCAACCTACTGTTTCCGATTTCTCTGTGAGATCAGTCTGACTTAAGTCACATTTAAAACGCATGAATGTCACAGCATTAGATGAAAATAATACAGATTTCAAAGCAAGTACATGTTATTTTAAATAAAGGTAGCGCAAGCACACTTTTTAAACAACAAAAAAAGTAGTTTGTTAGGTTTAATGATAAAACACTAGATAGGCTCTTCAAAATTGAGACTAAGTATTGTGACATTTTGTGTTTGTCAAATGTAAGTGGATCTTGATAGGACACCTGTGTGAACTTACACCTGGGTAACTGACATCATACATACACTAACAACTAAAAATACAATTTGGTTGAAAGAATAAATACAGCAAGGTAATTAAGCAACAAATTCCAAACTCCAAGACTGAACTTTAATCTCTTATCCTACACAAATCCTTGGAGTTATATAAGGCATTACTCAAACTTTCAGATTAAATGGAGCACACATTCTCTCTCACACACACACAATAGAAAGGAATGCACACACAACACAAGTAAATGCAGCTTTACCTTTAAACAGATTCTTTAACATAAGACTACCTCCAGAACAAATGTTTGAACCATCACACGACACTAACAAGTTCAACATAACAACACAACCTTTTATGATCTGTGCCCCTGCCCTGTCATAATATCTAGTTTCACGTGCTCTGTCAGTCTGCTTTGACATTTTCTTTGTTATGAATATCTATTCTTTTAACTTTATTGTTGTTTTAGGTCTCTTGAACATAGACTAATTATTCTCTATGTTTGGAGAATCATCAACTACTATGACATCAGACATCACTTATATCAATTTGGCTGTCAATTTAATGCAAATGTACTCACCAGTCTGGTGTTGACCACTGGGAAGAGAAGGGCTAAAAGGGCTCCATTCAGCATGTGGACTTGAAGCCTTCAAAACAGAAAAGATTGTAAAATCACAGTTGAAAAAACAATTAGCAAGTCAAAGTTATATCTGAAAGAGGCACTACAGGAGCAATGAGGTCTAAATCACAGTTAAATAAACAAATAGTGACATTTTAAATGAATTAAATAGAAGGTTTAGAAATGAAAGAAAAGAATTAGCGCCATATAGTGCAGAAAACTATTTAGTAATATTACTAAACATTAAAACATGATTACTTTGAGGCGTTATTATTTAAAGTGGGTTAATACAATTTTTATAACAGGGAAAATTGTAACACACTGAGTCCTTGTTTTAAAATACATTTTACAATCAAGTATCTCAAATTTAGATTATTGGATATTTATATTATTATTACTACATATTTTATGATACTATTACTGTTGGGACATGAAGTAAGTCAGGTATGGAACAATATGTGGGTGAGTAGATGCTAATTTTTTGGGTGAACTATCCCTTTAAGGCTAGAAAAAAAAGAACTAGAAAAACTGGTTGAAGTATTCAAGAGTCTCTTGATTAGCACTCATTAACACCAGTTAACAGGCATATGAAGTCACGACCCCTAACGACCCCTATTTTACATGCAAATAAGTTCAAAAGCATTTCCGTAGCTGCACTTAAACTACACTACATACATAGTCTTTAAAACGCACACATATATAAGTATTTAGACTACCATATCATTCCATCTAAACAGACAAAAGATAAGACAACTAGGTGTTTGTGATACACTGAATGGCTAACCCAAGAGTTACACACTACAGTTAATTTCAGGGCTAAACAAAAAGAGGCAAGTATGAGAGTTTTAGGCCAGTTGGTGGAACTGTCACTTGCCCTATCTCGTCAGTGCTGCTTTGTCACTAGCATTTTTATGTTAATTGACCATAAACATGTGTTATATCTTAAACATTTGTTTTGGGTGATATATTAAACATGCTGTAATTTACAGTGTCAAGGTAATGCTGTCTAGCTGGTCAACACAGAAAGGGATTGTCAAAATTGCAAGAATGAATACCCACATTTCACAACTTGAAACTTTCACCTCAATTTTAATTAACTTGACTTTTGTTTCTTTAATTTACTTTAATTACTTTCGTAAAAACATATTTTCTAATATTGAAAGAAATAATACTCTGAGCTGCATTTGATACACGAAAGGTGTTACACAAATCAAATTATTATTATTAATAATTAAATTACATTATATTTACATCATTTTTTGCAAATTATTAACCAAATAAATTTTATTTTAAGCAAACTGGGTTTTATTAAATTTTTTAAGAAAATGTAACATTAAATGAAAAAAAAAAAAAACAATTCTGGTGCATATAAAATGTTTTGTTTAATTTTTAGTTTGTTCATTTAAGTTTTAATTGTAATTAATTTCTTTATTTTGTTGCAGTGACAGTAGAAATGTTGGGTAGACAAATAAATGGTTTCACTATAGCTATTATTATTGATATTATATTACTATTAATAATATTAAGGGAGTTGCATTATAGTTGTTTATTATTTTTTAAATTCTAAATTAAAAACCTAATAAATAATTTGTAGTAAATAGTTCCCCTTCTGTCGCTCACTTCGACGTTGTGTCGAAGAAGCGACACTAGGGGTCTCTCTTGAGCACCGAATATGCCTCTGATCTATGAAAAAATGCCAGTGAGAGTTGGCGAACTGTATTTGCATACTCCGCCCCCAGACATACGGGTATAAAGGCGAGGGAAATACGCACGTTCATTCAGAAATTTTCTTCGGAGCTGATGGTCGTGTATGCAGCCAGCTGCTTGCTTGCTTCTGTCTGAGCTCGGGATGAGCGATTCTCTCCAATGGTTCATCTTCTCAGTGCCAGAACATGGCCGTTCTAGCATTGCGGTCGTGGCTTTCTTTTGTCATGAGAGAAAGCCACTTCAACCGCCCCCCTCGCCTCCTTCCTACAGGATTGACGCAGGCGCAGCAGGCGTTGAAGGCAATTTGCACTTGGGTAGTCCTGTTCTTGATGTGCTGCAGGAACTGCGCTGGATGACCAACCGCACCCCTTGGGCCACGGAGGTCAGAAGCGCCGGCACTCGAACAGGCGATGGCCACCCTTGTGGTCCAGAAACGCATCTATGGACTGGACCTGGTCGAAATGCGGGAGGTAGACAAGGCACACCTTCTCCCACACCCTAATTTCCCAGCTCCGTCCATTCGGCGCCACCGTTTACGACTCTGCCCAGCAGTCCTCAGCGGTGAAGCAGACCATCTCCCACCCTGCCCCGCCGCAAGCCTGCCGCCATGGGCCATGCCCCGTCTGCTCGCCGAGGGCGTCCTCCTGCAGCTATGAAACACCCTGCTCCGCCTCAAACCGGGCCCAGCTCTCAGCCCTAGCATCGAGCACTCCTTAGGAAGCAGACGCCCCCATCTCACGGACCCCCTTGAGGACCCGTAAGGCTCCCAGGTGCTCCGTAGACGCTCGACCCAGGGACCAAGACGTTAGCTCTGGAGATGGTAAGACCGCTCCGTCCCCGGTTCTCAGTAACAGAGCTATTTTCTTTTGTCTCTGGGTCACCTGGCCCGCAAATGCCGTTCTCACGGCACTATGCCGCCAGATCTCAACAGTCCCGGCATCCTGGACGCGGACCACCTGCCTCCAGCCCCCACGACTGTTCCCCGGGCCAGCCGATTCCGACGAGTCTAGAGGGCGCCTACCCTGGACCTCCTCCTCAGTCGCTAACCCGCCCCCTGCCGGGTGTGCGGAGCAAGGTAAGTGCTTTGAGTCTTTTCTCAGCACCAGAGCCTGCTCCGCCCCGCTGCGAAGCCCCGCCGGGTATGTCAAAAATAATCATCCCCTTGGTGCCCCTAGCGCGGAGTTGGATGCGTGGCTCTCACTTCCCAACCCGTCTCGCTGGCTGGCTGGCCCGGACCATCCGACTCAGTTACGCAATTCAGTTTGCCAGGCTTCCACCCCCCGCAGTACACGGCAAACATGCCAAGTCCCTGCACGCGGAAGTCGCTACTCTCTTACTCAAAGGCACAATAGAGCCTGTCCCTCCAACCGAGATGAAGAAGGGTCTCTACAGCCCTTACTTCATCATACCCAAGAAAGGCGGTGGCTTACGACCGATCATGGACTTGCGAGTTCTCAACCAAGCGTTGCACAAACTCCCATTCAAAATGCTCACGCAGAAACACATCTTAATCTGCATTCGACATCTAGATTGGTCCGCATCGGTAGACCTGAAGGACGCGTACTTCCACGTCTCAATTTTGCCTCGTCACCGCCCCTTTCTGCGGTTCGCGTTTGATGGCCAGACGTATCAGTACAAGTCCTCCACTTCGGCATGTCTCTGTCCCCTCGTGTCTTCACAAAAGTTGCAGAGGCAGCTCTTGCCCCGCTCCGAGAAGCTGGCATCCGCATACTCAATTACCTCGACGACTGGCTCATTCTGGCCCACTCACGAGAGTTACTATGCACTCCAGGTGCTCAGGCACCTCAGCCGTTTGGGGCTTCAGGTCAACTGGGAAAAGAGTAAGCTTACCCCAGTTCAGAGCATCTCTTTTCTCAGCATGGAGTTTGACTCAGTCTCAATGTTAGCATATCTCCCCAATGTGCGTGCGCAGTCAGTGTTGAGGTGCCTCGCCACTTTCAGCCCAGGCACAACGGTCCCCTTAAAAGTTTCCCAGAGGCTCCTGGGGCATATGGCATCCTCCGTGGCGGACCCGCCGCTGGGGTTGATGCATATGAGACCGCTTCAGCACTGGCTTCAGACTCGAGTCCCGAGACGAGCATGGCGCCGCGGTACGCACCGTGTGACGATCACCCCCGCCTGCCGCCAAACACTCAATCCCTGGACAGACCTCTGTTTTCTAGTAGCAATTGTCTTATTATTATTCATGGAGCTCATTATAGTTGCACAGTTTCCTATTTTTGAAAATTAAAAACATATGAAATATTTGGTAGTAAACTACTTTTTTTCTGATTAACACTTTATTGATTCAGACACATGAAACAGAAAAGCAAACATATATACATCGAATCAACTTTTAACCCCCATAATTCCCTTTCGCCTTCCCAATCCCCAACCCCAATAAATTAAAATAAATATATGTAAAGACTTAACAGGAAGGAGGACATGGGAACAGGGTTCAACACAAAGGTAAGGCTCTTTAATTACGGGTTGCAGTCTCTCAATTGCCAACACTGGACTGGCAGTTCTCTCTCTCGATTAGAGGCACTGGTGCTCTTTTATGCCGCTCTCCCGTACTCACTGAAATTAGAGACAGGTGTTAGACATAATTTAGCTCAGGTGCAAGCACCCTTACCGCTTTCTCCCTTTGGACGGGCGCTTGACCACGTCCTCGCTGCCACAATATAATTTAAGCAACCGTATATTTTTAGTGTTTATTGATTTTTTTCTTTTAATGAAGAGTTTCTTTAAAAAAACGTCTAGGTTACGGATGTAACCTCCGTTCCCTGATGGAGGGAACCAGAGATGGTAAGACCGCTCCATCCCCGGTTCTCAGTAACAGAGCTATTTCCTTTTGTCTCTGGGTCACCTGGCCCGCAAATGCCGTTCTCATGGTGGGTTTGCATAACATGACCCCGGACATACGGGTACAAAGGCGAGAAAAATACGCACGTTCATTCAGGATTCAGGAGAAGAACATCCGTAACCAAGACGTTCCCCGTCTGTCGCTCACTTCGACGTTGTGTCGAAGAAGCGACACTAGGGGTCCACTTCAAATCACGCCATGCGCTGAGCCGTGTACGTGTACTGCTGACACAGGAGCGGGCAGGTATTTCACGTGCACAAGTGATCAACTGTGTTTCAGACTGCATGTACCCTTCCCCAATGCCCCAAAAAAGTCGTCGGAATCCTTTTGGTTACTCTAGAGAGGAACAAGGCGATGCTTGCCAACTAGGGAATGGGCCAAGCCTGGCTGGGCCTCTTTTCTCTCTATGTTTCTCGGCATAGAGCAAGAGCAGCTGGGGCCCTTACATGCATCGAGGGAAGGGGGTCTTACCCAGTTTCCTATTCTTTCAGGGGGAAAAGACCTGAAATACATCACATGGGTTTTAAGGCGGCATGTGGAGATGGCGCAGTGGGAGATCCAGCCTCGCTAGGAGGGGGGAGTTGCTACAACACGGCGATCGGGGGGCAGCTGGAACTGCCTAAGGGAGACACGGGTCCACTCGTAAGGGGACCGTACCGCAGACAATACACAGAGGGGGAGTCCGCGTAGGAGTCCTGCCCTGCGGAGCAACTATTCCAGAACAGAGTAGATTAAGTATCCGCAGTGGATTGGGTTGGCAAGTTCCTTCGCTGAACTGCGGACCCAAAGGGCTAGGGAGCAATCATCCAGGGATCCGAATTAATGGGATCTCCTGGGAGAGAAAGCGCACAGTTTTACCTCAGCCGAGGGAAAGGGCGTAGGCGCAAGTGATCCACCCGGCCAGACAATCAGCGTGTTACAGAGTTCTACTGGCTTGGACCTGAGACAACCCGGGACAATACTGACTCAACCTGGAAATTGTAAAATCTCACGAAGGTATTAGGTGTTGCCCAACCCGCTGCTCTACATATGTCTGCTAGGGAGGAACCCCTGGCCAGTGCCCATGAGGATGCCAATGAAATGGCATTCACTACCCAGTGGGAAAGCCTCTGTTTGGAGACAGCATTTCCTTTCCGCTGTCCGCCAAAGCAGACAAAGAGCTGCTCAGAACATCTAAAGCTCTGTGTGCGGTCCAAGTAGGTATGAAAGCACATACCGGACACAGCAACGAAGGGGCTGGGTCTGCCTCCTCCTGCAGCACTTGCAGGTTCACTACCTGGTCTCTAAAGGGCGTGGTAGGAGCCTTGGGCACGTAGCCCGGTCACGGTCTTAGGATCACAAACGTATCTGCCGGACCGAAATCCAGGCAAGTGTCACTAACAGAGAATGCTTGCAGGTCCCCAACCCTCTTGATTGAGGCAAGCGCAATCAGCAGGGCTGTCTTTAGAGAGAGGGCCCTGAGTTCAGCTGATTCTAGCGGCTCAAAAGGAGGTCTCTGAAGGGCCGAGAGGACCACTGAGAGGTCCCATGAGGGGAACAGGCTTGGCCCGGGAGGGATTTAACCTCTGGGCACCTCTTAGGAACCTGATAATGAAGATGTGCTTACCCATAGACCTGCCATCTACTGCGTCGTGGTGGGCCGCGATGGCAGCGACATACACCTTTAGGGTGGAAGGGGACAGCCTCCTCTCCAGCAGAAATAAAAGCACTAACCTAACTGCGCACTTCCGTGGGTCTTCAGCCCGGGAAGAACACCAATTTGCGAATAGGCGCCACTTGAGGGCGTAAAGATGCCTGGTAGAAGGGGCTCTGGCTTGGCTGATTGTGTCTACGACGGCAGGTAGTAGACCAGCTAGATCTTCCGCATCCCGTCCAGGGGCCAGACGTGGAGGTTCAAAAGGTCTGGGTGCGGATGCCAAAGCGTGCCCCGTCACTGAGAAAGAAGGTCTTTCCTCAGTGGAATTTGCCAGGGAGGGGCTGTCGCAAAGACAAGGTCCGAGAACCAAGCCCGGGAGGGCCAATAGGGAGCCACTAAAGTGACTTGTTCCTCGTCCTCCCTGAACATGCACAGGACTTGAACTTGGCCAAGCAGCTTGACGGGTTGGGAAGTGAAAGCCACGCATCCAAGCTCCACGCTAGGGGCACCAAGGGGGACGGTTATTTTTCTCGCAGCGTGGTCGGAGCAGGTAGTATGGTGTCGGGAGGCGAGGACGCGTCCCGAGGCTCTAGTGCTAAGAAAAGACTCTAAGCACTTACCTTGCTCCGCACACCCGGCAGGGGGCGGATTAGCGACTGAGGAGGAGGTCCAGTGTCGGCAAATGAAATAAATCCAACAAAAGATTCTCCTCCCGGCCCTCCACTGACGGAGTGATCTTACCAGCTCTGGAGCTAACATCTCGGGCTCTGGGTCGAACGTCTCAGGACCGCCTGGGAGCCTTCCGTGTCCTCGAGGGGGTCCGTGAGACGGGGGGGCTTCTGCTTCCTGCGGAGTGTTCGACGCTGGGGCTGAGAGCTGGGCCCGGGTTGAGGCGGCGCAGGGTGCTTCTTGGCCACAGGAGGATGCCCTCGGCGAGCAGACGGGGCATGGCCCATGGCGGCAGGCTTGCGGTGGTGCAGGATGTGAGATATGGCCTCTGTCTGCTTCTTCACCGTGGAGAACTGCTGGGCGAAGTCCTCGACGGTGTCGCCGAAGAACTGGGAGACAGGGGCGTCGAGAAAGCGAACCTTGTCGATCTCACGCATTTCGACCAAGTTTAGCCACAGATGACGTTCCTGGATCACGAGCGTGGCCATTGTCTGCCCGAGTGACTGCGCTGTGACCTTCGTGGCTCTAAGGGCGAGGTCGGTCGCTGAGCGCAGTTCCTGCAGCACATCGGGATCAGGCTGTGAGCGGCGCCCGAACCCCAGGAACCAGTCATCCAACCGTGATGGCTGTGGGGAGGACGGAGGGTTCCAGTCCAAGCCCACGCTGGCGGCGGCCCAGGAAAGCATGTCAGTTATTTGAGCTTCAGCCTCAGCCTGGGCGTGCTGGCCCGAAGGCGGCAGCCCAGGGGAGTCATCCGTGTCAGACGCCACACTCTCCGATGCAGCAGCGAGCTCATCCAACTCATCAACTTCGAGCTCTAGAGGATAAGCAGGCTGGCTGTGAGGCGAGCCGCTATTGCCTCGAGCACGGATGGGAGTCAACGAGTGTGCTGGGGGGCGGGTGGTCCGAGGGGGCGTACCCGGCGGAGCTGCACCTGCTGCCATCCCCAGATCGCCTCCATCGCCAGCCAGATCATCCTCAATACCGTGGGAAGGAGGAGCAATGCGGGGGGGCGGCTGGAGTGGCGTGCTTTCTATTGAAAGCGAGCCGCGACCGCAGTGTTGCCATGGTCATGACCTCGCAGTGAGAGCATGAACCATCCACAAACACTGCCTCGGTGTGATCGCTGCCCAGACACACGAGACAACGTCTGTAGCTGTCTGAAGCGGAGAGCACTCTACTGCATCCAGGAACTACACAGGGGCGGAATGGCATCTTTATAAAGATGCGTCCTGAAAAGGACATTCAACGCTGTGTATTGCTCTAATAGAGGAAAAACATTCTTTTAAAAGGAATATCATTCTTTTAATATGCTCTACGCTGTCGAAGCACCCAGGGGAAAACTGCACTGCCGTGCAACGAAGGAGAAAGCCGCTGTAGTGCGCCGTAGATCCAACAGCAGAGCGCGTCAGAGGAACAGGAACAGGTGTGTGACTCGCAACTCGCTGCAGTACAACCATCGGCTCCAAAGAAAATTTCTGAATGAACTCAGCGTATTTCCCCGCTTTTATACCCGTATGTCCGGGGGTGGGGTATGCAAATACTGGCTGCCAACTTCTCATTGGCCTTTTTTCATAGATCAGAGGCATATTCGGCGCTCAAGAGAGACCCCTAGTGTCACTTCTTCGATACAATGTCGAACAAATGATGGGGAACAAATGTTGTGTAGTAAATTATTATTATTTTTTTTTTGTTATTTAGAAAACTTGAAACCTAAAATTTTTTTTACTGATGCATATTTTATGAAAGAAGCTAAAAATAACTTACATTTTTTGTCTCTGGATTTGTCGCCTGAACATTCCAGAGGGAAAAATCCTTACTGTTCAGCCACATACTTTGAACTGTTTGGTCAAAACGGTCACTAGGTATGTACATCTGTCCAATCACAAAGCTTTGCCAGGAGCATTCCACATTAATATGCAGTAGTAGGAATGAGCGAGATTCAAACTCAGATTATCCATTTGAGGAAAACTATGTATAATGTGACTAATCTAAAATTCATGTAATCTCTGAGGTTATTTATTATTTATTGTCATCTGGTTACATTACCAGTACAGCACGTCTCTCATATAGTACATTAGAAGCTCTCAAGAGGAATTCAGCACCATAGTGCATCTTATTATGAGGAGTCCAAATAGACAGAGGGACATTAACAACATTGCTTTAAAGACGTCACATTCACTGCGATGCCATATATTGCAACAGAGCAAAGGCTTTACACAAGCTCTTATTTGTATGATGTCCATATCAAAAGGAATTACTTTTTACTCAATGGGCTTCCTTTAGTGTGTGTTTGGGGGTAATTATATTAAGACAAGATAAAGCAAGTGATTGTGACTCGATTAAATGGTAATGGGCAAATGTGGACATTTTTCAAATGGAATCGGTTTTGTCCATTGGGAACTGATTGGATATGATCTCTATATGGATGGAAGGGGTTGAAAAATAGGGCTTTGGTGAGCCAAAAAGGAAAATCTTTACAGTGGCGGAGCAAGTTATTCCATTCTGATGAACGATTATATAGACAAATAAAGTTTTCTTGAAATAACATGCACTGATGAACAGTGCACAAGAAGAACAGGGAAACTTATTAAGAACGTAATCTAATTTCATGTTTGGTTATTTGGGTTGGGCCTATTTGTACCTATATGGCAGCAGAAAAGCTCTTGTTGAGGTTGAGAATGATATAGAGTGAGCCAACTGGAGGGGAACTATAAGACTCACACTCTAAATCAAATTGAGTTTTCTCCGCAGCCATGAAGTAGAAACATTATATCCAAAGTTAATTAAAAGCACATGAACAGCATTGTTTGCGGTTCAATCAGAGCAACCTGGGGTTAAGTACCTTCCCCCAAAGGTTCAATATTGACTGAGAAGACCCATTACCTCTAACTGCAGTTCCTGAGTGAATTACTACATGGGATTAAACCTACAAACTCTGAATTGTTGCTTTAGGACAATTAAGATTCCACAAGTTTATTCACCTTATTCAGCTATTCAGAATTTGTCACTTAACTTCCTGTTTGTATTGAAGCTACTGAGAAAGTTAGTCAATATGTTTTACACATGGGAGCACAGACAGTATATCTCACCTAGAGGTGATATTGTGAGACTACACTATAGACTAAAGGGGTTTCCTTCACGAAAATGCTAGTGAGGTGCTTTGCTGTCATGGTAAACACATAGGATATATGTGGTTTGTGCTAGCTGAAGGAAAACTTTGGATCAGTTCAATCAGAACAATGGCTTGTCAGTTCTTCAAATTGAAAAGCTCCTCACTGCCACCGATTGCCTACGAAAATTTCAAACATGATGGAATTTTCGGAGAGTTAGTGGGACCATCAACTAAGCAGGGAGATTAGCTGTTGAGGCTGTTAACACGTGCACCGACTTCCCTTCCCTGATTCTCCAACTACTAAGTAAATCAACTGAAAATTGTCATTATCAGTACATCACAGATACAGTTCCACAACAAAACTGTCAAATAAGAACTATCTTAAGCATCTGCAGGCAAAGGTGTTGACAGGTCGAAGGGCTATTTTAAGAAGAGTCTGGTGATCTGCAGAGGTCTGAATTCCTCATATGCCGGAGAGGCCAAACACTAAAGTAGCTACTGTCACTGGAAACAAATTACACAAGAGGCCAAGTATGAAGGTGACAGAGTTATTGTGCAAGCGCTGAAGAAATCTTCACAGTTCTCTTCAAAGCAACCTCAGAGTACTCACCTAAAGATGACCATGGCGGTTTTGCAGGGAGGACATGCAAGCAGGAAAATCTGGAAAAGAGTAAGTGATAAAGCTCAATGCCTTTAGGGGAAGTCAACAGATTTATGTTGTAATCTCTGCTTTAGATAAAGCGGATATTGCACTAGAATAAACTGATTGTTACGCTGCCTGAATAGCCATCCCAATGTTTAAACAGAATGTTGCGCAAACGCACTACATGGCCAGAAGTATTGTATGTGAACATCCAAACACCACACCCATAGTGCTTGATGAACATGAATTCCAAAACCATAGGCATTAGTAGAAATGTGGTCCTCTCTTTGCCGGTATAAAAGCTTCCACTCTTCTGGGAAGGCTTTATAATAGATGTTGGAACATGGATCCAGGGATTTGCTCCCTATACAGACATAAGAGTGTGAGTGAAGTCAGGCACTGGTGTTTGGTGATGGAGAATCAGTGTATTATTTGTTCATTTCATATTCAATTAGGAATTCAAAATTGAAAAAACAAAACAAAAACAAACACAAAACCAATATTAAAAAACAAATAATTACTTTTCATAATTTCGATTTAATGCTCAAGTTAAAAACAGGAAATTCGAAAAATAGCCACGGGACACTGTGTGTTTTGATTATTTGATTTCACTAATATATGGCTTGAATATTTGATTAGCACATCTGGGTGGACCTGAAACTCCCCTTTATTCTGATTGGTCAACCTGCACCGTAGTCTTCCTCAATGCTGTGAGACAGAATAAAAGTTCTCTGCTGCTTAATTGTTCAGATAAAATCGTCTCAGTTAATATTAAATTCTATAACATTTATTCTCAAAAACTCACCATGTTTATTGCAGCTGAGTTATCTCTCTCATCAAATAGTCAGACACAGTGCCTATACATAGCCGTAAAATGTTCTTTGAATGCAGACGGGGTTTCGTCTTCATGCGTATCAGTATTAAGACAATCACTGCCAAGTAAAGCAATTGATAAGAGCACACACACACACACACACACACACAAACACACACACAATTAAAGTGTTTATTAAGATTAAGAAGAATCCCTCGGTCTGCATGACAAATGTCTTTTCACAGTTATCCTTATTCGTGCCACACACTGGTTTAATTCATTTAAGAGTGGTACCATGCAGTGCAGCTGATCAGTTGTGCACTGGTGGTCCACACTGCACTGGAGAACACTGCACTTTTACTTAAATTCTCAGTTAGGGTGACCAGACATCACTTTAAAACTGGGGACAGTCTGGATTTTACAAGTCATGTACTGCATCGTGGTTGATTTACCTTCGGGACACCTTTTGTCCTCACAATTAGTCTAAGGCAGCTATAGTTTGATTGCTTTAAATAAGCGTTTAAATTTAAATCAGTGTTTCGTGCATTTTTAAAATGAGAAATCAATAAAGAGTAAGGAAAAGAGTAATTTTTATGATGAGCAAGTCCCTCACACTTAAGCTAGGAAAAGTTAGTTTTGGGTTTGATATTTTTTGGACATTCAGTTTCTCGTACCCTCACGCTCTCTACCAGCAGCAAGTTTGCAAACTTGGCTTCATTTTATAGTAGAGCCTATATAAATATAAATTGTATATAACTATAACATACAGACATAAAAGACTGAACTTAGAACGGTCAGTTGGTGTGGCTGCAGAATAATGACTGAAAATGCTCCGATGCGCTTTCATTTCTTAGTTTACTTAAAGAGGCATCTGAAAATTCCACTCACTATTAAAAAGGCGGTGTCCAATCACTCATTCAGCTGATGTGCAAGTTAAACATAAAACCTTAAAAGGACACTTTTATATTACAATTGTTGTAGTAGGTTGCCAGTTAATAGACTGACATACTACAGATGAGATGTTTATAGTAAGTTATGAGTACAGTATTAGATTATTTTTGAGAAAAAAAAAAACTAAAATTCACCAAAATATGATTTTACATTCCAAAGGTTGTAGTAAGTTTCCAGTAGATAGCCTGATTTACAACAGGTGAGATTATTACAGTAAATCCAATAATATGAGTACAGTATTAGGTTATTTTACGATAAACATAAATATTCCTAAAAAATATATTTTTACATCCCAAATGTTATAGTAAATCTCACCTGTAGTAAGTTGGTATATTTACTGGGAACTTACTACAAATTCTGGGATGTGAAAATAACATTTTGGTGAATTTTAATTTAGTTAATTTTTTAAATAATCTAATACTACTCATATTATTGGACGTACTGTACAAATCTCACCTGTAGTAAGAGTGAATACTGTACATTCATATGCACAGCCATCACTCTGTCGATCTACTACAACCTGTGATTGAATAATTTTTTTTTAAATAATAATGTTTTGTTTATGATATAACACGAATGCACTTAAAATCGTGTTGGATGAAAGAATCCATGAAATGCATGTATGTTCTCAATGCAAACATGGAAAAGGCATATTTTAGCTGCTTTGACTGGCTACCACTTTTTTTGAACATTTTAATAACTTTTTGCCTTCACAAGCAAAGCAACAGCCATTGTGGAAATGCTTACACACTTCTTTCTTCTGGTACCGTTTTAAGTTGCTCTAACCCCACGGTTTTCAAATTTGGGGGATGCACCTCCCCAGGGCTGACCTATCTTCATGTGTTGTGCCAAATGCAGTTTCACATAGAGATGGAGACTGGCTCATGTGATGCAAGTTTAGACCAAATATAGGCTAAATAACATTTAAGAAGTCCCACTGTCATAAGGACAAGCACGTATTTTAAATAAAAATTATGCAAAATGCAGTTTCACATTATTAGTAGAAATAGTTTACCATGCACCAGTGTATGAAGCATTGCGAATGAGTCTTAAGGAGAGGCACAATCTTGCAAATTTTGTCAGAGGTGGGGCTTACTGTTTTATTGAAAAGTAAATTTCATTATTCAAGAGACCTGACCTGACGAAGACCTGTCAGTTTTCTTGGTTCTTCAGAATGGCGCATGGCTCACAGTGGGGCATCTTATCTGTTTATTCACATTTGTACCTGCTTTGATCTTCATGCGAAAGTGTTTGACAGCACTGGCCTAGATGTGCTTATCTTATCAGCAGAAGTTATCATCATGTTATCAGTGGTTGAATGTTAATCAAACAGCCATTCAGCTACTGAAAAATGGGGCTGTGGCTTACAGAAAAGATAGATAACATTAACCTAGAAACATTTTGGACCAGTTTGATGTCACATTGAGAGGTACACTCAACACAAATGTGACATGTGGTCAACATAAGCAATAAGCTTTTTTGTCCCTTTGCAATTGATAATACTCATGGTTTTTTAACCATTTTGCCTAAACTCTTGACCAGATTGCATTAATTAATGTTTTGCCATCGTGCCTAATATTGGTTGATGTGCTTGGCCCCTTAATTACTACTTGCAGCTATATTTTTCAAATTGTAATAGTAATTTTTCATGTTATTAATGTCCTGACTATACATTCTGATCAGTTGAATACCACTTTGGTGAATAACAGTACCAATTTATTTCCATAAGATTAAAATCTGTACATTATTCCAAAGGTTTGGCCGCCAGTGCATGTCAGACCAGTGTATGGCCATTATCTTTTGACCTCTCTTATTAACAAGGCATTTCCATCCACATAACTGCCGTTTTTTGGTTCTGGTGCCATTCTGAGTAAACTCTAGAAACTGTTGTGTGCGAAAATCTCAGGAGATTAGCAGTTACAGAAATACACAAACCAGCTTATCTGGCACCAACAATCATGCCATGGTCCAAATCACTGAGATCACATTTTTCCCCATTCTGATGGTTGATGTGAACATTAACTGAAACTCCTGACCAGTTTCTGCATGATTTTATGCACTGTACTGCTGTCACACGGACTGGTTTGTGTATTTCTGTAACTGCTGATCTCCTAGGATTTTCACACACATCAGTCTCTAGAATCTACTCAGAATGGTAGCCAGTTGCCCTTTGTCTTTGAAGACTGTAGTGTACACCTTTGTATGAAATATTTTTTTTTTAGCATTGTATAGCGTTCATTCCTCAAAACATTGATTGACTGATGAGTTTCTAGAGAAAGCTGTTTCTTTTTTGCCATTTTTGACCAAATATTGAACTTCAAACATGCCAGACACATAAGGTATTCAGACTTTCTTTAAGAGTCATATATAAGTGTATTTTGTATATAAGTGTATTTTTTCAGATGGTTATACTTCTGCGAGACTACCCTTTCTCGCCTTTTTGTTCACTTCAATCCATCTTTAACTAACACAAAAAATCAAACTCTCCAATTTTCTTCACATTTTAGAAATGCACAGTGACAAATACTGTATTATGATACAAGTCGCAACCTTGTATTCAGAGTGTGCCTCGGCCAGACGCAGCTTCAATCTCTCCTACATAGTTCAGGACACATCGCGCACCACATAGAAGAGGCACTGAACACACAGAGAAATGTTAGATTTTGTAGTTATTTACATGATCTGCTTCCTTATTATTTTAACTTTAATAAAGCTAATTTTATTCTATTTCTTTTCCTGTCTCAAATTTAGGATTATATCCTGAGGTTACCAGAGCCTGCCAGATTTTTTGCCTAAAGTGAGTGATGATGACCAACTGAAGCATGTGCCAGCATGTGCCAGCCAGACTTCACTTCAGTCTACTAAGACAGACTTCACAGAGTATGAATTGATGCAAACTCAAAGCCATGGGATTCTTCATGAGCCTCTGTCTGAAACATGGGCTCAGGATGAAGTTCACCAAAATTGCCTGCCATGAGATATCAGCCGGACGGCATTGCTCTCACTGAATGATATCTATATCAGCTTAGTCAAAGGAGGGACAAAACTAAAAGACAAAAAAAGAACTACATAGACAATTAAATATCCACTAACAAAAGACTTCATCAGCCAAAATCAAAGGACAATGGATCTACATGTATTTCCTCAGTTAATTCAGGATCACTTCAAGGACATTAACACTAAAACATATAGGTCAATCAAAATAATTTTGTTTAATCATTGACCCACAACACTTTGTTTACTAATTTTAACCACTAATAGTTCTAAACATAAATAACTAATATTGGCATTATATTTATATATTTTCTGTTATACCATAATTTCATGTACAGCTGTTTTGAAACAATGCCTGTTGTGTAAAGTGCTATACAAATACATTTTGCTACAGTAATCGTGAAGCTGCATTCACATGATTTGCGCCATTTGGAGCGCCACATAAAAAAGCATCATGCTTTGTTTTTAGTGCTGGCACTGCTCATAAATTTTACTTTATCCAAATTGTCCAGTAAAATGCAAGTGCAACACAGCGTGGAAACGCTGATACTTCACTCCAGTGAGTCATGTGAATGCAGCTTTTCAATGGTCCTATCTGAGATATTGTATAAAAATACATTAATAAATAAATAAACAAATACTGTGAATAGGTTTTTTGAACACTGAATCACTGTTGTGTGTTTTTGTGGTGTGTATGTCCGTTTACTGTCCAGACACAAAGCAAAGGTTCTGGCCTATTCCAACCAGAGTTTAGAGCTCGCACAGCGCTGAAAAAAATGTCTGTATGTAATATATAGGTATATATTATTTTGTATTTGCTGACAGCATCATAAATATTTAATTAAAAAAAAATACTTTGCTTCTGATCATTTAAAAATATGTTGTTAAAAAATTTCTAAATGTATTTTCTTTGCCTTAGGGCCAGTGAAAATGTTGCCAGGCCATGTAAAAATGTAAACTATGGCCCAAAAGAAAAAAAGCCGGTATTGATTTACAATAAGTTTCCATTTGATAACAATAGTTAACAACATTAGTTAACATGAAATAACAATAAACAATACCTTTACAGCATTTATTAACCTTAGTTAATGTTAATTAAGTTGGCTTGTGAGAGCCAACTTACTGATATTGTACTTAAACTTATTATTATTATTATTATTATTAAGTTGGCTTGTGAGAGCCAACTTACTGATATTGTACTTAAACTTATTATTAAGTTGGCTTGTGAGAGCCAACTTACTGATATTGTACTTAAACTTATTAAGTTGGCTTGTGAGAGCCAACTTACTGATATTGTACTTAAACTTATTAAGTTGGCTTGTGAGAGCCAACTTACTGAAATTCTATTTAAACTTATTATTAGGTTGGCTTGAGAAAGCCAACTTACTGAAATCCTATTTAAACTTATTATTATTTTATTAGGTTGGCTTGAGAAAGCCAACTTACTGAAATCCTATTTAAACTTATTATTATTAGGTTGGCTTGAGAAAGCCAATTTACTGAAATCCTATTTAAACTTATTATTATAGTTAGTGGTGCTTGCCAAAGGCAAAGCATCACTAGTGTTCTCTTGCATACTTATTATTATAATTAGTGGTGCTTGCAAAGCAACACTATTGTAATCTCACATACTTATTAGTGGTGCTTGCAAAGCAACACTATTGTAATCTCACATACTTATTAGTGGTGCTTGCCAAAGGCAAAGCATCACTAGTGTTCTCTTGCATACTTATTATTAGTGGTGCTTGCCAAAGGCAAAGCATCACTATTGTTCTCTTGCATACTTATTATTAGTGGTGCTTGCCAAAGGCAAGGCATCACTATTGTTATTGCTCATACTTATTATTATTATTATTATTATTATTATTATTATTATTATTATTAGTGGTGCTTGCAAAGCAACACTATTGTAATCTCACATACTTATTATTTTTCTTTTTCTTCTTCTTCCGTACAAAACTTCGGCGCGTAACTCGTCCCGCACCTTTTGGCGTAGACCCATGAATGAGGTGTCAAATCGTGCGGCTCATTGAGGAGAGGTGTGCTATGACTTTTATAAGCGATCGGGGGTACGGTGTTTGCCCCAGGGGCAAAAAATTGGGCAAAAAATCCCATTGACTTAACATTGCGCCGAAATTTGACGAGTCATAGCTCAGAGCGAGGATTTCGCAGAGACGTGTGATTTACCACATTTGAAGAGGCTGACAGGCTCTGTGAGAACATACCTCACAATGGGGTAAAAGTTGCACCCCTGGGGGGCAGGAGCTGCCCAAAGTTGCCCCAATGTAAGTCAATGGAATTTTTTTCCCAATTTTTTGGTCACAGACCCACGAATGAGGCGTCAAATCGTGCGGATTATTTGGGAATGGTGTGCTATGACTTTTATAAGCGATCGGGGGTACGGTATTTGCCCCAGGGGCAAAAAATTGGGCAAAAAATCCCATTGACTTAACATTGCGCCGAACTTTGACGAGTCATAGCTCAGAGCGAGGATTTCACAGAGACGTGTGATTTACCACATTTGAAGAGGCTGACAGGCTCTGTGAGAACATACCTCACAATGGGGTAAAAGTTGCACCCCTTGGGGGCAGGAGCTGCCCAAAGTTGCCCCAATGTTAAGTCTATGGTAGATTTTGTATTGAACATGACTCTGGATCACAGTGTCTTAGAGACAAGGGGGTGGGCTCATTTTACTCAGACAACCAATCAGTCTCTCAGGATCATTGTGAAGCTATCAAGCCACGCCCTAGCAACTATTTACAGCACCTTAGCAACAAGTCCCATAGACTTCCATTGAAAGAGATCAAAGGGATATCTCCGGACTGAATTATCATAGAAACACAAGGGTGGTCTCGTTTGACTTGGTGCAGTAAACAGCCAATCATGAATCCCCTCAACACTTCCTAGCCCCTCCCTAGCAACCATTTTCGAGAACCTTAGCAACCAAAATCCAAAGAGAGATATCTTCCATTCTGAATGTCACAGAGGCATGGGAGTTGGTTTGTATCATTCATACTGACAAGCAGCCTTTGGAGATTCATCATTGGCAGCTGCCAAGCCACTCCCTAGCAACAATTTAGAGCACCCTAGCAACCACATTTATTGATTTCAATTACAGTAAGATATCTTCAGATCAGAATGTCCTAGAGACATGATAGTTGCTTTGTTTTAATTGGGTGAGTAATCAGTCTTCAGCTTTCATCATGTGAACTACTTAGCCATGCCCTAGCAACCATTTAAAGCACCCTAGCAACAAAACACCGTTGACATCCATTCAAAATCACTAAGATGTGTATCTTAGGATCAGAATGTTGTAGAGACTTCCGGGTTGACTTATTTCACTCAGGATGGAAAGTAGACTTGATAAATATCACCCTGGTAACTGCCTAGCAACCAAATGGGGTTACCCTTGCAACCAAGAAACAAATCACATATCTCTGCACAAGAAAATCACAGAGACTTCCGGGTTGACTTATTTCACTCAGGATGGCAAGGAGCATTGTTTGCTGTCACCTTGGTAACTGCCTAGCAACCAGATGGGGTTACCCTAGCAACCAAGTTACAAATCACACATCTCTGTACTAGAAAATCGTAGAGACTTCCGGGTTGACTTATTTTACTCAGGATGGCAAGTAGCATTGGTGGCTGTCACCTTAGTAACTGCATATCAACCAGATGGGTTTCCCTAGCAACCACGGAACAACACCAATATCTCTGCACCAGAACATCCTACTGTCATGGGGGTGGCCTCTTTCAACTTTGGGCAGTAGGTGGGACATTGTGGTAAGAAATTTTGCCACGGCAAGCACCACTCACATTTTCTTCAGGAAATGTACATTCTAGTTAGTGGTGCTTGCAAAGCAACACTATTGTAATCTCATATACTTATTAGTGGTGCTTGCAAAGCAACACTATTGTAATCTCACATACTTATTAGTGGTGCTTGCAAAGCAACACTATTGTAATCTCACATACTTATTTTTCTTCTTCTTCTTCTTCTTCTTCTTCCGTACAAAACTTCGGCACCTAACTCGTCCCGCACCTTTTGGCGTAGACCCATGAATGAGGTGTCAAATCGTGCGGCTCATTGAGGAGAGGTGTGCTATGACTTTTATAAGCGATCGGGGGTACGGTGTTTGCCCCAGGGGCAAAAAATTGGGCAAAAAAATCCCATTGACTTAACATTGAGCCAAACTTTGACGAGTTATAGCTCAGAGCGAGGATTTCACAGAGACATGTGATTTACCACATTTGAAGAGGCTGACAGGCTCTCTGAGAACATACCTCACAATGGGGTAAAAGTTTTACCCCTGGGGGGCAGTAGCTGCCCAAAGTTGCCCCAATGTAAGTCAATGGAATTTTTGAAAAATTTTTTGGTCGCAGACCCACAAATAAGGCGTCAAATCGTGCGGATTATTTGGGAATGGTGTGCTTTGACTTCTATAAGTGATCGGGGGTACGGTATTTGCCCCAGGGGCAAAAAATTGTGCAAAACATCCCATTGACTTAACATTGAGCCAAATTTGACAAGTCATAGCTCAGAGCATGGATTTCACAGACACGTGTGATTTGCCACATTTGAAGAGGCTGACAGGCTCTGTGAGAACATACCTCACAATGGGGTAAAAGTTGCACCCCTTGGGGGCAGGAGCTGCCCAAATTTGCCCCAATGTTAAGTCTATGGTACATTTTGTATTGAACATAACTCTGGATCACAGTGTCTTAGAGACAAAGGGGCGGGCTCATTTTACTCAGACGACCAATCAGTCTCTCAGGATCATTGTGAAGCTATCAAGCCACGCCCTAGCAACCATTTACAGCACCTTAGCAACAAGTCCCATAGACTTCCATTGAAAGAGATCAAAGGGATTTCTCCAGACTGAATTATCATAGAAACACGAGGGTGGTCTCGTTTGACTTGGGGCAGTAAAACAGCCAATCATGAATCCCCTCAACACTTCCTAGCCCCTCCCTAGCAACCATTTTCAAGCACCTTAGCAACCAAAATACAAAGAGAGATATCTTCCATTCTTAATGTCACAGAGGCATGGGAGTTGGTTTATATCATTCATACTGACAAGCAGCCTTTGGAGATTCATCATTGGCAGCTGCCAAGCCACTCCCTAGCAACAATTTAGAGCACCCTAGCAACCACATTTATTGATTTCAATTACAGTAAGATATCTTCAGATCAGAATGTCCTAGAGACATGATAGTTGCTTTGTTTTAATTGGGTGAGTAATCAGTCTTCAGCTTTCATCATGTGAACTACTTAGCCACGCCCTAGCAACCATTTAACGCACCCTAGCAACAAAGAACCATTGACATCCATTCAAAATCACTAAGATGTGTATCTTAGGATCAGAATGACGTAGAGACTTCCGGGTTGACTTATTTCACTCAGGATGGCAAGGAGCATTGTTCCCTGTCACCTTGATAACTGCCTAGCAACCAGATGGGGTTACCCTAGCAACCAAGAAACAAATCAAATATCTCTGCACAAGAAAATCACAGAGACTTCCGGGTTGACTTATTTCACTCAGGATGGCAAGGAGCATTGTTGGCTGTCACCTTGGTAACTGCCTAGCAACCAGATGGGGTTACCCTAGTAACCAAGTAACAAATCACATATCTTTCAACCAGAACATCGTAGAGACATAGGGGTTGAAATATTTCTCAAAGGATTGCAAGGGGCCTTATGAGTATCACGTAGGTAACTGCCTAGCAACCAGATGGGGTTACCCTAGCAACCAAGAAACAAATCACATATCTCTGCACAAGAAAATCACAGAGACTTCCGGGTTGACTTATTTTACTCAGGATGGCAAGGAGCATTGTTGCCTGTCACCTAGGTAACTGCCTAGCAACCAGATGGGCTTACCCTAGCAACCAAGAAACAAATCACATATCTCTGCACAAGAAAATCACAGAGACTTCCGGGTTGACTTATTTCACTCAGGATGGCAAGGAGCATTGTTGGCTGTCACCTTGGTAACTGCCTAGCAACCAGATGGGGTTACCCTAGCAACCAAGAAACAAATCACATATCTCTGCACAAGAAAATCACAGAGACTTCCGGGTTGACTTATTTCACTCAGGATGGAATGTAGACTTGATAAATATCACCCTGGTAACTGCCTAGCAACCAGATGGGGTTATCCTAGCAACCAAGTAACAAATCACATATCTATGTACTAGAAAATCACAGAGACTTCCGGGTTGACTTATTTCACTCAGGATGGCAAGGAGCATTATTGGCTGTCACCTTGGTAACTGCCTAGCAACCAGATGGGGTTACCCTAGCAACCAAGAAACAAATCACATATCTCTGCACAAGAAAATCACAGAGACTTCCGGGTTGACTTATTTCACTCAGGATGGCAAGGAGCATTGTTGCCTGTCACCTTGGTAACTGCCTAGCAACCAGATGGGTTTCCCTAGCAACCATGGAACAACACCAATATCTCTGCACCAGAACATCCTACTGTCATGGGGGTGGCCTCTTTCAACTTTGGGCAGTAGGTGGGACATTGTGGTAAGAAATTTTGCCACGGCAAGCACCACTCACATTTTCTTCAGGAAATGTACATTCTAGTTTTTCTTCTTCTTCTTCTTCTTCTTCTTCTTCTTCCGTACAAAACTTCGGCACCTAACTCGTCCCGCACCTTTTGGCGTAGACCCATGAATGAGGTGTCAAATCGTGCGGCTCATTGAGGAGAGGTGTGCTATGACTTTTATAAGCGATCGGGGGTACGGTGTTTGCCCCAGGGGCAAAAAATTGGGCAAAAAATCCCATTGACTTAACATTGCGCCGAACTTTGACGAGTCATAGCTCAAAGCGAGGATTTCGCAGAGACATGTGATTTACCACATTTGAAGAGGCTGACAGGCTCTGTGAGAACATACCTCACAATGGGGTAAAAGTTGCACCCCTGGGGGGCAGGAGCTGCCCAAAGTTGCCCCAATGTAAGTCAATGGAATTTTTTTCAAAATTTTTTGGTCGAAAACCCACAAATGAGGCATCAAATCGTGCGGATTATTTGGGAATGGTGTCCTATGACTTTTATAATCGATCGGGGGTACGGTGATTGCCCCAGGGGCAAAAAATTGGGCAAAAAATCCCATTGACTTAACATTGCGCCGAACTTTGACGAGTCATAGCTCAGATCGAGGATTTCACAGAGACGTGTGATTAACCAGATTTGAAGAGGCTGACAGGCTCTGTGAGAACATACCTCACAATGGGGTAAAAGTTGCACCCCTGGGGGGCATGAGCTGCCCAAAGTTGCCCCAATGTTAAGTCTATGGTAGATTTTGTATTGAACATAACTCTGGATCACAGTGTCTTAGAGACAAGGGGGCGGGCTCATTTTACTCAGATGACCAATCAGTCTCTCAGGATCATTGTGAAGCTATCAAGCCACGCCCTAGCAACCATTTAGAGCACCTTAGCAACAACTCCCATAGACTTCCATTGAAAGAGATCAAAGGGATATCTCCGGACTGAATTATCATAGAAACACGAGGGTGGTCTCGTTTGACTTGGGGCAGTAAAACAGCCAATCATGAATCCCCTCAACACTTCCTAGCCCCTCCCTAGCAACCATTTTCGAGCACCTTAGCAACCAAAATCCAAAGAGAGATATCTTCCATTCTGAATGTCACAGAGGCATGGGAGTTGGTTTGTATCATTCATACTGACAAGCAGCCATTGGATATTCATCATTGGCAGCTGCCAAGCCACTCCCTAGCAACAATTTGGAGCACCCTAGCAACCACATTTATTGATTTCAATTGAAGTAAGATATCTTCAGATCAGAATGTCCTAGAGACATGATAGTTGCTTTGTTTTAATTGGGTGAGTAATCAGTCTTCATCTTTCATCATGTGAACTACTTAGCCACGCCCTAGCAACCATTTAACGCACCCTAGCAACAAAGAACCATTGACATCCATTCAAAATCACTAAGATGTGTATCTTAGGATCAGAATGACGTAGAGACTTCCGGGTTGACTTATTTCACTCAGGATGGCAAGGAGCATTGTTCCCTGTCACCTTGATAACTGCCTAGCAACCAGATGGGGTTACCCTAGCAACCAAGAAACAAATCAAATATCTCTGCACAAGAAAATCACAGAGACTTCCGGGTTGACTTATTTCACTCAGGATGGCAAGGAGCATTGTTGGCTGTCACCTTGGTAACTGCCTAGCAACCAGATGGGGTTACCCTAGTAACCAAGTAACAAATCACATATCTTTCAACCAGAACATCGTAGAGACATAGGGGTTGAAATATTTCTCAAAGGATTGCAAGGGGCCTTATGAGTATCACGTAGGTAACTGCCTAGCAACCAGATGGGGTTACCCTAGCAACCAAGAAACAAATCACATATCTCTGCACAAGAAAATCACAGAGACTTCCGGGTTGACTTATTTTACTCAGGATGGCAAGGAGCATTGTTGCCTGTCACCTAGGTAACTGCCTAGCAACCAGATGGGCTTACCCTAGCAACCAAGAAACAAATCACATATCTCTGCACAAGAAAATCACAGAGACTTCCGGGTTGACTTATTTCACTCAGGATGGCAAGGAGCATTGTTGGCTGTCACCTTGGTAACTGCCTAGCAACCAGATGGGGTTACCCTAGCAACCAAGAAACAAATCACATATCTCTGCACAAGAAAATCACAGAGACTTCCGGGTTGACTTATTTCACTCAGGATGGAATGTAGACTTGATAAATATCACCCTGGTAACTGCCTAGCAACCAGATGGGGTTATCCTAGCAACCAAGTAACAAATCACATATCTATGTACTAGAAAATCACAGAGACTTCCGGGTTGACTTATTTCACTCAGGATGGCAAGGAGCATTATTGGCTGTCACCTTGGTAACTGCCTAGCAACCAGATGGGGTTACCCTAGCAACCAAGAAACAAATCACATATCTCTGCACAAGAAAATCACAGAGACTTCCGGGTTGACTTATTTCACTCAGGATGGCAAGGAGCATTGTTGCCTGTCACCTTGGTAACTGCCTAGCAACCAGATGGGTTTCCCTAGCAACCATGGAACAACACCAATATCTCTGCACCAGAACATCCTACTGTCATGGGGGTGGCCTCTTTCAACTTTGGGCAGTAGGTGGGACATTGTGGTAAGAAATTTTGCCACGGCAAGCACCACTCACATTTTCTTCAGGAAATGTACATTCTAGTTTTTCTTCTTCTTCTTCTTCTTCTTCTTCTTCTTCCGTACAAAACTTCGGCACCTAACTCGTCCCGCACCTTTTGGCGTAGACCCATGAATGAGGTGTCAAATCGTGCGGCTCATTGAGGAGAGGTGTGCTATGACTTTTATAAGCGATCGGGGGTACGGTGTTTGCCCCAGGGGCAAAAAATTGGGCAAAAAATCCCATTGACTTAACATTGCGCCGAACTTTGACGAGTCATAGCTCAAAGCGAGGATTTCGCAGAGACATGTGATTTACCACATTTGAAGAGGCTGACAGGCTCTGTGAGAACATACCTCACAATGGGGTAAAAGTTGCACCCCTGGGGGGCAGGAGCTGCCCAAAGTTGCCCCAATGTAAGTCAATGGAATTTTTTTCAAAATTTTTTGGTCGAAAACCCACAAATGAGGCATCAAATCGTGCGGATTATTTGGGAATGGTGTCCTATGACTTTTATAATCGATCGGGGGTACGGTGATTGCCCCAGGGGCAAAAAATTGGGCAAAAAATCCCATTGACTTAACATTGCGCCGAACTTTGACGAGTCATAGCTCAGATCGAGGATTTCACAGAGACGTGTGATTAACCAGATTTGAAGAGGCTGACAGGCTCTGTGAGAACATACCTCACAATGGGGTAAAAGTTGCACCCCTGGGGGGCATGAGCTGCCCAAAGTTGCCCCAATGTTAAGTCTATGGTAGATTTTGTATTGAACATAACTCTGGATCACAGTGTCTTAGAGACAAGGGGGCGGGCTCATTTTACTCAGATGACCAATCAGTCTCTCAGGATCATTGTGAAGCTATCAAGCCACGCCCTAGCAACCATTTAGAGCACCTTAGCAACAACTCCCATAGACTTCCATTGAAAGAGATCAAAGGGATATCTCCGGACTGAATTATCATAGAAACACGAGGGTGGTCTCGTTTGACTTGGGGCAGTAAAACAGCCAATCATGAATCCCCTCAACACTTCCTAGCCCCTCCCTAGCAACCATTTTCGAGCACCTTAGCAACCAAAATCCAAAGAGAGATATCTTCCATTCTGAATGTCACAGAGGCATGGGAGTTGGTTTGTATCATTCATACTGACAAGCAGCCATTGGATATTCATCATTGGCAGCTGCCAAGCCACTCCCTAGCAACAATTTGGAGCACCCTAGCAACCACATTTATTGATTTCAATTGAAGTAAGATATCTTCAGATCAGAATGTCCTAGAGACATGATAGTTGCTTTGTTTTAATTGGGTGAGTAATCAGTCTTCATCTTTCATCATGTGAACTACTTAGCCACGCCCTAGCAACCATTTAAAGCACCCTAGCAACAAAACACCATTGACATCCATTCAATATCACTAAGATGTGTATCTTAGGATCAGAATGTCGTAGAGACTTCCGGGTTGACTTATTTCACTCAGGATGGAAAGTAGACTTGATAAATATCACCCTGGTAACTGCCTAGCAACCAAATGGGGTTACCCTAGCAACCAATAAACAAATCACATATCTCTGCACAAGAAAATCACAGAGACTTCCGGGTTGACTTATTTCACTCAGGATGGCACGGAGCATTGTTTGCTGTCACCTTGGTAACTGCCTAGCAACCAGATGGGGTTACCCTAGCAACCAATTAACAAATCACGTATCTCTGAACCAGAAAATCGTAGAGATTCCAGGTTGACTTAATTCAGTCAGGATGGCAAGGAGCATTCTTGGCTGTCACCTTGGTAACTGCCTAGCAACCAGATGGGGTTACCCTAGCAACCAAGAAACAAATCACATATCTCTGTACTAGAAAATCACAGAGACTTCCGGGTTGACTTATTTCAGTCAGGATGGCAAGGAGCATTGTTGCCTGTCACCTTGGTAACTGCCTAGTAACCAGATGGGGTTACCCTAGCAACCAATAAACAAATCACATATCGCTGCACAAGAAAATCACAGAGACTTCCGGGTTGACTTATTTCACTCAGGAGAGCAAGGAGCATTGTTGGCTGTCACCTTGGTAACTGCCTAGCAACCAGATGGGGTTACCCTAGCAACCAAGAAACAAATCACATATCTCTGTACTACAAAATCGTAGAGACTTCCGGATTGACTTATTTTACTCAGGATGGTAAGTAGCATTGGTGGCTGTCACCTTAGTAACTGCATATCAACCAGATGGGTTTCCCTAGCAACCATGGAACAACACCAATATCTCTGCACCAGAACATCCTACTGTCATGGGGGTGGCCTCTTTCAACTTTGGGCAGTAGGTGGGACATTGTGGTAAGAAATTTTGCCACGGCAAGCACCACTCACATTTTCTTCAGGAAATGTACATTCTAGTTTTTCTTCTTCTTCTTCTTCCGTACAAAACTTCGGCGCGTAACTTGTCCCGCACCTTTTGGCGTAGACCCATGAATGAGGTGTCAAATCGTGCGGCTCATTAAGGAGAGGTGTGCTATGACTTTTATAAGCGATCGGGGGTACGGTGTTTGCCCCAGGGGCAAAAAATTGGGCAAAAAATCCCATTGACTTAACATTGAGCCGAACTTTGACGAGTCATAGCTCAGAGCGAGGATTTCGCAGAGACGTGTGATTTACCACATTTGAAGAGGCTGACAGGCTCTGTGAGAACATACCTCACAATGGGGTAAAAGTTGTACCCCTGGGGGGCAGGAGCTGCCCAAATTTGCCCCAATGTAAGTCAATGGAATTTTTTTCAAAATTTTTTGATCGCAGACCCACAAATGAGGCGTCAAATCGTGCGGATTATTTGGGAATGGTGTGCTATGACTTTTATAAGCGATCGGGGGTAGGGTATTTGCCCCAGGGGCAAAAAATTGGGCAAAAAATCCCATTGACTTAACATTGCGCCAAACTTTGACGAGTCATAGCTCAGAGCGAGGATTTCACACAGACGTGTGATTTACCACATTTGAAGAGGCTGACAGGCTCTGTGAGAACATACCTCACAATGGGGTAAAAGTTGCACCCCTGGGGGGCAGGAGCTGCCCAAATTTGCCCCAATGTTAAGTCAATGGTAGATTTTGTATTGAACATAACTCTGGATCACAGTGTCTTAGAGACAAGGGGGCGGGCTCATTTTACTCAGACGACCAATCAGTCTCTCAGGATCATTGTGAAGCTATCAAGCCATGCCCTAGCAACCATTTAGAGCACCTTAGCAACAACTCCCATAGACTTCCATTGAAAGAGATCAAAGGGATTTCTCCGGACTGAATTATCATAGAAACACGAGGGTGGTCTCGTTTGACTTGGAGCAGTAAAACAGCCAATCATGAATCCCCTCAACACTTCCTAGCCCCTTCCTAGCAACCATTTTCGACCACCTTAGCAACCAAAATCCAAAGAGAGATATCTTCCATTCTGAATGTCTCAGAGGCATGGGAGTTGGTTTATATCATTCATACTGACAAGCAGCCTTTGGAGATTTATCAATGCCAGCTGCCAAGCCACTCCCTAGCAACAATTTAGAGCACCCTAGCAACCACATTTATTGATTTCAATTATAGTAAGATATCTTCAGATCAGAATGTCCTACAGACATCATAGTTGCTTTGTTTTAATTGGGTGAGTAATCAGTCTTCAGCTTTCATCATGTGAACTACTTAGCCACGCCCTAGCAACCATTTAAAGCACCCTAGCAACAAAACACCATTGACATCCATTCAAAATCACTAAGATGTGTATCTTAGGATCAGAATGTCGTAGAGACTTCCGGGTTGACTTATTTCACTCAGGATGGAAAGTAGACTTGATAAATATCACCCTAGTAACTGCCTAGCAACCAGATGGGTTTACCATAGCAACCAAGTAACAAATCTCATATCTTTGCACTAAAAATCGTACAGACTTCCGAGTTGACTTATTTCACTCAAGATGGCAAGGAGCATTGTTGGATGTTACTTTGGTAACTGCCTAGCAACCAAATGGGGTTACCCTAGCAACCAAGAAACAAATCACATATCTCTGCACAAGAAAATCACAGAGACTTCCGGGTTGACTTATTTCACTCAGGATGGCAAGGAGCATTGTTGGCTGTCACCTTGGTAACTGCCTAGCAACCAGATGGGGTTACCCTAGCAACCAAGAAACAAATCACATATCTCTGCACAAGAAAATCACAGAGACTTCCGGGTTGACTTATTTCACTCAGGATGGCAAGGAGCATTGTTGGCTGTTACCTTGGTAACTGCCTAGCAACCAGATGGGGTTACCCTAGCAACCAAGAAACAAATCACATATCTCTGCACAAGAAAATAACAGAGACTTCCGGGTTGACCTATTTCACTCAGGATGGCAAGGAGCATTGTTGGCTGTCACCTTGGTAACTGCATATCAACCAGATGGGTTTCCCTAGCAACCATGGAACAACACCTATATCTCTGCACCAGAACATCCTACTGTCATGGGGGTGGCCTCTTTCAACTTTGGGCAGTAGGTGGGACATTGTGGTAAGAAATTTTGCCACGGCAAGCACCACTCACATTTTCTTCAGGAAATGTACATTCTAGTTAGTGGTGCTTGCCAAAGGCAAGGCATCACTATTGTTATTGCTCATACTTATTATTATTAGTGGTGCTTGCCATAGGCAAAGCATCACTATTGTTCTCTTGCATACTTATTAGGTTGGCTTGAGAAAGCCAACTTACTGAAATCCTATTTAAACTTATTATTATTATTATTATTAGGTTGGCTTGAGAAAGCCAACTTACTGAAATCCTATTTAAACTTATTATTATTATTATTATTAGGTTGGCTTGAGAAAGCCAACTTACTGAAATACTATTTAAACTTATTATTATTAGGTTGGCTTGAGAAAGCCAACTTACTGAAATCCTATTTAAACTTATTATTATTAGTGGTGCTTGCCATAGGCAAAGCATCACTATTGTTCTCTTGCATAAATTATTCCACACAAAGTTTGGCGCGCTACTCCTCCCGCAGCTTTTGTCACAGACCCCTGAGTGAGGCATCAAATCGTGCGGCTCATTGAGGAGAGGTGTGCTATATCTTTTCTAAGCGATCGGGTGTACGATGTTCGAACAGCGGACGAAAAAGCGGCCAAAAAAGTCCCATTGACTTTACATTGCGGAATGTTCAGAAATTTAAATCCCAACTGACATTTTCACACACACAGACAAAAAAGGGCCTGTCAGCCCTGCGTCTCTCTCTCTCTCTCCCTCAGAGGATTTCTTTTATCAAGCAGCCAATAAAAATCTTCATAGCCACACCTTAAAGCATGCTAAAAATGTGCTAGCATCATGCTAACATATGCTGGCATCACCTAGCGAAGTGCTAAAACATGCTATAAACGTGTTAGCAACATGCTAACACATGTTGGCATCGCCTAGCGAAGTGCTAAAACATGCTAAAAACATGATAACAACATGCTAACACATGCTAGTATTGCCTAGCGAAGTGTTAAAACATGCTAAAAACGTGCTAGCATCATGCTAACACATGCTGGCATCGCCTAGCGAAGTGCTAAAACATGCTAAAAACGTGCTCGCAACATGCTAACACATGTTGGCATCGCCTAGCGAAGTGCTAAAACATGCTAAAAACGTGCTAGCATCATGCTAACACATGCTGCCATTGCATAGCAAAGTACTAAAACATGTTAAAACGTGCTAGCATTATGCTAATGCATGTTAGCATTGCTTAGGGGATTGCTAAAACATGTTAAAAACATGATAGCATCATGCTAACACTTGTTGGCATTGCCAAACAAAGTGCTAAAACATGCTAAAAACGTGCTAGTATCATGCTAACACATGCTAGCTTCACCTAGCGAAGTGCTAAAACATTCTAAAAACGTGCTAGTATCATGCTAACACATGCTAGCTTCACCTAGCGAAGTGCTAAAATATGTTAAAATGTGTTAGCATTATGCTAATGCATGTTAGCATTGCTTAGGGGATTGCTAAAACATGTTAAAAACGTGCTAGCATCATGCTAACACATGTTAGCATTGCCAAACAAAGTGCTAAAACATGCTAAAAACGTGTTAGTATCATGCTAACACATGCTAGCTTCACCTAGTGAAGTGCTAAAACATTCTAAAAACGTGATACCATCATGAAAAACACGTGTTAGCAACATTCTATGACCTTTATTTTAGTGCTTAGATACAAGTTAGAAAATGCTATTTGACGAGTTTTGCCACGGCAAGCACCACTCACATTTTCTTCAGGAAATGTACATTCTAGTTATTATTATTATTATTAGTGGTGCTTGCAAAGCAACACTATTGTAATCTCACATACTTATTTTTCTTCTTCTTCTTCTTCTTCTTCTTCCGTACAAAACTTCGGCACCTAACTCGTCCCGCACCTTTTGGCGTAGACCCATGAATGAGGTGTCAAATCGTGCGGCTCATTGAGGAGAGGTGTGCTATGACTTTTATAAGCGATCGGGGGTACGGTGTTTGCACCAGGGGCAAAAAATTGGGCAAAAAATCCCATTGACTTAACATTGCGCCGAACTTTGACGAGTCATAGCTCAAAGCGAGGATTTCGCAGAGACATGTGATTTACCACATTTGAAGAGGCTGACAGGCTCTGTGAGAACATACCTCACAATGGGGTAAAAGTTGCACCCCTGGGGGGCAGGAGCTGCCCAAAGTTGCCCCAATGTAAGTCAATGGAATTTTTTTCAAAATTTTTTGGTCGAAAACCCACAAATGAGGCGTCAAATCGTGCGGATTATTTGGGAATGGTGTCCTATGACTTTTATAATCGATCGGGGGTACGGTGATTGCCCCAGGGGCAAAAAATTGGGTAAAAAATCCCATTGACTTAACATTGCGCCGAACTTTGACGAGTCATAGCTCAGATCGAGGATTTCACAGAGACGTGTGATTAACCAGATTTGAAGAGGCTGACAGGCTCTGTGAGAACATACCTCACAATGGGGTAAAAGTTGCACCCCTGGGGGGCATGAGCTGCCCAAAGTTGCCCCAATGTTAAGTCTATGGTAGATTTTGTATTGAACATAACTCTGGATCACAGTGTCTTAGAGACAAGGGGGCGGGCTCATTTTACTCAGATGACCAATCAGTCTCTCAGGATCATTGTGAAGCTATCAAGCCACGCCCTAGCAACCATTTAGAGCACCTTAGCAACAACTCCCATAGACTTCCATTGAAAGAGATCAAAGGGATATCTCCGGACTGAATTATCATAGAAACACGAGGGTGGTCTCGTTTGACTTGGGGCAGTAAAACAGCCAATCATGAATCCCCTCAACACTTCCTAGCCCCTCCCTAGCAACCATTTTCGAGCACCTTAGCAACCAAAATCCAAAGAGAGATATCTTCCATTCTGAATGTCACAGAGGCATGGGAGTTGGTTTGTATCATTCATACTGACAAGCAGCCATTGGATATTCATCATTGGCAGCTGCCAAGCCACTCCCTAGCAACAATTTGGAGCACCCTAGCAACCACATTTATTGATTTCAATTGAAGTAAGATATCTTCAGATCAGAATGTCCTAGAGACATGATAGTTGCTTTGTTTTAATTGGGTGAGTAATCAGTCTTCATCTTTCATCATGTGAACTACTTAGCCATGCCCTAGCAACCATTTAAAGCACCCTAGCAACAAAACACCATTGACATCCATTCAATATCACTAAGATGTGTATCTTAGGATCAGAATGTCGTAGAGACTTCCGGGTTGACTTATTTCACTCAGGATGGAAAGTAGACTTGATAAATATCACCCTGGTAACTGCCTAGCAACCAAATGGGGTTACCCTAGCAACCAATAAACAAATCACATATCTCTGCACAAGAAAATCACAGAGACTTCCGGGTTGACTTATTTCACTCAGGATGGCACGGAGCATTGTTTGCTGTCACCTTGGTAACTGCCTAGCAACCAGATGGGGTTACCCTAGCAACCAAGAAATAAATCACATATCTCTGCACAAGAAAATCACAGAGACTTCCGGGTTGACTTATTTCACTCAGGATGGCAAGGAGCATTGTTGCCTGTCACCTTGGTAACTGCCTAGCAACCAGATGGGGTTACCCTAGCAACCAAGATACAAATCACACATCTCTGCACAAGAAAATCACAGAGACTACCGGGTTGACTTATTTCACTCAGGATGGCAAGGAGCATTGTTGGCTGTCACCTTGGTAACTGCCTAGCAACCAGATGGGGTTACCCTAGCAACCAATTAACAAATCACGTATCTCTGAACCAGAAAATCGTAGAGATTCCAGGTTGACTTAATTCAGTCAGGATGGCAAGGAGCATTCTTGGCTGTCACCTTGGTAACTGCCTAGCAACCAGATGGGGTTACCCTAGCAACCAAGAAACAAATCACATATCTCTGTACTAGAAAATCACAGAGACTTCCGGGTTGACTTATTTCAGTCAGGATGGCAAGGAGCATTGTTGCCTGTCACCTTGGTAACTGCCTAGTAACCAGATGGGGTTACCCTAGCAACCAATAAACAAATCACATATCGCTGCACAAGAAAATCACAGAGACTTCCGGGTTGACTTATTTCACTCAGGAGAGCAAGGAGCATTGTTGGCTGTCACCTTGGTAACTGCCTAGCAACCAGATGGGGTTACCCTAGCAACCAAGAAACAAATCACATATCTCTGTACTACAAAATCGTAGAGACTTCCGGATTGACTTATTTTACTCAGGATGGTAAGTAGCATTGGTGGCTGTCACCTTAGTAACTGCATATCAACCAGATGGGTTTCCCTAGCAACCATGGAACAACACCAATATCTCTGCACCAGAACATCCTACTGTCATGGGGGTGGCCTCTTTCAACTTTGGGCAGTAGGTGGGACATTGTGGTAAGAAATTTTGCCACGGCAAGCACCACTCACATTTTCTTCAGGAAATGTACATTCTAGTTAGTGGTGCTTGCAAAGCAACACTATTGTAATCTCACATACTTATTTTTCTTCTTCTTCTTCTTCTTCTTCTTCTTCCGTACAAAACTTCGGCGCGTAACTCGTCCCACACCTTTTGGCGTAGACCCATGAATGAGGTGTCAAATCGTGCGGCTCATTAAGGAGAGGTGTGCTATGACTTTTATAAGCGATCGGGGGTACGGTGTTTGCCCCAGGGGCAAAAAATTGGGCAAAAAATCCCATTGACTTAACATTGAGCCGAACTTTGACGAGTTATAGCTCAGAGCGAGGATTTCACAGAGACGTGTGATTTACCACTTTTGAAGAGGCTGACAGGCTCTCTGAGAACATACCTCACAATGGGGTAAAAGTTGCACCCCTTGGGGGCAGGAGCTGCCCAAAGTTGCCCCAATGTAAGTCAATGGAATTTTTTTAAAAATATTTTGCTCGCAGACCCACAAATGAGGCGTCAAATCGTGCGGATTATTTGGGAATGGTGTGCTATGACTTCTATAAGTGATCGGGGGTACGGTATTTGCCCCAGGGGCAAAAAATTGTGCAAAAAATCCCACTGACTTAACATTGCGCCAAACTTTGACAAGTTATAGCTCAGAGCAAGGATTTCACAGACACGTGTGATTTACCACATTTGAAGAGGCTGACAGGCTCTGTGAGAACATACCTCACAATGGGGTAAAAGTTGCACCCCTTGGGGGCAGGAGCTGCCCAAATTTGCCCCAATGTTAAGTCTATGGTAGATTTTGTATTGAACATAACTCTGGATCACAGTGTCTTAGAGAAAAGGGGGCGGGCTCATTTTACTCAGACGACCAATCAGTCTCTCAGGATCATTGTGAAGCTATCAAGCCACGCCCTAGCAACCATTTACAGTACCTTAGCAACAAGTCCCATAGACTTCCATTGAAAGAGATCAAAGGGATTTCTCTGGACTGAATTATCATAGAAACACAAGGGTGGTCTCGTTTGACTTGGGCCAGTAAAACAGCCAATCATGAATCCCCTCAACACTTCCTAGCCCCTCCCTAGCAACCACTTTCGAGCACCTTAGCAACCAAAATCCAAAGAGAGATATCTTCCATTCTGAATGTCACAGAGGCATGGGAGTTGGTTTATATCATTCATACTGACAAGCAGCCTTTGGAGATTCATCATTGGCAGCTGCCAAGCCACTCCCTAGCAACAATTTAGAGCACCCTAGCAACCACATTTATTGATTTCAATTACAGTAAGATATCTTCAGATCAGAATGTCCTAGAGACATGATAGTTGCTTTGTTTTAACTGGGTGAGTAATCAGTCTTCAGCTTTCATCATGTGAACTACTTAGCCACGCCCTAGCAACCATTTAAAGCACCCTAGCAACAAAGAACCGTTGACATCCATTCAAAATCACTAAGATGTGTATCTTAGGATCAGAATGACATAGAGACTTCCGGGTTGACTTATTTCACTCAGGATGGCAATGAGCATTGTTCCCTGTCACCTTTATAACTGCCTAGCAACCAGATGGGGTTACCCTAGCAACCAAGAAACAAATCAAATATCTCTGCACAAGAAAATCACAGAGACTTCCGGGTTGACTTATTTCACTCTGGATGGCAAGGAGCATTGTTTGCTGTCACCTTGGTAACTGCCTAGCAACCAGATGGGGTTACCCTAGCAACCAAGAAACAAATCACATATCTCTGCACAAGAAAATCACAGAGACTTCCGGGTTGACTTATTTCACTCAGGATGGCAAGGAGCATTGTTGGCTGTCACCTTGGTTACTGCCTAGCAACCAGATGGGGTTACCCTAGCAACCAAGAAACAAATCACATATCTCTGCACAAGAAAATCACAGAGACATCCGGGTTGACTTAATTCACTCAGGATGGCAAGGAGCATTGTTGGCTGTCACCTTTGTAACTGCCTAGCAACCAAATGGGGTTACCCTAGCAACCAAGTAACAAATCACTTATCTCTGCACAAGAAAATCACAGAGACTTCCGTGTTGACTTATTTCACTCAGGATGGCAAGGAGCATTGTTGGCTGTCACCTTGGTAACTGCCTAGCAACCAGATGGGGTTACCCTAGCAACCAAGTAACAAATCACATATCTCTGTACTAGAAAATTGTACAGACTTCCGGGTTGAATTAATTTACTCAGCAACCAATGCTACTTGCCATCCTGTCACCTTAGTAACTGCATATCAACCAGATGGGTTTCCCTAGCAACCATGGAACAACACCAATATCTCTGCACCAGAACATCCTACTGTCATTGGGGTGGCCTCTTTCAACTTTGGGCAGTAGGTGGGACATTGTGGTAAGAAATTTTGCCACGGCAAGCACCACTCACATTTTCTTCAGGAAATGTACATTCTAGTTAGTGGTGCTTGCAAAGCAACACTATTGTAATCTCACATACTTATTTTTCTTCTTCTTCTTCTTCTTCTTCTTCTTCCGTACAAAACTTCGGCACCTAACTCGTCCCGCACCTTTTGGCGTAGACCCATGAATGAGGTGTCAAATCGTGCGGCTCATTGAGGAGAGGTGTGCTATGACTTTTCTAAGCGATCGGGTGTACGATGTTCGAACAGCGGACGAAAAAGAGGCCAAAAAAGTCCCATTGACTTTACATTGCGGAATGTTCAGAAATTTAAATCCCAACTGACATTTTCACACACACAGACAAAAAAGGGCCTGTCAGCCCTGCGTCTCTCGCTCTCTCTCCCTCAGAGGATTTCTTTTATCAAGCAGCCAATAAAAATCTTCATAGCCACACCCTAAAACATGCTAAAAATGTGCTAGCATCATGCTAACATATGCTGGCATCACCTAGCGAAGTGCTAAAACATGCTATAAACGTGTTAGCAACATGCTAACACATGCTGGCATCGCCTAGCGAAGTGATAAAACATGCTAAAAACATGCTAGCTACATGCTAAAACATGTTGGCATCGCCTAGCGAAGTGCTAAAACATGCTAAAAACGTGCTAACAACATGCTAACACATGCTAGTATTGCCTAGCGAAGTGTTAAAACATGCTAAAAACGTGCTAGCATCATGCTAACACATGCTGGCATCACCTAGCGAAGTGCTAAAAAATGTTAAAACATGCTAGCATTATGCTAATGCATGCTGGCATTGCTTAGGGGATTGCTAAAACATATTAAAAACATGCTAGCATCATGCTAACACATGTTTGCATCGCCTAGTGAAGTGCTAAAACATGCTAAAATGTGTTAGCATCATGCTAACACATGCTGGCATCGCCTAGCGAAGTGCTAAAACATGTTAAAACGTGCTAGCATTATGCTAATTCATATTAGCATTGCTTAGGGGATTGCTAAAACATGCTAAAAACGTGCTAACACCATGCTAACACATGCTAGTAGTGCCTATCAAAATGTTAAAACATGCTAAAAATGTGCTAGCATCATGCTAACACATGCTGGCATTGCCTAGCAAAGTGCTAAAACATGTTAAAATGTGCTAGCATTATGCTAATGCAGGTTAGCATTGCTTAGGGGATTGCTAAAATATGTTGAAAACGTGCTAACATCATGCTAATACATGTTAGCATCGCTTAGCGAAGTGCTAAAATATGTTAAAACATGCTAGCATTATGCTAATGCATGTTAGCATTGCTTAGGGGATTGCTAAAACATGTTAAAATGTGCTGGCATCATGCTAACACATGTTAGCATTGCCAAACAAAGTGCTAAAACATGCTAAAACGTGCTAGTATCATTCTAACACATGATAGCTTCACCTAGTGAAGTGCTAAAACATTCTAAAATGTGCTACCATCATGAAAAACACATGTTAGCAACATTCTATGACCTTTATTTTAGTGCTTAGAAACAAGTTAGGAAATGCTATTTGACGAGTTTTGCCACGGCAATCACCACTCACATTTTCTTCAGGAAATGTACATTCTAGTTATAATTATTATTATTCCACACATAGTTTGGCGCGCTACTCCTCCCGCAGCTTTTGTCACAGACCCCTGAGTGAGGCATCAAATCGTGCGGCTCATTGAGGAGAGGTGTGCTATATCTTTTCTAAGCGATCGGGTGTACGATGTTCGAACAGCGGACGAAAATGCGGCCAAAAAAGTCCCATTGACTTTACATTGCGGAATGTTCAGAAATTTAAATCCCAACTGACATTTTCACACACACAGACAAAAAAGGGCCTGTCAGCCCTGCGTCTCTCTCTCTCTCTCTCTCTCTCTCTCTCTCTCTCTCTCTCTCTCTCTCTCTCCCTCAGAGGATTTCTTTTATCAAGCAGCCAATAAAAATCTTCATAGCCACACCCTAAAACATGCTAAAAACGTGTTAGCAACATGCTAACACATGCTGACATCGCCTAGCGAAGTGCAAAAACATGCTAAAAACGTGCTCGCAACATGCTAACACATGTTGGCATCGCCTAGCGAAGTGCTAAAACAATTCTAAAAACGTGCTAGCATCATGCTAACACATGCTGGCATTGCCTAGCAAAGTGCTAAAACATGTTAAAACGTGCTAGCATTATGCTAATGCATGTTAGCATTGCTTAGGGGATTGCTAAAACATGTTAAAAATGTGCTAGCATCATGCTAACACATGTTAGCATTGCCAAACAAAGTGCTAAAACATGCTAAAAACGTGTTAGTATCATGCTAACACATGCTAGCTTCACCTAGTGAAGTGCTAAAACATTCTAAAAACGTGATACCATCATGAAAAACACGTGTTAGCAACATTCTATGACCTTTATTTTAGTGCTTAGATACAAGTTAGAAAATGCTATTTGACGAGTTTTGCCACGGCAAGCACCACTCACATTTTCTTCAGGAAATGTACATTCTAGTTATAATTATTATTATTCCACACATAGTTTGGCGCGCTACTCCTCCCGCAGCTTTTGTCACAGACCCCTGAGTGAGGCATCAAATCGTGCGGCTCATTGAGGAGAGGTGTGCTATATCTTTTCTAAGCGATCGGGTGTACGATGTTCGAACAGCGGACGAAAAAGCGGCCAAAAAAGTCCCATTGACTTTACATTGCGGAATGTTCAGAAATTTAAATCCCAACTGACATTTCCACACACACAGACAAAAAAGGGCCTGTCAGCCCTGCGTCTCTCTCTCTCTCTCCCTCAGAGGATTTCTTTTATCAAGCAGCCAATAAAAATCTTCATAGCCACACCCTGAAACATGCTAAAAATGTGCTAGCATCATGCTAACATATGCTGGCATCACCTAGCGAAGTGCTAAAACATGCTATAAACGTGTTAGCAACATGCTAACACATGCTGGCATCGCCTAGCGAAGTGCTAAAACATGCTAAAAACGTGCTCGCAACATGGTAACACATGTTGGCATCGCCTAGCGAAGTGCTAAAACATGCTAAAAACGTGATAACAACATGCTAACACATGCTAGTATTGTCTAGCGAAGTGTTAAAACATGCTAAAAACGTGCTAGCATCATGCTAACACATGCTGGCATCGCCTAGCGAAGTGCTAAAACATGTTAAAACGTGCTAGCATTATGCTAATGCATGTTAGCATTGCTTAGGGGATTGCTAAAACATGTTAAAAATCGTGCTAGCATCATGCTAACACATGTTAGCATCGCCAAACGAAGTGCTAAAACATGCTAAAAACGTGCTAGTATCATGCTAACACATGCTAGCTTCACCTAGCGAAGTGCTAAAACATGTTAAAACGTGCTAGCATTATGCTAATGCATGTTAGCATTGCTTAGGGGATTGCTAAAACATGTTAAAAACGTGCTAGCATCATGCTAACACATGTTAGCATCGCCAAACGAAGTGCTAAAACATGCAAAAAAACGTGCTAGTATCATGCTAACACATGCTAGCTTCACCTAGCGAAGTGCTAAAACATGTTAAAACGTGCTACCATCATGAAAAACACGTGTTAGCAACATTCTGTGACCTTTATTTTAGTGCTTAGACACAAGTTAGAAAATGCTATTTGATGAGTTTTGCCACGGCAAGCACCACTCACATTTTCTTCAGGAAATGTACATTCTAGTTATTATTATTATAATTATTATTATTCCACACATAGTTTGGCGCGCTACTCCTCCTGCAGCTTTTGTCACAGACCCCTGAGTGAGGCATCAAATCGTGCGGCTCATTGAGGAGAGGTGTGCTATATCTTTTCTAAGCGATCGGGGGTACGGTGTTTGCCCCAGGGGCAAAAAATTGGGCAAAAAATCCCATTGACTTAACATTGAGCCGAACTTTGACGAGTCATAGCTCAGAGTGAGGATTTCACAGAGACGTGTTATTTACCACATTTGAAGAGGCTGACAGGCTCTGTTAGAACATATCTCACAATGGGGTAAAAGTTTTACCCCTGGGGGGCAGGAGCTGCCCAAAATTGCCCCAATGTAAGTCAATGGAATTTTTTGCAAAAATTTTTGGTCGCAAACCCACGAATGAGGCGTCAAATCGTGCGGATTATTTGGGAATGGTGTGCTATGACTTTTATAAGCGATCGGGGGTACGGTGTTTGCCCCAGGGGCAAAAAATTGGGCAAACAATCCCATTGACTTAACATTGAGCCGAATTTTGACGAGTCATAGCTCAGAGCAAGGATTTCGCAGAGACGTGTGATTTACCTCATTTGAAGAGGCTGACAGGCTCTGTGAGAACGTACATCACAATGGGGTAAAAGTTGCACCCCTGGGGGGCAGGAGCTGCCCAAATTTGCCCCAATGTTAAGTCTATGGTAGATTTTGTATTGAACATAACTCTGGATCACAGTGTCTTACAGACAAGGGGGCGGGCTCATTTTACTCAGACGACCAATAAGTCTCTCAGGATCATTGTGAAGCTATCAAGCCACGCCCTAGCAACCATTTACAGCACCTTAGCAACAAGTCCCATAGACTTCCATTGAAAAAGATCAAAGGGATTTCTCCGGACTGAATTATCATAGAAACACGAGGGTGGTCTCGTTTGACTTGGGGCAGTAAAACAGCCTATCATGAATCCCCTCAACACTTCCTAGCCCCTCCCTAGCAACCATTTTCGAGCACCTTAGCAACCAAAATCCAAATAGAGTCATCTTCCATTCTGAATGTCACAGAAGCATGGGAGTTGGTTTATATCATTCATACTGACAAGAAGCCTTTGGAGATTCATCATTGGCAGCTGCCAAGCCACTCCCTAGCAACAATTTAGAGCACCCTAGCAACAACATTTATTGATTTAAATTACAGTAAGATATCTTCAGATCAGAATGTCCTAGAGACATGATAGTTGCTTTGTTTTCATTGGGTGAGTAATCAGTCTTCAGCATTCATCATGAGAACTACTTAGCCACGCCCTAGCAACCAATTAAAGCACCCTAGCAACAAAGAACCTTTGACATCCATTCAAAATCACTAAGATGTGCATCTTAGGATCAGAATGACGTAGAGACTTCAGGGTTGACTTATTTCACTCAAGATGGAAAGTAGACTTGATAAATATCACCCTGGTAACTGCCTAGCAACCAAATGGGGTTACCCTAGCAACCAAGAAACAAATCACATATCTCTGCACAAGAAAATCACAGAGACTTCCGGTTTGACTTATTTCACTCAGGATGGCAAGGAGCATTGTTGCCTGTCACCTTGGTAACTGCCTAGCAACCAGATGGGGTTTCCCTAGCAACCAAGAAACAAATCACATATCTCTGCACAAGAAAATCACAGAGACTTCCGGGTTGACTTATTTCACTCAGGATGGCAAGGAGCATTGTTGGCTGTCACCTTGGTAACTGCCTAGCAACCAGATGGGGTTACCCTAGCAACCAATTAACAAATCACATATCTCTGCACAAGAAAATCACAGAGACTTCCGGGTTGACTTATTTCACTCAGGATGGCAAGGAGCATTGTTGGCTGTCACCTTGATAACTGCTTAGCAACCAGATGGGGTTACCCTAGCAACCAAGTAACAAATCATATATCTCTGTACTAGAAAATCGTAGAGACTTCCGTGTTGACTTATTTTACTCAGGATGGTAAGTAGCATTGGTGGCTGTCACCTTAGTAACTACATATCAACCAGATGGTTTTCCCTAGCAACCATGTAACAACACCAATATCTCTGCACCAGAACATCCTACTGTCATGGGGGTGGCCTCTTTCAACTTTTGGCAGTAGGTGGGACATTGTGGTAAGAAATTTTGCCACGGCAAGCACCACTCACATTTTCTTCAGGAAATGTACATTCTAGTTATTATTATTATTAGGTTGGCTTGAGAAAGCCAACTTACTGAAATCCTATTTAAACTTATTATTAGGTTGGCTTGAGAAAACCAACTTACTGAAATCCTATTTAAACTTATTAGTGGTGCTTGCAAAGCAACACTATTGTAATCTCACATACTTATTTTTCTTCTTCTTCTTCTTCTTCTTCTTCTTCCGTACAAAACTTCGGCACCTAACTCGTCCCGCACCTTTTGGCGTAGACCCATGAATGAGGTGTCAAATCGTGCGGCTCATTGAGGAGAGGTGTGCTATGACTTTTATAAGCGATCGGGGGTACGGTGTTTGCCCCAGGGGCAAAAAATTGGGCAAAAAATCCCATTGACTTAACATTGCGCCGAACTTTGACGAGTCATAGCTCAAAGCGAGGATTTCGCAGAGACATGTGATTTACCACATTTGAAGAGGCTGACAGGCTCTGTGAGAACATACCTCACAATGGGGTAAAAGTTGCACCCCTGGGGGGCAGGAGCTGCCCAAAGTTGCCCCAATGTAAGTCAATGGAATTTTTTTCAAAATTTTTTGGTCGAAAACCCACAAATGAGGCGTCAAATCGTGCAGATTATTTGGGAATGGTGTCCTATGACTTTTATAATCGATCGGGGGTACGGTGATTGCCCCAGGGGCAAAAAATTGGGCAAAAAATCCCATTGACTTAACATTGCGCCGAACTTTGACGAGTCATAGCTCAGATCGAGGATTTCACAGAGACGTGTGATTAACCAGATTTGAAGAGGCTGACAGGCTCTGTGAGAACATACCTCACAATGGGGTAAAAGTTGCACCCCTGGGGGGCATGAGCTGCCCAAAGTTGCCCCAATGTTAAGTCTATGGTAGATTTTGTATTGAACATAACTCTGGATCACAGTGTCTTAGAGACAAGGGGGCGGGCTCATTTTACTCAGATGACCAGTCAGTCTCTCAGGATCATTGTGAAGCTATCAAGCCACGCCCTAGCAACCATTTAGAGCACCTTAGCAACAACTCCCATAGACTTCCATTGAAAGAGATCAAAGGGATATCTCCGGACTGAATTATCATAGAAACACGAGGGTGGTCTCGTTTGACTTGGGGCAGTAAAACAGCCAATCATGAATCCCCTCAACACTTCCTAGCCCCTCCCTAGCAACCATTTTCGAGCACCTTAGCAACCAAAATCCAAAGAGAGATATCTTCCATTCTGAATGTCACAGAGGCATGGGAGTTGGTTTGTATCATTCATACTGACAAGCAGCCATGGGATATTCATCATTGGCAGCTGCCAAGCCACTCCCTAGCAACAATTTGGAGCACCCTAGCAACCACATTTATTGATTTCAATTGAAGTAAGATATCTTCAGATCAGAATGTCCTAGAGACATGATAGTTGCTTTGTTTTAATTGGGTGAGTAATCAGTCTTCATCTTTCATCATGTGAACTACTTAGCCACGCCCTAGCAACCATTTAAAGCACCCTAGCAACAAAACACCATTGACATCCATTCAATATCACTAAGATGTGTATCTTAGGATCAGAATGTCGTAGAGACTTCCGGGTTGACTTATTTCACTCAGGATGGAAAGTAGACTTGATAAATATCACCCTGGTAACTGCCTAGCAACCAAATGGGGTTACCCTAGCAACCAATAAACAAATCACATATCTCTGCACAAGAAAATCACAGAGACTTCCGGGTTGACTTATTTCACTCAGGATGGCACGGAGCATTGTTTGCTGTCACCTTGGTAACTGCCTAGCAACCAGATGGGGTTACCCTAGCAACCAAGAAATAAATCACATATCTCTGCACAAGAAAATCACAGAGACTTCCGGGTTGACTTATTTCACTCAGGATGGCAAGGAGCATTGTTGCCTGTCACCTTGGTAACTGCCTAGCAACCAGATGGGGTTACCCTAGCAACCAAGAAACAAATCACACATCTCTGCACAAGAAAATCACAGAGACTACCGGGTTGACTTATTTCACTCAGGATGGCAAGGAGCATTGTTGGCTGTCACCTTGGTAACTGCCTAGCAACCAGATGGGGTTACCCTAGCAACCAATTAACAAATCACGTATCTCTGAACCAGAAAATCGTAGAGATTCCAGGTTGACTTATTTCAGTCAGGATGGCAAGGAGCATTCTTGGCTGTCACCTTGGTAACTGCCTAGCAACCAGATGGGGTTACCCTAGCAACCAAGAAACAAATCACATATCTCTGTACTAGAAAATCACAGAGACTTCCGGGTTGACTTATTTCAGTCAGGATGGCAAGGAGCATTGTTGCCTGTCACCTTGGTAACTGCCTAGTAACCAGATGGGGTTACCCTAGCAACCAATAAACAAATCACATATCGCTGCACAAGAAAATCACAGAGACTTCCGGGTTGACTTATTTCACTCAGGAGAGCAAGGAGCATTGTTGGCTGTCACCTTGGTAACTGCCTAGCAACCAGATGGGGTTACCCTAGCAACCAAGAAACAAATCACATATCTCTGTACTACAAAATCGTAGAGACTTCCGGTTTGACTTATTTTACTCAGGATGGTAAGTAGCATTGGTGGCTGTCACCTTAGTAACTGCATATCAACCAGATGGGTTTCCCTAGCAACCATAGAACAACACCAATATCTCTGCACCAGAACATCCTACTGTCATGGGGGTGGCCTCTTTCAACTTTGGGCAGTAGGTGGGACATTGTGGTAAGAAATTTTGCCACGGCAAGCACCACTCACATTTTCTTCAGGAAATGTACATTCTAGTTATTATTATTATTATTCTGAGACTAAATTTCTAAATGTAACTCCTCCTAGAGCTTTTAAGCTACATGCACCAAACTCGGCACAGACCTTCAGACTAATCCCGAATAGTGTGCTATATCTTTTCTAACAGATCGGACTTACGGTTTTCCTAAAAATGACGATCAAAACTCGGAAAAAATCCCATTGATTAACATTGCGGAATGTTTAGAAATTTAAATCCCAACTGACGTTTTCACACACAGAGACAAAAAAGGGCCTGTCAGCCCTGCGTCTCTCCCTCTCTCTCTCCCTCAGAGGATTTCTTTTATCAAGCAGCCAATAAGTAATGACCTAAAATCTTCATAGCCACAGTATAGTAGCTTCCAGGTTGACTTGATTCACTCAGTATGGAAAGGAGGCTTGATAAGTATCACCCTGGTAACTGCATAGCAACCAGACAGGGTTACCCTAGCAACCAAATAACAAATCACATATTTCTGCACCAGAAAATCATACAGACATCCTGTTTCACTTATTTCACTCAGGATGGAAAGTAGCCTTGATATGTATCACTCTGGTAACTGCCTAGCAACCAGATGGGGTTACCCTAGCAACCAAGTAACAAATCACATATCTCTGCACCAGAAAATCATACAGACTTCCTGTTTCACTTATTTCACTCAGGATGGAAAGTAGCCTTGATATGTATCACTCTGGTAACTGCCTAGCAACCAGATGAGGTTACCCTAGCAACCAAGTAACAAATCACATATCTCTGCAACAGAAAATCAAAGAGACTTCCGGGTTGACTTATTTCACTCAGGATGGAAAGCAGCCTTGATATGTATCACTCTGGTAACTGCCTAGCAACCAGATGTGATTACCCTAGCAACCAAGTAACAAATCACATATCTCTGCAACAGAAAATCATAGAGACTTCCGGGTTGACTTAATTCACTCAGGATGGAAAGTAGCCTTGATATGTATCACTCTGGTAACTGCCTAGCAACCAGACGGGGTTACCCTAGCAACCAAGTAACAAATCACATATCTCTGCACCAGAAAATCGTAGAGACTACCTGTTTCACTTATTTCACTCAGGATGGAAAGTAGCCTTGATATGTATCACTCTGGTAACTGCATAGCAACCAGACAGGGTTACCTTAGCAACCAAGTAACAAATCACATATCTTTGAACCAGAACATCGTAGACACTTAGGGGTTGACATATTTCACACAGGATTGCAAGGAGCCTTATGAGTATCACTTTGGTAACTGCCTAGCAACCAGATGTGTTTACCCTAGCAACCAAGTAACAAATCACATATCTCTGCACCAGAAAATCATAGAGACTTCCTGTTTCACTTATTTCACTCAGGATGGAAAGTAGCCTTGATATGTATCCCTCTGGTAACTGCCTAGCAACCAGATGCGATTACCCTAGCAACCAAGTAACAAATCACATATCTTTGAACCAGAACATCGTAGAGACTTAGGGGTTAACATATTTCACACAGGATTGCAAGGAGCCTTGATATGTATCACTCTGGTAACTGCCTAGCAACCAGACGGGGTTACCCTAGCAACCAAGTAACAAATCACATATATCTGCACCAGAAAATCAGAGACTTCCTGTTTCACTTATTTCACTCAGGATGGAAAGTAGCCTTGATATGTATCACTCTGGTAACTGCCTAGCAACCAGATGTGATTACCCTAGCAACCAAGTAACAAATCACATATCTCTGCAACAGAAAATCAGAGAGACTTCCGGGTTGACTTATTTCACTCAGGATGGAAAGTAGCCTTGATATGTATCACTCTGGTAACCGCCTAGCAACCAGATGTGATTACCCTAGCAACCAAGTAACAAATCACATATCTCTGCATCAGAAAATCATAGAGACTTCCGGGTTGACTTGATTCACTCAGGATGGAAAGTAGCCTTGATATGTATCACTCTGGTAACTGCCTAGCAACCAGACGGGGTTACCCTAGCAACCAAGTAACAAATCACATATATCTGCACCAGTATATCGTAGAGACTACCTGTTTCACTTATTTCACTCAGGATGGAAAGTAGCCTTGATATGTATCACTCTGGTAACTGCATAGCAACCAGACAGGGTTACCTTAGCAACCAAGTAACAAATCACATATCTTTGAACCAGAACATCGTAGAGACTTAGGGGTTGACATATTTCACACAGGATTGCAAGGAGCCTTATGAGTATCACTTTGGTAACTGCCTAGTAACCAGATGTGTTTACCCTAGCAACCAAGTAACAAGTCACATATCTCTGCACCAGAAAATCATAGAGACATCCTGTTTCACTTATTTCACTCAAGATGGAAAGTAGCCTTGATATATATCACTCTGGTAACTGCCTATCAACCAGATATGGTTACCCTAGCAACCAAGTAACAAATCACATATCTATGCAACAGAAAATCATAGAGACTTCCGGGTTGACTTTATTCACTCAGAATGAAAAGGAGGCTTGATAAGGATCACCCTGGAAACTGCCTAGCAACCAGATTGGGTTACCCTAGCAACCAAGTAAAAAATGATATATCTATCTATCTATCTATCTATCTATCTATCTATCTGATGGTCAATATCTATCTATCTATCTATCTATCTGAGGGTCAATATCTATCTATCTATCTATCTAACTATCTGCGGGTCAATAACTATCTATCTATCTATCTATCTGTGGGTCATACTCTATCTATCTATATCTCAGGGTCAATGACTATCTGTCTATCTATATATCTGACGGTCAATATCTATCTATCTAAGGGTCAATGACTATCTATCTATCTATCTATCTATCTGAGGGTCAATATCTATCTATCTATCTAGCTATCTGCGGGTCAATAACTATCTATCTATCTATCTACCTATCTGTGGTTCATACTCTATCTATCTATATCTCAGGGTCAATGACTATCTATCTATCTATATATCTGACGGTCAATATCTATCTATCTATCTAAGGGTCAATGACTATCAATCTATCTTTCTATCTTTCTATCTATCTATCTATCTATCTATCTGAGGGTCAATATCTATCTATCTATCTGAGGATCAATATCTATCTATCTATCTATCTATCTATCTAATGGTCAATATCTGTCTATCTATCTATCTATCTATCTATCTATCTGATGGTCAATAACAATCTATCTATATATCTATCTGATGGTCAATAACTATCTATCTATCTATCTATCTATCTATCTATCTGAGGGTCAATATCTATCTATCTATCTATCTATCTATCTATGGGTCATACTCTATCTATCTATCTATCTATCCATCTATCTATCTATCTATCTGAGGGTCAATATCTATCTATCTATCTGAGGGTCAATATCTATCTATCTATCTATCTATCTATCTATCTATCTATCTATCTATCTAATCTATTTGATAGACTGAATGGTTTTATAATCTCTAAACTTTGAACTTTGAAAACTACTACTTATAATTACATCAAACTAGAAACCGTAAATCTTCAAACTTTTACAACTACTTCAAACTTTATGCTAGGCTTTCTCAAGCCAACCTAAAGTTTGTACTCAAACTTTTTAATCTAGTTAGGTTGGCTTGAGAAAGCCAACTTACTGAAATCCTATTTAAACTTATTAGGTTGGCTTGAGAAAGCCAACTTACTGAAATCCTATTTAAACTTATTATTATTATTATTCTTCTGAGACTAAATTTCTAAATGTAACTCCTCCTAGAGCTTTTAAGCTACATGCACCAAACTCGGCACAGACCTTCAGACTAATCCCGAATAGTGTGCTATATCTTTTCTAACTGATCGGACTTACGGTTTTCCTAAAAATGACGATCAAAACTCGGAAAAAATCCCATTGATTAACATTGCGGAATGTTCAGAAATTTAAATCCCAACTGACGTTTTCACACACACAGACGAAAAAGGGCCTGTCAGCCCTGCGTCTCTCCTTCTCTCTCTCCCTCAGAGGATTTCTTTTATCAAGCAGCCAATAAGTAATGACCTAAAATCTTCATAGCCACAGTATAGTAGCTTCCAGGTTGACTTGATTCACTCAGTATGGAAAGGAGGCTTGATAAGTATCACCCTGGTAACTGCATAGCAACCAGACAGGGTTACCCTAGCAACCAAATAACAAATCACATATTTCTGCACCAGAAAATCATACAGACATCCTGTTTCACTTATTTCACTCAGGATGGAAAGTAGCCTTGATATGTATCACTCTGGTAACTGCCTAGCAACCAGATGTGATTACCCTAGCAACCAAGTAACAAATCACATATCTCTGCAACAGAAAATCAGAGAGACTTCCGGGTTGACTTATTTCACTCAGGATGGAAAGTAGCCTTGATATGTATCACTCTGGTAACTGCCTAGCAACCAGATGTGATTACCCTAGCAACCAAGTAACAAATCACATATCTCTGCAACAGAAAATCAAAGAGACTTCCGGGTTGACTTATTTCACTCAGGATGGAAAGCAGCCTTGATATGTATCACTCTGGTAACTGCCTAGCAACCAGATGTGATTACCCTAGCAACCAAGTAACAAATCACATATCTCTGCAACAGAAAATCATAGAGACTTCCGGGTTGACTTTATTCACTCAGGATGGAAAGTAGCCTTGATATGTATCACTCTGGTAACTGCCTAGCAACCAGACGGGGTTACCCTAGCAACCAAGTAACAAATCACATATCTCTGCAACAGAAAATCGTAGAGACTACCTGTTTCACTTATTTCACTCAGGATGGAAAGTAGCCTTGATATGTATCACTCTGGTAACTGCCTAGCAACCAGATGTGATTACCCTAGCAACCAAGTAACAAATCACATATCTCTGCAACAGAAAATCAGAGAGACTTCCGGGTTGACTTATTTCACTCAGGATGGAAAGTAGCCTTGATATGTATCACTCTGGTAACTGCCTAGCAACCAGATGTGATTACCCTAGCAACCAAGTAACAAATCACATATCTCTGCAACAGAAAATCATAGAGACTTCCGGGTTGACTTTATTCACTCAGGATGGAAAGTAGCCTTGATATGTATCACTCTGGTAACTGCCTAGTAACCAGACGGGGTTACCCTAGCAACCAAGTAACAAATCACATATATCTGCACCAGTATATCGTAGAGACTACCTGTTTCACTTATTTCACTCAGGATGGAAAGTAGCCTTGATATGTATCATTCTGGTAACTGCATAGCAACCAGACAGGGTTACCTTAGCAACCAAGTAACAAATCACATATCTTTGAACCAGAACATCGTAGAGACTTAGGGGTTGACATATTTCACACAGGATTGCAAGGAGCCTTATGAGTATCACTTTGGTAACTGCCTAGCAACCAGATGTGTTTACCCTAGCAACCAAGTAACAAGTCACATATCTCTGCACCAGGAAATCATAGAGACTTCCTGTTTCACTTATTTCACTCAGGATGGAAAGTAGCCTTGATATGTATCCCTCTGGTAACTGCCTAGCAACCAGATGCGGTTACCCTAGCAACCAAGTAACAAATAACATATCTTTGAACCAGAACATCGTAGAGACTTAGGGGTTGACATATTTCACACAGGATTGCAAGGAGCCTTATGAGTATCACCTTAGTAACTGCCTAGCAACCAGATGGGGTTACCCTAGCAACCAACTAACAAATCACATATCTCTGCACCAGAAAATCGTAGAGAATTCCGGGTTGACATAATTTATTCAGGATGGAAAGGAGGCTTGATAAGTATCACTCTGGTAACTGCCTAGCAATGACAAGGGCTTACCCTAGCAACAAAATAACAAATCACATAACTCTGCACCAGAAAATCGTAGAGACTTCCTGTTTCACTTATTTTACTCAAGATGGAAAGTAGACTTGATATATATCACTCTGGTAACTGCCTATCAACCAGATATGGTTACCCTAGCAACCAAGTAACAAATCACATATCTATGCAACAGAAAATCATAGAGACTTCCGGGTTGACTTTATTCACTCAGAATGAAAAGGAGGCTTGATAAGGATCACCCTGGAAACTGCCTAGCAACCAGATTGGGTTACCCTAGCAACCAAGTAAAAAATGATATATCTATCTGTCTATCTATCTATCTATCTATCTTTCTGATGGTCAATATCTATCTATCTATCTATCTATCTATCTATCTATCTGAGGGTCAATAACTATCTATCTATCTATCTGTGGGTCATACTCTATCTATCTATATCTCAGGGTCAATGACTATCTGTCTATCTATATATCTGACGGTCAATATCTATCTATCTATCTAAGAGTCAATGACTATCTATCTATCTATCTATCTATCTATCTGAGGGTCAATATCTATCTATCTATCTATCTAACTATCTGCGGGTCAATAACTATCTATCTATCTATCTATCTGTGGTTCATACTCTATCTATCTATATCTCAGGGTCAATGACTATCTATCTATCTATATATCTGACGTTCAATATCTATCTATCTATCTATCTAAGGGTCAATGACTATCAATCTATCTTTCTATCTTTCTATCTATCTATCTATCTATCTGAGGGTCAATATCTATCTATCTATCTGAGGATCAATATCTATCTATCTATCTATCTATCTAATGGTCAATATCTATCTATCTATCTATCTATCTGATGGTCAATAACTATCTATCTATCTATCTATCTATCTGATGGTCAATAACTATCTATCTATCTGAGGGTCAATATCTATCTATCTATCTATCTATCTATCTATCTATCTATGGGTCATACTCTATCTATCTATCTATCTATCTATCTATCTATCTATCTATCTGAGGGTCAATATCTATCTATCTATCTATCTATCTATCTATCTAATCTATTTGATAGACTGAATGGTTTTATAATCTCTAAACTTTGAACTTTGTAAACTACTACTTATAATTACATCAAACTAGAAACCGTAAATCTTCAAACTTTTACAACTACTTCAAACTTTATGCTAGGCTTTCTCAAGCCAACCTAAAGTTTGTACTCAAACTTTTCAATCTAGTTATTATTATTATTCTTCTGAGACTAAATTTCTAAATCTAACTCCTCCTAGAGCTTTTAAGCTACATGCACCAAACTCGGCACAGACCTTCAGACTAATCCCGAATAGTGTGCTATATCTTTTCTAACTGATCGGACTTACGGTTTTCCTAAAAATGACGATCAAAACTCGGAAAAACTCCCATTGACTTAACATTGCGGAATGTTCAGAAATTTAAATCCCAACTGACGTTTTCACACACACAGACAAAAAAGGGCCTGTCAGCCCTGCGTCTCTCCCTCTCTCTCTCCCACAGAGGATTTCTTTTATCAAGCAGCCAATAAGTAATGACCTAAAATCTTCATAGCCACAGTATAGTAGCTTCCAGGTTGACTTGATTCACTCAGTATGGAAAGGAGGCTTGATAAGTATCACCCTGGTAACTGCATAGCAACCAGACAGGGTTACCCTAGCAACCAAAATCAAATCACATATCTCTGCACCAGAAAATCATACAGACTTCCTGTTTCACTTATTTCACTCAGGATGGAAAGTAGCCTTGATATGTATCACTCTGGTAACTGCCTAGCAACCAGATGTGATTACCCTAGCAACCAAGTAACAAATCACATATCTCTGCAACAGAAAATCAGAGAGACTTCCGGGTTGACTTTATTCACTCAGGATGGAAAGTAGCCTTGATATGTATCACTCTGGTAACTGCCTAGCAACCAGACGGGGTTACCCTAGCAACCAAGTAACAAATCACATATCTCTGCACCAGAAAATCATAGAGACTACCTGTTTCACTTATTTCACTCAGGATGGAAAGTAGCCTTGATATGTATCACTCTGGTAACTGCCTAGCAACCAGACGGGGTTACCCTAGCAACCAAGTAACAAATCACATATCTCTGCACCAGAAAATCGTAGAGACTACCTGTTTCACTTATTTCACTCAGGATGGAAAGTAGCCTTGATATGTATCACTCTGGTAACTGCAAAGCAACCAGACAGGGTTACCTTAGCAACCAAGTAACAAATCACATATCTTTGAACCAGAACATTGTAGAGACTTAGGGGTTGACATATTTCACACAGGATTGCAAGGAGCCTTATGAGTATCACTTTGGTAACTCCCTAGCAACCAGATGTGTTTACCCTAGCAACCAAGTAACAAATCACATATCTCTGCACCAGAAAATCATAGAGATTTCCTGTTTCACTTATTTCACTCAGGATGGAAAGTAGCCTTGATATGTATCACTCTGGTAACTGCCTAGCAACCAGATGTGTTTACCCTAGCAACCAAGTAACAAATCACATATCTCTGCAACAGAAAAATAGGAGAGACTTCCGGGTTGACTTATTTCACTCAGGATGGAAAGTAGCCTTGATATGTATCACTCTGGTAACTGCATAGCAACCAGACAGGGTTACCTTAGCAACCAAGTAACAAATCACATATCTTTGAACCAGAACATCGTAGAGACTTAGGGGTTGACATATTTCACACAGGATTGCAAGGAGCCTTATGAGTATCACTTTGGTAACTGCCTAGTAACCAGATGTGTTTACCCTAGCAACCAAGTAACAAGTCACATATCTTTGCACCAGAAAATCATAGAGACATCCTGTTTCACTTATTTCACTCAAGATGGAAAGTAGCCTTGATATATATCACTCTGGTAACTGCCTATCAACCAGATATGGTTACCCTAGCAACCAAGTAACAAATCACATATCTATGCAACAGAAAATCATAGAGACTTCCGGGTTGACTTTATTCACTCAGAATGAAAAGGAGGCTTGATAAGGATCACCCTGGAAACTGCCTAGCAACCAGATTGGGTTACCCTAGCAACCAAGTAAAAAATGATATATCTATCTATCTATCTATCTATCTATCTATCTGATGGTCAATATCTATCTATCTATCTATCTGAGGGTCAATATCTATCTATCTATCTATCTAACTATCTGCGGGTCAATAACTATCTATCTATCTATCTATCTGTGGGTCATACTCTATCTATCTATATCTCAGGGTCAATGACTATCTGTCTATCTATATATCTGACGGTCAATATCTATCTATCTAAGGGTCAATGACTATCTATCTATCTATCTATCTATCTGAGGGTCAATATCTATCTATCTATCTATCTATCTAGCTATCTGCGGGTCAATAACTATCTATCTATCTATCTATCTACCTATCTGTGGTTCATACTCTATCTATCTATATCTCAGGGTCAATGACTATCTATCTATCTATATATCTGACGGTCAATATCTATCTATCTATCTAAGGGTCAATGACTATCAATCTATCTTTCTATCTTTCTATCTATCTATCTATCTATCTATCTGAGGGTCAATATCTATCTATCTATCTGAGGATCAATATCTATCTATCTATCTATCTAATGGTCAATATCTGTCTATCTATCTATCTATCTATCTATCTATCTGATGGTCAATAACAATCTATCTATATATCTATCTGATGGTCAATAACTATCTATCTATCTATCTATCTATCTATCTATCTATCTATCTATCTATCTATCTGACGGTCAATATCTATCTATCTATCTATCTATCTATCTATCTATGGGTCATACTCTATCTATCTATCTATCTATCTATCTATCTATCTGAGGGTCAATATCTATCTATCTATCTGAGGGTCAATATCTATCTATCTATCTATCTATCTATCTATCTATCTATCTATCTATCTATCTATCTAATCTATTTGATAGACTGAATGGTTTTATAATCTCTAAACTTTGAACTTTGAAAACTACTACTTATAATTACATCAAACTAGAAACCGTAAATCTTCAAACTTTTACAACTACTTCAAACTTTATGCTAGGCTTTCTCAAGCCAACCTAAAGTTTGTACTCAAACTTTTTAATCTAGTTAGGTTGGCTTGAGAAAGCCAACTTACTGAAATCCTATTTAAACTTATTAGGTTGGCTTGAGAAAGCCAACTTACTGAAATCCTATTTAAACTTATTATTATTATTATTCTTCTGAGACTAAATTTCTAAATGTAACTCCTCCTAGAGCTTTTAAGCTACATGCACCAAACTCGGCACAGACCTTCAGACTAATCCCGAATAGTGTGCTATATCTTTTCTAACTGATCGGACTTACGGTTTTCCTAAAAATGACGATCAAAACTCGGAAAAAATCCCATTGATTAACATTGCGGAATGTTCAGAAATTTAAATCCCAACTGACGTTTTCACACACACAGACGAAAAAGGGCCTGTCAGCCCTGCGTCTCTCCTTCTCTCTCTCCCTCAGAGGATTTCTTTTATCAAGCAGCCAATAAGTAATGACCTAAAATCTTCATAGCCACAGTATAGTAGCTTCCAGGTTGACTTGATTCACTCAGTATGGAAAGGAGGCTTGATAAGTATCACCCTGGTAACTGCATAGCAACCAGACAGGGTTACCCTAGCAACCAAATAACAAATCACATATTTCTGCACCAGAAAATCATACAGACATCCTGTTTCACTTATTTCACTCAGGATGGAAAGTAGCCTTGATATGTATCACTCTGGTAACTGCCTAGCAACCAGATGTGATTACCCTAGCAACCAAGTAACAAATCACATATCTCTGCAACAGAAAATCAGAGAGACTTCCGGGTTGACTTATTTCACTCATGATGGAAAGTAGCCTTGATATGTATCACTCTGGTAACTGCCTAGCAACCAGATGTGATTACCCTAGCAACCAAGTAACAAATCACATATCTCTGCAACAGAAAATCAAAGAGACTTCCGGGTTGACTTATTTCACTCAGGATGGAAAGCAGCCTTGATATGTATCACTCTGGTAACTGCCTAGCAACCAGATGTGATTACCCTAGCAACCAAGTAACAAATCACATATCTCTGCAACAGAAAATCATAGAGACTTCCGGGTTGACTTTATTCACTCAGGATGGAAAGTAGCCTTGATATGTATCACTCTGGTAACTGCCTAGCAACCAGACGGGGTTACCCTAGCAACCAAGTAACAAATCACATATCTCTGCAACAGAAAATCGTAGAGACTACCTGTTTCACTTATTTCACTCAGGATGGAAAGTAGCCTTGATATGTATCACTCTGGTAACTGCCTAGCAACCAGATGTGATTACCCTAGCAACCAAGTAACAAATCACATATCTCTGCAACAGAAAATCAGAGAGACTTCCGGGTTGACTTATTTCACTCAGGATGGAAAGTAGCCTTGATATGTATCACTCTGGTAACTGCCTAGCAACCAGATGTGATTACCCTAGCAACCAAGTAACAAATCACATATCTCTGCAACAGAAAATCATAGAGACTTCCGGGTTGACTTTATTCACTCAGGATGGAAAGTAGCCTTGATATGTATCACTCTGGGAACTGCCTAGTAACCAGACGGGGTTACCCTAGCAACCAAGTAACAAATCACATATATCTGCACCAGTATATCGTAGAGACTACCTGTTTCACTTATTTCACTCAGGATGGAAAGTAGCCTTGATATGTATCATTCTGGTAACTGCATAGCAACCAGACAGGGTTACCTTAGCAACCAAGTAACAAATCACATATCTTTGAACCAGAACATCGTAGAGACTTAGGGGTTGACATATTTCACACAGGATTGCAAGGAGCCTTATGAGTATCACTTTGGTAACTGCCTAGCAACCAGATGTGTTTACCCTAGCAACCAAGTAACAAGTCACATATCTCTGCACCAGGAAATCATAGAGACTTCCTGTTTCACTTATTTCACTCAGGATGGAAAGTAGCCTTGATATGTATCCCTCTGGTAACTGCCTAGCAACCAGATGCGGTGACCCTAGCAACCAAGTAACAAATAACATATCTTTGAACCAGAACATCGTAGAGACTTAGGGGTTGACATATTTCACACAGGATTGCAAGGAGCCTTATGAGTATCACCTTAGTAACTGCCTAGCAACCAGATGGGGTTACCCTAGCAACCAACTAACAAATCACATATCTCTGCACCAGAAAATCGTAGAGAATTCCGGGTTGACATAATTTATTCAGGATGGAAAGGAGGCTTGATAAGTATCACTCTGGTAACTGCCTAGCAATGACAAGGGCTTACCCTAGCAACCAAATAACAAATCACATAACTCTGCACCAGAAAATCGTAGAGACTTCCTGTTTCACTTATTTTACTCAAGATGGAAAGTAGACTTGATATATATCACTCTGGTAACTGCCTATCAACCAGATATGGTTACCCTAGCAACCAAGTAACAAATCACATATCTATGCAACAGAAAATCATAGAGACTTCCGGGTTGACTTTATTCACTCAGAATGAAAAGGAGGCTTGATAAGGATCACCCTGGAAACTGCCTAGCAACCAGATTGGGTTACCCTAGCAACCAAGTAAAAAATGATATATCTATCTGTCTATCTATCTATCTATCTATCTTTCTGATGGTCAATATCTATCTATCTATCTATCTATCTATCTATCTATCTATCTGAGGGTCAATATCTATCTATCTATCTATCTAACTATCTGCGGGTCAATAACTATCTATCTATCTATCTGTGGGTCATACTCTATCTATCTATATCTCAGGGTCAATGACTATCTGTCTATCTATATATCTGACGGTCAATATCTATCTATCTATCTAAGAGTCAATGACTATCTATCTATCTATCTATCTATCTATCTGAGGGTCAATATCTATCTATCTATCTATCTAACTATCTGCGGGTCAATAACTATCTATCTATCTATCTATCTGTGGTTCATAATCTATCTATCTATATATCAGGGTCAATGACTATCTATCTATCTATATATCTGACGTTCAATATCTATCTATCTATCTATCTAAGGGTCAATGACTATCAATCTATCTTTCTATCTTTCTATCTATCTATCTATCTATCTGAGGGTCAATATCTATCTATCTATCTGAGGATCAATATCTATCTATCTATCTATCTATCTAATGGTCAATATCTATCTATCTATCTATCTATCTGATGGTCAATAACTATCTATCTATCTATCTGATGGTCAATAACTATCTATCTATCTGAGGGTCAATATCTATCTATCTATCTATCTATCTATCTATGGGTCATACTCTATCTATCTATCTATCTATCTATCTATCTATCTATCTATCTGAGGGTCAATATCTATCTATCTATCTATCTAACTATCTGCGGGTCAATAACTATCTATCTATCTATCTATCTGTGGGTCATACTCTATCTATCTATATCTCAGGGTCAATGACTATCTGTCTATCTATATATCTGACGGTCAATATCTATCTATCTAAGGGTCAATGACTATCTATCTATCTATCTATCTATCTGAGGGTCAATATCTATCTATGTATCTATCTAACTATCTGCGGGTCAATAACTATCTATCTATCTATCTATCTGTGGTTCATACTCTATCTATCTATATCTCAGGGTCAATGACTATCTATCTATCTATATATCTGACGTTCAATATCTATCTATCTATCTATCTAAGGGTCAATGACTATCAATCTATCTTTCTATCTTTCTATCTATCTATCTATCTATCTGAGGGTCAATATCTATCTATCTATCTGAGGATCAATATCTATCTATCTATCTATCTATCTAATGGTCAATATCTATCTATCTATCTATCTATCTGATGGTCAATAACTATCTATCTATCTATCTATCTATCTGATGGTCAATAACTATCTATCTATCTGAGGGTCAATATCTATCTATCTATCTATCTATCTATCTATCTATGGGTCATACTCTATCTATCTATCTATCTATCTATCTATCTATCTATCTATCTATCTGAGGGTCAATATCTATCTATCTATCTATCTATCTATCTATCTATCTATCTAATCTATTTGATAGACTGAATGGTTTTATAATCTCTAAACTTTGAACTTTGTAAACTACTACTTATAATTACATCAAACTAGAAACCGTAAATCTTCAAACTTTTACAACTACTTCAAACTTTATGCTAGGCTTTCTCAAGCCAACCTAAAGTTTGTACTCAAACTTTTCAATCTAGTTATTATTATTATTCTTCTGAGACTAAATTTCTAAATCTAACTCCTCCTAGAGCTTTTAAGCTACATGCACCAAACTCGGCACAGACCTTCAGACTAATCCCGAATAGTGTGCTATATCTTTTCTAACTGATCGGACTTACGGTTTTCCTAAAAATGACGATCAAAACTCGGAAAAACTCCCATTGACTTAACATTGCGGAATGTTCAGAAATTTAAATCCCAACTGACGTTTTCACACACACAGACAAAAAAGGGCCTGTCAGCCCTGCGTCTCTCCCTCTCTCTCTCCCACAGAGGATTTCTTTTATCAAGCAGCCAATAAGTAATGACCTAAAATCTTCATAGCCACAGTATAGTAGCTTCCAGGTTGACTTGATTCACTCAGTATGGAAAGGAGGCTTGATAAGTATCACCCTGGTAACTGCATAGCAACCAGACAGGGTTACCCTAGCAACCAAAATCAAATCACATATCTCTGCACCAGAAAATCATACAGACTTCCTGTTTCACTTATTTCACTCAGGATGGAAAGTAGCCTTGATATGTATCACTCTGGTAACTGCCTAGCAACCAGATGTGATTACCCTAGCAACCAAGTAACAAATCACATATCTCTGCAACAGAAAATCAGAGAGACTTCCGGGTTGACTTTATTCACTCAGGATGGAAAGTAGCCTTGATATGTATCACTCTGGTAACTGCCTAGCAACCAGACGGGGTTACCCTAGCAACCAAGTAACAAATCACATATCTCTGCACCAGAAAATCATAGAGACTACCTGTTTCACTTATTTCACTCAGGATGGAAAGTAGCCTTGATATGTATCACTCTGGTAACTGCCTAGCAACCAGACGGGGTTACCCTAGCAACCAAGTAACAAATCACATATCTCTGCACCAGAAAATCGTAGAGACTACCTGTTTCACTTATTTCACTCAGGATGGAAAGTAGCCTTGATATGTATCACTCTGGTAACTGCAAAGCAACCAGACAGGGTTACCTTAGCAACCAAGTAACAAATCACATATCTTTGAACCAGAACATTGTAGAGACTTAGGGGTTGACATATTTCACACAGGATTGCAAGGAGCCTTATGAGTATCACTTTGGTAACTCCCTAGCAACCAGATGTGTTTACCCTAGCAACCAAGTAACAAATCACATATCTCTGCACCAGAAAATCATAGAGATTTCCTGTTTCACTTATTTCACTCAGGATGGAAAGTAGCCTTGATATGTATCACTCTGGTAACTGCCTAGCAACCAGATGTGTTTACCCTAGCAACCAAGTAACAAATCACATATCTCTGCAACAGAAAAATAGGAGAGACTTCCGGGTTGACTTATTTCACTCAGGATGGAAAGTAGCCTTGATATGTATCACTCTGGTAACTGCATAGCAACCAGACAGGGTTACCTTAGCAACCAAGTAACAAATCACATATCTTTGAACCAGAACATCGTAGAGACTTAGGGGTTGACATATTTCACACAGGATTGCAAGGAGCCTTATGAGTATCACTTTGGTAACTGCCTAGTAACCAGATGTGTTTACCCTAGCAACCAAGTAACAAGTCACATATCTTTGCACCAGAAAATCATAGAGACATCCTGTTTCACTTATTTCACTCAAGATGGAAAGTAGCCTTGATATATATCACTCTGGTAACTGCCTATCAACCAGATATGGTTACCCTAGCAACCAAGTAACAAATCACATATCTATGCAACAGAAAATCATAGAGACTTCCGGGTTGACTTTATTCACTCAGAATGAAAAGGAGGCTTGATAAGGATCACCCTGGAAACTGCCTAGCAACCAGATTGGGTTACCCTAGCAACCAAGTAAAAAATGATATATCTATCTATCTATCTATCTATCTATCTATCTGATGGTCAATATCTATCTATCTATCTATCTGAGGGTCAATATCTATCTATCTATCTATCTAACTATCTGCGGGTCAATAACTATCTATCTATCTATCTATCTGTGGGTCATACTCTATCTATCTATATCTCAGGGTCAATGACTATCTGTCTATCTATATATCTGACGGTCAATATCTATCTATCTAAGGGTCAATGACTATCTATCTATCTATCTATCTATCTGAGGGTCAATATCTATCTATCTATCTATCTATCTAGCTATCTGCGGGTCAATAACTATCTATCTATCTATCTATCTACCTATCTGTGGTTCATACTCTATCTATCTATATCTCAGGGTCAATGACTATCTATCTATCTATATATCTGACGGTCAATATCTATCTATCTATCTAAGGGTCAATGACTATCAATCTATCTTTCTATCTTTCTATCTATCTATCTATCTATCTATCTGAGGGTCAATATCTATCTATCTATCTGAGGATCAATATCTATCTATCTATCTATCTAATGGTCAATATCTGTCTATCTATCTATCTATCTATCTATCTGATGGTCAATAACAATCTATCTATATATCTATCTGATGGTCAATAACTATCTATCTATCTATCTATCTATCTATCTATCTATCTATCTATCTATCTGACGGTCAATATCTATCTATCTATCTATCTATCTATCTATCTATGGGTCATACTCTATCTATCTATCTATCTATCTATCTATCTATCTGAGGGTCAATATCTATCTATCTATCTGAGGGTCAATATCTATCTATCTATCTATCTATCTATCTATCTATCTATCTATCTATCTATCTATCTATCTATCTAATCTATTTGATAGACTGAATGGTTTTATAATCTCTAAACTTTGAACTTTGAAAACTACTACTTATAATTACATCAAACTAGAAACCGTAAATCTTCAAACTTTTACAACTACTTAAAACTTTATGCTAGGCTTTCTCAAGCCAACCTAAAGTTTGTACTCAAACTTTTTAATCTAGTTAGGTTGGCTTGAGAAAGCCAACTTACTGAAATCCTATTTAAACTTATTAGGTTGGCTTGAGAAAGCCAACTTACTGAAATCCTATTTAAACTTATTATTATTATTATTCTTCTGAGACTAAATTTCTAAATGTAACTCCTCCTAGAGCTTTTAAGCTACATGCACCAAACTCGGCACAGACCTTCAGACTAATCCCGAATAGTGTGCTATATCTTTTCTAACTGATCGGACTTACGGTTTTCCTAAAAATGACGATCAAAACTCGGAAAAAATCCCATTGATTAACATTGCGGAATGTTCAGAAATTTAAATCCCAACTGACGTTTTCACACACACAGACGAAAAAGGGCCTGTCAGCCCTGCGTCTCTCCTTCTCTCTCTCCCTCAGAGGATTTCTTTTATCAAGCAGCCAATAAGTAATGACCTAAAATCTTCATAGCCACAGTATAGTAGCTTCCAGGTTGACTTGATTCACTCAGTATGGAAAGGAGGCTTGATAAGTATCACCCTGGTAACTGCATAGCAACCAGACAGGGTTACCCTAGCAACCAAATAACAAATCACATATTTCTGCACCAGAAAATCATACAGACATCCTGTTTCACTTATTTCACTCAGGATGGAAAGTAGCCTTGATATGTATCACTCTGGTAACTGCCTAGCAACCAGATGTGATTACCCTAGCAACCAAGTAACAAATCACATATCTCTGCAACAGAAAATCAGAGAGACTTCCGGGTTGACTTATTTCACTCATGATGGAAAGTAGCCTTGATATGTATCACTCTGGTAACTGCCTAGCAACCAGATGTGATTACCCTAGCAACCAAGTAACAAATCACATATCTCTGCAACAGAAAATCAAAGAGACTTCCGGGTTGACTTATTTCACTCAGGATGGAAAGCAGCCTTGATATGTATCACTCTGGTAACTGCCTAGCAACCAGATGTGATTACCCTAGCAACCAAGTAACAAATCACATATCTCTGCAACAGAAAATCATAGAGACTTCCGGGTTGACTTTATTCACTCAGGATGGAAAGTAGCCTTGATATGTATCACTCTGGTAACTGCCTAGCAACCAGACGGGGTTACCCTAGCAACCAAGTAACAAATCACATATCTCTGCAACAGAAAATCGTAGAGACTACCTGTTTCACTTATTTCACTCAGGATGGAAAGTAGCCTTGATATGTATCACTCTGGTAACTGCCTAGCAACCAGATGTGATTACCCTAGCAACCAAGTAACAAATCACATATCTCTGCAACAGAAAATCAGAGAGACTTCCGGGTTGACTTATTTCACTCAGGATGGAAAGTAGCCTTGATATGTATCACTCTGGTAACTGCCTAGCAACCAGATGTGATTACCCTAGCAACCAAGTAACAAATCACATATCTCTGCAACAGAAAATCATAGAGACTTCCGGGTTGACTTTATTCACTCAGGATGGAAAGTAGCCTTGATATGTATCACTCTGGGAACTGCCTAGTAACCAGACGGGGTTACCCTAGCAACCAAGTAACAAATCACATATATCTGCACCAGTATATCGTAGAGACTACCTGTTTCACTTATTTCACTCAGGATGGAAAGTAGCCTTGATATGTATCATTCTGGTAACTGCATAGCAACCAGACAGGGTTACCTTAGCAACCAAGTAACAAATCACATATCTTTGAACCAGAACATCGTAGAGACTTAGGGGTTGACATATTTCACACAGGATTGCAAGGAGCCTTATGAGTATCACTTTGGTAACTGCCTAGCAACCAGATGTGTTTACCCTAGCAACCAAGTAACAAGTCACATATCTCTGCACCAGGAAATCATAGAGACTTCCTGTTTCACTTATTTCACTCAGGATGGAAAGTAGCCTTGATATGTATCCCTCTGGTAACTGCCTAGCAACCAGATGCGGTGACCCTAGCAACCAAGTAACAAATAACATATCTTTGAACCAGAACATCGTAGAGACTTAGGGGTTGACATATTTCACACAGGATTGCAAGGAGCCTTATGAGTATCACCTTAGTAACTGCCTAGCAACCAGATGGGGTTACCCTAGCAACCAACTAACAAATCACATATCTCTGCACCAGAAAATCGTAGAGAATTCCGGGTTGACATAATTTATTCAGGATGGAAAGGAGGCTTGATAAGTATCACTCTGGTAACTGCCTAGCAATGACAAGGGCTTACCCTAGCAACCAAATAACAAATCACATAACTCTGCACCAGAAAATCGTAGAGACTTCCTGTTTCACTTATTTTACTCAAGATGGAAAGTAGACTTGATATATATCACTCTGGTAACTGCCTATCAACCAGATATGGTTACCCTAGCAACCAAGTAACAAATCACATATCTATGCAACAGAAAATCATAGAGACTTCCGGGTTGACTTTATTCACTCAGAATGAAAAGGAGGCTTGATAAGGATCACCCTGGAAACTGCCTAGCAACCAGATTGGGTTACCCTAGCAACCAAGTAAAAAATGATATATCTATCTGTCTATCTATCTATCTATCTATCTATCTTTCTGATGGTCAATATCTATCTATCTATCTATCTATCTATCTATCTATCTATCTGAGGGTCAATATCTATCTATCTATCTATCTAACTATCTGCGGGTCAATAACTATCTATCTATCTATCTGTGGGTCATACTCTATCTATCTATATCTCAGGGTCAATGACTATCTGTCTATCAATATATCTGACGGTCAATATCTATCTATCTATCTAAGAGTCAATGACTATCTATCTATCTATCTATCTATCTATCTGAGGGTCAATATCTATCTATCTATCTATCTAACTATCTGCGGGTCAATAACTATCTATCTATCTATCTATCTGTGGTTCATAATCTATCTATCTATATATCAGGGTCAATGACTATCTATCTATCTATATATCTGACGTTCAATATCTATCTATCTATCTATCTAAGGGTCAATGACTATCAATCTATCTTTCTATCTTTCTATCTATCTATCTATCTATCTGAGGGTCAATATCTATCTATCTATCTGAGGATCAATATCTATCTATCTATCTATCTATCTAATGGTCAATATCTATCTATCTATCTATCTATCTGATGGTCAATAACTATCTATCTATCTATCTGATGGTCAATAACTATCTATCTATCTGAGGGTCAATATCTATCTATCTATCTATCTATCTATCTATGGGTCATACTCTATCTATCTATCTATCTATCTATCTATCTATCTGAGGGTCAATATCTATCTATCTATCTATCTATCTATCTATCTATCTATCTATCTATCTAATCTATTTGATAGACTGAATGGTTTTATAATCTCTAAACTTTGAACTTTGTAAACTACTACTTATAATTACATCAAACTAGAAACCGTAAATCTTCAAACTTTTACAACTACTTCAAACTTTATGCTAGGCTTTCTCAAGCCAACCTAAAGTTTGTACTCAAACTTTTCAATCTAGTTATTATTATTATTCTTCTGAGACTAAATTTCTAAATCTAACTCCTCCTAGAGCTTTTAAGCTACATGCACCAAACTCGGCACAGACCTTCAGACTAATCCCGAATAGTGTGCTATATCTTTTCTAACTGATCGGACTTACGGTTTTCCTAAAAATGACGATCAAAACTCGGAAAAACTCCCATTGACTTAACATTGCGGAATGTTCAGAAATTTAAATCCCAACTGACGTTTTCACACACACAGACAAAAAAGGGCCTGTCAGCCCTGCGTCTCTCCCTCTCTCTCTCCCACAGAGGATTTCTTTTATCAAGCAGCCAATAAGTAATGACCTAAAATCTTCATAGCCACAGTATAGTAGCTTCCAGGTTGACTTGATTCACTCAGTATGGAAAGGAGGCTTGATAAGTATCACCCTGGTAACTGCATAGCAACCAGACAGGGTTACCCTAGCAACCAAAAAGCAAATCACATATCTCTGCACCAGAAAATCATACAGACTTCCTGTTTCACTTATTTCACTCAGGATGGAAAGTAGCCTTGATATGTATCACTCTGGTAACTGCCTAGCAACCAGATGTGATTACCCTAGCAACCAAGTAACAAATCACATATCTCTGCAACAGAAAATCAGAGAGACTTCCGGGTTGACTTTATTCACTCAGGATGGAAAGTAGCCTTGATATGTATCACTCTGGTAACTGCCTAGCAACCAGACGGGGTTACCCTAGCAACCAAGTAACAAATCACATATCTCTGCACCAGAAAATCATAGAGACTACCTGTTTCACTTATTTCACTCAGGATGGAAAGTAGCCTTGATATGTATCACTCTGGTAACTGCCTAGCAACCAGACGGGGTTACCCTAGCAACCAAGTAACAAATCACATATCTCTGCACCAGAAAATCGTAGAGACTACCTGTTTCACTTATTTCACTCAGGATGGAAAGTAGCCTTGATATGTATCACTCTGGTAACTGCAAAGCAACCAGACAGGGTTACCTTAGCAACCAAGTAACAAATCACATATCTTTGAACCAGAACATTGTAGAGACTTAGGGGTTGACATATTTCACACAGGATTGCAAGGAGCCTTATGAGTATCACTTTGGTAACTCCCTAGCAACCAGATGTGTTTACCCTAGCAACCAAGTAACAAATCACATATCTCTGCACCAGAAAATCATAGAGATTTCCTGTTTCACTTATTTCACTCAGGATGGAAAGTAGCCTTGATATGTATCACTCTGGTAACTGCCTAGCAACCAGATGTGTTTACCCTAGCAACCAAGTAACAAATCACATATCTCTGCAACAGAAAAATAGGAGAGACTTCCGGGTTGACTTATTTCACTCAGGATGGAAAGTAGCCTTGATATGTATCACTCTGGTAACTGCCTAGCAACCAGATGTGATTACCCTATCAACCAAGTAACAAATCACATATCTCTGCAACAGAAAATCATAGAGACTTCCGGGTTGACTTTATTCACTCAGGATGGAAAGTAGCCTTGATATGTATCACTCTGGTAACTGCCTAGCAACCAGACGGGGTTACCCTAGCAACCAAGTAACAAATCACATATCTCTGCAACAGAAAATCGTAGAGACTACCTGTTTCACTTATTTCACTCAGGATGGAAAGTAGCCTTGATATGTATCACTCTGGTAACTGCCTAGCAACCAGATGTGATTACCCTAGCAACCAAGTAACAAATCACATATCTCTGCAACAGAAAATCAGAGAGACTTCCGGGTTGACTTATTTCACTCAGGATGGAAAGTAGCCTTGATATGTATCACTCTGGTAACTGCCTAGCAACCAGATGTGATTACCCTAGCAACCAAGTAACAAATCACATATCTCTGCAACAGAAAATCATAGAGACTTCAGGGTTGACTTTATTCACTCAGGATGGAAAGTAGCCTTGATATGTATCACTCTGGTAACCGCCTAGCAACCAGACGGGGTTACCCTAGCAACCAAATAACAAATCACATATCTCTGCACCAGAAAATCGTAGAGACTACCTGTTTCACTTAATTCACTCAGGATGGAAAGTAGCCTTGATATGTATCACTCTGGTAACTGCCTAGCAACCAGATGCGGTTACCCTAGCAACCAAGTAACAAATCACATATCTTTGAACCAGAACATCGTAGAGACTTAGGGGTTGACATATTTCACACAGGATTGCAAGGAGCCTTATGAGTATCACTTTGGTAACTGCCTAGCAACCAGATGTGTTTACCCTAGCAACCAAGTAACAAATCACATATCTCTGCACCAGAAAATCATAGAGACTTCCTGTTTCACTTATTTCACTCAGGATGGAAAGTAGCCTTGATATGTATCCCTCTGGTAACTGCCTAGCAACCAGATGCGGTTACCCTAGCAACCAAGTAACAAATCACATATCTTTGAACCAGAACATCGTAGAGACTTAGGGGTTGACATATTTCACACAAGATTGCAAGGAGCCTTATGAGTATCACCTTGGTAACTGCCTAGCAACCAGATGGGGTTACCCTAGCAACCAACTAACAAATCACATATCTCTGCACCAGAAAATCTTAGAGACTTCCGGGTTGACATAATTCACTCAGGATGGAAAGGAGGCTTGATAAGTATCACCCTGGTAACTGCATAGCAACCAGACAGGGATACCCTAGCAACCAAGTAACAAATCACATATCTCTGCAACAGAAAATCGTAGAGACTTCCGGGTTGACATAATTCACTCAGGATGGAAAGGAGGCTTGATAAGTATCACCCTGGTAACTGCATAGCAACCAGATGGGGTTACCCTAGCAACCAAGTAACAAATAATATATCTCTTCACCAGAACATCGTAGAGACTTCCTGTTTGACTTATTTCACTCAGGATAGCAAGGAGTCTTGAAAAGTATCACTCTGGTAACTGCCTAGCAACGACAAGGGCTTACCCTAGCAACCAAGTAACAAATCACATAACTCTGCACCAGAAAATCGTAAAGACTTCCTGTTTCACTTATTTCACTCAAGATGGAAAGTAGCCTTGATATACATCACTCTGGTAACTGCCTATCAACCAGATATGGTTACCCTAGCAACCAAGTAACAAATCACATATCTATGCAACAGAAAATCATAGAGACTTCCGGGTTGACTTTATTCACTCAGAATGAAAAGGAGGCTTGATAAGGATCACCCTGGAAACTGCCTAGCAACCAGATTGGGTTACCCTAGCAACCAAGTAAAAAATGATATATCTATCTATCTATCTATCTATCTATCTATCTATTTATCTTTCTGAGGGTCAATATCTATCTATCTATCTATCTATCTATCTGAGGGTCAATAACTATCTATCTATCTATCTGTTGGTCATACTCTATCTATCTATATCTCAGGGTCAATGATTATCTATCTATCTATATATATGACGGTCAATATCTATCTATCTATCTAAGGGTCAATGACTATCTATCTATCTATCTATCTATCTATCTATCTATCTGAGGGTCAATATCTATCTATCTATCTATCTGAGGATCAATATCTATCTATCTATCTATCTATCTATCTATCTGATGGTCAATAACTATCTATCTATCTATTTATCTATCTATCTATCTATCTATCTGATGGTCAATATCTATCTATTTATCTATCTATCTATCTATCTGTGGGTCATACTCTATCTATCTATCTATCTATCTATCTATCTATCTATGGGTCAATGACTATCTATCTATCTATCTATCTGAGGGTCAGTATCTATCTATCTATCTATCTATCTGAGGATCAATATCTATCTATCTATCTATCTATCGATCTATCTATCGATCTATCTATCGATCTATCTATCTGATGGTCAATATCTATCTATCTATCTATCTATCTATCTATCTATCTATCTATCTGTGGGTCATACTCTATCTATCTATCTATCTATCTATCTGAGGGTCAATATCTATCTATCTATCTATCTATCTATCTGTGGGTCATACTCTATCTATCTATCTATCTATCTATCTATCTATCTATCTATCTATCTGTGGGTCATACTCTATCTATCGATCGATCTTTCTATTGATCTATCTATCTGATGGTCAATATCTATCTATCTATCTATCTATCTATCTATCTATCTATCTATCTATCTGATGGTCAATATCTATCTATCTATCTATCTATCTATCTATCTGTGGGTCATACTCTATCTATCTATCTATCTATCTATCTATCTATCTATCTGAGGGTCAGTATCTATCTATCTATCTATCTATCTATCTATCTATCTGTGGGTCATACTCTATCTATCTATCTATCTATCTGAGGGTCAATATCTATCTATCTATCTATCTATCTATCTATCTATCTATCTATCTATCTATCTAATCTATTTGATAGACTGAATGGTTTTATAATCTCTAAACTTTGAACTTTGAAAACTACTACTTATAATTACATCAAACTAGAAACCGTAAATCTTCAAACTTTTACAACTACTTCAAACTTTATGCTAGGCTTTCTCAAGCCAACCTAAAGTTTGTACTCAAACTTTTTAATCTAGTTATTATTATTATTATTATTCTGAGACTAAATTTCTAAATCTAACTCCTCCTAGAGCTTTTAAGCTACATGCACCAAACTCGGCACAGACCTTCAGACTAATCCCGAATAGTGTGCTATATCTTTTCTAACTGATCGGACTTACGGTTTTCCTAAAAATGATGATCAAAACTCGGAAAAACTCCCATTGACTTAACATTGCGGAATGTTCAGAAATTTAAATCCCAACTGACGTTTTCACACACACAGACAAAAAAGGGCCTGTCAGCCCTGCGTCTCTCCCTCTCTCTCTCCCTCAGAGGATTTCTTTTATCAAGCAGCCAATAAGTAATGACCTAAAATCTTCATAGCCACAGTATAGTAGCTTCCAGGTTGACTTGATTCACTCAGTATGGAAAGGAGGCTTGATAAGTATCACCCTGGTAACTGCCTAGCAACCAGATGTGATTACCCTAGCAACCAAGTAACAAATCACATATCTCTGCAACAGAAAATCAGAGAGACTTCCGGGTTGACTTATTTCACTCAGGATGGAAAGTAGCCTTGATGTGTATTACTCTGGTAACTGCCTAGAAACCAGATGCGGTTACCCTAGCAACCAAGTAACAAATCACATATCTCTGCAACAGAAAATCGTAGAGATTTCCGGGTTGACATAATTCACTCAGGATGGAAAGGAGGCTTGATAAGTATCACCCTGGTAACGGCATAGCAACCAGATGGGGTTACCCTAGCAACCAAGTAACAAATAATATATCTATGCAACAGAAAATCGTAGAGACTTCCGGGTTCACTTTATTCACTCAGAATGAAAAGGAGGCTTGATAAGGATCACCCTGGAAACTGCCTAGCAATCAGATTGGGTTACCCTAGCAACCAAGTAAAAAATAATATATCTATCTATCTGTCTATCTATCTATCTATCTTTCTGAGGGTCAATATCTATCTATCTGTCTGTCTATCTATCTATCTATCTATCTATCTATCTATCTATCTATCTATCTGAGGGTCAATATCTATCTATCTATCTATCTGTGGGTCATACTCTATCTATCTATCTATCTATCTATCTATCTATCTGAGGGTCAATATCTATCTATCTATCTGTGGGTCATACTCTATCTATCTATCTATCTATCTATCTGAGGGTCAATAACTATCTATCTATCTATCTATCTATCTATCTATCTATCTGTGGGTCATACTCTATCTATCTATCTATCTATCTATCTATCTGAGGGTCAATATCTATCTATCTATCTATCTATCTGAGGATCAATATCTATCTATCTAAGGGTCAATATCTATCTATCTATCTATCTATCTATCTATCTGAGGGTCAATATCTATCTATCTATCTATCTATCTATCTATCTAATCTATTTGATAGACTGAATGGTTTTATAATCTCTAAACTTTGAACTTTGAAAACTACTACTTATAATTACATCAAACTAAAAACCTTAAATCTTCAAACTTTTACAACTACTTCAAACTTTATGCTAGGCTTTCTCAAGCCAACCTAAATTTTGTACTCAAACTTTTTAATCTAGTTAGGTTGGCTTGAGAAAGCCAACTTACTGAAATCCTATTTAAACTTATTATTATTAGGTTGGCTTGAGAAAGCCAACTTACTGAAATCCTATTTAAACTTATTATTATTAGGTTGGCTTGAGAAAGCCAACTTACTGAAATCCTATTTAAACTTATTATTAGGTTGGCTTGAGAAAGCCAACTTACTGAAATCCTATTTAAACTTATTAGGTTGGCTTGAGAAAGCCAACTTACTGAAATCCTATTTAAACTTATTATTATTATTATTATTCTGAGACTAAATTTCTAAATGTAACTCCTCCTAGAGCTTTTAAGCTACATGCACCAAACTCGGCACAGACCTTCAGACTAATCCCGAATAGTGTGCTATATCTTTTCTAACTGATCGGACTTACGGTTTTCCTAAAAATGACGATCAAAACTCGGAAAAACTCCCATTGATTAACATTGCGGAATGTTCAGAAATTTAAATCCCAACTGACGTTTTCACACACACAGACAAAAAAGGGCCTGTCAGCCCTGCGTCTCTCCCTCTCTCTCTCCCTCAGAGGATTTCTTTTATCAAGCAGCCAATAAGTAATGACCTAAAATCTTCATAGCCACAGTATAGTAGCTTCCAGGTTGACTTGATTCACTCAGTATGGAAAGGAGGCTTGATAAGTATCACCCTGGTAACTGCCTAGCAACCAGACAGGGTTACCCTAGCAACCAAATAACAAATCACATATTTCTGCACCAGAAAGTCATACAGACATCCTGTTTCACTTATTTCACTCAGGATGGAAAGTAGCCTTGATATGTATCACTCTGGTAACTGCCTAGCAACCAGATGGGGTTACCCTAGCAACCAAGTAACAAATCACATATCTCTGCACCAGAAAATCATACAGACTTCCTGTTTCACTTATTTCACTCAGGATGGAAAGTAGCCTTGATATGTATCACTCTGGTAACTGCCTAGCAACCAGATGGGGTTACCCTAGCAACCAAGTAACAAATCATATATCTCTGCAACAGAAAATCAAAGAGACTTCCGGGTTGACTTATTTCACTCAGGATGGAAAGCAGCCTTGATATGTATCACTCTGGTAACTGCCTAGCAACCAGATGTGATTACCCTAGCAACCAAGTAACAAATCACATATCTCTGCAACAGAAAATCATAGAGACTTCCGGGTTGACTTAATTCACTCAGGATGGAAAGTAGCCTTGATATGTATCACTCTGGTAACTGCCTAGCAACCAGATGGGGTTACCCTAGCAACCAAGTAACAAATCACATATCTCTGCACCAGAAAATCGTAGAGACTACCTGTTTCACTTATTTCACTCAGGATGGAAAGTAGCCTTGATATGTATCACTCTGGTAACTGCATAGCAACCAGACAGGGTTACCTTAGCAACCAAGTAACAAATCACATATCTTTGAACCAGAACATCGTAGACACTTAGGGGTTGACATATTTCACACAGGATTGCAAGGAGCCTTATGAGTATCACTTTGGTAACTGCCTAGCAACCAGATGTGTTTACCCTAGCAACCAAGTAACAAATCACATATCTCTGCACCAGAAAATCATAGAGACTTCCTGTTTCACTTATTTCACTCAGGATGGAAAGTAGCCTTGATATGTATCCCTCTGGTAACTGCCTACCAACCAGATGCGATTACCCTAGCAACCAAGTAACAAATCACATATCTTTGAACCAGAACATCGTAGAGACTTAGGGGTTAACATATTTCACACAGGATTGCAAGGAGCCTTGATATGTATCACTCTGGTAACTGCCTAGCAACCAGACGGGGTTACCCTAGCAACCAAGTAACAAATCACATATATCTGCACCAGAAAATCATAGAGACTTCCTGTTTCACTTATTTCACTCAGGATGGAAAGTAGCCTTGATATGTATCACTCTGGTAACTGCCTAGCAACCAGATGTGATTACCCTAGCAACCAAGTAACAAATCACATATCTCTGCAACAGAAAATCAGAGAGACTTCCGGGTTGACTTATTTCACTCAGGATGGAAAGTAGCCTTGATATGTATCACTCTGGTAACCGCCTAGCAACCAGATGTGATTACCCTAGCAACCAAGTAACAAATCACATATCTCTGCATCAGAAAATCATAGAGACTTCCGGGTTGACTTGATTCACTCAGGATGGAAAGTAGCCTTGATATGTATCACTCTGGTAACTGCCTAGCAACCAGACGGGGTTACCCTAGCAACCAAGTAACAAATCACATATATCTGCACCAGTATATCGTAGAGACTACCTGTTTCACTTATTTCACTCAGGATGGAAAGTAGCCTTGATATGTATCACTCTGGTAACTGCATAGCAACCAGACAGGGTTACCTTAGCAACCAAGTAACAAATCACATATCTTTGAACCAGAACATCGTAGAGACTTAGGGGTTGACATATTTCACACAGGATTGCAAGGAGCCTTATGAGTATCACTTTGGTAACTGCCTAGTAACCAGATGTGTTTACCCTAGCAACCAAGTAACAAGTCACATATCTCTGCACCAGAAAATCATAGAGACATCCTGTTTCACTTATTTCACTCAAGATGGAAAGTAGCCTTGATATATATCACTCTGGTAACTGCCTATCAACCAGATATGGTTACCCTAGCAACCAAGTAACAAATCACATATCTATGCAACAGAAAATCATAGAGACTTCCGGGTTGACTTTATTCACTCAGGATGGAAAGTAGCCTTGATATGTATCACTCTGGTAACTGCCTAGCAACCAGATGGGGTTACCCTAGCAACCAAGTAACAAATCACATATCTCTGCACCAGAAAATCGTAGTGACTTCCTGTTTCACTTATTTCACTCAGGATGGAAAGTAGCCTTGATATGTATCACTCTGGTAACTGCCTAGCAACCAGATGTGATTACCCTAGCAACCAAGTAACAAATCACATATCTCTGCAACAGAAAATCAGAGAGACTTCCGGGTTGACTTATTTCACACAGGATGGAAAGTAGCCTTGATATGTATCACTCTGGTAACTGCCTAGCAACCATATGTGATTACCCTAGCAACCAAGTAACAAATCACATATCTCTGCAATAGAAATTCATAGAGACTTCCAGGTTGACTTTATTCACTCAGGATGGAAAGTAGCCTTGATATGTATCACTCTGGTAACTGCCTAGCAACCAGACGGCGTTACCCTAGCAACCAAGTAACAAATCACATATCTTTGAACCAGAACATCGTAGAGACTTAGGGGTTGACATATTTCACACAGGATTGCAAGGAGCCTTATGAGTATCACTTTGGTAACTGCCTAGCAACCAGATGTGTTTACCCTAGCAACCAAGTAACAAATCACATATCTCTGCACCAGAAAATCATACAGACTTCCTGTTTCACTTATTTCACTCAGGATGGAAAGTAGCCTTGATATGTATCACTCTGGTAACTGCCTAGCAACCAGATGTGATTACCCTAGCAACCAAGTAACAAATCACATATCTCTGCAACAGAAAATCAGAGAGACTTCCGGGTTGACTTATTTCACTCAGGATGGAAAGTAGCCTTGATATGTATCACTCTGGTAACTGCCTAGCAACCAGATGTGATTACCCTAGCAACCAAGTAACAAATCACATATCTCTGCAACAGAAAATCATAGAGACTTCAGGGTTGACTTTATTCACTCAGGATGGAAAGTAGCCTTGATATGTATCACTCTGGTAACTGCCTAGCAACCAGACGGGGTTACCCTAGCAACCAAATAACAAATCACATATCTCTGCACCAGAAAATCATAGAGACTACCTGTTTCACTTAATTCACTCAGGATGGAAAGTAGCCTTGATATGTATCACTCTGGTAACTGCCTAGCAACCAGATGCGGTTACCCTAGCAACCAAGTAACAAATCACATATCTTTGAACCAGAACATCGTAGAGACTTAGGGGTTGACATATTTCACACAGGATTGCAAGAAGCCTTATGAGTATCACTTTGGTAACTGCCTAGCAACCAGATGTGTTTACCCTAGCAACCAAGTAACAAATCACATCTCTGCACCAGAAAATCATAGAGACTTCCTGTTTCACTTATTTAACTCAGGATGGAAAGTAGCCTTGATATGTATCCCTCTGGTAACTGCCTAGCAACCAGATGTGGTTACCCTAGCAACCAAGTAACAAATCACATATCTTTGTACCAGAACATCGTAGAGACTTAGGGGTTGACATATTTCACACAAGATTGCAAGGAGCCTTATGAGTATCACCTTGGTAACTGCCTAGCAACCAGATGGGGTTACCCTAGCAACCAACTAACAAATCACATATCTCTGCACCAGAAAATCGTAGAGACTTCCGGGTTGACATAATTCACTCAGGATGGAAAGGAGGCTTGATAAGTATCACCCTGGTAACTGCATAGCAACCAGATGGGGTTACCCTAGCAACCAAGTAACAAATAATATATCTCTTCACCAGAACATCGTAGAGACTTCCTGTTTGACTTATTTCACTCAGGATAGCAAGGAGTCTTGAAAAGTATCACTCTAGTAACTGCCTAGCAACGACAAGGGCTTACCCTAGCAACCAAGTAACAAATCACATAACTCTGCACCAGAAAATCGTAAAGACTTCCTGTTTCACTTATTTTACTCAAGATGGAAAGTAGCCTTGATATATATCACTCTGGTAACTGCCTATCAACCAGATATGGTTACCCTAGCAACCAAGTAACAAATCACATATCTATGCAACAGAAAATCATAGAGACTTCCGGGTTGACTTTATTCACTCAGAATGAAAAGGAGGCTTGATAAGGATCACCCTGGAAACTGCCTAGCAACCAGATTGGGTTACCCTAGCAACCAAGTAAAAAATGATATATCTATCTATCTATCTATCTATTTATCTTTCTGAGGGTCAATATCTATCTATCTATCTATCTATCTGAGTGTCAATATCTATATCTATCTATCTAACTATCTGAGGGTCAATAACTATCTATCTATCTATCTGTGGGACATACTCTATCTATCTATATCTCAGGGTCAATGACTATCTATCTATCTATATATCTGACAGTCAATATCTATCTATCTATCTATCTAAGGGTCAATGACTATCTATCTATCTATCTATCTGAGGGTCAATATCTATCTATCTATCTATCTATCTATCTATCTGATGGTCAATATCTATCTATCTATCTATATGTGGGTCATACTCTATCTATCTATATCTCAGGGTCAATGACTATCTATCTATCTATGTATCTGACAGTCAATATCTATCTATCTATCTATCTAAGGGTCAATGACTATCTATCTATCTATCTATCTATCTGAGGGTCAATATCTATCTATCTATCTATCTATCTATCTATCTATCTATCTATCTATCTGATGGTCAATATCTATCTATCTATCTATATGTGGGTCATACTCTATCTATCTATCTATCTATCTATGGGTCAATATCTATCTATCTATCTATCTATCTATCTATCTATCTATCTATCTATCTATCTATCTGATGGTCAATATCTATCTATCTATCTATCTATCTATCTATCTATCTATCTTTCTGAGGGTCAATATCTATCTATCTATCGATCTATCTATCTGATGGTCAATATCTATCTATCTATCTATCTTTCTGAGGGTCAATATCTATCTATCTAATGGTCAATGACTATCTATCTATCTATCTATCTAACTATCTGCGGGTCAATAACTATCTATCTATCTATCTGTGGGTCATACTCTATCTATCTATATCTCAGGGTCAATGACTATCTGTCTATCTATATATCTGACGGTCAATATCTATCTATCTATCTAAGAGTCAATGACTATCTATCTATCTATCTATCTATCTATCTATCTGAGGGTCAATATCTATCTATCTATCTATCTAACTATCTGCGGGTCAATAACTATCTATCTATCTATCTATCTGTGGTTCATACTCTATCTATCTATATCTCAGGGTCAATGACTATCTATCTATCTATATATCTGACGTTCAATATCTATCTATCTATCTATCTAAGGGTCAATGACTATCAATCTATCTTTCTATCTATCTATCTATCTATCTATCTGAGGGTCAATATCTATCTATCTATCTGAGGATCAATATCTATCTATCTATCTATCTGATGGTCAATAACTATCTATCTATCTATCTGATGGTCAATAACTATCTATCTATCTATCTATCTATCTATCTATCTGAGGGTCAATATCTATCTATCTATCTATCTATCTATGGGTCATACTCTATCTATCTATCTATCTATCTATCTGAGGGTCAATATCTATCTATCTAATCTATTTGATAGACTGAATGGTTTTATAATCTCTAAACATTGAACTTTGAAAACTACTACTTATAATTACATCAAACTAGAAACCGTAAATCTTCAAACTTTTACAACTACTTCAAACTTTATGCTAGGCTTTCTCAAGCCAACCTAAAGTTTGTACTCAAACTTTTTAATCTAGTTATTATTATTATTCTTCTGAGACTAAATTTCTAAATGTAACTCCTCCTAGAGCTTTTAAGCTACATGCACCAAACTCGGCACAGACCTTCAGACTAATCCCGAATAGTGTGCTATATCTTTTCTAACTGATCGGACTTACGGTTTTCCTAAAAATGACGATCAAAACTCGGAAAAAATCCCATTGATTAACATTGCGGAATGTTCAGAAATTTAAATCCCAACTGACGTTTTCACACACACAGACGAAAAAGGGCCTGTCAGCCCTGCGTCTCTCCCTCTCTCTCTCCCTCAGAGGATTTCTTTTATCAAGCAGCCAATAAGTAATGACCTAAAATCTTCATAGCCACAGTATAGTAGCTTCCAGGTTGACTTGATTCACTCAGTATGGAAAGGAGGCTTGATAAGTATCACCCTGGTAACTGCATAGCAACCAGACAGGGTTACCCTAGCAACCAAATAACAAATCACATATTTCTGCACCAGAAAATCATACAGACATCCTGTTTCACTTATTTCACTCAGGATGGAAAGTAGCCTTGATATGTATCACTCTGGTAACTGCCTAGCAACCAGATGGGGTTACCCTAGCAACCAAGTAACAAATCACATATCTCTGCACCAGAAAATCATACAGACTTCCTGTTTCACTTATTTCACTCAGGATGGAAAGTAGCCTTGATATGTATCACTCTGGTAACTGCCTAGCAACCAGATGGGGTTACCCTAGCAACCAAGTAACAAATCACATATTTCTGCACCAGAAAATCGTAGTGACTTCCTGTTTCACTTATTTCACTCAAAATGGAAAGTAGCCTTGATATGTATCACTCTGGTAACTGCCTAGCAACCAGATGTGATTACCCTAGCAACCAAGTAACAAATCACATATCTCTGCAACAGAAAATCAGAGAGACTTCCGGGTTGACTTATTTCACTCAGGATGGAAAGTAGCCTTGATATGTATCACTCTGGTAACTGCCTAGCAACCAGATGTGATTACCCTAGCAACCAAGTAACAAATCACATATCTCTGCAACAGAAAATCAAAGAGACTTCCGGGTTGACTTATTTCACTCAGGATGGAAAGCAGCCTTGATATGTATCACTCTGGTAACTGCCTAGCAACCAGATGTGATTACCCTAGCAACCAAGTAACAAATCACATATCTCTGCAACAGAAAATCATAGAGACTTCCGGGTTGACTTTATTCACTCAGGATGGAAAGTAGCCTTGATATGTATCACTCTGGTAACTGCCTAGCAACCAGACGGGGTTACCCTAGCAACCAAGTAACAAATCACATATCTCTGCACCAGAAAATCGTAGAGACTACCTGTTTCACTTATTTCACTCAGGATGGAAAGTAGCCTTGATATGTATCACTCTGGTAACTGCCTAGCAACCAGATGTGATTACCCTAGCAACCAAGTAACAAATCACATATCTCTGCAACAGAAAATCAGAGAGACTTCCGGGTTGACTTATTTCACTCAGGATGGAAAGTAGCCTTGATATGTATCACTCTGGTAACTGCCTAGCAACCAGATGTGATTACCCTAGCAACCAAGTAACAAATCACATATCTCTGCAACAGAAAATCATAGAGACTTCCGGGTTGACTTTATTCACTCAGGATGGAAAGTAGCCTTGATATGTATCACTCTGGTAACTGCCTAGTAACCAGACGGGGTTACCCTAGCAACCAAGTAACAAATCACATATATCTGCACCAGTATATCGTAGAGACTACCTGTTTCACTTATTTCACTCAGGATGGAAAGTAGCCTTGATATGTATCATTCTGGTAACTGCATAGCAACCAGACAGGGTTACCTTAGCAACCAAGTAACAAATCACATATCTTTGAACCAGAACATCGTAGAGACTTAGGGGTTGACATATTTCACACAGGATTGCAAGGAGCCTTGATATGTATCACTCTGGTAACTGCCTAGCAACCAGATGGGTTTCCCTAGCAACCATGGAACAACACCAATATCTCTGCACCAGAACATCCTACTGTCATGGGGGTGGCCTCTTTCAACTTTGGGCAGTAGGTGGGACATTGTGGTAAGAAATTTTGCCACGGCAAGCACCACTCACATTTTCTTCAGGAAATGTACATTCTAGTTATTATTATTATTCTTCTGAGACTAAATTTCTAAATGTAACTCCTCCTAGAGCTTTTAAGCTACATGCACCAAACTCGGCACAGACCTTCAGACTAATCCCGAATAGTGTGCTATATCTTTTCTAACTGATCGGACTTACGGTTTTCCTAAAAATGATGATAAAAACTCGGAAAAACTCCCATTGATTAACATTGCGGAATGTTCAGAAATTTAAATCCCAACTGACGTTTTCACACACACAGACGAAAAAGGGCCTGTCAGCCCTGCGTCTCTCCTTCTCTCTCTCCCTCAGAGGATTTCTTTTATCAAGCAGCCAATAAGTAATGACCTAAAATCTTCATAGCCACAGTATAGTAGCTTCCAGGTTGACTTGATTCACTCAGTATGGAAAGGAGGCTTGATAAGTATCACCCTGGTAACTGCATAGCAACACGACAGGGTTACCCTAGCAACCAAATAACAAATCACATATTTCTGCACCAGAAAATCATACAGACATCCTGTTTCACTTATTTCACTCAGGATGGAAAGTAGCCTTGATATGTATCACTCTGGTAACTGCCTAGCAACCAGATGTGATTACCCTAGCAACCAAGTAACAAATCACATATCTCTGCAACAGAAAATCAGAGAGACTTCCGGGTTGACTTATTTCACTCAGGATGGAAAGTAGCCTTGATATGTATCACTCTGGTAACTGCCTAGCAACCAGATGTGATTACCCTAGCAACCAAGTAACAAATCACATATCTCTGCAACAGAAAATCATAGAGACTTCCGGGTTGACTTGATTCACTCAGGATGGAAAGTAGCCTTGATATGTATCACTCTGGTAACTGCCTAGCAACCAGACGGGGTTACCCTAGCAACCAAGTAACAAATCACATATATATGCACCAGAAAATCGTAGAGACTTCCTGTTTCACTTATTTCACTCAGGATGGAAAGTAGCCTTGATATGTATCACTCTGGTAACTGCCTAGCAACCAGATATGATTACCCTAGCAACCAAGTAACAAATCACATATCTCTGCAACAGAAAATCAGAGAGACTTCCGGGTTGACTTATTTCACTCAGGATGGAAAGTAGCCTTGATATGTATCACTCTGGTAACTGCCTAGCAACCAGACGGGGTTACCCTAGCAACCAAATAACAAATCACATATATCTGCACCAGTATATCGTAGAGACTACCTGTTTCACTTATTTCACTCAGGATGGAAAGTAGCCTTGATATGTATCACTCTGGTAACTGCATAGCAACCAGACAGGGTTACCTTAGCAACCAAGTAACAAATCACATATCTTTGAACCAGAACATCGTAGAGACTTAGGGGTTGACATATTTCACACAGGATTGCAAGGAGCATTATGAGTATCACTTTGGTAACTGCCTAGCAACCAGATGTGTTTACCCTAGCAACCAAGTAACAAGTCACATATCTCTGCACCAGAAAATCATAGAGACTTCCTGTTTCACTTATTTCACTCAGGATGGAAAGGAGGCTTGATAAGTATCACTCTGGTAACTGCCTAGCAACGACAAGGGCTTACCCTAGCAACCAAGTAACAAATCACATATCTATGCAACAGAAAATCATAGAGACTTCCGGGTTGACTTTATTCACTCAGAATGAAAAGGAGGCTTGATAAGGATCACCCTGGAAACTGCCTAGCAACCAGATTGGGTTACCCTAGCAACCAAGTAAAAAATGATATATCTATCTGTCTATCTATCTATCTATCTATCTATTTATCTATCTATCTTTCTGATGGTCAATATCTATCTATCTATCTATCTATCTGAGGGTCAATATCTATCTATCTATCTATCTATCTAACTATCTGCGGGTCAATAACTATCTATCTATCTATCTGTGGGTCATACTCTATCTATCTATATCTCATGGTCAATGACTATCTATCTATCTATATATCTGACGGTCAATATCTATCTATCTATCTAAGGGTCAATGACTATCTATCTATCTATCTATCTATCTATCTATCTATCTGAGGGTCAATATCTATCTATCTATCTATCTAACTATCTGCGGGTCAATAACTATCTATCTATCTATCTATCTATCTATCTATCTATCTATCTATGGTTCATACTCTATCTATCTATATCTCAGGGTCAATGACTATCTATCTATCTATATATCTGATGGTCAATATCTATCTATCTATCTAAGGGTCAATGACTATCAATCTAACTATCTATCTTTCTATCTATCTATCTATCTATCTATCTGAGGGTCAATATCTATCTATCTATCTGAGGATCAATATCTATCTATCTATCTATCTATCTAACTATCTGCGGGTCAATAACTATCTATCTATCTATCTGTGGGTCATACTCTATCTATCTATATCTCAGGGTCAATGACTATCTATCTATCTATATATCTGACGGTCAATATCTATCTATCTATCTAAGGGTCAATGACTATCTATCTATCTATCTATCTATCTATCTATCTATCTATCTATCTGAGGGTCAATATCTATCTATCTATCTATCTAACTATCTGCGGGTCAATAACTATCTATCTATCTATCTATCTATCTATCTATCTATCTGTGGTTCATACTCTATCTATCTATATCTCAGGGTCAATGACTATCTATCTATCTATATATCTGATGGTCAATATCTATCTATCTATCTAAGGGTCAATGACTATCAATCTATCCATCTATCTATCTTTCTATCTATCTATCTATCTATCTATCTATCTGAGGGTCAATATCTATCTATCTATCTGAGGATCAATATCTATCTATCTATCTATCTATCTCTCTATCTATCTATCTATCTATCTATCTGATGGTCAATAACTATCTATCTATCTATCTATCTATCTATCTATCTATCTATCTATCTATCTATCTATCATCTATCTATCTGATGGTCAATAACTATCTATCTATCTATCTATCTATCTATGGTTCATACTCTATCTATCTATATCTCAGGGTCAATGACTAACTATCTATCTATATATCTGATGGTCAATATCTATCTATCTATCTATCTATCTAAGGGTCAATGACTATCAATCTATCAATCTATCTATCTATCTATCTATCTATCTATCTGATGGTCAATAACTATCTATCTATCTATCTATCTATCTATCTGATGGTCAATAACTATCTATCTATCTATCTTTCTATCTATCTATCTGTGGGTCATACTCTATCTATCTATCTATCTATCTATCTATCTATCTATCTGAGGGTCAATATCTATCTATCTATCTATCTATCTATCTATCTGTGGGTCATACTCTATCTATCTATCTATCTATCTATCTGAGGGTCAATATCTATCTATCTATCTATCTATCTATCTATCTGTGGGTCATACTCTATCTATCTATCTATCTATCTATCTATCTATCTGAGGGTCAATATTTATCTATCTATCTATCTATCTGAGGGTCAATATCTATCTATCTATCTATCTATCTATCTATCTATCTATCTATCTATCTATCTATCTATCTAATCTATTTGATAGACTGAATAATTTTATAATCTCTAAACTTTGAACTTTGAAAACTACTACTAATAATTACATCAAACTAGAAACCGTAAATCTTCAAACTTTTACAACTACTTCAAACTTTATGCTAGGCTTTCTCAAGCCAACCTAAAGTTTGTACTCAAACTTTTTAATCTAGTTATTAGGTTGGCTTGAGAAAGCCAACTTACTGAAATCCTATTTAAACTTATTATTATTATTATTATTATTATTATTATTCTGAGACTAAATTTCTAAATGTAACTCCTCCTAGAGCTTTTAAGCTACATGCACCAAACTCGGCACAGACCTTCAGACTAATCCCGAATAGTGTGCTATATCTTTTCTAACTGATCGGACTTACGGTTTTCCTAAAAATGACGATCAAAACTCGGAAAAACTCCCATTGATTAACATTGCGGAATGTTCAGAAATTTAAATCCCAACTGACGTTTTCACACACACAGACAAAAAAGGGCCTGTCAGCCCTGCGTCTCTCCTTCTCTCTCTCCCTCAGAGGATTTCTTTTATCAAGCAGCCAATAAGTAATGACCTAAAATCTTCATAGCCACAGTATAGTAGCTTCCAGGTTGACTTGATTCACTCAGTATGGAAAGGAGGCTTGAAAAGTATCACCCTGGTAACTGCATAGCAACCAGACAGGGTTACCCTAGCAACCAAATAACAAATCACATATTTCTGCACCAGAAAATCATACAGACATCCTGTTTCACTTATTTCACTCAGGATGGAAAGTAGCCTTGATATGTATCACTCTGGTAACTGCCTAGCAACCAGATGTGATTACCCTAGCAACCAAGTAACAAATCACATATCTCTGCAACAGAAAATCAGAGAGACTTCCGGGTTGACTTATTTCACTCAGGATGGAAAGTAGCCTTGATATGTATCACTCTGGTAACTGCCTAGCAACCAGATGTGATTACCCTAGCAACCAAGTAACAAATCACATATCTCTGCAACAGAAAATCATAGAGACTTCCGGGTTGACTTGATTCACTCAGGATGGAAAGTAGCCTTGATATGTATCACTCTGGTAACTGCCTAGCAACCAGACGGGGTTACCCTAGCAACCAAGTAACAAATCACATATATCTGCACCAGAAAATCGTAGAGACTTCCTGTTTCACTTATTTCACTCAGGATGGAAAGTAGCCTTGATATGTATCACTCTGGTAACTGCCTAGCAACCAGATATGATTACCCTAGCAACCAAGTAACAAATCACATATCTCTAAAACAGAAAATCAGAGAGACTTCCGGGTTGACTTATTTCACTCAGGATGGAAAGTAGCCTTGATATGTATCACTCTGGTAACTGCCTAGCAACCAGATGTGATTACCCTAGCAACCAAGTAACAAATCACATATCTCTGCAACAGAAAATCATAGAGACTTCCGGGTTGACTTGATTCACTCAGGATGCAAAGTAGCCTTGATATGTATCACTCTGGTAACTGCCTAGCAACCAGACGGGGTTACCCTAGCAACCAAATAACAAATCACATATATCTGCACCAGTATATCGTAGAGACTACCTGTTTCACTTATTTCACTCAGGATGGAAAGTAGCCTTGATATGTATCACTCTGGTAACTGCCTAGCAACCAGATGTGATTACCCTAGCAACCAAGTAACAAATCACATATTTCTGCAACAGAAAATCATAGAGACTTCCGGGTTGACTTGATTCACTCAGGATGGAAAGTAGCCTTGATATGTATCACTCTGGTAACTGCCTAGCAACCAGACGGGGTTACCCTAGCAACCAAGTAACAAATCACATATATCTGCACCAGTATATCGTAGAGACTACCTGTTTCACTTATTTCACTCAGGATGGAAAGTAGCCTTGATATGTATCACTCTGGTAACTGCATAGCAACCAGACAGGGTTACCTTAGCAACCAAGTAACAAATCACATATCTTTGAACCAGAACATCGTAGAGACTTAGGGGTTGACATATTTCACACAGGATTGCAAGGAGCATTATGAGTATCACTTTGGTAACTGCCTAGCAACCAGATGTGTTTACCCTAGCAACCAAGTAACAAGTCACATATCTCTGCACCAGAAAATCATAGAGACTTCCTGTTTCACTTATTTCACTCAGGATGGAAAGGAGGCTTGATAAGTATCACTCTGGTAACTGCCTAGCAACGACAAGGGCTTACCCTAGCAACCAAGTAACAAATCACATATCTATGCAACAGAAAATCATAGAGACTTCCGGGTTGACTTTATTCACTCAGAATGAAAAGGAGGCTTGATAAGGATCACCCTGGAAACTGCCTAGCAACCAGATTGGGTTACCCTAGCAACCAAGTAAAAAATGATATATCTATCTGTCTATCTATCTATCTATCTATCTATTTATCTATCTATCTTTCTGATGGTCAATATCTATCTATCTATCTATCTATCTGAGGGTCAATATCTATCTATCTATCTATCTATCTAACTATCTGCGGGTCAATAACTATCTATCTATCTATCTGTGGGTCATACTCTATCTATCTATATCTCATGGTCAATGACTATCTATCTATCTATATATCTGACGGTCAATATCTATCTATCTATCTAAGGGTCAATGACTATCTATCTATCTATCTATCTATCTATCTATCTGAGGGTCAATATCTATCTATCTATCTATCTAACTATCTGCGGGTCAATAACTATCTATCTATCTATCTATCTATCTATCTATCTATCTATGGTTCATACTCTATCTATCTATATCTCAGGGTCAATGACTATCTATCTATCTATATATCTGATGGTCAATATCTATCTATCTATCTAAGGGTCAATGACTATCAATCTAACTATCTATCTTTCTATCTATCTATCTATCTATCTATCTGAGGGTCAATATCTATCTATCTATCTGAGGATCAATATCTATCTATCTATCTATCTATCTAACTATCTGCGGGTCAATAACTATCTATCTATCTATCTGTGGGTCATACTCTATCTATCTATATCTCAGGGTCAATGACTATCTATCTATCTATATATCTGACGGTCAATATCTATCTATCTATCTAAGGGTCAATGACTATCTATCTATCTATCTATCTATCTATCTATCTGAGGGTCAATATCTATCTATCTATCTATCTAACTATCTGCGGGTCAATAACTATCTATCTATCTATCTATCTATCTATCTATCTATCTGTGGTTCATACTCTATCTATCTATATCTCAGGGTCAATGACTATCTATCTATCTATATATCTGATGGTCAATATCTATCTATCTATCTAAGGGTCAATGACTATCAATCTATCCATCTATCTATCTTTCTATCTATCTATCTATCTATCTATCTATCTGAGGGTCAATATCTATCTATCTATCTGAGGATCAATATCTATCTATCTATCTATCTATCTCTCTATCTATCTATCTATCTATCTATCTATCTGATGGTCAATAACTATCTATCTATCTATCTATCTATCTATCTATCTATCTATCTATCATCTATCTATCTGATGGTCAATAACTATCTATCTATCTATCTATCTATCTATGGTTCATACTCTATCTATCTATATCTCAGGGTCAATGACTAACTATCTATCTATATATCTGATGGTCAATATCTATCTATCTATCTATCTAAGGGTCAATGACTATCAATCTATCAATCTATCTATCTATCTATCTATCTATCTATCTATCTATCTATCTATCTGATGGTCAATAACTATCTATCTATCTATCTATCTATCTGATGGTCAATAACTATCTATCTATCTATCTTTCTATCTATCTATCTGTGGGTCATACTCTATCTATCTATCTATCTATCTATCTATCTATCTATCTATCTGAGGGTCAATATCTATCTATCTATCTATCTATCTATCTATCTGTGGGTCATACTCTATCTATCTATCTATCTATCTATCTGAGGGTCAATATCTATCTATCTATCTATCTATCTATCTGTGGGTCATACTCTATCTATCTATCTATCTATCTATCTATCTATCTATCTATCTGAGGGTCAATATTTATCTATCTATCTATCTATCTGAGGGTCAATATCTATCTATCTATCTATCTATCTATCTATCTATCTAATCTATTTGATAGACTGAATAATTTTATAATCTCTAAACTTTGAACTTTGAAAACTACTACTAATAATTACATCAAACTAGAAACCGTAAATCTTCAAACTTTTACAACTACTTCAAACTTTATGCTAGGCTTTCTCAAGCCAACCTAAAGTTTGTACTCAAACTTTTTAATCTAGTTATTAGGTTGGCTTGAGAAAGCCAACTTACTGAAATCCTATTTAAACTTATTATTATTATTATTATTATTATTATTATTCTGAGACTAAATTTCTAAATGTAACTCCTCCTAGAGCTTTTAAGCTACATGCACCAAACTCGGCACAGACCTTCAGACTAATCCCGAATAGTGTGCTATATCTTTTCTAACTGATCGGACTTACGGTTTTCCTAAAAATGACGATCAAAACTCGGAAAAACTCCCATTGATTAACATTGCGGAATGTTCAGAAATTTAAATCCCAACTGACGTTTTCACACACACAGACAAAAAAGGGCCTGTCAGCCCTGCGTCTCTCCTTCTCTCTCTCCCTCAGAGGATTTCTTTTATCAAGCAGCCAATAAGTAATGACCTAAAATCTTCATAGCCACAGTATAGTAGCTTCCAGGTTGACTTGATTCACTCAGTATGGAAAGGAGGCTTGAAAAGTATCACCCTGGTAACTGCATAGCAACCAGACAGGGTTACCCTAGCAACCAAATAACAAATCACATATTTCTGCACCAGAAAATCATACAGACATCCTGTTTCACTTATTTCACTCAGGATGGAAAGTAGCCTTGATATGTATCACTCTGGTAACTGCCTAGCAACCAGATGTGATTACCCTAGCAACCAAGTAACAAATCACATATCTCTGCAACAGAAAATCAGAGAGACTTCCGGGTTGACTTATTTCACTCAGGATGGAAAGTAGCCTTGATATGTATCACTCTGGTAACTGCCTAGCAACCAGATGTGATTACCCTAGCAACCAAGTAACAAATCACATATCTCTGCAACAGAAAATCATAGAGACTTCCGGGTTGACTTGATTCACTCAGGATGGAAAGTAGCCTTGATATGTATCACTCTGGTAACTGCCTAGCAACCAGACGGGGTTACCCTAGCAACCAAGTAACAAATCACATATATCTGCACCAGAAAATCGTAGAGACTTCCTGTTTCACTTATTTCACTCAGGATGGAAAGTAGCCTTGATATGTATCACTCTGGTAACTGCCTAGCAACCAGATATGATTACCCTAGCAACCAAGTAACAAATCACATATCTCTAAAACAGAAAATCAGAGAGACTTCCGGGTTGACTTATTTCACTCAGGATGGAAAGTAGCCTTGATATGTATCACTCTGGTAACTGCCTAGCAACCAGATGTGATTACCCTAGCAACCAAGTAACAAATCACATATCTCTGCAACAGAAAATCATAGAGACTTCCGGGTTGACTTGATTCACTCAGGATGCAAAGTAGCCTTGATATGTATCACTCTGGTAACTGCCTAGCAACCAGACGGGGTTACCCTAGCAACCAAATAACAAATCACATATATCTGCACCAGTATATCGTAGAGACTACCTGTTTCACTTATTTCACTCAGGATGGAAAGTAGCCTTGATATGTATCACTCTGGTAACTGCCTAGCAACCAGATGTGATTACCCTAGCAACCAAGTAACAAATCACATATTTCTGCAACAGAAAATCATAGAGACTTCCGGGTTGACTTGATTCACTCAGGATGGAAAGTAGCCTTGATATGTATCACTCTGGTAACTGCCTAGCAACCAGACGGGGTTACCCTAGCAACCAAGTAACAAATCACATATATCTGCAGCAGTATATCGTAGAGACTACCTGTTTCACTTATTTCACTCAGGATGGAAAGTAGCCTTGATATGTATCACTCTGGTAACTGCATAGCAACCAGACAGGGTTACCTTAGCAACCAAGTAACAAATCACATATCTTTGAACCAGAACATCGTAGAGACTTAGGGGTTGACATATTTCACACAGGATTGCAAGGAGCCTTATGAGTATCACTTTGGTAACTGCCTAGCAACCAGATGTGTTTACCCTAGCAACCAAGTAACAAGTCACATATCTCTGCACCAGAAAATCATAGAGACTTCCTGTTTCACTTATTTCACTCAGGATGGAAAGTAGCCTTGATATATATCCCTCTGGTAACTGCCTAGCAACCAGATGCGGTTACCCTAGCAACCAAGTAACAAATCACATATCTTTGAACCAGAACATCGTAGAGACTTAGGGGTTGACATATTTCACACAGGATTGCAAGGAGCCTTATGAGTATCACCTTAGTAACTGCCTAGCAACCAGATGGGGTTACCCTAGCAACCAACTAACAAATCACATATCTCTGCACCAGAAAATCGTAGAGACTTCCGGGTTGACATAATTCACTCAGGATGGAAAGGAGGCTTGATAAGTATCACTCTGGTAACTGCCTAGCAACGACAAGGGCTTACCCTAGCAACCAAGTAACAAATCACATAACTCTGCACCAGAAAATCGTAGAGACTTCATGTTTCACTTATTTTACTCAAGATGGAAAGTAGCCTTGATATATATCACTCTGGTAACTGCCTATCAACCAGATATGGTTACCCTAGCAACCAAGTAACAAATCACATATCTATGCAACAGAAAATCATAGAGACTTCCGGGTTGACTTTATTCACTCAGAATGAAAAGGAGGCTTGATAAGGATCACCCTGGAAACTGCCTAGCAACCAGATTGGGTTACCCTAGCAACCAAGTAAAAAATGATATATCTATCTGTCTATCTGTCTATCTATCTATCTATCTATCTTTCTGATGGTCAATATCTATCTATCTATCTATCTATCTATCTATCTATCTGAGGGTCAATATCTATCTATCTATCTATCTATCTAACTATCTGCGGGTCAATAACTATCTATCTATCTATCTATCTATCTGTGGGTCATACTCTATCTATCTATATCTCAGGGTCAATGACTATCTGTCTATCTATATATCTGACGGTCTCTATCTATCTATCTAAGGGTCAATGACTATCTATCTATCTATCTGAGGGTCAATATCTATCTATCTATCTATCTATCTAACTATCTGCGGGTCAATAACTATCTATCTATCTATCTATCTGTGGTTCATACTCTATCTATCTATATCTCAGGGTCAATGACTATCTATCTATCTATATATCTGACGGTCAATATCTATCTATCTATCTAATGGTCAATGACTATCAATCTATCTTTCTATCTTTCTATCTTTCTATCTATCTATCTATCTATCTATCTATCTGAGGGTCAATATCTATCTATCTATCTGAGGATCAATATCTATCTATCTATCTATCTATCTATCTATCTATCTAATGGTCAATATATCTATCTATCTATCTATCTATCTATCTATCTATCTATATATCTATCTGATGGTCAATAACTATCTATCTATCTATCTATCTATCTGATGGTCAATAACTATCTATCTATCTATCTATCTATCTATCTGAGGGTCAATATCTATCTATCTATCTATCTATCTATCTATGGGTCATACTCTATCTATCTATCTATCTATCTATCTGAGGGTCAATATCTATCTATCTATCTATCTATCTATCTGAGGGTCAATATCTATCTATCTATCTATCTAACTATCTGCGGGTCAATAACTATCTATCTATCTATCTGTGGGTCATACTCTATCTATCTATATCTCAGGGTCAATGACTATCTGTCTATTTATATATCTGACGGTCAATATCTATCTATCTATCTAAGAGTCAATGACTATCTATCTATCTATCTATCTATCTATCTGATGGTCAATATCTATCTATCTATCTATCTAACTATCTGCGGGTCAATAACTATCTATCTATCTATCTATCTGTGGTTCATACTCTATCTATCTATATCTCAGGGTCAATGACTATCTATCTATCTATTTATCTGACGGTCAATATCTATCAATCTATCTAAGGGTCAATGACTATCAATCTATCTTTCTATCTTTCTATCTATCTCTCTATCTATCTGAGGGTCAATATCTATCTATCTATCTGAGGATCAATATCTATCTATCTATCTATCTATCTATCTATCTATCTATCTATCTAATGGTCAATATCTATCTATCTATCTGATGGTCAATATCTATCTATCTATCTATCTAACTATCTGCGGGTCAATAACTATCTATCTATCTATCTATCTATCTGTGGTTCATACTCTATCTATCTATATCTCAGGGTCAATGACTATCTATCTATCTATTTATCTGACGGTCAATATCTATCTATCTATCTAAGGGTCAATGACTATCAATCTATCTTTCTATCTTTCTATCTATCTATCTATCTATCTGAGGGTCAATATCTATCTATCTATCTGAGGATCAATATCTATCTATCTATCTATCTATCTATCTATCTATCTATCTATCTATCTATCTATCTGAGGGTCAATATCTATCTATCTATCTATCTATCTATCTATCTATCTATCTATCTATCTATCTATCTATGGGTCATACTCTATCTATCTATCTATCTATCTCTCTATCTATCTGAGGGTCAATATCTATCTATCTATCTATCTATCTGAGGGTCAATATCTATCTATCTATCTATCTAACTATCTGCGGGTCAATAACTATCTATCTATCTATCTGTGGGTCATACTCTATCTATCTATATCTCAGGGTCAATGACTATCTGTCTATCTATATATCTGACGGTCAATATCTATCTATCTATCTAAGAGTCAATGACTATCTATCTATCTATCTATCTATCTATCTATCTGATGGTCAATATCTATCTATCTATCTAACTATCTGCGGGTCAATAACTATCTATCTATCTATCTATCTATCTATCTATCTATCTATCTATCTATCTATCTATCTATCTATCTATCTATCTATCTATCTGTGGTTCATACTCTATCTATCTATATCTCAGGGTCAATGACTATCTATCTATCTATTTATCTGACGGTCAATATCTATCTATCTATCTAAGGGTCAATGACTATCAATCTATCTTTCTATCTTTCTATCTATCTATCTATCTATCTGAGGGTCAATATCTATCTATCTATCTGAGGATCAATATCTATCTATCTATCTATCTATCTATCTATCTATCTAATGGTCAATATCTATCTATCTATCTATCTATCTATCTATCTATCTATCTATCTATCTATCTATCTATCTGATGGTCAATAACTATCTATCTATCTATCTAGACTGAATGGTTTTATAATCTCTAAACTTTGAACTTTGAAAACTACTACTTATAATTACATCAAATTAGAAACCGTAAATCTTCAAACTTTTACAACTACTTCAAACTTTATGCTAGGCTTTCTCAAGCCAACCTAAAGTTTGTACTCAAACTTTTTAATCTAGTTAGTGGTGCTTGCAAAGCAACACTATTGTAATCTCACATACTTATTTTTCTTCTTCTTCTTCTTCTTCTTCTTCTTCCGTACAAAACTTCGGCACCTAACTCGTCCCGCACCTTTTGGCGTAGACCCATGAATGAGGTGTCAAATCGTGCGGCTCATTGAGGAGAGGTGTGCTATGACTTTTCTAAGCGATCGGGTGTACGATGTTCGAACAGCGGACGAAAAAGAGGCCAAAAAAGTCCCATTGACTTTACATTGCGGAATGTTCAGAAATTTAAATCCCAACTGACATTTTCACACACACAGACAAAAAAGGGCCTGTCAGCCCTGCGTCTCTCGCTCTCTCTCCCTCAGAGGATTTCTTTTATCAAGCAGCCAATAAAAATCTTCATAGCCACACCCTAAAACATGCTAAAAATGTGCTAGCATCATGCTAACATATGCTGGCATCACCTAGCGAAGTGCTAAAACATGCTATAAACGTGTTAGCAACATGCTAACACATGCTGGCATCGCCTAGCGAAGTGATAAAACATGCTAAAAACATGCTAGCTACATGCTAAAACATGTTGGCATCGCCTAGCGAAGTGCTAAAACATGCTAAAAACGTGCTAACAACATGCTAACACATGCTAGTATTGCCTAGCGAAGTGTTAAAACATGCTAAAAACGTGCTAGCATCATGCTAACACATGCTGGCATCACCTAGCGAAGTGCTAAAAAATGTTAAAACATGCTAGCATTATGCTAATGCATGCTGGCATTGCTTAGGGGATTGCTAAAACATATTAAAAACATGCTAGCATCATGCTAACACATGTTTGCATCGCCTAGTGAAGTGCTAAAACATGCTAAAATGTGTTAGCATCATGCTAACACATGCTGGCATCGCCTAGCGAAGTGCTAAAACATGTTAAAACGTGCTAGCATTATGCTAATTCATATTAGCATTGCTTAGGGGATTGCTAAAACATGCTAAAAACGTGCTAACACCATGCTAACACATGCTAGTAGTGCCTATCAAAATGTTAAAACATGCTAAAAATGTGCTAGCATCATGCTAACACATGCTGGCATTGCCTAGCAAAGTGCTAAAACATGTTAAAATGTGCTAGCATTATGCTAATGCAGGTTAGCATTGCTTAGGGGATTGCTAAAATATGTTGAAAACGTGCTAACATCATGCTAATACATGTTAGCATCGCTTAGCGAAGTGCTAAAATATGTTAAAACATGCTAGCATTATGCTAATGCATGTTAGCATTGCTTAGGGGATTGCTAAAACATGTTAAAATGTGCTGGCATCATGCTAACACATGTTAGCATTGCCAAACAAAGTGCTAAAACATGCTAAAACGTGCTAGTATCATTCTAACACATGATAGCTTCACCTAGTGAAGTTCTAAAACATTCTAAAATGTGCTACCATCATGAAAAACACATGTTAGCAACATTCTATGACCTTTATTTTAGTGCTTAGAAACAAGTTAGGAAATGCTATTTGACGAGTTTTGCCACGGCAAGCACCACTCACATTTTCTTCAGGAAATGTACATTCTAGTTATAATTATTATTATTCCACACATAGTTTGGCGCGCTACTCCTCCCGCAGCTTTTGTCACAGACCCCTGAGTGAGGCATCAAATCGTGCGGCTCATTGAGGAGAGGTGTGCTATATCTTTTCTAAGCGATCGGGTGTACGATGTTCGAACAGCGGACGAAAAAGCGGCCAAAAAAGTCCCATTGACTTTACATTGCGGAATGTTCAGAAATTTAAATCCCAACTGACATTTTCACACACACAGACAAAAAAGGGCCTGTCAGCCCTGCCTCTCTCTCTCTCTCCCTCAGAGGATTTCTTTTATCAAGCAGCCAATAAAAATCTTCATAGCCACAACATAAAACATGTTAAAAATGTGCTAGCATCATGCTAACACATGCTGGCATAGCCTAGCGAAGTGCTAAAACATGCTAAAAACGTGCTAGCATTATGCTAATGCATGTTAGCATTGCTTAGGGGATTGCTAAAACATGTTAAAATGTGCTGGCATCATGCTAACACATGTTACCATTGCCAAACAAAGTGCTAAAACATGCTAAAACGTGCTAGTATCATTCTAACACATGATAGCTTCACCTAGTGAAGTGCTAAAACATTCTAAAATGTGCTACCATCATGAAAAACACATGTTAGCAACATTCTATGACCTTTATTTTAGTGCTTAGAAACAAGTTAGGAAATGCTATTTGACGAGTTTTGCCACGGCAAGCACCACTCACATTTTCTTCAGGAAATGTACATTCTAGTTATAATTATTATTATTCCACACATAGTTTGGCGCGCTACTCCTCCCGCAGCTTTTGTCACAGACCCCTGAGTGAGGCATCAAATCGTGCGGCTCATTGAGGAGAGGTGTGCTATATCTTTTCTAAGCGATCGGGTGTACGATGTTCGAACAGCGGACGAAAAAGCGGCCAAAAAAGTCCCATTGACTTTACATTGCGGAATGTTCAGAAATTTAAATCCCAACTGACATTTTCACACACACAGACAAAAAAGGGCCTGTCAGCCCTGCCTCTCTCTCTCTCTCCCTCAGAGGATTTCTTTTATCAAGCAGCCAATAAAAATCTTCATAGCCACAACATAAAACATGTTAAAAATGTGCTAGCATCATGCTAACACATGCTGGCATAGCCTAGCGAAGTGCTAAAACATGCTAAAAACGTGCTAGCATTATGCTAATGCATGTTAGCATTGCTTAGGGGATTGCTAAAACATGTTAAAAACGTGCTAGCATCATGCTAACACATGTTAGCATCGCCTAGCGAAGTGCTAAAACATGCTAAAAACGTGCTAGTATTATGCTAATGCATGTTAGCATTGCTTAGGGGATTGCTAAAACATGTTAAAAACGTGCTAGCATCATGCTAACACATGTTAGCATCGCCCAGCGAAGTGCTAAAACAGGCTAAAAACGTGCTAGTATCATGCTAACACATGCTAGATTCACGTAGCGAAGTGCTAAAACATGATAAAACGTGCTAGCATTATGCTAATGCATGTTAGCATTGCTTAGGGGATTGCTAAAACATGTTAAAAATGTGCTAGCATCATGCTAACAAATGTTAGCATCGCCTAACGAAGTGCTAAAACATGCTAAAAACGTGCTAGTATCATGCTAACACATGCTAGCTTCACCTAGCGAAGTGCTAAAACATTCTAAAAACGTGCTACCATCATGAAAAACACGTGTTAGCAACATTCTATGACCTTTATTTTAGTGCTTAGAAACAAGTTAGAAAATACTATTTGACGAGTTTTGCCACAGCAAGCACCACTCACATTTTCTTCAGGAAATGTACATTCTAGTTAGTGGTGCTTGCAAAGCAACACTATTGTAATCTCACATACTTATTTTTCTTCTTCTTCTTCTTCTTCTTCTTCCGTACAAAACTTCGGCACCTAACTCGTCCCGCACCTTTTGGCGTAGACCCATGAATGAGGTGTCAAATCGTGCGGCTCATTGAGGAGAGGTGTGCTATGACTTTTATAAGCAATCGGGGGTACGGTGTTTGCCCCAGGGGCAAAAAACTGGGCAAAAAATCCCATTGACTTAACATTGAGCCGAACTTTGATGAGTCATAGCTCAGAGCGAGGATTTCGCAGAGACGTGTGATTTACGAGATTTGAAGAGGCTGACAGGCTCTGTGAGAACATACCTCACAATGGGGTAAAAGTTTTACCCCTGGGGGACAGGAGCTACCCAAAGTTGCCCCAATGTAAGTCAATGGAATTTTTTGAAAAAATTTTTGGTCACAGACCCACGAATGAGGCGTCAAATCGTGCGGATTATTTGGGAATGGTGTGCTATGACTTTTATAAGCGATCGGGGGTATGGTATTTGCCCCAGGGGCAAAAAATTGGGCAAAAAATCCCATTGACTTAACATTGCGACGAACTTTGACGAGTCATAGCTCAGAGCGAGGATATCACACAGACGTGTGATTTACCACATTTGAAGAGGCTGACAGGCTCTGTGAGAACATTCCTCAAAATGGGGTAAAAGTTGCACCCCTGGGGGGCAGGAGCTGCCCAAAGTTGCCCCAATGTTAAGTCTATGGTAGATTTTGTATTAAACATAACTCTGGATCACAGTGTCTTAGAGACAAGGGGGCGGGCTCATTTTACTCAGACGACCAATCAGTCTCTCAGGATCATTGTGAAGCTATCAAGCCACGCCCTAGCAACCATTTAGAGCACCTTAGCAACAAGTCCCATAGACTTCCATTGAAAGAGATCAAAGGGATATCTCCGGACTTAATTATCATAGAAACACGAGGGTGGTCTCGTTTGACTTGGGGCAGTAAAACAGCCAATCATGAATCCCCTCAACACTTCCTAGCCCCTCCCTAGCAACCATTTTCGAGCACCTTAGCAACCAATATCCAAAGAGAGATATCTTCCATTCTGAATGTCACAGAGGCATGGGAGTTGGTTTGTATCATTCATACTGACAAGCAGCCTTTGGAGATTCATCATTGGCAGCTGCCAAGCCACTCCCTAGCAACAATTTAGAGCACCCTAGTAACCACATTTATTGATTTCAATTACAGTAAGATATCTTCAGATCAGAATGTCCTAGCGACATGATAGTTGCTTTGTTTTCATTGGGTGAGTAATCAGTCTTCAGCTTTCATCATGTGAACTACTTAGCCACGCCCTAGCAACCATTTAAAGCACCCTAGCAACAAAACACCATTGACATCCATTCAAAAACACTAAGATGTGTATCTTAGGATCAGAATGTCGTAGAGACTTCCGGGTTGACTTATTTCACTCAGGATGGAAAGTAGACTTGATAAATATCACCCTGGTAACTGCCTAGCAACCAGATGGGTTTACCATAGCAACCAAGTAACAAATCTCATATCTTTGCACTACAAAATCGTAGAGACTTCCGAGTTGACTTATTTCACTCAAGATGGCAAGGAGCATTGTTGGATGTTACTTTGGTAACTGCCTAGCAACCAAATGGGGTTACCCTAGCAACCATGAAACAAATCACATATCTCTGCACAAGAAAATCACAGAGACTTCCGGGTTGAATTATTTCACTCAGGATGGCAAGGAGCATTGTTGGCTGTCACCTTAGTAACTGCCTAGCAACCAGATGGGGTTACCCTAGCAACCAAGAAACAAATCACATATCTCTGCACAAGAAAATCACAGAGATTTCCAGGTTGACTTATTTTTCTCAGGATGGCAAGGAGCATTGTTGCCTGCCACCTTGGTAACTGCCTAGCAACCAGATGGGGTTACCCTAGCAACCAAGAAACAAATCACATATCTCTGCACAAGAAAATCACAGAGACTTCCGGGTTGACTTATTTCACTCAGGATGGCAAGGAGCATTGTTGCCTGTCACCTTGGTAACTGCCTAGCAACCAGATGGGGTTACCCTAGCAACCAAGTAACTAATCATATATCTCTGAACCAGAAAATTGTAGTGATTCCGTGTTGACTTATTTCATTTAGGATGGCAAGGAGCATTGTTGTCTTGCCCCTTGGTAACTACCTAGCAACCAGATGGGGTTACCCTAGCAACCAAGAAACAAATCACATATCTCTGCACAAAAAAATCACAGAGACTTCCGGGTTGACTTATTTTACTCAGGATGGCAAGGAGCATTGTTGGCTGTCACCTTAGTAACTGCCTAGCAACCAGATGGGGTTACCCTAGCAACCAAGTAACTAATCATATATCTCTGAACCAGAAAATTGTAGTGATTCCGTGTTGACTTATTTCATTTAGGATGGCAAGGAGCATTGTTGTCTTGCCCCTTGGTAACTACCTAGCAACCAGATGGGGTTACCCTAGCAACCAAGAAACAAATCACATATCTCTGCACAAAAAAATCACAGAGACTTCCGGGTTGACTTATTTTACTCAGGATGGCAAGGAGCATTGTTGGCTGTCACCTTAGTAACTGCCTAGCAACCAGATGGGGTTACCCTAGCAACCAAGTAACAAATCACATACCTCTGTACTAGAAAATCGTACAGACTTCCGGGTTGACTTATTTTACTCAGGATGGCAAGTAGCGTTGGTGGCTGTCACCTTAGTAACTGCATATCAACCAGATGGGTTTCCCTAGCAACCATGGAACAACACCTATATCTCTGCACCAGAACATCCTACTGTCATGGGGGTGGCCTCTTTCAACTTTGGGCAGTAGGTGGGACATTGTGGTAAGAAATTTTGCCACGGCAAGCACCACTCACATTTTCTTCAGGAAATGTACATTCTAGTTAGTGGTGCTTGCAAAGCAACACTATTGTAATCTCACATACTTATTAGTGGTGCTTGCAAAGCAACACTATTGTAATCTCACATACTTATTTTTCTTCTTCTTCTTCTTCTTCTTCTTCCGTACAAAACTTCGGCGCCTAACTCGTCCCGCACCTTTTGGCGTAGACCCATGAATGAGATGTCAAATCGTGCGGCTCATTGAGGAGAGGTGTGCTATGACTTTTATAAGCGATCGGGTGTACGATGTTCGCACAGCGGACGAAAAAGCGGCCAAAAATGTCCCATTGACTTTACATTGCGGAATGTTCAGAAATTTAAATCCCAACTGACATTTTCACACACACAGACAAAAAAGGGCCTGTCAGCCCTGCGTGTCTCTCTCTCTCTCCCTCAGAGGATTTCTTTTATCAAGCAGCCAATAAAAATCTTCATAGCCACAACATAAAACATGCTAAAAATGTGCTAGCATCATGCTAACATATGCTGGCATCGCCTAGCGAAGTGCTAAAACATGCTAAAAACATGCTAGCAACATGTTAAAACATATTAGTATTGCATAGCGAAGTGCTAAAACATGCTAAAAACATGCTAGCAACATGCTAAAACATATTAGTATTGCATAGCGAAGTGCTAAAACATGCTAAAAACGTGCTAGCAACATGCTAAAACATACTAGTATCGCATAGCGAAGTGCTAAAACGTGCTAGCATCATGCTAACACATGCTGGTATCGCCTAGCAAAGTGCTAAAACATGCTAAAAACGTGCTAGCATCATGCTAACATATGCTGGCATCGTCTAGCGAAGTGCTAAAACATGCTAAAAACATGCTAGCAACATGCTAAAACATATTAGAATTGCATAGCGAAGTGCTAAAACATGCTAAAAACATGCTAGCAACATGCTAAAACATACTAGTATCGCATAGCGAAGTACTAAAACATGCTAAAAATATGCTAGCATCATGCTAACATATGCTGGCTTCGGCTAGCGAAGTACTAAAACATGCTAAAAATGTGCTAGCATCATGCTAACACATGCTGGCATCGCCTAGATAAGTGCTAAAACATGCTAAAAACGTGCTAGCAACATGCTAACACATACTAGTATCGCATAGTTAAGTACTAAAACATGCTAAAAATGTGCTAGCATCATGCTAACACATGTTGGCATCGCCTAGCGAAGTGTTTAAACATGCTAAAGCGTGCTAGCATTATGCTAATACATGTTAGCATTGCCTAGGGAATTGTTAAAACATGCTAAAAATGTGCTAGCATCATGCTAACACATGTTAGCATTGCCGAGGGCATTGCTAAAACATGTTAAAAATGTGCTAGCATCATGCTAACACATGTTAGCATCGCCAAACGAAGTGCTAAAACATGCTAAAAACGTGCTAGTATCATGCTAACACATGCTAGCTTTGCCTAGCAAAGTGCTAAAACATTTAAAAATGTGCTACCATCATGAAAAACACATGTTAGCAACATTCTATGACCTTTATTTTAGTGCTTAGAAACAAGTTAGAAAATTTTATTTGATGAGTTTTGCCACGGCAAGCACCACTCACATTTTCTTCAGGAAATGTACATTCTAGTTTTTCTTCTTCTTCTTCTTCTTCTTCCGTACAAAACTTCGGCACCTAACTCGTCCCGCACCTTTTGGCGTAGACCCATGAATGAGGTGTCAAATCGTGCGGCTCATTGAGGAGAGGTGTGCTATGACTTTTATAAGCGATCGGGGGTACGGTGTTTGCCCCAGGGGCAAAAAATTGGGCAAAAAAATCCCATTGACTTAACATTGAGCCAAACTTTGACGAGTTATAGCTCAGAGCGAGGATTTCACAGAGACATGTGATTTACCACATTTGAAGAGGCTGACAGGCTCTCTGAGAACATACCTCACAATGGGGTAAAAGTTTTACCCCTGGGGGGCAGTAGCTGCCCAAAGTTGCCCCAATGTAAGTCAATGGAATTTTTGAAAAAATTTTTGGTCGCAGACCCACAAATAAGGCGTCAAATCGTGCGGATTATTTGGGAATGGTGTGCTTTGACTTCTATAAGTGATCGGGGGTACGGTATTTGCCCCAGGGGCAAAAAATTGTGCAAAACATCCCATTGACTTAACATTGAGCCAAATTTGACAAGTCATAGCTCAGAGCATGGATTTCACAGACACGTGTGATTTGCCACATTTGAAGAGGCTGACAGGCTCTGTGAGAACATACCTCACAATGGGGTAAAAGTTGCACCCCTTGGGGGCAGGAGCTGCCCAAATTTGCCCCAATGTTAAGTCTATGGTACATTTTGTATTGAACATAACTCTGGATCACAGTGTCTTAGAGACAAAGGGGCGGGCTCATTTTACTCAGACGACCAATCAGTCTCTCAGGATCATTGTGAAGCTATCAAGCCACGCCCTAGCAACCATTTACAGCACCTTAGCAACAAGTCCCATAGACTTCCATTGAAAGAGATCAAAGGGATTTCTCCAGACTGAATTATCATAGAAACACGAGGGTGGTCTCGTTTGACTTGGGGCAGTAAAACAGCCAATCATGAATCCCCTCAACACTTCCTAGCCCCTCCCTAGCAACCATTTTCAAGCACCTTAGCAACCAAAATACAAAGAGAGATATCTTCCATTCTTAATGTCACAGAGGCATGGGAGTTGGTTTATATCATTCATACTGACAAGCAGCCTTTGGAGATTCATCATTGGCAGCTGCCAAGCCACTCCCTAGCAACAATTTAGAGCACCCTAGCAACCACATTTATTGATTTCAATTACAGTAAGAAATCTTCAGATCATAATGTCCTAGAGACATGATAGTTGCTTTGTTTTAATTGGGTGAGTAATCAGTCTTCAGCTTTCATCATGTGAACTACTTAGCCACGCCCTAGCAACCATTTAACGCACCCTAGCAACAAAGAACCATTGACATCCATTCAAAATCACTAAGATGTGTATCTTAGGATCAGAATGACGTAGAGACTTCCGGGTTGACTTATTTCACTCAGGATGGCAAGGAGCATTGTTCCCTGTCACCTTGATAACTGCCTAGCAACCAGATGGGGTTACCCTAGCAACCAAGAAACAAATCAAATATCTCTGCACAAGAAAATCACAGAGACTTCCGGGTTGACTTATTTCACTCAGGATGGCAAGGAGCATTGTTGGCTGTCACCTTGGTAACTGCCTAGCAACCAGATGGGGTTACCCTAGTAACCAAGTAACAAATCACATATCTTTCAACCAGAACATCGTAGAGACATAGGGGTTGAAATATTTCTCAAAGGATTGCAAGGGGCCTTATGAGTATCACGTAGGTAACTGCCTAGCAACCAGATGGGGTTACCCTAGCAACCAAGAAACAAATCACATATCTCTGCACAAGAAAATCACAGAGACTTCCGGGTTGACTTATTTTACTCAGGATGGCAAGGAGCATTGTTGCCTGTCACCTAGGTAACTGCCTAGCAACCAGATGGGCTTACCCTAGCAACCAAGAAACAAATCACATATCTCTGCACAAGAAAATCACAGAGACTTCCGGGTTGACTTATTTCACTCAGGATGGCAAGGAGCATTGTTGGCTGTCACCTTGGTAACTGCCTAGCAACCAGATGGGGTTACCCTAGCAACCAAGAAACAAATCACATATCTCTGCACAAGAAAATCACAGAGACTTCCGGGTTGACTTATTTCACTCAGGATGGAATGTAGACTTGATAAATATCACCCTGGTAACTGCCTAGCAACCAGATGGGTTTATCCTAGCAACCAAGTAACAAATCACATATCTATGTACTAGAAAATCACAGAGACTTCCGGGTTGACTTATTTCACTCAGGATGGCAAGGAGCATTATTGGCTGTCACCTTGGTAACTGCCTAGCAACCAGATGGGGTTACCCTAGCAACCAAGAAACAAATCACATATCTCTGCACAAGAAAATCACAGAGACTTCCGGGTTGACTTATTTCACTCAGGATGATAAGGTGCATTGTTGCCTGTCACCTTGGTAACTGCCTAGCAACCAGATGGGTTTCCCTAGCAACCATGGAACAACACCAATATCTCTGCACCAGAACATCCTACTGTCATGGGGGTGGCCTCTTTCAACTTTGGGCAGTAGGTGGGACATTGTGGTAAGAAATTTTGCCACGGCAAGCACCACTCACATTTTCTTCAGGAAATGTACATTCTAGTTAGTGGTGCTTGCAAAGCAACACTATTGTAATCTCACATACTTATTTTTCTTCTTCTTCTTCTTCTTCTTCTTCCGTACAAAACTTCGGCGCGTAACTCGTCCCGCACCTTTTGGCGTAGACCCATGAATGAGGTGTCAAATCGTGCGGCTCATTGAGGAGAGGTGTGCTATGACTTTTATAAGCGATCGGGGGTACAGTGTTTGCCCCAGGGGCAAAAAATTGGGCAAAAAATCCCATTGACTTAACATTGAGCTGAACTTTGACGAGTCATAGCTCAGAGCGAGGATTTCGCAGAGACGTGTGATTTACCACATTTGAAGAGGCTGACAGGCTCTGTGAGAACATACCTCACAATGGGGTAAAACTTTTACCCCTGGGGGGCAGGAGCTGCCCAAAGTTGCCCCAATGTAAGTCAATGGAATTTTTGGCAAAATTTTTTGGTCACAGACCCACGAATGAGGCATCAAATCGTGCGGATTATTTGGGAATGGTGTGCTATGACTTTTATAAGTGATCGGGGGTACGGTATTTGCCCCAGGGGCAAAAAATTGGGCAAAAAATCCCATTGACTTAACATTGCGCCGAACTTTGACGAGTCATAGCTCAGAGCAAGGATTTCACAGAGACGTGTGATTTACCACATTTGAAGAGGCTTACAGGCTCTGTGAGAACATACCTCACAATGGGGTAAAAGTTGCACCCCTTGGGGGCAGGAGCTGCCCGAATTTGCCCCAATGTTAAGTCTATGGTAGATTTTGTATTGAACATAACTCTGGATCACAGTGTCTTAGAGACAAGGGGGCAGGCTCATTTTACTCAGACGACCAATCAGTCTCTCAGGATCATTGTGAAGCTATCAAGCCACGCCCTAGCAACCATTTACAGTACCTTAGCAACAAGTCCCATAGACTTCCATTGAAAGAGATCAAAGGGATTTTTCTGGACTGAATTACCATAGAAACACAAGGGTGGTCTCGTTTGACTTGGGCCAGTAAAACAGCCAATCATGAATCCCCTCAACACTTCCTAGCCCCTCCCTAGCAACCATTTTCGAGCACCTTAGCAACCAATATCCAAAGAGAGATATCTTCCATTCTGAATGTCACAGAGGCATGGGAGTTGGTTTATATCATTCATACTGACAAGCAGCCTTTGGAGATTCATCATTGGCAGCTGCCAAGCCACTCCCTAGCAACAATTTAGAGCACCCTAGCAACCACATTTATTGATTTCAATTACAGTAAGATATCTTCAGATCAGAATGTCCTAGAGACATGATAGTTCCTTTGTTTTAATTGGGTGAGTAATCAGTCTTCAGCTTTCATCATGTGAACTACTTAGCCACGCCCTAGCAACCATTTAAAGCACCCTAGCAACAAAGAACCATTGACATCCATTCAAAATCACTAAGATGTGTATCTTGGGATCAGAATGACGTAGAGACTTCCGGGTTGACTTATTTCACTCAGGATGGCAAGGAGCATTGTTCCCTGTCACCTTGATAACTGCCTAGCAACCAGATGGGGTTACCCTAGCAACCAAGTAACAAATCAAATATCTTTGAACCAGAACATCGTAGAGACATAGGGGTTGAAATATTTCTCACAGGATTGCAAGGGGCCTTATGAGTATCACGTAGGTAACTGCCTAGCAACCAGATGGGGTTACCCTAGCAACCAAGAAAGAAATCGCATATCTCTGCACAAGAAAATCACAGAGACTTCTGGGTTGACTTATTTCACTCAGGATGGCAAGGAGCATTGTTGGCTGTCACCTTGGTAACTGCCTAGCAACCAAATGGGGTTACCCTAGCAACCAAGAAACAAATCATATATCTCTGCACAAGAAAATCACAGAGACTTGCAGGTTGACTTATTTCACTCAGGATGGCAAGGAACATTGTTGGCTGTCACCTTGGTAACTGCCTAGCGACCAGATGGGGTTACACTAGCAACCAAGAAACAAATCACATATCTCTGTACTAGAAAATCACAGAGACTTCTGGGTTGACTTATTTCACTCAGGATGGCAAGGAGCATTGTTGGCTGTCACCTTGGTAACTGCCTAGCAACCAGATGGGGTTACCCTAGCAACCAAGAAACAAATCACATATCTCTGCACAAGAAAATCACAGAGATTTCCGGGTTGACTTATTTCACTCAGGATGGCAAGGAGCATTGTTGGCTTGCCCCTTGTTAACTGCCTAGCAACCAGATGGGGTTACCCTAGCAACCAAGTAACAAATCACATATCTCTCTACTAGAAAATCGTAAAGACTTCCGGGTTGACTTATTTTACTCAGGATGGCAAGTAGCATTGGTGGCTGTCACCTTAGTAACTGCATATCAACCAGATGGGTTTTCCTAGCAACCATGGAACAACACCAATATCTTTGCACCAGAACATCCTACTGTCATGGGGGTGGCCTCTTTCAACTTTGGGCAGTAGGTGGGACATTATGGTAAGAAATTTTGCCACGGCAAGCACCACTCACATTTTCTTCAGGAAATGTACATTCTAGTTATAATTATTATTATTTTTCCACACAAAGTTTGGTGCGCTACTCCTCCTGCAGCTTTTGGCACAGACCCCTGAGTGAGGCATCAAATCGTGCGTCTCATTGAGGAGAGGTGTGCTATGACTTTTCTAAGCGATCGGGTGTACAATGTTCGAACAGCGGACGAAAAAGCGGCCAAAAAAATCCCATTGACTTTACATTATGGAATGTTCAGAAATTTAAATCCCAACTGACATTTTCACACACACACACATAAAAGGGCCTGTCAGCCCTGCGTCTCTCTCTCTCTCTCCCTCAGAGGATTTCTTTTATCAAGCAGCCAATAAAAATCTTCATAGCCACACCCTAAAACATGCTAAAAATGTGCTAGCATCATGCTAACATATGCTGGCATCACCTTGCGAAGTGCTAAAACATGCTATAAACGTGTTAGCATCATGCTAACACATGCTGGCATCGCCCAGCGAAGTGCTAAAACATGCTAAAAACGTGCTAGCAACATGCTAACACATACTAGTATCGCATAGCAAAGTACTAAAACATGCTAAAAATGTGCTAGCATCATGCTAACACATGTTGGCATCGCCTAGCGAAGTGCTAAAACATAATAAAAACGTGCTAACAACATGCTAACACATGCTAGTATTGCCTAGCGAAGTGTTAAAACATGCTAAAAATGTGCTAGCATCATGCTTACACATGTTGGCATCTCCTAGCAAAGTGCTAAAACATGCTAAAAACGTGCTAACAACATGCTAACACATGCTAGTATTGCCTAGCGAAGTGCTAAAACATAATAAAAACGTGCTAGCATCATGCTAATGCATGTTAGCATTGCCTAGGGGATTGCAAAAACATGTTAAAAACGTGCTAGCATCATGCTAACACATGTTAGCATTGCCAAACGAAGTGCTCAAGCATGCTAAAAACGTGCTAGTATCATGCTAACACATGCTAGCTTCACCTAGCGAAGTGCTAAAACATGTTAAAACGTGCTAGCATTATGCTAATGCATGTTAGCATTGCTTAGGGGATTGCTAAAACATGTTAAAAATGTGCTAGCATCATGCTAACACATGTTAGCATCGCCAAAAGAAGTGCTAAAACATGCTAAAAACGTGCTAGTATCATGCTAACACATGCTAGCTTCACCTAGCGAAGTGCTAAAACATTCTAAAAACGTGCTACCATCATGAAAAACACGTGTTAGCAACATTCTATGACCTTTATTTTAGTGCTTAGTAACAAGTTAGAAAATGCTATTTGACGAGTTTTGCCGCGGCAAGCACCACTCACATTTTCTTCAGGAAATGTACATTCTAGTTAGTGGTGCTTGCAAAGCAACACTATTGTAATCTCACATACTTATTTTTCTTCTTCTTCTTCCGTACAAAACTTCGGCGCGTAACTCGTCCCGCACCTTTTGGCGTAGACCCATGAATGAGGTGTCAAATCGTGCGGCTCATTGAGGAGAGGTGTGCTATGACTTTTATAAGCGATAGGGGGTACGGTGTTCGCCCCAGGGGCAAAAAATTGGGCAAAAAATCCCATTGACTTAACATTGCGCCGAACTTTGACGAGTCATAGCTCAGAGCGAGGATTTCACAGAGACGTGTGATTTACCACATTTGAAGAGGCTGACAGGCTCTGTGAGAACATACCTCACAATGGGGTAAAAGTTGCACCCCTGGGGGGCAGGAGCTGCCCAAAGTTGCCCCAATGTTAAGTCTATGGTGTAGGACGGCCCATGAAATGTCATTTTGTATTGAACATAACTCTGGATCACAGTGTCTTAGAGACAAGGGGGCGGGCTCATTTTACTCAGACGACCAATCAGTCTCTCAGGATCATTGTGAAGCTATCAAGCCACGCCCTAGCAACCATTTACAGCACCTTAGCAACAAGTCCCATAGACTTCCATTGAAAGAGATCAAAGGGATATCTCCGGACTGAATTATCATAGAAACACGAGGGTGGTCTCGTTTGACTTGGGGCAGTAAAACAGCCAATCATGAATCCCCTCAACACTTCCTAGCCCCTCCCTAGCAACCATTTTCGAGCACCTTAGCAACCAAAATCCAAAGAGAGATATCTTCCATTCTGAATGTCACAGAGGCATGGGAGTTGGTTTATATCATTCATACTGACAAGCAGCCTTTGGAGATTCATCATTGGCAGCTGCCAAGCCACTCCCTAGCAACAATTTAGAGTACCCTAGCAACCACATTTATTGATTTCAATTATAGTAAGATATCTTCAGATCAGAATGTCCTAGAGACATGATAGTTGCTTTGTTTTAATTGGGTGAGTAATCAGTCTTCAGCTTTCATCATGTGAACTACTTAGCCACGCCCTAGCAACCATTTAAAGCACCCTAGCAACAAAACACCATTGACATCCATTCAAAATCACTAAGATGTGTATCTTAGGATCAGAATGTCGTAGAGACTTCCGGGTTGACTTATTTCACTCAGGATGGAAAGCAGACTTGATAAATATCACCCTGGTAAATGCCTAGCAACCAAATGGGGTTACCCTAACAACCAAGAAACAAATCACATATCTATGCACAAGAAAATCACAGAGACTTCCGGGTTGACTTATTTCACTCAGGATGGCAAGGAGCATTGTTGGCTGTCACCTTGGTAACTGCCTAGCAACCACATGGGGTTACCCTAGCAACCAAGAAACAAATCACATATCTCTGCACATGAAAATCACAGAGACTTCCGGGTTGGCTTATTTCACTCTGGATGGCAAGGAGCATTGTTGGCTGTCACCTTGGTGACTGCCTAGCAACCAGATGGGGTTACCCTAGCAACCAAGAAAGAAATCACATATCTCTGCACAAGAAAATCACATAGACTTCCGGGTTGACTTATTTCACTCAGGATGGCAAGGAGCATTGTTGCCTGTCACCTTGGTGACTGCCTAGCAACCAGATGGGGTTACCCTAGCAACAAAGAAACAAATCACATATCTCTGCACAAGAAAATCACAGAGACTTACGGGTTGACTTATTTCACTCAGGATGGCAAGGAGCATTGTTGGCTGTCACCTTGGTAACTGCCTAGCAACCAGATGGGGTTACCCTAGCAACCAAGAAACAAATCACATATCTCTGCACAAGAAAATCACAGAGACTTCCGGGTTGACTTATTTCACTCAGGATGGCAAGGAGCATTGTTGCCTGTCACCTTGGTACCTGCCTAGCAACCAGATGGGGTTACCCTAGCAACCAAGAAACAAATCACATATCTCTGTACTAGAAAATCGTAGAGACTTCCGGGTTGACTTATTTTACTCAGGATGGCGAGTAGCGTTGGTGGCTGTCACCTTAGTAACTGCATATCAACCAGATGGGTTTCCCTAGCAACCATGGACCAACACCTATATCTCTGCACCAGAACATCCTACTGTCATGGGGGTGGCCTCTTTCAACTTTGGGCAGTAGGTGGGACATTGTGGTAAGAAATTTTGCCACGGCAAGCACCACTCACATTTTCTTCAGGAAATGTACATTCTAGTTAGTGGTGCTTGCAAAGCAACACTATTGTAATCTCACATACTTATTTTTCTTCTTCTTCTTCTTCTTCTTCTTCCGTACAAAACTTCGGCGCGTAACTTGTCCCGCACCTTTTGGCATAGACCCATGAATGAGGTGTCAAATCGTGCGGCTCATTGAGGAGAGGTGTGCTATGACTTTTATAAGCGATCGGGGGTACGGTGTTTGCCCCAGGGGCAAAAAATTGGGCAAAAAATCCCATTGACTTAACATTGCGCCGAACTTTGACGAGTCATAGCTCAGAGCGAGGATTTCGCAGAGACGTGTGATTTACCACATTTGAAGAGGCTGACAGGCTCTGTGAGAACATACCTCACAATGGGGTAAAAGTTGCACCCCTGGGGGGCAGGAGCTGCCCAAATTTGCCCCAATGTAAGTCAATGGAATTTTTTTCAATTTTTTGGTCGCAGACCCACAAATGAGGTGTCAAATCGTGCGGATTATTTGGGAATGGTGTGCTATGACTTTTATAAGTGATCGGGGGTACGGTGATTGCCCCAGGGGCAAAAAATTGGGCAAAAAATCCCATTGACTTAACATTGCGCCGAACTTTGACGAGTCATAGATCAGAGCGAGGATTTCACAGAGACGTGTGATTTACCACATTTGAAGAGGCTGACAGGCTCTGTGAGAACATACCTCACAATGGGGTAAAAGTTGCACCCCTGGGGGGCATGAGCTGCCCAAAGTTGCCCCAATGTTAAGTCTATGGTAGATTTTGTATCGAACATAACTCTGGATCACAGTGTCTTAGAGACAAGGGGGCGGGCTCATTTTACTCAGACGACCAATCAGTCTCTCAGGATCATTGTGAAGCTATCAAGCCACGCCCACGCCCAAGCCACACCTTAGCAACAACTCCCATAGACTTCCATTGAAAGAGATCAAAGGGATATCTCCGGACTGAATTATCATAGAAACACGAGGGTGGTCTCGTTTGACTTGGGGCAGTAAAACAGCCAATCATGAATCCCCTCAACACTTCCTAGCCCCTCCCTAGCAACCATTTTCGAGCACCTTAGCAACCAAAATCCAAAGAGAGATATCTTCCATTCTGAATGTCACAGAGGCATGGGAGTTGGTTTGTATCATTCATACTGACAAGCAGCCTTTGGAGATTCATCATTGGCAGCTGCCAAGCCACTCCCTAGCAACAATTTAGAGCACCCTAGCAACCACATTTATTAATTTCAATTACAGTAAGATATCTTCAGATCAGAATGTCCTAGAGACATGATAGTTGCTTTGTTTTAATTGGGTGAGTAATCAGTCTTCATCTTTCATCATGTGAACTACTTAGCCACGCCCTAGCAACCATTTAAAGCACCCTAGCAACAAAACACCATTGACATCCATTCAAAATCACTAAGATGTGTATCTTAGGATCAGAATGTCATTGAGACTTCCGGGTTGACTTATTTCACTCAGGATGGAAAGTAGACTTGATAAATATCACCCTGGTAACTGCCTAGCAACCAAATGGGGTTACCCTAGCAACCAAGAAACAAATCACATATCTCTGCACAAGAAAATCACAGAGACTTCCGGGTTGACTTATTTCAGTCAGGATGGCAAGGAGCATTGTTTGCTGTCACCTTGGTAACTGCCTAGCAACCAGATGGGGTTACCCTAGCAACCAAGAAACAAATCACATATCTCTGCACAAGAAAATCACAGAGACTTCCGGGTTGACTTATTTCACTCAGGATGGCAAGGAGCATTGTTGCCTGTCACCTTGGTAACTGCCTAGCAACCAGATGGGGTTACCCTAGCAACCAAGAAACAAATCACATATCTCTGCACAAGAAAATCACAGAGACTTCCGGGTTGACTTATTTCACTCAGGATGGCAAGGAGCATTGTTGGCTGTCACCTTGGTAACTGCCTAGCAACCAGATGGGTTTACCCTAGCAACCAATTAACAAATCACATATCTCTGAACCAGAAAATCGTAGAGATTCCGGGTTGACTTATTTCATTCAGGATGGCAAGGAGCATTGTTGGCTTGCCCCTTGTTAACTGCCTAGCAACCAGATGGGGTTACCCTGGCAGCCAAGTAACAAATCACATATCTCTGTACTAGAAAATCGTAGAGACTTCCGGGTTGACTTATTTTACTCAGGATGGAAAGAAGCATTGGTGGCTGTCACCTTTGTAACTGCATATCAACCAGATGGGTTTCCCTAGCAACCATGGAACAACACCAATATCTCTGCACCAGAACATCCTACTGTCATGGGGGTGACCTCTTTCAACTTTGGGCAGTAGGTGGGACATTGTGGTAAGACATTTTGCCACGGCAAGCACCACTCACATTTTCTTCAGGAAATGTACATTCTAGTTATTCTTCTTCTTCTTCTTCTTCTTCTTCCGTACAAAACGTTGGCGCCTAACTCGTCCCGCACCTTTTGGCGTAGACCCATGAATGAGGTGTCAAATCGTGCGGCTCATTGAGGAGAGGTGTGCTATGACTTTTATAAGCGATCGGGGGTACGGTGTTTGCCCCAGGGGCAAAAAATTGGGCAAAAAATCCCATTGACTTAACATTGAGCCGAACTTTGACGAGTCATAGCTCAGAGCGAGGATTTCGCAGAGACGTGTGATTTACCACATTTGAAGAGGCTGACAGGCTCTGTGAGAACATACCTCACAATGGGGTAAAAGTTGCACCCCTGGGGGGCAGGAGCTGCCCAAATTTGCCCCAATGTAAGTCAATGGAATTTTTTTCAAAATTTTTTGGTCGCAGACCCACAAATGAGGCGTCAAATCGTGCGGATTATTTGGGAATGGTGTGCTATGACTTTTATAAGCGATCGGGGGTACGGTGATTGCCCCAGGGGCAAAAAATTGGGCAAAAAATCCCATTGACTATTATTATTATTCTTCTTAGAAAACTGTTAACTTTAATCCAGCCTAGAGCTTTAACTCTACAAACTCCAAACTCAGACTAGACCTTTGGACTTTTCTGAAGTTAGTTGCTATATCTTTTCTAACTGATCGGACTTACGGTTTTCCTAAAAATGACGATCAAAACTCGGAAAAACTCCCATTGACTTAACATTGCGGAATGTTCAGAAATTTAAATCCCAACTGATGTTTTCACACACACACACAGACAAAAAAGGGCCTGTCAGCCCTGCATCTCTCCCTCTCTCTCTCCCTCAGAGGATTTATTTTATCAAGCAGCCAATAAGTAATGACCTAAAATCTTCATAGCCACAGTATAGTAGCTTCCAGGTTGACTTTGTTCACTCAGTATGGAAAGGAGGCTTGACAAGTATCACCCTGGTAACTGCATAGCAACCATACAGGGTTACCCTAGCAACCAAATAACAAATCACATATCTCTGCACCAGAAATTCATACAGACTTCCGGGTTGACTTTATTCACTCAGGATGGAAAGGAGGCTTGATATGTATGACTCTGGTAACTGCCTAGCAACCAGATATGGTTACCCTAGCAACCAAGTAACAAATCACATATCTTTGAACCAGAACATCGTAGAGACTTAGGGGTTGACATATTTCACACAGGATTGCAAGGGGCCTTATGAGTATCACTTTGGTAACTGCCTAGCAACCAGATGGGGTTACCCTAGCAACCAAGTAACAAATCACATATCTTTGCACCAGAAAATCATAGAGACTTCCTGTTTCACTTATTTCACTCAGGATGGAAAGTAGGCTTGATATGTATCACTCTGGTAACTGCCTAGCAACCAGATGTGGTTACCCTAGCAACCAAGTAGCAAATCACATATCTTTGAACCAGAACATCGTAGAGACTTATGGGTTGACATATTTCACACAGGATTGCAAGGAGCCTTATGAGTATCACCTTGGTAACTGCCTAGCAACCAGATGAGGTTACCCTAGCAACCAAGTAACAAATCACATATCTCTACACCAGAAAATCGTAGAGACTTCCTGTTTCACTTATTTCACTCAGGATGGAAAGTAGCCTTGATATGCATCACTCTGGTAACTGCCTAGCAACCAGATTGGGTTACCCTAGCAACCAAGTAACAAATTATATATTTCTGCTCCAGAAAATCATAGAGACATCTGGGTTGACTTAATTCACTCAGGATGAAAGGAGGCTTGAAAAGTATCACCCTGGTAACTGCATAGCAACCAGACAGGGTTACCCTAGCAACCAAATAACAAATCACATATCTCTGCACCAGAAAATCATACAGATTTGAGGGTTGACTTTATTCACTCAGGATGGAAAGGAGGCTTGACAAGTATCACACTGGTAAGTGCATAGCAACCAGACAGGGTTACCCTAGCTACCAAGTAATAAATCACATATCTCTGCACAAGAAAATCGTAGAGACTTCCTGTTTGACTTATTTCACTCAGAATGGAAAGTAGCCTTGATATGTATCACTCTGGTAACTGCCTAGCAACCAGATATTGTGACCCTAGCAACCAAGTAACAAATCACATATCTATGCAACAGAAAATCGTAGAGACTTCTGGGTTGACTTTATTTAATTTCCTCATTTCCTTCACCTGGTTACTGTGACAAACTACTTTAAACTAATTTAAACTTTAAACTAAATTAAACTTCAAACTACTTCAATCTTCAAACTACTTTAAACTAATTTAAACTTCAAACTACTTTAATCTTCAAACTACTTTAAACTTCAAACTACTTTAAACTTTCTGGGCCAAACTTTCACAAGCCAACTTAAAGTTTGTCTCGGCGAACTTTTTAATCTAGTTATTATTATTATTCTTTGAAAACTGTTAACTTTAATCCAGCCTAGAGCTTTAACTCTACAAACTCCAAACTCAGACTAGACCTTTGGTCTGTTCTGAAGTTAGTTGCTATATCTTTTCTAACTGATCGGACTTACGGTTTTCCTAAAAATGACGATCAAAACTCGGAAAAACTCCCATTGACTTAACATTGCGGAATGTTCAGAAATTTAAATCCCAACTGACGTTTTCACACACACACACTGCATCCCAATTCGCATACTATCCGTCCTAAATAGTATTCGAAAATAGAATTAGTACGTCCCAAATCGTAGTATGTTGAAATGAGTGTTCCAAAGATACCCGGATGGTCTACTATTTCCGGTCAGAATCCGAAGTGCAGATCGATGCACACTCTAACGGCTAATATTGCCCACAACCCATTGCGTGCGGGAGGGAGGAGCTTTGAGATGATGCAAACATGGCGGCCGGATGCGGCAGCGGAGATGCTCCCTCAGTTTTTAAGTGTAAGAACTTAAACGTTTAGCGCTAATTAAAGTTATATTTTATTGTCTCATAATATTAATGGATTTGTGTTGTGCAAAAAAAGTACCGTGTTTATCTTGTAGGGTCCGATGAAGACACTGAGCGCCTCATTAACTGGCGCATTGCCAACGACGATGTTTGTTTAACTGTCGCGGTGTGCGTAACTAGGCAACCACGTTCTCTTCCATTGCATGACGTCTTCGTAGTATGTCCCAGAACGTGCATACTCTTTTGCTACACACTCAAAAGTATGTACATTTTCTTCAAAAAAAAGAGTACATACTTTTAGGTCGTAGTATAAGTAGGCGAATTGGGATGCAGCAACAGACAAAAAAGGGCCTGTCAGCCCTGCGTCTCTCCCTCTCTCTCTCCCTCAGAGGATTTATTTTATCAAGCAGCCAATAAGTAATGACCTACAATCTTCATAGCCACAGTATAGTAGCTTCCAGGTTGACTTTGTTCACTCAGTATGGAAAGGAGGCTTGACAAGTATCACCCTGGTAACTGCATAGCAACCAGACAGGGTTACCCTAGCAACCAAATAACAAATCACATATCTCTGCACCAGAAATTCATACAGACTTCCGGGTTGACTTTATTCACTCAGGATGGAAAGGAGGCTTGATATGTATCACTCTGGTAACTGCCTAGCAACCAGATATGGTTACCCTAGCAACCAAGTAACAAATCACATATCTTTGAACCAGAACATTGTAGAGACTTAGGGGTTGACATATTTCACTCAGGATTGCAAGGAGCCTTATGAGTATCACTTTGGTAACTGCCTAGCAACCAGATGGGGTTATCCTAGCAACCAAGTAACAAATCACATATCTTTGCACCAGAAAATCGTAGAGACTTCCTGTTTCACTTATTTCACTCAGGATGGAAAGTAGGCTTGATATGTATCACTCTGGTAACTGCCTAGCAACCAGATTGGGTTACCCTAGCAACCAAGTAACAAATCACATATCTTTGAACCAGAACATCGTAGAGACTTATGGGTTGACATATTTCACACAGGATTGCAAGGAGCCTTATGAGTATCACCTTGGTAACTGCCTAGCAACCAGATATGGTTACCCTAGCAACCAAGTAACAAATCACATATCTCTGCACCAGAAAATCGTAGAGACTTCCTGTTTCACTTATTTCACTCAGGATGGAAAGTAGCCTTGATATGTATCACTCTGGTAACTGCCTAGCAACCAGATGTGGTTACCCTAGCAACCAAGTAACAAATCACATATCTCTGCAACAGAAAATCATAGAGACTTCCTGTTTGACTTCATTCACTCAGGATGGAAAGGAGGCTTGATAAGTATCACCCTGGTAACTGCATAGCAACCAGATATGGTTACCCTAGCAACCACGAAACAAATCACATATCTTTGAACCAGAACATCGTAGAGACTTAGGGGTTGACATATTTCACTCAGGATTGCAAGGAGCCTTATGAGTATCACTTTGTTAACTGCCTAGCAACCAGATGGGGTTACCCTAGCAACCAAGTAACAAATCACATATCTCTGCACCAGAAAATCGTAGAGACATCTGGGTTGACTTAATTCACTCAGGATGGAAAGGAGGCTTGAAAAGTATCACCCTGGTAACTGCATAGCAACCAGACAGGGTTACCCTAGCAACCAAATAACAAATCACATATCTCTGCACCAGAAAATCATACAGACTTGAGGGTTGACTTTATTCACTCAGGATGGAAAGGAGGCTTGACAAGTATCACCCTGGTAACTGCATAGCAACCAGACAGGGTTACCCTAGCAACCAAGTAATAAATCACATATCTCTGCACAAGAAAATCGTAGAGACTTCCTGTTTGACTTATTTCACTCAGAATGGAAAGTAGCCTTGATATGTATCACTCTGGTAACTGCCTAACAACCAGATATTGTGACTCTAGCAACCAAGTAACAAATCACATATCTATGCAACAGAAAATCGTAGAGACTTCTGGGTTGACTTTATTTAATTTCCTCATTTCCTTCACCTGGTTACTGTGACAAACTACTTTAAACTAATTTAAACTTTAAACTAAATTAAACTTCAAACTACTTTAATCTTCAAACTACTTTAAACTTTAAACTAATTTAAACTTCAAACTACTTTAATCTTCAAACTATTTTAAACTTCAAACTACTTTAAACTTCAAACTACTTTAAACTTTAAACTTCTTCAAACTTTCTGGGCCAAACTTTCACAAGCCAACTTAAAGTTTGTCTCGGCAAACTTTTTAATCTAGTTTCAACATACCGTACATTTTTTAAATAAAAAGTTGTACAAGTTAACTTTACATAATACACTGAACTAACATGACCTAACAATTGTATTTTTATTTACTAACATTAACAAAGATTAATAAATGCTGTAAATATGATGTTCATTGTTTGTTCATGATACCTAATGCATTAACAAATGTTAACGAACAGAACCTTATTGTAAAGTGGAACTGAAAATACTTATTGTTGAGCCCTGTCTGGCAAAATCTACAGCCATAAAACAGCTTTATCCAAAGCAGCATTCATTTAATTGACATGACTTAATAGCAGCTGTCAAAAGGGAGGCCAGCATTTCCTTTTTCAGACATTAAAAGCAGCTTGGGAGGAAGACCAATAGTGAAAATCAGGACAGCAGTAGAGGAATCCAGTCAGCAGATGTCATTATTCCAGGTGAGGTGAACTAAGGCAGCATATGACATGTTATGTAACAGGATGGCACCGCTCACTCATTCACTCGCTCACTCTCATGGATGAGTGTATAACCCAGTACGATAATACAGTAGTTACTGCAATGTTGCAACTGAGAAAACAACTTCAATTATATCCTAAACTAAATTAGTAAACTAGTAAATATTTTCTGAAAATGTGAGTGGTACTTGCCAGTGCAAAACACTGCCACAATCCTAAGGTGTTCTGGGTGGTTGCCAAGCTAATGCTATGCAGTGTTTTGAGTGTTTTTTTAGTAGCAATAGGCCGATATATCAGCCAGGCCGATTTATGGGACAATATTTGGCCATTTTGCATTATTTTTCATTTAATGAAAATTAATAGCACACCTGTCAATAAGCTGCATGATTTCAAATATAATTCACATCCTCAGCACAAATGAAGCATAGTTATGTTCCGAAGTTTAATTTTTAGTTTTCAAATACCTATAAGCAATAATAGTGATGCTTGATTTAGCAAGCACCACTAATGATAAATGTTTAAACAATGACAAAAGAAACTGAACTAAATGTATTCTGATTATTGGTAAATAACCTTTATTCACTACGCCACACAACCAGAGAAGTCTAAACCATGTAACATCACTGAGTGCAACAAAACACATTGTTTATGTGGGTAATTACATATTTCATTGATGACCCACCCCACCCCAGAAGTTTTTCTTGTAACAGGAGCACAATATAATCTGTTAATGTGAATATTAATGCATCTGAGGGGAAATCACAAATGTATTCATTTTACTTAACCTATAAAACTTGGAAATATAAAACTAATAATTTAAGAACATTAATAATGTGGGATGGTATATTCACCTAAACATATGCGATCTTTACAAGTAAGCTAATAAAATCATTTAAACTCAAATCAATGTTTCATGCGCATTTGTTTTTATTTCTTTTGGAAAGTAGTCTTGTAGTAGGCTGAATAATGAGGTGGATTTGAGCTGTTCAGATAATTGTTTTCTCAAATTATTACAGAATTTCAGTGCAAATCAATGTTTCAGCTGTTCAGCGATTTCCTTCTTCTCAAATTACATAATTTGAAGGCAAATCAATATTTTACATTCATGTATTTATTTAGTTAGTTAGTAGCCATGTAATAAGTGGGATAATGTACAGTCAGCCAGTTGTTATAGTACAATAAACCCAGACAGGGTGATCAGGACCCCAACGCAGGAGCCTCTAAAAACAGCCTAGTCCTTCAAGAGCAAGGATCATTCAAGACTTGTCAATTTGCCAACTGATGTTTCAGAAAACAATCCAGCACTTTGAGAACAATGTTTCCCAAATACAAATTGGAAGGATTTTGTGCATTTCACCTTCTACAGTGCACAATATTGTTAAAAGATTCAAGGAATCTGGTAAAATCTTGGTGCGTAAAAAGGGCAGGACGAAAACCATTTCTGTATTGGGGTGATCTCTGATCCCTCAGAAAACACTGACTTAAAAACTTCATTCATCTGTTGTCATGAGCCGGTCTTGAACCCGGGTCTCTGGTGAGGGAGTGGTACTGACTATCCATTGAGTTCAAGAAGGAAGACAAACACAGCACGTAAGATGAGTCCAAAGGTTTAATAATAAAAAAGTAATGTTCCAAAAGAGTCAACTTGGCACAAGGGAAAAAAACTTTAGAATACAAAGCTTCTGAATCCAATGAAGAAAGAAGAAGAAAAAAAAACTAATTAAAGGGTTACTTCATGATTTAGCATTAAGCTTTGTATCAGTAGAAAACCAGTAGTATTTTCGAATTACCGAGCTCCCCCCCCCCCCCATATCCCCCTGAGACAAGAGATTTATGTATTTTTAGTCTGGAAAAAAATCCTCCGATGACGCAAAAATCGTCATTTTGCGTCATCGGAGGATTTTTGGGCCAGAGGCTTAAAACTACAGCCAGTATTAGTAGCTAGTTCCACATGTTTTCACCACGCCCATATGGGGCGGGATCTCACTCACAGAATGTGAAGATAGTGTCAGCCATCTTTCTGTAGAAGCTAAGCTAACAGGCTCTTGCTCTATGTAGAAAGTTTGTATACAAGTAGGCTAATCACGATGGCGGAAGATAGTTTTGAAGTTGAAATGGCAGAAGATCTGATCTGAAATTCAGATCTGTCTGAATTTCGAAGATCTGTTGCGAGAATCTGTTGCGAGAATCTGATGCTCGCGGCTACCTGTACGAGCCGCAATACAGCGATGAACAGAGGCGGCCGGAGCAGCTGCTGTAGCAGGGGAGCAAGACCTGCTTGGCGGTCAGGAGGAAGAGCCCGGTCAGACTCGAGTTGGGGCGGACTGGTGGTGTCAGTGCTCTCGCTGTGCGCCTATGGAAACAGATAGAGAGTCCTATTGCTGTCGCGAATTTCAGCGATGCCATTTTCTTCTGGACGAGATCGCTGAATCCGCTGATGAAACTGCACCGCTAACTTTAGCATGTATAACTGAGCACCCAAGTTTTGTACCACACATGGACAGGGGAGTCCTGGAAACGTATTTTAGGATCCCGAAGATAAATTGGAAACGCCAGCCAAAGCCAGCAGGGACAAACGGACGGCTTAGTGTAAAGTGAGTATTTTGTTTGTTATTCTTTTTGTTACTAAGACGTCATGTACAGAGTTTGGACACCCGGAATTATCATAATGTTCTTCCCGCGTAGTCAGTCAATTTATCAACTAACTCACGATTTATAGAGTCACGATGTATCAAAGCAAGCCTATTGTATCAAATTTTCAGATACTGCCGCCTGTAACCGGTAGGCGTGGTTTGGGAGTGGCCTCGTAAGGGCAGCAAAGCAAGTGCATTCTGGGAGTTGTTGTCTTTCAGCCACATGAGTAAAAAATACATTTTCTGCCTTTTCTCAGTCTAGAATGCTTCAAATTCAAAAATAATTTCACATTTATACTATATAAATGACCAATTTTAAATACACATTCATCTTCCCAGAGGTGAAGTATCCCTTTAAGTACAGCAAGGGAAAAAACACCTCGTAGTTACAGGGCAGGCTAAGAGAGCAACACAAGGGACTGGTGGCTAGCACATTCGAAAACCAAGTGACAAACAAGGGAACTGATGTAACTTAAATACATAGTACCAAATAAGACACTAATGACATTAAATATGGAGGGAAAACAGAACACAAAAAAAGAGAACTAGGAAATTACAGGGGAATACATGACAGGACCCCCACTAAGAATGGCTCCTGACGTTCCCTACACGTGCGCGCAAATCCAAATTGGCACTCGAAGGGTGACATGCCTGTAGTGGAGGATTTCAGGGTGTTGTGGGCATACTCGGCCCACACAATAAATGACGACCAGGAGGATGGATTGCTGGCAGCCAATGTCTCCGGATGGAATCCTGAGGACAGGGTCACCGTCAATCCCACCAGCCGACAGAAGGCTTTCCGGAACCGGGAAGAGAACTAGGGTCATCGATCAGAGACAATGTCCTGGGGAAAACCAAAGACTAGAAAAACATGTACAATGACCAATTCAGCAGTCTGCTTAGAGGAGGATAGTTTAGGAAGTGCAATGAATCTGGAAGCCTTGGAAAATCTGTCTATAATGACAAAAATGGCGGTATTACCGTGGGATGACGGGAGGCCTGTGATGAAGTCCATGGAGAGATGAAACCAGGGGCGTCAAGGAATAGGAAGTGGAAACAGAAGACCCTGAGGGGCATGGTGAGAAGCCTTGCTCTGGTTACACATGGTGCAGGCCTTAACAAACGTCTCTGTCTTCCTTAATCGTAGGCCACCAGAACCGCCTTTGGAGAAACTCGAGGGTGCGACCGTAACCGGGGTGACCCGTTACCCAGGCAGAGAGAGAATGGGTGCTGAGTTAAACAGACGCTTGAGCTTAGTGAAGGCAGCCTCGGCTTCTGGGGTCCACTGGAAACGGGTGTGGATTGCCTTGGTGAGTGCTGAGAGAGGTGACACCACAGAGCTGAAATTCTTGATGAATTTCCAATAAAAATTGGCGAAGCCGAGAAACTGCTGGACTTCCTTGACTGAGCCACTCTGACACAGCCTTGACCTTGCTGGGATCCATGAGCATATGGCCGGGTTCAATTACGAATCCCAAGAATTGCACCTTAGTTGCGTGGAACTCACATTTTTCTGGCTTGACATAAAATGATTCTCTAGGAGGCGTTTGATCACTAGTCGAACATGCTCAATGTGTTCTTGCAGGGAACTTGAGAAGATCAGGATATCATCCAGATAGACAAATACGAAGATGTTAAGCATATCCCGGAGAACATCATTAATCAAAGCCTGGAACACCACTGGAGCATTGGTCAGGCCGAAGGGCATCACTTGATATTCATAGTGACTGGTGGGTGTGTTGAATGCCGTCTTCCACTCATCGCCTTGCCGAATGCACACGAGATGGTAAGCGTTGCGCAAATCGAGCTTGGTGAAGACGGATGCTCCCTGCAACAACTCAAACGCTGTTCCCAGCAATGGTAAGGGGTACCGGTTTCTGATGGTGATGCTATTTTATCCATGGTAGTCAATGCGGGCCAGAGACCCCCGTCCTTCTTCCCCACAAAGAAAAAAACGGCTCCTGCAGGTGACGTGGACTGACGGATGAAACCAGCAGCAAGGGCCTCCTTGATGTACTCGTCCATAGCTGCACGCTCGGGAGTCGACAGGGAGAAAATCCGGCCTCTGGGTGGACAGGTACCAGGGAACAAGTTAATAGCGCAGTCATATGGGCAGTGAGGTGGCAATGTTGTGCTCTATGCTTACACTGGGGACTCAGGAGAAGTCAATGGACTCTGGGAACTCGGGAGGTGAGACAGGAGAGTCAGAGTGTAAACAGGTGGTTTGACAAGTTGGGCCCCATTGAATAAGGGATCCGGTTGTCCAATCAAACTGTGGATTATGCAGTTGCAGCCAGGGGTGACCAAGAATGAGTGAAAATGCCGGGGACTGGATGAGATGAAAAGTCAGCTTCTCTTGGTGATGATGGACTGAGAGAGAAAGAGGCTCTGTGGCCCGGGTGACGCCTTCCACACCTAGGGGTCTTCCATCCAAGGCTGTAACAGCAACAGGGTGCAGGTAGGAGTCCAGACGGGATTCCACGTTTGTTGGCTCAAGTGGTATCCATAAAATTTCCCGCTGCTCCAAAGTCCACAAAATCCTGTAGAGGGTGACTATGGGAGTTCCACTTGAGGGAGGCGGGTAGAAAAAGACCAGAGTTAAATGATAGGGAGGTGAGGGCAGCTCCCGTTACAGTCCTCCCTGACCTGCACGGTGTCAAGCGTTTCCCTGTAGGAAACAAGTCACTCGGAAGTGGTCGGTTCTACCACAGTACAAGCAGCAATGCTCCCGCATGCGTCAATCTCGTTCTCTTGGGGTGATCCGGGCTCGGCCTACCTGCATAGGCTCAGGGGGTTCTTGGTCAGAGGGCGAGTCAAGGATAGGGGTTTGATAAATGGGTCTAGGTGACCTGCGGTTGAGTGCCCTCTCTCGAAGACGATTATCCAGGCGAATGGACAGCTCGATGAGGGTCTCAAGATTCACAGCTGGTCCTCGTGTAGCGAGTTCATCCAAGATCTCATCTGAGAGCCCAGATGAAAAGCTGGCCATCAGAGCCTCCTTGTTCCAGCCACTCTCTGCAGCTATGGCACGGAACTGGATGGCATACACCGCCACACTACGTTGTCCCCGGCGCAGGGAGAGAAGACGTCTGGAGGACTCCCGACTGGTGAGGGGGTGATGAAAAGTCAGCCGAAACTCATCTGTGAAAGTCTGGAAACTAGCACAGCAGGGGCTCTGTGCCTCCCATACAGCAGTAGCCCAGTCCAGGGCAGTACCAGAGAGCAGAGTGATTACATAAGCAAGCTTGGAGCGATCAGTGGGGAAACTGGAGGGTTGAAGATCAAAAGTTAAGGAACACTGTGTCAAGAAGCCTCTACATGCACTCAGGTTACCTGAGAATCTCAGCCAACAGCTCTGAATGTTTGGCCAGCAGTTCCTCTTGATCCAAGATCCGTTTCTCATGTCGCTGCACACTGGCTTCGAGCCGGTTGGAGTACTCGGAAGTGCTGGTTGTCGCTGGATCCATGTTGTCTTGGTTTTCCTGTCATGAGCCTCGTACACACACCTTGTAGTTACAGGGCAGGCTAAGAGAGCAACACAAGGGACTGGTGGCTAGCACATTCGAAAACCAAGTGACAAACAAGGGAACTGAGGTAACTTAAATACATAGCACCAAACAAGACACAGGTGAAAACAATGACATTAAAAATGGCAGGAAAACAGGACACAAAAACAGAGAACTATGGTCATCTAGTGGGCAAAATGGGAATTACAGGTAAATACATGACAATATGTAATGGATATCATGAACATGGGCTTGGGATAACTTAAGTAAACCTTTGTTAGTCAACATCATTTGCCACTGCATCCACAGATGCAAGTTAAGACTTTACTATGCAAAGGAGAAGCCCTACATCAACACTGTCCAGAAGCGCTGCTGACTTCTCTAGGCTCAGTCTAGATGGAAAGTAGAACAGTGGAACCGTGTTTTTTGGTCCGATGAGTCCACATTTCAAAGCCGTCGTGTTCTCCTGGCCAAAGAGGAAAAGGACCATCCAAGCTGTTATCAGGGTCAGATCCAAAAAGCCAGTGTCTGTATGGGCCATGGGTGTGTCAGTGCCCATGGCATGGGTAACTCACACATCTGTGAGGGCACTAGTGGTCGACTGATATATATCTATGAGGCAGATAAATCGGACAATATTCTGACTTTTTTAATTATCGGCATCGGTCAATACATTTTAATTTAGATTTTTTTTCTTGAGGGTGGCGAAAATCGCCTGCTTGCATGTGAAGTGTCTGAGACATGTAAATGACCAGTCACGGTTCATTTTGTTGTTACGTGTCATCGTGTTACTACAATAATAGGCCGGCATGTAGCACAGTGTCATTTAAATGGTCCACATATCAGAGCCACGGCAGATGCGTTTGAGCTCATAATGTTAAAGTGGTTGCCTGTTTCATTCTCCCTCTCTCTCCTCAACAGTTCTCTGTAACTTTTAACTGTCTTGTCTAATGATAAAAAGGCTAATATCAATAAAACAAATTTCTTATACTGTCTGCAAATAGATGGACTGGCGACCTGTCCAGGGTGTACCCCGCCTTTTGCCCAATGTTAGCTGGGATAGGCTCCAGCCCCACCCCCGCAACCCTGTACACAGGATGAGCGGTTGACGATGGATGGATGGATGGATGTCTGCAAATATGCACATATCTCATTTAAACAGATATAATAAACCAACCTCAAACTGCTTCAGCAGATCCAGCATCCTGTGGAACACTCATTTATTCAACTCTAAAGCATATATTCTAACAGTCTAATGAAAAAAGACAAATATCAATAATACTTCTATTATATACTGTCTGCAAATATGCAGATAACTCATTTATACAGATGTAATTCACAAACCTCAAGAAAATCCAGCATTTTCTTCCCGTCAAGTGCTCATCTAATATCTTCCTCTGAAGCGCGTATTCTGTCAGCCAGAATCAAAAACTTCAGGATCAGGATCAGGATCAAAAGTTCCTCTGATTCACAAAAAATGATGGTAACTCTTGTGACAATCAAAGTAGGCGATCCAGGCCATTTAAACTGTCAGGAGATTGAGACTTGCTGGATACGCACAAGCTCGTGAGTGCGACTTCAAGGCTGCATCCGAAACCAGGAAAACCCTGCCTCCGGAGGCTGTATACAGAGGTACGATGAAAATAAGGTGCTTTTCAAACTGTTCATAGACAAGTTTTTTAAGAGTTCCATTGATTAAAACAGACGTCAGTTAAGCCATGAACTGATTAGGCAGCAAGGGAGCAAGTCAACTGCCTATGTTTTCGGAAGCAGCCCAAAATAAAAGCGCCTCACGTGTGCTCTAAGTAAATGTCTTATTCACTATGCACTGTATGTACAATTGGTTAGATTAAATATTTTTAGAGAAAATGAGATTGCTAACATGGACATGCTATCCATGGTTGCTGGACTACTGTGTGTGCTGTTATTTCCTTCTTCCTAATTTCTTCATGTGCAAATCAATTACTAAATTTGATGACTAAAGAGAAATTGGAATAAACTATTAGCTATCTACCATTTCAAATACAATATTATATTTTAGTTTTGTGTGTAATTGAGTAAATGTAGTGCTAAATAATAGTTTTTTTTTAGCAATTGTATGTTTGTTATATACTATATTAAATTGTGTGATATATCGGCATTGTATCTGCCTATTGACCACCCTGCTCTCAGGATATCGATGTCTGCCATTAAAAATTGGTTGACCACAAGAGGGCACCATTAATGCAGAATGATTTGTAAAAATTTTGGCATATACTGCCATCTAGCAATCTTTTTAATTGACGTACCAGAAAAGCGCAAAATATTACAACAAAGACTCTGTACAATTGTGCAGCTGGATGAATGGATGGATGAATCAGGGAAATTACACTTTTTAAACTTAACAAACTTATTTTGTATTCAGTGTCTAAATGCTTAATAAGTGTTATTAGAAGCAATGGTGATGTTTTACAGTGGTAAACACTCGACTGTCCTGACTTTTTTTTTTAGAGTGTGTTGCAATCATCTGATTTGAAATTACTGTACTTTTTTTTTTTTTTTTTTTTTAAACTATGAAATTCACAAGGTAAAACATCATATAATGTAACGGAAATTTGTTTGGTGTGCAAAGGCCCTTAAAAACATTTTCTGACTTATTTTTAATAAATGTGCATACAAACATCTTCCTCATACATCAGAAATTTAAAGAGGTAAACTCTTTCTATTCTAAAGTTTTCAGGAAATCTGGGTAGCAAATAAGCTTATTTTGTGTGCATGTTTGCTGTTTTTCAGCCGGACAAACTCAACTGGTACCAAAAACATAAAGAACACAGAGCAATTATCAACAGACTGAGAGCAATAGAGAAAATGCTTCTACTTTATTTGCTTCAAAGCGCTGCATTTCTAATAAAAGTTTGTTACAAATTATATTATTAGCTTAACGGTTTAAGTGAAAAGTTCAATTAAAAAATTTGCTTGACTGAATGAATTAGAATTTTTTCATCCAAAAGTATACTTGTAAGTTCTAATTCCTTTCTTTTTTCAGCGTTTTTCTTTTCTTTCTTTTTAGCATTTATTGGGGTTAACCTGATTTTGCCTGATTTTTCCTATTTGCTGCAATTACATTCTCAAGTAAAAAATACCTTATATTGCTTTCTTGTCCAAAAGGTAGAGGAAAAACATATCATGATATTGGGGTAGAATGCGGTGAATAACGCTGTACTCTAATAAGACAAAACAATTGCTAGAATATCTGGTAAGGTTAAATGTTGGTTAGGGTTCATCTTATATGTTATAATGCCAATCTTAATTCCCTCATAACCCCCTCAGCATGTTATTGGTTTATCAAAGTGGCTTATGTTTGAGTACCTCATTCAGGCTGTTTACAATTCCCCACTAAACCAGCTTTAATATTTACCAGCTAATGATAAGACTCATGACCTTATTCAAATACGACTTGTATACACAAGTATATTGACATAAGTAGAACCACTGTACACACACAATGTAGTTCCTTAGCATTACTCTGCAATTATTTAAAAACCCATTAACATGAACACTAAAATAAAGTGTTATCTGCAAAAGCAATGAAGATTTCTTGGTCTGGTTGTTCATTATATCGTAAAGCTTTGCTTGAAGAAAATAAGCATTCGTTCTCAGAAACCAGCCATTTTACAGCAGAAAAGGCTAATGACTGGTAATGCTACGCACTATATTTGGAATATTCACAATATAGACACTGATTGATTATGCTGGTGATATTTCATTAAGCAGCAAGGTGTATACATCACAATTATTTACATTTTCAGTTGTGTCATTAGAATACTTTCATGATTTACAAATGATAACATGATCACACTGGAAATCGTCGTGTTGCTTCGAAATTATGTGTACCCTGTAGTCTACCCCATACTGCTGAATTACTGAATAAGTGCCAACCACCATCAGACATTTTTGTATCAATTCATAAGTAATCACATTTCTCTCTAGCTCTACTGATAGCATGTTGAATGAACAACCTCTGAGCTATGGGTTCTGGTCTCGTGGGAACCAGAAAGTAACCATATTCACCTTAACAACTGTAACCATGATTTCAGAGGTTGCATTTTCGCTCTAAATGTATATTTTTACTACACTAACAGTTTTAGGATTTGGGTTAGGGGATTGAGTTAATTATTTATTAGGGATGTACTCGACTAATCGAGTACTTGTTCTACACCAGCTAGTCGAATATTAAAAACTCTACTTGAATATTGCAAATTCATTTTTATATCTGCATTTGCCTGCCAAGAGCAACGCTGAATTACACTGTATTTTCCCTCTGAATCTCTCACTACATCGCACAGTTACAACTGAGTCCAAGGGGGGAAATTCAATTGATTGTCATTGAATTCTACTCTATTTATATTAAATTCTAGTTGGAGTCATGCAAACCAACTAATGAGTTTCTGCTTTTATGGTGGAAAAATGATAAGTGGTGCAAGAAATTCGAAAGCTTTTCAGATCAATACATGTACGTATGTGCGTGAAATCAATTAAAAAGAAACTACTTTTACCACTTGTTCTTCTGAATAATTACATGCAAAATTATAAAATTGTGACGTAGACTCAGAATTAATATATGTATTACCCTCATGCCATCAGTATTGGTTTCTACGTAAGCTTTGGGTAAGTGCAAAGGTTTTTTTACTGTTATTCTTTTAATATTTTTTCCCACATATTTTCCACATTGCTCATTAAGAGTACTCGACTAAATTATTCAAAAAGGCCCACCCCTATAAATATATGCATTCTTGTTGACTTTATTACATAATTTACAACTAAATATCCAACTTCATATTTGACATTTCACCCTGAAACACGTGCACGTACATTCAACTGGGGAAGGTGTTTCAAATATCAATAAGCACAGACCAAACTTTCAACTGAATAGGTCTCATTTCAAAGGCTGCTGCTAGGTAGGACACGTTCTTTGAAGGCAGTGGTATACCGAACAAGAATGTCTTCGTAGGACAAATGAAAATAGAACGTATCATGGTTGCTATGACAGAACGTATTTCTCACAATCTGTGTGAATACTCTGAATGAGAAGGGAATCTCTGCGGTAACCTTTAGGAGAGTTATAACAATGTAGAGAGATAAGAAAACGACTCAACTTGGGAATTAACATTACTGGCATTTAAACAATCTTTTTGGGTAAATCTGCATCACTATTTCCAAGAATTTATGTACATTTCTATTGAAGCAAAGAATTGTGGGTTGCGAGTGCCACTCCAAATTCCTGTTAAAGAAAATTGTATTCAAAGATTGCATTTGAGTATCCAACATGCTTTCTGAAATGAGACAGGCTCTGTGACACAGCCTTCAAAATGAGACATTGCACCAAAAATCATTGAAAAGGCCAGTTTCCAAACAGCAGTCTGATGAGCATCAGGAAAACTCCAATAGCAAAAACTGCATAAAAGTTGTTCAACCGGTCCTTTTCTTTTCTTTTTTAAAATTTTATTGATTCACACAGAAAACACGAAAGCAAAACATATATACATGGAATTACCATTTAACATTCAACCCCCACCACTTCCCCTCCCAATCCCCAAACTTAGCAACAATGGCTCAACCAATGGTGTAAATTAGGAGCAGGACTCTCTGTTTGTCCAACTAATGGCAGAAAGTTTGAAAACAGTACATTTTGCAATTCCGTTTAAAGACACTATTGGTGCAGAAACACTTCGAATATAATTTTGTTTATTTAGCACAAAAAAAGTAGTGAGAAATCATAAGTTGATTATCTTTAACTAGATTTTACATTTAGAGCTTTTATACATAAGTTCTTATAGCATTCAACATTTTTAATCCTGCCCACATTGGTTGTAATGATGTTTCCTCTGACTGAATCAAAAAAAAAAAAAAAAAAAAAAAAAAGTTTTTCCTGACAATTAAACAGAGACATATGAGAGGTGATAAACTGAAAAACAGGGACTCTTTGATCATTATAAAATAATCTGATTTACCAGTGTTGCCAAATGTCAGATCACAATAACGTGAAGCATTGTTTCTCTGTTGGAACGGTTTAATGCTTAGCTTGTAATCTTTCTACATGCAAGGAAATTCACTTCTCTTGAAAAAGAACCTCAAAGATTTTCTGTTGAGAAGATTACTCCAATGCAAAGAGTGATTGTATTTAACCACAGTAAATGGACACAGCTGAGTGCACAACATTTTGAAGAACCATTTTAACTGTAAAACCGGCTTGATTGTGCGAAAAAATGTTCCCTTCCTCCAGTCAAATAACATCAAAGCCGGGTACCACCCTGTCATTGCTGTGATGCCATGCTACCAGGCATCAAAAGTCATGGACCCAATTGTTTTGAATGTCAATAAACTCATGCATGCAAATCTGATCACTATGCTGGCAAATTAAAGTTGTGCCATGAGAATAGTAAATGGCCTTGATGCGGAACACATTAGCCATATTGAAAGATGCATAGAAAACAAAAATTATATTATATGTTTGACTTGATAACAGGTTTGCATCTTCTTGCTGTATATTTTAACAGTCAACATGAAATGACATTCAAAACTTATTTTACTTCCATAATGTGAAATTTTATCGTGACCAATGTTTTGGAGATTTCATTCTGCCCTCAATTCAAGTTGAAATGAGCTGTGCTTTTACGTCACTTGTATTCATAAAAAATAACTGCCCGGGAGTGTTTCAAAGATGGCTGCTAAGTGGACTGACTTGCCTTGAAAGGGACTTTGATTTTATTCATTAGGAACTGATTGGATCATGCAAAGTGGGTGTTCTGAAGCAGAATAGAGTCAGACCTGAAAACAAGTTTTCTAAAGCAATGTCTATATAGCTATTTGGCTACTGATTAGCATTAACCAATTGCTGAACATTAACTGGCCCATACGGCCTCGGTAATGTCAGTGGAAATGAAAAGTCATTTCAGAGGAAGTTATTACATTTTGATGAAAGAATTCATGATCTGGTAACTAACACACTATTTATTGAGTCTTTAAACATTAAAACGTAAAGCTGCCTTTATATTTTAAAAAGGGGGTCCCTTGCACAGGGATCATTCAATTTTGACTATAATTTAAAAAAGGTAAGTATTTTAGTGTTCATAGACTGGTCCAATTCACTTCCATTATAAGTCCCAGGGGCGTTACTAGGGGTGGGCTAACCGGGCTTAAGCCTGTATGTTTCAGGAAAAGCCCTGAATGTTTTTTTTAACCTTGTACTAATCACCAAGTTTTCATGCATGCTCACTATTTGTCACTTAACAACTATAGATTTCATCATCATAGTATTTTTTTCATTTATTGGAAAAGAGTGTTATGGATCTTAACCTGAAAGTCGGGATTCACTGTCAACATAATATGAAAGAGAACTGGACTGACTGTCCTGTCCTGTCCTCAATGACTGCAGCAGTGCACATGCTAGACCTAACCTGTGCTGTACTCTTGTTTGTAACTCTAACATCTTGGAATGGCTGGTATTCTCACTTTGTGATCATGCATTTTTTTTAATGAATATTATATAATTTGTCGATGTTCTATAGGCAGGTTCCTAATCAAACAAGGAATAACAGCTTGGTGTCATGGCTTTGGATTGTAGATTTTAAGTATATGTTTTCAGTGAGTTTGATTATGATAATAGCATTGAGCAGTTTTGTAAAGGAAGATTGCAGATGATTGTCTGTAGCGGTGGAATAAAACAGTTGGTAGATCTGAAAAGTTTTCAATCCAAATAATTTAATACTCAGGCACAAATTATTTATTTATTTATTGCATTGAAATATTTTTACTTCTTTTAAAAATGGATTCAGCAGATGTAACTTTTAAACACATTTTAAAGTGTATCCCGTGTATTATGATGCACACAAGGATGTCTCTGGGCAAAGCAATAAGCAATTTTAGCTTATTTTAGGGTTAAGGTTATTTGTGGAAATCAACATTGTGCAACAAATGCTGTTAATTGAGCTTAACTTTTATTAATCACAGAATATTCCATTCATCTTCAGCAACTTGGCTAAATCTAAACCTAGCTTTACAAAGCAAAGATATTGTATCATCTGTCTGTTTGTACAGGTTTTAATGGGCACTCCAAGAATGTGCCATGTTTCTTCCTATGAACAGATCTTTTACATCACTTTTAAAGCCTCAACAACTCTACCCACAGAAACATATAAGTACAATGGACTAGGATAACACGTTTTTAAATAAATTGTTATAAACTTGTAAAATGACAATCTTATGTACTATATTTAGGGGAACTGATGATAATTCTCTTATGATATAAATAGAATAAACTAAATTAAAAGATACATTAACTAAGGAATAACTGGAGTGGCAGATCAAAAGTCCACAACATATAAAAATGATGTCTTAAATTCTTATGGGGCATAAACTGTTGAATCATAATTTTAACAACTAATAATTAGCCTACCTATTTGCAACTGACCAATTAATCAAAATCAACTAGTTTACACTTCCTAAGTAACTGGCTGGCTGTAGTAACCTGAGGTTTAGTGTCTACAACCGTTCGCAGTTACCCACCCAGATCTTGTTATATTGCATTTTATTACATCATAACGAGACTTACTTGCACCATTGTGACCACATGGCATGGGTTGAGGAGGTAAATCACAGTCTTAGTGGCAAACTTGAACCCGACCTCCACCCCAAACGTCATGCACAGCAACACAAGCAACAAGTTCTTGCACCAGCTGTCCTCCTTGGTCCTGCGTCCATCCTTGCCCACATCCCGGACCTCTTTAGGGACATTTACTTTTTTGAGAGCCACCACCAGCTCCAGCACAGAGATGGCGGTGATGAACAGAGTCTCGACTATTCTCTGCTGAGGGGAGATGAAGCCGGCACACTCGGGCCCTCCGTTGCCTTCAAACTTGGGGTCCACCCCTCCATAGATCCAGTCCAGCAGACTGTAGATGTTATATCGAGACATGTTCCTCTTCTCGTATTGGAAAAGGTACGAACAAGACGGAATGAAGGATAGGACACCGACCTCTTGGCGAAACATTAACTTGAAATCTGTCTGCAGCGCAAGAATAATGAAATGATCCAGGAGGTGGATGTTTCATCAGCTCCACATGCACATTTAATTGCCGTGAAAATGGCTGTGAAAGGGCAAAATAATCAACTGTAGGAATTATCAAATAGTTCAAAACTGATGCATCAAGATCTCAACTGAACGATACCTTTACTGTTCGCCGATTATGCTGATTAGGGCGTTAGTATGTTTCCAGGGAGGAAGTCTTTGACTGCGAGCCGATTCTTGTGATTCTAGAGTCCAGATAATTATTTGCGAAATGGGCTCATTACATAAAAGCATCAAAGAGCCCCTTTTTCGGTGGTGAGCTGTAAATCGGTCCAGTGGCCCGTCAAATATCTTCTCACCATAGAAACGCCGCTCTGTTCACGCGAACGCCTCAAATTCAGCCGCCGCAACACGCATGCGCACAAACCAATTCACCTCAAAGTCACTTTCAAGTCAAGTCAGTTCACTCGGTGGCCATCTTTGGAACGCTCACCGGCAGATATTTTCTATGCTAACAAAAGACATACAAGTACAGCTGCTATCTTTGAATAGGGAAAGACCGAAACATTAAAAAGGTTGGTCAAAATTACGATCAAGAAACATGTTTAAAACCAACAGTAAAATCTGACAACAATGGCATCATAAATTGTGCTTCTTTATAGCACAGATCCCTCTAAAAACGCTATTTTCCAGGCTGGTTCTGCTAATGTGCAGCTGGTTCAGTAACGGAATTACGTATTTCAAATACAAAATATAAGTAACTGTATTCCACTACAGTTACAATTTAAATCATTGGTATTTAGAATACAGTTACATTCCAAAAGTAATTTGATTACTGAAGAGATTACTTTGCATTAAAATATTGTCATTTGTTTCTTTTAATATTTAGTCCTTTCAGATGGAAAACATGTATACATATAAATTATGTGATCCAAAGTGCATTTGAACAGCTGTGAATCACTTTCTTATGATGTGTTACATTCATACGAGCAGACAGAGAAGTAAGTTTCAAGTAAGTTTGGAGTAGAAGAAATAGAAATAAACATTGTGTAAATTGTCAGCTTTCTATCCATTTTACATGCACATTACCAGACACAATCATGTTTTTTATCAAGAAAATTCACGTTGGATCATAATTTCTTTTTTTCTAGTAAGACCTTTGATATTAGGGCAAAAATTATATTCTTGATAATAATTGTTGTATTGTTTTCCTGTAAAATCTCTAAAAAAAAATTCTTAAAACAAGATCGATTTGATTTATCTTGTTTTAGAAACAACACTGCGTAAGATATTTAGTTTTTTCAGAGAATGTATTTTAACATGTGTATTTTGTCTTTCTGTAGTGGCAGAGTTTTTATAGTCAAAACAAGTGAAAAATCTACCAGTGCAGAAGATGAAATCCAAAGTATTTAGAATACTTTACTGACCTTGAGTAATCTAACGAAATATGTCACAAATTACATTGTACAGCATGTATTCGTAATCTGTAGTGGAATACATTTAAAAAGTAACTCTCCCAACCCTGCCTATATCTCATATATGTCATTTACTACAAAATGTATTCTTTTGTTGTAGTCTAACCTTTAGACTAACTTTGGACTAACTTTTTGTCCAATTTTAAGTCTATTCAAAATTAGATTTTAAATGTTTCCAATTGAACTTTTACAATATGCGTTTATCAAAATTGTTTGGATGAATATATGAATTGTGTTTACTGGATAGTATCTATAAATGAGCTTGAAAATGTAAGTACATACTTGTTAACCTTTTAAACATCCTGCAATATTAGCCAAAAACGCCTAAAAAAGGCCTACCCAAATTAAAATGCATGCTGTTCTTGAACCCTTTGGAGTATATGCATGCTTTTGGTCTCTTTTGAAAGGGGAGACTTTGAGGTTTGTTCCTAAATAGTCAGAATCACTGTAAGTCTTACTTGTATTGAGTAATAGAAATTTGAACACACTCAAAAAGGGGAAGTAAACTCCGCCTACATTTTTTTTTTGTAAAAAGATGCCTGCAGATAACTACAGCTGGGAGGAATTAGCTGGAAAACACAATTAGATCACAGCATGAAGCCTTACCAAACCCAATTTAAAATTTGATAACAATACATTAGAAAATGAGTGTTTTACACATGTTTATCCAAGTGTATGTATAGGCTTCAAGGATATTGATACCCGGCCACACCTCTATCATGCACCGACTGGCTCAAATGACCTGTCCATCTAAAGTCCAGGGGTCAGCGGACATTTTGACATAAAAATATCTGTAATGTTTACATGTTCAAGGTAGCTTCATCAAAGAATGCGAAGTTGTGTTAGCTCTGTCGGTTAGCTCGAAATGCTACGTCTATACTACGTGGGTGTTTATTGATATATAAATGTGTTATGGACCAAATACTTTGTTGAATTGGATTGTATGGACCCTTTACAGTGTAACTAAACCATTTTTGATGGAATGAAGTGGATCAGTAGAGTAAGATGAGCATTATAAGTGAGTTTCTACCATTTTGTATTCGTTTATTTTGCTGTAAGTGGTCTGAGAAATACACCGATTGTACCCGCTGTGTTAAGTGTATATTAAAATGGTTTACATCGTTCGAATCACAAGAGTCTCAGCTTTCCAACGATGTAAGATATGTTTATCTTTTAATTTTTTAGTTTTTGCATATCGCGAAGTTATTGCGCAATAGACGACTGTTAAAAGGTTGCTGCAACATATGTACTGACAACGGTATTTTCACATATCAGATATTTGGGCTACAGATGAACACACTTATTGCATTGCTTAAGTAGCCTTTCTTTTTACATAAACAGTGTTTTTAGTCTTGAGAATACTATTTGCTTTGTTTTGAATGCTGTTAGCCTCGTTTTTTCCTTTCCTGTTACATTAAACATGTTTGAGACGTTTTAGTATGTATTTGTGAATTTGTCATTTTTCTCTCCATTTCCAGACATACTGATCGCCTGTTAAAAAGCGACCCCTTGTGGTAAATATCGTAAAATTGCACATCAAATCTCCAATATTAAGTCTATTATTAGACTTTGATTGTTAACTATTTAAATTGACAATCAGTTTGACTGAAAGTTTGACTGAAGCCAAGTCAAGTCAATAATATTTATTTGTATAGCGCCTTTCACAACACACATAATTTCAAAGCAGCTTTACTGAAGATCAGCATTAACAGAAGATAAAAGTGTAATACCTATAATGTCTTAGAGTCATCATTGTGTAGTTTGATAAAATACGATTGTGAATTGTGTTTAAAAATAAGTAATTAAATAATATTGTATTTATAACCCCAGTGAGCAAGCCGAAGGCAACTGTGGCAAGGAACACAAAACTCCATAAGATGTTGATTAATGGAGAAAAATAACCTTGGGAGAAACCAGACTCACTGTATGGCCAGTTCCCCTCTGGCTAACATCATGAATATAATGCCAATATTACTTATGTATAGTGCAAGTCATGGTTTAAAATTCTTAAAATAAGTAAATGTTAAGGGTCAGTGTTTAAACAAAGATTTTGTATGAACTGTAAGATTAATGACTAATGTCTTTGAAGTCCATCCTGGATTAACTGCAGAAGATTACATAGATGCAATTGTCCTTTGTTAGTTGGCTGATGAAGGCTTTTGTTGGCAAATAATTGGTTGTCTACATATTCCATTTCAATAGTGTAGTCCATCATTAGACTGAGGTGATGCAGTCAGAGATCAGTGAGGTGCATTGCAGTTCAACCTGGCCGGGAATTTCGATAAGGTTTATCCTAAATCCAAGGTTCAGGCAATGGCATATGATGTATTCAATGTTTAATGGTTGGAGTTGGCATCAGTTCATCCTCTGAAGTCCATCGTAATAGACTGAAGTGATGTTTGGCTGGCACCGGCTGCTATTAGTCATCATCGCACAGGGACACAAAGCAGGAATGGAGCTTGATCCAGCCGGTTCTGGTGGCATTTGTGACCTCAGGATAGGAGTCCCGTGATTGAGACAGGGAAACAAATAAAATAATATTAACATAGATGCCATTCAATTTATTACAGGGTTATAGATCATGATCACTGTTTCTGGTTCTAGCAGATCTAACTAAAGCAGCCAAATTGTGAGTTGAAGGATAAATTAGGTGTATGCCTGGCTAAATAGATGAGTATTTAGTCTAGACTTAAACTGAGTGAGTGTGTCTGCATACCGAACAGTGTTAGGGAGACAATTCCATAGCCAAATATGAAAAGGATCTACCTCCCTTTGTGGGTTTTTATGTTCTAGGAACTATTAACAGACCATAATTGTGTGATTGTAATGAACGTGACTGAATATAACATGTCAGAATGTCACTTAAGTACTGTGGAGCTAGACCATTCAAAGCTTTGTATGTAGTTAACAGAATTTTAAAATTAACAAATTTAACAGGTAGCCAATGTAACGATGATAAAATGGGGCTAATATGATCATATTTCTTGTTTCTCGTCAGCATTCTGGCTGCTGCATTTTGAACCAATTTAAGTTTATTTTTTGATCTTGCTGGACATCCTCCCAGTAATGCATTACAATAATCTAGTATTGAGGTCAGCAACAGAGAGCATGTGTTGTAATTTAGCAATATTTCTTAGGTGAAGAATGCTGTTCTACATACATTTGTAATTTGATTTTCAAAGGACATATTGGTATCAAATATAACACCTAAGTTCTTTGCTGTTGAATACGATGTAACAAATCAAAATCAAATCAAATCAAATCACTTTATTGTCACACTACTGTGTACACGAGTGCAACAGCAGGTGAAATTCTTGTGTGCAGTTCCGTGCAACAATGCAGTAATGACAGTGACAATAACAACATATTTACACAAAACAATTTACATAACAAATGTACACATACCTACACAACAATTTACATAACAAATGTACACAATACACACAATGTAGAATACACATACACTAGATACAGGTATAAATATATATAAACACTAATTGAATGGGAGAATATATTGACAGAATGAGGATTAATAAAGTGCAGTGCTGATTGTTGATCATGAGGGATCATGTGTTCAAAAGTCTTATTGCTTGTGGGAAGAAGCTGTCATGTAGTCGGGTGGTGCGGGTCCTGATGCTGCGATACCGCCTGCCTGATGGAAGCAGTGAGAGCAGCCCATGACTCGGGTGGCTGGAGTCTTTGATAATCCTCCGAGCTTTCTTCACACACCGTCTGTTATATATATCCTGGAGGGAGGGAAGCTCACCTCCGATGATATTTCTGGCCGTTCGCACCACCCTTTGCAGGTCTTTGCGGTTGTGGGCGGTGCTATTGCCGTACCAGGCGGTGATGCAGCCAGTCAGGATGCTCTCTACGGTGCTGGTGTAGAACCGTGTGAGGATGTGGTGGTTCATTCCAAACTTCCTCAGCCGTCTCAGGAAGAAGAGGCGCTGGTGAGCCTTCTTCACAACGGCCTCAGTGTGGACGGACCATGTGAGTTCCTCAGTAATGTGGACACCGAGGAACTTGAAGCTGCTGACTCTCTCCACCGGTGCTCCATTAATGGTGATGGGGCTGTGTTCTCTGTCTTTCTTCCTGAAGTCCACCACAAGCTCCTTGGTTTTACTGACGTTGAGGGAGAGGTTGTGCTCCTGACACCAGCGCGTCAGAGTGTGCACCTCCTCTCTGTAGGCTGTTTCATCATTGTCAGTGATCAGACCTACAACCGTCGTATCGTCAGCAAACTTAATGATGGCATTGGAGCTATGTGTCGCCACACAGTCATGTGTGTAAAGGGAATACAGGAGTGGGCTGAGAACACAGCCCTGCGGGGCTCCAGTGTTGAGGGTCAGTGATGAGGAGATGTTGCTGCCCATTCTAACCACCTGACGTCTGCCTGACAGGAAATCCAGGATCCAGCTGCACAGCGAGCTGTTTAAGCCCAGAGCCCGGAGTTTCTCATCAAGCTTGGAGGGCACTATGGTGTTAAATGCTGAGCTGTAGTCTACAAACAGCATTCTCACATATGTGTTCCTTTTTTCCAGGTGGGAAAGAGCAGTGTGTATTGTAGATGCAATGGCATCATCAGTGGAGCGGTTGTTGCGGTAGGCAAACTGCAATGGGTCCAAAGAGGTGGGCAGAACAGAGCAGATGTGATCTCTGATCAACCTCTCAAAGCATTTGCTGATGATGGGGGTGAGGGCAACAGGACGCCAGTGTTATGAAGTGGGCAGACGAGGGAGTAAGGATCCAAATGCAGTTTATTAAATAATCAGAAAACACAAAAGGCAGGAACAAAAGAAACCTCCACGAGGGGAAAACAAAAGAAATGAAAACAAGAAAACAACACGGGGGGTTTTTGCAAAGTGGGCTTAGGCAGGAACACGGAACAAGGCTGGATACGGGACTGAGCTTCAGACATCAAACATTAAACAACGACCGACAAAGGACAAGGTGAACATCAGGGCTAAAATACAAAACATAAACCAATGGACAAACAGAACTCAAAACAAGATAACAAGGCACTTAACAGAAACCAATGACGAGGCTAGAACAGAGAGTAAAGTAATTAAACAATAAACCAATGAGGACCGGACACATGGACGAGGAGGGAAGACAGGACATGACAAAACTTCAAAATAAGAGTGCATAAAACAGAAAGCAATACGGAACATAAAAGGTGCCAAAACTCAAAGAGTGCATAAACAAAGAACAATGTGGAACATAAAGAGTGCCAAAAACTTAAATAAAAAGGTAAACAAACCAAAGACGGTGTGGGTCGTTACAGAGCCCCCCCTTTAAGGAGCGGATCCCAGACGCTCCTAATCAAAGGAGGAGCAAAACGACAACGAAAAACAAGAACGAACAGGCAGATCTAGGGAACACGAGGGGCACAGAGGGACAAGACATGGACAGGAAGACAGAGACAGAACAGGTGGGTGGCCAGAAGACCAAGGAGGCCGGGTAGGTGCCCAGGGGACAACTTGAAGGAGGGGACCGGGTCGGGGGGCATCCATAGAGCAGGGACTGGGTCAGGAGGCCGGGGAGGTGGCCGTAGGGCAGGGATCGGGTCAGGTGGCCAGGGAGGCAGCCCCATGGCAGGGACTGGGTCTGGAGGCCGGGGAAGTGGCCGTAGGGCAGGGATCGGGTCAGGTGGCCAGGGAGGCAGCCCCATGGCAGGGACTGGGTCTGGAGGCCGGGGAAGTGGCCGTAGGGTAGGGATCGGGTCAGGGGGTCTGGGGGTCGGCCACAAGGCTAGGGCAGGGTCAGGAGGCTTTGGAGATGGCCACGGGATAGGATCAGAAGGCCAGGGAGGAGGCCGCGAGACAGGGTCAGAAGGCCAGGGAGGAGGCCACAGGACAGGGTCAGAAGGCCAGGGAGGAGGCCACAAGGCAGGGTCAGAAGGCCTGGGAGGAGGCCACAAGGCAGGGTCAGAAGGCCAGGGAGGAGGCCACAGGACAGGGTCAGAAGGCCTGGGAGGAGTCAAGGAGGCCCCCAGGGACGGTGCCATGGTGGGCGGTGACCAAGGAGGCCTGGAAGGTCCTGGGGTTTTAGTAGGCGAAGGCAGAGCCGTGGGAGGCGGAGCAGACAGAGCCATGGAAGGCGGAGCAGACAGAGCCGTGGAAGGCGGAGCAGCTGCAGGCAGAGCCGAGGCAGTCCTCTGAGGCGGAGACCTGGGGGACTCTGGCAGCAGAGGCGCGGAGGGCTCGGGAGACAGGGGTGTGGAAGACTCGGGTGGCTGAGGCGTGGGAGGCCTTGACCTTGGTCTCGAAGGCTCGAGAGGCAGTGCGCTGGGTGACTCGAGAGGCGGAGCGCTGGGAAGCTCTGGAGGCGGAGCGCTGGGAGGCTCGGGAGGCGGAGCGCTGGGAGGCTCGGGAGGCGGAGCGCTGGGAGGCTCGGGAGGCGGAGCTCTGGGAGGCGGAGCTCTGGGAGGCGGAGCTCTGGGAAGCTCGGGAGGCGGAGCTCTGGGAAGCTCGGGAGGCGGAGCTATGGGAGGCGGAGCTCTGGGAAGCTCGGGAGGCGGAGCTCTGGGAAGCTCGGGAGGCGGAGCTCTGGGAAGCTCGGGAGGCGGAGCTCTGGGAAGCGGAGCTCTGGGAAGCGGAGCTCTGGGAAGCGGAGCTCTGGGAGGCGGAGCTCTGGGAGGCTCGGGAGGCGGAGCTCTGGGAGGCTCGGGAGGCGGAGCTCTGGGAGGCTCGGGAGGCGGAGCTCTGGGAGGCTCGGGAGGCGGAGCTCTGGAAGGCTCAAGGAGGGCTGGCTCTTGGACGGTCGAGGCTACAGGCGCTGGCTCTGGCTCTTGGACGGTCGAGGCTACAGGCGCTGGCTCTGGCTCTTGGACGGTCGAGGCTACAGGCGCTGGCTCTGGCTCTTGGACGGTCGAGGCTACAGGCGCTGGCTCTGGCTCTTGGACGGTCGAGGCTACAGGCGCTGGCTCTGGCTCTTGGACGGTCGAGGCTACAGGCGCTGGCTCTTGGACGATCGAGGCTACAGGCGCTGGCTCTTGGACGATCGAGGCTACAGGCGCTGGCTCTGGCTCTTGGACGGTCGAGGCTACAGGCGCTGGCTCTGGCTCTGGCTCTTGGACGGTCGAGGCTACAGGCGCTGGCTCTGGCTCTTGGACGGTCGAGGCTACAGGCGCTGGCTCTGGCTCTTGGACGGTCGAGGCTACAGGCGCTGGCTCTGGCTCTTGGACGGTCGAGGCTACAGGCGCTGGCTCTGGCTCTAAGGACGGGGCCATGGAGGACGGAGACTGGTGAGCGGAAGCCCCTCCTCTTCTCCTCCTCTTCCTGGCAGACGAGGCTGGCAACGCCGGCTCTGGGACGGACGAGGCTGGCAACGCCGGCTCTGGGACGGACGAGGCTGGCAACGCCGGCTCTGGGACGGACGAGGCTGGCAACGCCGGCTCTGGGACGGACGAGGCTGGCAACGCCGGCTCTGGGACGGACGAGGCTGGCAACGCCGGCTCTGGGACGGACGAGGCTGGCAACGCCGGCTCTGGGACGGACGAGGCTTCCAGCTCGTTAGCCGTGGCAGGCGTGGGCGTTGGCTCGTTGGCCGTGGCGGCCGTGGCAGGCGTGGGCTTGTTGGCCGTGGCGGCCGTGGGCTCGTTGGCCGTGGCAGGCGTGGGCTCGTTGGCCGTGGCAGGCGTGGGCTCGTTGGCCGTGGCAGGCGTGGGCTCGTTGGCCGTGGCAGGCGTGGGCTCGTTGGCCGTGGCAGGCGTGGGCTCGTTGGCCGTGGCAGGCGTGGGCTCGTTGGCCGTGGCAGGCGTGGGCTCGTTGGCCGTGGCAGGCGTGGGCTCGTTGGCCGTGGCAGGCGTGGGCGTTGGCTCGTTGGCCGTGGCAGGCGGAGACCGGGAAGCAGAAGCCTTTCCTCTTCTCCTCCTTCTTCTGGCGGACGGGGCTGTCAACACTGGCCCTGGGACAGACGAGACTGGGGGTGTGTTGGCCGTGGTAGGCGTGGGACACCCGGGGCCCCTGCCCGGAATTGAGAGAGGCGGCTCCCCTGCAGCGTAGGTCTCCACAATCAGGTCCACATACTCTTGCAAGGTGCAATCCTCGATCTCCGGCAATTCTCTCCTTGGGCGAACGGGTACGTTGTACCTGTATATGGTCTTTAGGACCTGGTCGTCCCAACCGGAGCAGCTGGCCACGTTGGAAAAGAAATAGGAGAACTCGCGTACGGTCAGGTTTGCCCTAGCAAGCTCTACGAAAAACGCTGCTGGATCCATTAGTTTTCCCCTCGCAAACCTCCACGAGGGGAAAACAAAAGAAATGAAAACAAGAAAACAACACGGGGGGTTTTTGCAAAGTGGGCTTAGGCAGGAACACGGAACAAGGCTGGATACGGGACTGAGCTTCAGACATCAAACATTAAACAACGACCGACAAAGGACAAGGTGAACATCAGGGCTAAAATACAAAACATAAACCAATGGACAAACAGAACTCAAAACAAGATAACAAGGCACTTAACAGAAACCAATGACGAGGCTAGAACAGAGAGTAAAGTAATTAAACAATAAACCAATGAGGACCGGACACATGGACGAGGAGGGAAGACAGGACATGACAAAACTTCAAAATAAGAGTGCATAAAACAGAAAGCAATACGGAACATAAAAGGTGCCAAAACTCAAAGAGTGCATAAACAAAGAACAATGTGGAACATAAAGAGTGCCAAAAACTTAAATAAAAAGGTAAACAAACCAAAGACGGTGTGGGTCGTTACAGCCAGTCATTTAAGCAGGTGATTTACACCCATTACACAGTACACCCATTGAGAGTCAAATTGTATTTTAGCAGCTTATTTATAGAGGTTTTTGGTCCAATAATTAGTACCTCTGTTTTGTCTGAATTGTGTAGAAGGAAATTTCTGGCCATCCAATCTTTTATTTCATTGATACACTCTGCTCATTTGGAGAATTGTGAAATCTCATCAGGTTTAAGAAAAATAAAGTTGGGTTTCGTCGGCATAACGTTGGAAACTTATTCCAAGATTCCTGATAATATCTCCCAGGGGAAGCATATACAAGGAGAATAGCAGAGGTCCTAAATAGGTCTGCTAAATAGGACCTAAACCATACTAATGTAGCTCCATAAATGCCAACATAATTATCTAGTCTATTCAAAAGAATGTCATGATCTATCGTGTCGAATGCAGCACTAAGATCTAAAAGCATCTATCTAAAAGCACTATCAAGAGTGTTAGAAATGACTGTATATTTTCTGTTATTTCATCAAGTTCTGGAAGATTATTAGTGAAGCTATTTTTTGGGTGAAAAGAATAGTTCTACCTGAAGGATAGCATGGTGTAGATTGAGTAACATTAGCTGATCGCAGCATACAAGATATGAGGTAATGATCCGAGATGTCATCGCTCTGTGGCAGAATTTCAAAATTATAAACATCAACTCCATATGACAGAATTAAATCTAGCGTATGATTATGGCGATGAGTTGGTCATGTTGCATTTTGTCTCACTCCAAGAGAATTGAGAATATCAATAAATGCTAATACCAATGTGTAATTTTCATTATAAATGTAAATGTTGAAGTCACCAACAATTCAAGCTCTATCTACAGTAACTACAAGATCAGATAAAATATGTGCAAATTCACCAAGAAAATCAACATCAGAACCAAACTCAAGGTATGGATGTTATTCAGTGTTGTGCCATATTACATTTTTGGTGGGAATAAAAATAATTGTGGTGAGGGATAGACATATGCTACAGTCTCTTCAATGGGTTGTACTGTTCTTAAAAAGTTTTTTGGATTGTTCCACTGACAAACAGACATCTTTCTAAAAAAGTTCAGTAGACAAAAAAACAGAAAACCCCCAGAAAACATCCCAGATAGCGCATGTACATCTCTGAGATGTCTGTCTTCGATCTTTTCATCAGGAAAGCATCATATTTTAATCAACATCTACTAAACGTCTTAATAAGATCAGATTTACAAACATTCTAAATGAAAACGTCTCAAAGACATCTGTCTTATTGACATACTGTAACGATCCACACCGTCTTTGGTTTGTGTACCCTTTTATTTTTACTTTTATTAAGTTTTTTGGCACTTTTTATGTTCCACATTGTTCTTTGTTTATGCACTCTTTAAGTTTTGGCACCTTTTATGTTCCGTATTGCCTTTTGTTTTATGCACTCTTATTTTGAAGTTTTGTCATGTCCTGTTTTCCCTCCTTGTCTATGTGTCCAGTCCTCATTGGTTTATTGTTTGATTACTTTATTATCTGTTCTAGCTTTGTCATTGGTTTTAGTTAATTGCCTTGTTATCTTGTTTTGAGTTCTGTTTTCCCATTGGTCAATGTTTCCCCTTGTTTTTGTATTTAAACCCTCATGTTCACCTTGTCCTTTGTTGGTTGTTGCTAATGTAAATGTTTAATGCTCTGTTCCTGTAGTTCCCGAATCCTGCCTTGGTCCGTGTTCCTGCCTGTGCCCTCCTTGCAAGACCCCCCGTGTTATTTTCTTGTGTTCTTCTCTTTATTTTCCCCTCGTGGACGTTTCATTTGTTCCTGCATTCATACTTCCCTTTACTTAGCAAACTTCAAATAAAGCTGCATTTGGATCCTTACTCCCTCGTCTGCCCTCTTCATAACACATACGAGACATACTTATTTACATACGTCTTAAAGAGACTGTAATTCTGTCCCTCACAGCCTAATTTTCATCCACGTCGCAGACTTCAATCAAGGTCATATGGTGCTGCATAAGATCTGTAGTTTCAAAATGTTGTTTTCAGAGATTTATTTAGCTGCAAATAAATAAACTACAATGTAGAATTCCTTTCCAAAGGTCTAACATGGTGGTGCCATGGTACAGTGATGGAATCAGATGGTAATACCATGGTCCTTTGATGTTTATCATATTTAATGATTAACATATGTACTTTGAATGAGGCATGTATAACAGCCTCGTTTTCATTCACGTCAAAAACAAAGATGGTGCTACTGTGAATAAATACTATTGCACCATAAGATGTTATTTAAAGAATTTAAAATTGTCAAATGCTTTAGAAGATATCAAATCAAATCCCTTTATTGTCACTCAACCATATACACAAGTGCAACAGTGGCCGAAAGTCTTGGGTGCTATGATATGGGACAATTGCTCTGTTGGATGTGGTCCAATCTACTTAATACGGTATGTTCTGAACTATTAGAGGAACCAAAATTCTATGGTAATTTTTTTTTTGTCATGAGGTCTTTATAGATGATGCTTATAAAATTTCAAACAAATCGGACTAAGGGAGTAGTTATAAAGGAGTAAGTAGCAGGTTGGATTTGGGACCATCTTCCCAAATTTGGTGTCTGAGAATCTATGCTCAACTAAGCTTATGATATGTACAAAATGGATAGGCCTGGAAATGAACTTCATGGCCATCAAATGGCATTGAGACATTTTAGTGACCATTTAATGTCTTTTTGAGAGACAGAACCATTAGATGTGCTGGAAACCTCTGTTTGATTGCACAGGCTGGTCAATGGCACAATTACAACAGACCAAAACACAAGGCATTGCAGCACATACAAGTGATAACGAGATGACAAATTTTGCTTTAGGATTTCAAAAATGCCAGCAAGTATGTTGCTATTATTAAAAACATTCTTATAAGAACTCTAATAATTGAACAAGTTCACTGTGCTTAATGTTTGGAAATGATGTACAGGAATTGATCACATCCAACTGTAAAGCTGTTAAATGAAGTAAATGGTGAATGAACTCATGTGAAACAGCAGGTCAGTGTCATAGCAATAAGAGTGATGGGAAGAAGGGGGTATTTGGAGCGGGCAGCATGGACATAGAAGTGTTGGATTGTCTCAGGGAAAAAAAGGCTTCAGTTCTCTTTTCTGTCTCTGCACATGACCTGGATTAATAAATTGTCAGAGACAAATTCTCAATGATTTGTTAAATGTATTTGATTTGCTTATTTTAATTGCTTACAAAGGGTTTTGTAAATCTAACAAGGATCAAATGTGCTTGCAGTTCCCCCAAAAAGTATGGACTCTCAAGCCACATGTAAAATGAATGAATGATATTACAAATTGAAAATTAAATATTTAATTTGATAGACTGCAAAATATCACATATAGTGGAATGTGCCAAGAAATTATGCTTGAGCTTTTCTCTGAATTAACTTTTAAATTAAATTTTTGAGCCATATTTGCAATGACTTTTAACCAACTGGGGTTGTTTTAGTGGATGAAATCAGTTTCCACAGTAACCACAGGTGCAGTTCATCACATTAACAACAGACATGTTAACGTTTGACAACCAGAAAATGTCCATTCCCTGTCTGTTTCTCACTTCGACGTTGTGTCGAAGAAGCGACACTAGGGGTCTCTCTTGAGCGCCGAATATGCCTCTGATGCATGAAAAAAGGCCAACGAGAAGTTGGCAGACAGTATTTGCATACCCCGCTCCTGGCCATACTGGTATAAAGGCGAGGAAATACTTCAGAAATTTTCTTCGTAGCCTTGGTCGTGTCAGCAGTCAGCTGCGAATTACCCACCTGTTCCTGTTCCTCTGACGCTTTGCTTGCTGTTGGATCTATGGCACACATCAGCTGCTTTTCTCCTTCTCTGCACGGCAGTGCAGTTTGCCCCTGGGCGCTTCGACAGCGCAAAATTAAAAGAGTTTTAATTCTTAAAAGAGTAATTTTCTCTGTAAAATATTATTTTCCTCTAAAAGAGCAATACACAGCGGCGTTGAACGTCCTATTCAGGACGCGTCTTTATAAAGATGCCATTCCGCCCCTATGTATTTCTTGGATGCGGTAGAGTGCTCTCCGCTACAGATGGCCCAGGCGTTGTCTCGTGTGTCTGGGTTGCGATCACACCGAGGCAGCGTTTGTGGATGTCAATGTTGCGGTCGCGGCTCGCTTTCAACAGAAAGCACGCCACTCCAGCCGCAGCCGTTTCCCATTCAGGTCCCATTTTTCCGGAAGTACATGATGAGCTGACGTCTACATGGAGGGCACCGCTCTCCACTTGTCATGCCACCCGCTCATCCGCTCTCACTACCCTCGACGGCGGAGCGGCCCACGTGTACATGGCGATTCCCCAGGTGGATAGGGCTGTTGTGCTCCACCTGTGCCCCGGAAACCTGACCACCTGGCGGGGTCGCCCTGTTCTCCCCTCCAAGGCCTGTAGGATGACACGTCTACACTGACTGCTAAAGCCTACAGCGCCACCAGACACGCCGCTTCCCTCCCTGCATGCCATGGCCCTCCCTAGTCGGGGCTGCGGTACCCACATTCTCAGTAACAGAGCTATTTCCTTTGTCTCTGGGTCACCTGGCCCGCAAATGCCATTCACACGGCACTCTGCCACCCCACCTCAACAGTCCCGGCATGCTGGACACGGACCCTCCGCCCCGCTGTGAAGCCCCGCCGGGTAGGTCAAAAATAATCGTCCCCTTGGTGCCCCTACCACGGAGCTTGGATGCATGGCTTTCACTTCCCAATCCATCACGCTGGCTGGCCCGGACCATCCAACTCGGTTGCGCAATTCAGTTTGCCAGGCCTCTGCCCCCCTACATGGGCGTCTGCTTTACCGCAGTACATGGCGAGCATGCCAAATCCCTGTGCACGGAGATCGCTACCCTTTTACTCAAAGACGCGATAGAGCCTGTCTCTCCAAACGAAATGAAGAAGGGTTTCTACAGCCCTTACTTCATTGTACCCAAGAAAGGTGGCTGCTTACGACTGATCTTGGACTTGAGAGTTTTCAACCATGCTTTGCACAAACCCCTGTTCAAAATGCTCCCGCAAAAACACATCTTAACTTGTGTCCAGCATCTAGATTGGTTCGCAGCGGTAGACCTGAATGATGTGTACTTCCACGTCTCAATATTGCCTCGACACCGACCCTACCTGCGGTTCGCGTTCGAAGACCAGGCATATCAGTACAAGGTCCTCCCCTTCGGCATGTCTCTGTCCCCTCGCGTCTTCACCAAAGTCGCAGAGGCAGCCCTTGCCCCGCTCCGAGAAGCCGGCATCCGCATACTCAATTACCTCGACGACTGGCTCATCCGGCCCACTCCCAAGAGTTATTATGCGCTCACAGAGACCAGGTGCTCAGGCACCTCAGCCATTTGGGGCTTCAGGTCAACTGGGAAAAGAGCAAGCTCACCCCGGTTCAGAGCATCTCTTTTCTCGGCATGGAGTTAGACTCGGTCTCAATGTCGGCACGACTCACCAACGAGCGTGCTCAGTCAGTGTTGAAATGCCTCGCCTCCTTCAGGCCAGGCACAGCGGTTCCTTTAAAACTTTTCCAGAGGCTCCTGGGGCATATGGCATCCTCCGCGGCAGTCGCACCGCTGGGGTTGATGCATATGAGACCGCTTCAGCACTGGCTTCATACTCTAGTCCTGAGACGAGCATGATAGTCACCCCCGTGATAGTCACCCCCGCCTGCCGACAAACACTCAAACCCTGGACAGACCTCTGCTTTCTTTGGGCAGGAGTACCCTTGCAGCAGGTGTCCCGATGCGTCCTGGTCACGACCGACGCCTCCAAATTGGGTTGGGGAGCAGTGTGCAATGGGCACGCAGCTGCGGGCCATTGGAAAGGGGCCCCGCTGCACTGGCATATCAATTGCCTAGAGTTGCTGACTGTTTTCTTTGCCCTGCGGAAGTTTCTCCCGTTAGTTCGGGACAAACATGTCTTAATCAGGTCAGACAGCACCACCGCGGTAGCGTACATAAATCGCCAAGGCGGCGTACTCTCCCGCCACATCTCACGACTCGCCCGTCGTCTCCTCCTTTGGAGCCAGCACTGACTCGCTGCATGCTACTCACATCCCCGGCAACCTCAATGTGGTAGCGGACGCGCTGTCACGACAAAGCTTTCCTGGCGGAGAGTGGAGGCTCCACCCCCAGGTGACACAGCTAATTTGGAATCGGTTCGGCAAGGCCCAGGTAGACCTGTTTGCCTCCCGAGAGACCTCCCACTGCCCGCTCTGGTATGCCCAGTCAGAGGCTCCCCTCGGGGCAGACGCACTGGCACACAGCTGGCCCTCTGGGCTGCGCAAGTATCCATTTCCCCCAGTGAGCCTTCTTGCACAGGTGCTGTGCAAGGTCAGGGAGGACAAGGAAAAAGTCACCCTAGTGGCTCCTTACTATAAACCTGACTCAGTTACACCAGTTCTGTCTGGATGAATTGGCCAAATTCCAGCAACGTATTGTGAGAAGCTTGTGGAAGGCTACCCAAAACATTTTACCCAAGTTAAATATTTTAAAGGCAATGCTACCAAATATTTACAAAGTGTATGTAAATATCTGACCCAGTGGGAATGTGATGAATTAAATAAAAGTTTAAATAAATCATTCTCTCTACTATTATTCTGACATTTCACATTCTTAAAATAAAATAGTGATCTTAACTGTTTTCTTCAATTAAATGTCAGGACTTGTGAAAAACTGAGTTTAAATGTATTTGGCCAAGGTGTATGTAAACTTCTGACTTCAACTGTATGTTCAGGCTTTGAAGCTTTACTCTTGGAGCTAAGTGATGTCATTGTGTCCAAGTCACCTTGTGATCTCTTCAGAGCAACATTTCTCGGTTCATCTAAGGGATGCGCAGTAATTTCGGCAACTTACAACAGTAGGGGACAGAAAAAGACTTGCATTGCATATAATATCAAAAGCCATATTGCATGTGAGGGTTTGCACATGTGCTAAAAAGTTCCTAGGTATGCATGACAAATATCAGTGTTTGTATGTTATAATAGAAAAGAATGTACTTTCTTCCTGGACATTTTACATTTACATTTTTACGCAGTATGATTCATGAACAGTTTGAAAACACCATATGTTGAATATCAGTTGCTGAATGCTTTAAGTGCACAGTATATGAATAATAAATTCAAAAGGATTATTTTTTTTTGGATCAGAGATTGACACAGAAGTGATAACACATTGTTTCAAGTATGCAAAAGCATGAAAAGAGTTGTTAAGTAAGTGTTAAGCTCTGGCCAGTGAAGATATTCCCTGTGTTCCAAATGGTGTATGATACTTTCTGAGGGTACTTCGAAGGGAGAGCAATACTTTAAGTCGTTCTAAATAGAACTTTCAATAAAACTGACTTAAAAAGTTCAAAATGCCATTCCCAGAAATAAATAATTATTTAATTAACATTTTTCCAGTTTTGTATCCATTTCAAACTTTATCCTGTCATAAATTATTGCTAAATCTATTAGAATTATTATTGCATTTCAATTAGCTCTTTTGCAAACACATAGATATGTTAGCTGTAATTAGTTTAAACAGTTTTATGTTATTTTATTTCATTGCAAATTTACAAAGCAAGACAGAGAACATTCCAACATCATAAGACACAACCACCAAGATGAACAATAATATTTTACTCTATCTTACTTTATTTGTAACCACTAAGATAATCCATCCATCCATCCATCGTCAACCGCTTATCCTGTGTACAGGGTCGCAGGAGCTTATCCCAGCTAACATTGGGCGAAAGGCAGGGTACACCCTGGACAGGTAGCCAGTTCATCACAGGGCCACACACTCACACTCACACTCACATCCACACCTAGGGCAATTTTTGGAGACACCAATTAACCTAGCCTGCATGTCTTTGGATGGTGGGAGGAAGCCAGAGCACCCGGAGAGAACCCACACAGACACGGGGAGAACATGCAAACTCAACACAGAAAGGCCGGGGCAACCGGGGTTTGAACCCACGACCTTCTTGCTGTGAGGCGACAGTGCTAACCGCTGCGCCACCCTACTAAGATAAACACTAAATTTAATTAAAAATAAAATACATTTGTGTTATTTTATTTTGTTCTATTATATTTGATTTAAAGAAATATACTAAGAAGATTTTGTTTAAAAACTGATTAAATTGTTTAAAAAAAATTAGGAATTAAGTATTAATACCTTTTATGTATTCATATGAATAAATTAAAAAAAATGCTGCCAATTGCTGCGATCATTACACACTGTTGTTATATTTTAAATGTGGAGACCTTTCAAATAAAATAATATGCAAAAAACAAAAAGGTGTTGAAAGTAAATTATAAGATTACACTTTTATACAGATTTTAGCTTTAAAAATCACCTATTGGCTATAACTCACAATATGGGATAAATATTATACCTGCAGTGCCAGGACTGATAAGCACTTCACAACTTGTGAGTGAATTTGGCAAGCAAGCTCATATCTTTGTAACTTGTGGGAGGTCAGTTATCCCAAAAGTACAGATTACCTTCAGTGAGTTTACTGGTACTGGCTCATCTGGGGTGGGGAGAATACGCTGTTTTTTTTTTTGTTTTGTTTTTTCTTCTTTGCTTTCCAATATAGATACATTAAAACCACAAATCTGCCCCTATACTTTTGAGCTGAGAAAGTTTGGGGGTAGTTGAGTTGCCTACTTTACTGAAGCTTCTTAATTTGCCCTGTTGTTTTTGTTTTCTCTTCTTTTCCTAAACATAGGATAAACTAATCCCCATACAGCCCAATTGTATTTAAATGCAGCCAATGTAAACAAAAATATTGTTTATATAAAGTTAAAATGTTTTAGAAGAGTATTTTGGATTCTATTCTACTGAATGCAGTTCTTATTTGTAATTCTTGGCAAAAAAGAATTAATAAATGGAGAACTGTTGGTACAGATAGAATAGGAGGTGACCAGACTTTGTTTGACTTTATTAAAGTCCTTTCTCCAAGGCAAAATCAAATACAATGCGCAAGTAAACAAAACAAAAAAAAAGGCCCCGCCTACAAGTAAGCATGATGGGTGGTGATGAAAATTGCTCTGACTTCCTGTACGCCTCACTCGCAAACTTTGCGTCGACTTCCTGTATGCCACACTCCCTCTTTTAGATAGCAAGGTCCTTTATGATTCACCAAAATGTTTATGCAAATAAGAGCCTTAAAGGGGACAGTTAAGGTTAGATTTGTGCAAAATGATGACATCAGTGCAGAATCTACAGAAGGTCAAATAAGTAACATGAACATGAGATACAGAATGAGGTAATGCTCTCACACACGTCTGCCATTAGACAGAACAGTTTCATTTGCTTTTCTTTCTGTTCAGTATGAGAGAACATTGAACGTGCTCGTCACATCACGTCACATCAGGTTAAGTTCATGAACAGACAAACATTAGAATTTTTTTTTTTTTAAATCTGTAACACATATAGATTCTTATAAGTGAATCCAATAATGAAATCATTATAATGAAATTGCTAATGAAATTATAAATAATTTCTTTACAAATGAGAATGAAATATAATGTAGCTCATTATCTTTTTAAATCACGATGAAACGTTCTTTCTTTATTTTAATCCAGTAAAAATAAAAAATATATTGATAAGTTTTAATCATTGTGAATATTTTCTTTTAAATAGAAAATAGAAATTATTTGTGTATATTCGTTTTTTTAAATATTATAAAATATTCTTCTCTTTTCAATAAAAATACATTTGTTTATGATGTGAATGCATTCATTTCCTTTGATTTCTACACTGAAAAATGGTAACATATAAAATGTGCTTCATGTTGTAACATCTAAATTAACTAGATTAAGTAAAAAAATATGATTTAATATCACTGAATCTACCAAAATAAGAGGTTATTATTAGTTTATTTCAAACAAAAAATTATAAATAATTAATAGGTTACAGCAACAAAACTGATGTTAAGAGTTAGATTAGGTAGAAAAAGGTCCTTACAGTAACAAATGAAGTTAATCACATTTTGTCAATATTCATCATAATACTACAATCTATTTTGCATCTACAATTAATAAAAGATGTTCCAATATTCATTTAATACAATTCAATCATCACTTGCTTTTAAACCAGTCAAAAATATCAGTACAAACCGCTGCATGAGATGTATAAAACTAAACTAAATATTCAAACTTGAGATTTTAAGAAAATGATTCATCATTTTTATAATTATATTAATTTAAACCTTAAAGATTACACAATTAAATTTGATGGAAATTTGTTATGAAACTGAAACAATCTTAATATTTATTTGAATATATACTGTATATAAAGAGTTATATTAAGATATATAATTTGAGTTGTGCAGTTATATATTTCTTTTATATAATTTTGCTATATCTTGTACTCAAATGTCTTTTTAAATGTTGCTATTGTTTAACAACTTTATTGTGTAATAATGGACATCATGACCAAGACCAACATAATCTCACTTGTGAACTGAAATATTTCAATCTAGAAACCTAAAATGTTTCTCTTATTTATTTGATATTACAGAACAACAACATTTTTAAATAGCTAAAATTGTTTTAGACAAAAAAGAAAAAATTCACACGCGAAAGCTGAATTATGACAAAGCATGGACTTTCCCAGCTTTACATGAATAACTGGGCTTTACTATGACAGATTGAATCATTATTTCTATATTCATCCAAAATCTGCAAGTGCGCAAGAGATCCTTGTCCAATATTGTCTGCGAGATGGTGCTTGTTGAAAGCTTTGAGATCTACAGGGACTGTCCCTTCTATAGGTGACTAACACACACAATTCCCAGCCAGGTGAAGGGACAGACCCAGGGGGAATTTATATAGGGCTACTGATAAACCCTGGCCACCCGAACACCCTACACACTCTTTAAACGACGAAGAGAGGAGCACAATTGTCTCCGACATGCAGACACAACACGCTCTGAAGCTCTTCAGCAAGCGAGGAAGTCACTTTTTTCTGTATTCTTAGAATTCGGAGTAGACTACAGTAGGAGGAAGGATGTGGAGCAATCGACAGTTTGTGTGAGCCGTCAAGTGAGGAGTTCATTGGAAATTGCAGGTATGCTTCTGAGCTGACAAACCTCTTTGTTAGTGCTTCAACAGGTCTGTTAGAGAGCTCAGAGTCACGCAAGAACATTCACAAAAACAAAAATGCTGGATGAAGATGAAAACACTCTCGAGGATGAAGTAAGTACTTTCAAGATGGACTAAGTGACATATACATCAGTGAAACAACAGTGTAAAATTAGTTTTTATATAATTTGCAGCTTTGATTCCTATTGATTCCAGCCAAACAAACTTGCATCATACTCTGTGTGAACAATGGTAAAGATCTTTCATGGAGAATGCATATGAACATCATAAACAATGTGTCTTTTGCAAAAACTCTGTCTATGTCAAAAATATTGAGACTAACCAATTAAGTTTGCACTTTCTGTAGAGTTTTTATCCAGCAAGCGTGGACTCTTTTGGGAAATAACCTTGCACTTTGCATGCATAATAAGGACATGGTATTCCCCCCCAACAAACACCATCGGTTTCACTTTTGCTGAAGAGCTCTATAGAGAAAGCTGACTAGATATGATACATTCATGACTTAGTCAAAGTGGATTAAGATCAGTGGAATTTCCAGCTTTCCCTGTAAAATATTTTACAAAAAATAAATAGATTGTGACACAACTATTGCATGTTGTTACATATGCAGTTTTGAATGAATGTGAAAATGGACTGCATTGATGTTGTTTGCTCACTCAGTACTCAGTGTAGAATCTGTTTGCTATCAAAATGCAGCTACATCTGATTACTGGGTCAGTAAAGATTTCACACTCTTCAACATGATGATTCAACTACTGGATACACTTTATCAGCATGTTTGGATGGTTCCATGAAAACAACTTTAACATCCAACCATCCCATTTCACAAAAGGATCTTTGTGGTGGATAAAGGTTCTTAAAAAAATGCTGAAAGGTTCTTTGGGGAACCAAAATGATCCAAAAAGATATTGCATTACTATAAAACCCCCTTTTTGGAACCTTTATTTTTATGAAATATTTATTGTATAATGTTAAAAATAAAAAACTAGAAATTGTTTTGGAATTTCTTCCTTTCTTTCTGACTAGCACATGAATTGACTGACCAGTACTTTATAATATTATGCTTTATAATCCATGATATACACAGCTCATTTAATTATTGTAGACAATTTTTTTTGGTAATTGTCTTTGAACCTTTTGCTGTAACTGTGTACAGCATCACTCTCTGGAATTTCCAGAATCTTCCAAAGATTCAATCATATGAATTATTGAACAAGAAAAGATCCAACTAGACAAGTGAACTTCAGCATGAAACACTGGATACATTTGAGGCATATACAGTCACATTGAAAGTCCTAAACTTATTGAATGAATTTAGGTGAGTAGATCTTTAATTTAATGAAGCATCTTTGAAAAAAAGTTTTTTTTGGTAACACTTTACAATACAGTGCCATTTGTTTACATTAGTTAATGCTCTAGGTATCATTGACAAAAATATATTTATTACAGCATTTATACATTTTTGTTACTGTTAACTAATAAAATGACAATTGTTCATTGTTAGCTCATGTTAGTTCATATTGCATTAATTCATGTTTAAAAATACAAGTTTAGATTTTAATGTTGTAATTAACATGAACAATTATTAATAAATGCTGTAAAAGTGTTGTTCATTGTTAGATCATATTAAGTGTTGTTAGCACTTTATTGTAAAGTGTTACCATTTTTTTATTTATTAATTTTTTTTACATATTTGGTTAAACATTTTCTAGTACCATAGAAAATATTCTGAATATTTATTTGTCATGATACAGTAGTTGGGACAATATTTTAAGTTACCTGACACTTCTTTGAGTTTAGATGGCGAATACTTTTGAAGTTGAATGACAGTTTATTGTTAAGTGGACTGGCTGAGAAATAGCTGATTTAATGTTTAAACTCAAACAATAATGTTCAATTATTAAATTCAAACATAAAAATTGTAAAATTTGTAGTGCAAGCATGACATTTTTTTTATTAGTTATGTGTAGAATTATTAAAATTCACAATGCTGGGTTAAAATGTCTACATGTTGAAGGTTACTCATTTTTAGATAATAATAATGATGATAATAACAGTAATACTATAAACAATGAGGTATGTTTATTGATTACAAATATAAAATTAAATTCAATGTAATTAAATGAATACATGCATGCTTACACATAGGCTGACATTTATGAATTAAAAATATAGTAACAAATGTTTTGATGAATTTCAGTATTTATTGATTGCAAAATAAGAATGGTTCACATCACAAAATTCCATAAATACAAATACATACATCAATACAGACATGGATACACAAACATTTATTTATTTAATGCAGAGCTGTAGACAAAGGATGGAAACTTAAAAAAAGCTAAAAAAAATAAAAAAAAAAATAGATTTTTTTTTTTTCCCACAGTACATAATTTTAAATCTTCCCTTTGTGTTATTTCATATTTTTGATGACTTTACTACAGTTCTAAAATGTGGAAAAGTTTATAATACAGAATAAGCTGCTGTGTCCAATCTTTTGGCTGGTATACTGTAAATTTCATGAATATATTTTTGGTTAAAACTGACTTGAAATGCCACATCCATTGCATATTTACAATTTCAAGCATAAATAAATAAACAAACAAACAAACAAACAAACAAAACCCCAACGCCATGTAGACGTCACGTGATGTAAAGGGTGCGCACTGGAATATCGTCCGGGTAGAAACCACAGGGAAAATGGCTGAGAAGGAAGGTAAGCATCTTTCTTTGCCACTTTATACACATGTAAATAAAATGAATGCTATTTAATTTCTTTGTTTGACTCCTCAATAAAACCAAACCCTAATTTCATCGCCAAAGCTGCGAGTGAATACGCATCGCTTGTGCACGCACGTCTTTCATTCTGCTATCAGTGAGTCAACTCAACTTCTACATGTATTCAAACTGCGTATAGAAATACTATAGTTTAAGCGACGAAACGTGTTTCTCCTCAATTGAATTCAAGTTGAAACATGGAAAAGGTTTAACACACGTACAGAAATCACATGCCAAACAATTCACGTTTATGCTGTGAGTCATCTTACCCACACACACTCCTCTAGATCTTTATTATGTTCTTATATAAGAGAAGCTCTAGATGTCTCTTCCGAAGCGGCAAATGCTACCTAAAAGACTTTGTGCATTTTGCAGCTTAGGAAGGAATGTAGGCCTATCTGTGGAATAGCCACAAAAAGTGAAACAAAAAAAAACAACAAAACAAAACAAAAAAAAACAAACAAGAAAAAGTGATTTCCATGTTCTTTGCATTTCTTTAATCAAACCTATAAAACAGAAATCAGGACTTAATTAGATTATTTTTATAAATTCAGTATGAGGTCTTGCTTGAGATCGTTTCTTCATGATTGGCACCAGGACTGTTAAAACCTTTGAAAGGCAAACAAGATCAGGCGTCTTTAAGGGATAGTTCACCCAAAAATGAACATTCTCTCATCATTTACTCACCCTCAAGCCATCCCAGATGTGTGTGAATTTTCTTTCTTCTGCAGAACAATAATGAAAATTTTTATAAGGATATTTCAGCTCTGTAGGTCCATACAATGTAAGTGAATGGGTGCCAACATTTTAAAAGCTCCAAAATCCACATAAAGGGAACATAAAAGTAATCCACAAGACTCAAGTGGTTAAATCCAATTCTTCAGACACTATATGATAGGTGAGAAAAATATCAATATTTAATTAGATTTTTGTCATAAAATTTCCTACCTGCTCAGTAGGGGCGATATGCACAAAATAATCGTGAATCCCCAAAAACAGGAGAAAGTGAAATTGTTGTGCTAGGCGAATATATCACTTCATACCATATCACTTCAGAAGACATGGATAAATCAGTCATCTGATTAAAGAGTCATCTAAAGTACTTTTATGAGGCCCTTATGGGGATTTTGGAGTTTCAAAGTTCTGATCACTATTCACTTGCACTTTATGGATCTACAGAGCTGAAATATTCTTCTAAAAATCTTAATTTGTGTTCTGCAGAAGAAAGAAAGTCAGACACATCTGGCATGAGGGTGAGTAAATGAAGAGAGAATTTTAATTTTTGGGTGAACTAACCCTTACAGACCTAAATACATCAGTATATGACAAATACTTTTAAAAAATGCTTCTTATTGTCAACACAGTTACAGAACAAACATCAGGCTTTGATTTAAACATGTAGTCCTGAAAGCGATACTTAGGCTGCAGTAGTGTGCTGTTTCTGTGTGGCTTATGTCTGGAGTGCAGCGAGGTCACTTCATTGGCCAAGGTTACTGTCAAGCCAATGAAGCCCCGTAAGGACACTGACCGCCCACAATTCTTTACTAATTCCTTTATTAACAGTTCAAAATCCCAACTGCATGGAGAACAAACTCATTGCACATATGTTTATCAAGTTTTTCGAACTGCCTTTTGAATGGCATGATTCGTATCTGAAACAGAAAATAAAAGTAGCCTGTTTATGTCGCTTTACCTTGTGCCCTTCAGGTTTGACACAAGGTAAATTAATCAATTAATAAGTGTTTTGTGACAATTTTGGGAGAATTGTATGATTAATATTTAGTTGTTAAAATTCTTCTTTAAGGGTTGAAACTATTAGTGGTTTATAATTAACTGAAACTTGATTTAATTAATTAATTCTTCCACTTGGGACACTTTTAGCTCTGTGGACTGAAAGATATGTCTCATTAAAACATTTTTCAAACTCTAACTAGTTTATTTAAAAAAATTTTTTTTTTGTCTACTGACAATGTCCAACAGTGTGTGTATATGCACTATAGGAGATCTATGTCATTTTTCTAAAAAAAAATGTATCTGACAGTCAGTGTCAATTCCACAATTAAATAATATTTTCACACATTTTGTATAATTTGACAAAATTACAGCTTGATTTGAAATGAAGTCCAATAATATATTCTGCTCACATGTGAAATTTACCTTGATTTTTCTAGCTTGAGTTTTTTTCAAATATCACTTGTCTCATATTTCATTTTATGCATGCTGACATTTACTGACATTTTATATATACATTTGTGTGTGTGTGTATATATATATATATATATGTGTGTGTGTGTGTGTGTGTGTGTGTGTGTGTGTGTGTATATATATATATATATATATTATATTTGGGGTTGTGTGGTGGAAACTGTTAGGACAATCGTAATTTTTGAAATATTTCTTAAATTTTTTTTCACACAAAAAATATTTGAATTATTTGTTTATTTCACTATTCGTTTAGATCATCAAATCTAAACATGTAATAAGTTGTATTTTTCTCATATTTTAACCCTTATATTTTATTCCCTTCAATTTGATCCAGGCATCTTTTTTTTTCTTTTTTTTTTTTTTCTCGATTTTACCTAATCCAGTTGGAATAAAATTCTTGCCTTTGTTCACATATGGTATTTTAAAACACACACACACAAAAAAAAATTGACACTTTTCTTTACATTTTATTGGTTTTATTTCACAAAGTCATTTGACATGTGCACACACACATACAAATGCACACATTGTGTGTTGAAGGCCCTTTTGTGCATTGTGTAACAGTTCTTTTTGTCAGCAAATTAAAAAGCATTATTTACGATTTTGTAGGATCACGTATATGAATTGTAAAAACCAGATTCTAGGCTTTAAAATTACACCTATTTTGTACAGATAAATCCAAGTGGTTATTAATTTGTTACGTAATTATTATAATTTTTTTTCCACAGGGAGTGCCTCCCTCTGGCCCGGGTTATGTTCAGTTCAGTTAATCCTTCTATCAATCAAAATCTGTATTTATTTTAAATGTGTTAAAAAAAGTATTACAAAACCTGTCATAATAATGAAAAAAAGATATTGATTAAAAGATCCAATGCAATGTATATGTTAGAAACAATCTTAATGGGCTGATCATTTTTGACCAGGAACACAAAATGTGTTGGCCCAAAACGAACACAGCACAAGGGTTCAAAGTCATGAGTAGTGTTGTCAAAAGTGCCAGTACTTCGGTACCAAGTCGATACTAAAATAAATAAGATGTAACGATACCAGTGTTTCTGCAGTACCTGTAGTACTGAGCATCGACTCTATCCGGTACCTGCGCGCAGTATGCCTGACACACAACTGCTTTAACATGCACACAGGCTTAATTTGAATGTGTGCTCTGTTACTCCTTTTACACTGAAATGGACAATTAATCCAAGTGGCATGTCCTAGTGTGATTTATTAAACCACTGAAGGTGGCAATCTTAGTGTGGATGAGCTGCATACTTCAAATGACTGTATAAATCCGACCACTCAAACACTGTAAACTCCACAGACATTGAGAATCATTCACATTATTTGAGATGACAAAGCAGAGCACTAATCCATTGTGAACAACACAGCACATGTAAAATATATATTTATATAATTCAAAGCATTTGTGCTTTAATCTCAGCTCAGCTTCATGTATATCGCATTTAAAACAACAGTTAACCGAACCTGTGCTTAACAGTAATAACATTTAAATCATAACATTTCAAAATTACTACATACACAAACACCAGTAATTTAAAATACAAACACTCCAAAACTGTGTCCTACATTTCATTTGTTAGACTCAAAGGCCAGTATAAACAGATGAGATTTCAGACGTGACTTAAAAGTCTTCAGTGATCATGCTGAGCCATGTCAAACTGTTTATCTGGAAAAGTGAAGCATCCAGCAAAAAACATTTCATAATAAAAGAAAGATTCAAAATAAAAGCTAGATGTTTGAAATTGAAGAAATTAAATAAAGAAAAAAATTAAGAAAAACGTATTACAACTGTATAGTAAAATGTAATAGTTATAATAATAATAATAATAATAATAACAATAATTAATCATTTTATCACAAGCAAGCTGTTTAATAAAAGTTTGGCAAAAAAAATGCAATGACATGTTAAAAAGTTATATTTTCACTTATTACAAGTTTTAAGTATTAATTGACTAACCATTTTGATTATTAAATTAAATTAAACTTTAAAACATGTTCTGGAAAATAATATTTATTAAACTATATTTAATAAAAATAACTAAACTTATGTGTTCAATAGCACATGATCATATTAGCAAATTTCTGTGTGGTATCAAAATTAGTATCGAGAACCATGAAATGTCACTGGTATCGGTACCAACTACTGAAATTTTGGTACTGTGATAACACTAGTCTTGAGACTAGGCTAAAACAGTCAAATCTTTACATAAAAGGCATTTGAAACATATCAAAGATAAACTATAAAGGCCTAGTAAAAAGTTTACAAGTCAGTTTTAATGAGTTGAAATATGTTAGTTTTAATGAAAAGCAACCCCTTGGATATGAGAGTGCACAAAGCTGAAGAAACACTATAATGATTTATAACATGGCTCTCTGGAATACTTTATTCTGACTGGTCAATCATGGCATTCAGCTGTGAAATATTTCTGAAAGACGACCATTGAAAGTGATGGATTTAGGCATGGGTGACATGGGCAGTCCGTTACCCCCTGGTCAACAACTTTGGGGGTGTGTTGAAGCAGGTGTTGCCCAGGGCACCAAACATGCTAGAACCGCTACTGACTGTTGCATTGAACATATTGTGTAACTGACCGCTCATCTGGGAAACCTACATTTCTTACATATAGTGCTTGCGTTCTACGTCCTGTATCATTCAAAAATAATTTGAACTCAAATCATTAATTCATACCCATGTATTTATTTACAGTTGAAGTCAGAAGTTTATATACACTTACGTTGAAGTCATTAAAACTACATTTTTAACCACTCCACAATTTTAATATTAGCAAACTGTAGTTTTGGCAAGTCATTTAGGACATCTACTTTCTGCATGACACAAGTAATTTTTCCAACAGTTGTTTAACATATTTTCACTTTTAATTGACTACATCACAATTCCAGTTGGTCAGAAGTTTACATACATTAAGTTAACTGTGCCTTTTAGTAGCTTGGAAAATTACAAAAAATTATGTCAAGCCTTTAGACAATTAGCCAATTAACTTCTGATTGGAGGTGTACTGAATTGGAGGTGTACCTGTGGATGTATATTAAGACCTACCTTCAAACTCAGTGCCTCTTTGCTTGATATGGGAAAATCTAAATAAATTAGTTCAAGACCTCAGAAAACAAATTGTGGACCTCCACAAGTCTGGTTCATCCTTGAGCAATTTCCAAATACCTGAATGTACCACGTTCATCTGTACAAACAATAATACGCAAGTATAAACACCATGGGACCACACAGCCATCATACCGTTCAGAAAGGAGACGCATTCTGTGTCCTATAGATGAACATAGTTTGGTGCGAAAAGTACAAATCAATCCCAGAACAACAACAAAGGACCTTGTGGAGATTCTGGAGGAAACAGGTAGACAAGTATCTATATCCACATTTAAACGAGTCCTATAGCAACATAAATTGAAAGGCTGCTCAGAAAGGAAGAAGCCACTGCTCCAAAACCACCATAAAAAAGCCTGATTTCAGTTTGCAAGTGCACATGGGGACAGAGATCTTACTTTTTGGAGAAATGTCCTCTGGTCTAATGAAACAAAAATGTAACAATTTGTCCATAATGACAATCGTTATGTATATAGGAAAATGGTGAGGCTTGCAAGCCAAAGAACACCATCCCAACCGTGAAGGATGGGGGTGGCAGCATCATGTTGTGGGGGTGCTTTGCAATATAGATGCATCATGAGGAAGGAAATTTATGTGGATATATTGAACCTCATGAAGCAACATCTCAAGACATCAAGCCAGGAAGTTAAAGCTCAGTCACAAAAGGGCCTTCCAAGTGGACAATAACCTCAAGCATACCAACAAAGTCAAGGTATTGGAGTGGCCAAATCAAAGCCCTGACCTCAATCCGATTTTCACATTTCACGTTCTTTTTTTTTTCTTCCACTTTTTCTCCCCAATTTGGAATGCCCAATTCCCAATGTGCTCCAAGTCCTCGTGGTGGCGTAGTGACTTGCCTCAATCTGGGTGGCGGAGGACGAATCTCAGTTGCCTCCGCGTCTGAGACCATCAATCCGCGCATATTATCACGTGGTTTGTTGAGCACGTTACCGCAGAGAAATATAGCTAGTGAAGGCTTCACGCTAGTCTCCGCGGAATCCACGCACAACTCACCACACGTCCTACCGAGAGCGAACCACATTATAGCGACCATGAGGAGGTTACCCCATGTAACTCTACCCTCCCTAGCAACCGGGCCAATTTGGTTGCTTAGGAGACCTGGATGGAGTCACTCGGCACACCCTGGAATCAAACTTGCGACTCCAGAGTTGGTAGTCAGTGTCTTTATTTGCGGAAGACGGGCGTGAGAGAGAGATCGTTCATGGACCTGTCCGTTGTCTTATGTGTTTGTATTTTGAGTTTTACATTAAACCTTTAGTTTGTATGTTAAGCCGGTTTCTCGCCTCTTCCTTGCCCGTGAACATGAACTTCTTTACAAGTATGTGCTCAGGTAATAAGTGGTGTTAGACCAATAGAGGGCCAGTGATAGCTCAGCGGTTAAGGCTCTGGGTTAATGACCGAAAGGTTGGGGGTTCAAGATACCACTGTTGGGCCCTTGAGCAAGGCCCTTGCCTTGACCCTATCTGCCCCAGGGGCGCTGTTTCATGGCTGACCCTGCGCTCTGACCCCAGCTTAGTTGGGATATGTGAAAAAAATGCATTTCATTGGCTTTGTAGCTGTACTCTGCACAATGACAATAAAGTTGAATCTTAATCTTAATATAGGCCAGGTCGATTATCTGCATCAGATAACAGTGTTCACTTGGCCGATTCACAGAAGTGATAACTGTCGTGTCTGTTCCAAAATTGACCAAAAGATTTGAAAAATAGATTCTCAGATGCATCATGGTTATTTCTGCAATGATTCTGAATCGATTCTCAAAAGACCAGAATCGATTCAGTTCAATTTACTTAGCGGCGTAGTGGCGCTTATGTGCACACAAGAGACAGAATGAGATGCTAGAAATAAATGCTCAGATGCGCATAAAGCCAAGAGCACACTACGCTGACTGAATGGATCGACCACACTAATTTTTTTTAAATTAATCCACAAACTCATACACAATGGGAGAGTTTATTCGTGATAACAACAAACAACATGAATGATGGGACCCGTGTGTGTAGAAGATGCTTATTGATTTTTTTAAAAAAAAATTTTAATCAGCAGCTCTGCATTTGGTCCTCCTGCTCAGTAGATATCGGCATCAGACATTGAAAAACCCATATCGGTTGACCACTAGTAATAAGCTCTGCTTCACGTCAGGGTCCTGATCACCCTTTCTGGGTTTAGTTAGCAATAATGACCAGTCGACTGTGCATTATCCCTTACATATAAATGTACATCATGATATTTTCACAGACACTGAAACCTTTGATGTTATGGAACTGGCAGAACATGTGAAGAAACAAAGATGGTGGAACAAAATGATTGGTAAAAATAATTCTGGACTAGCTGCTGAAAAGTACTCCGTAGCAACACAGCTGGCTATTGGAGGAGTGACTGGCTGGTGAGTAACTATATGAGAGAGCGACCAATACCGATATTTTGATTGTTGTTGGGCGAAGTGGAATGTTTCCAAATGCTGCCCATCTCTCACTCGAAAATTAATGTCTCTGTCATGTAAAAGTTGAGTCATTTGAGCTAAAATCAAGTGAAACGCAAAATATTTTGAGGAAATGCAAGCATCTTTTTGAGGAAATGAAGGAATGCAAACATTCCATGTTTACGTGAGATTTGAAATCATCAGGTTATTCTCTACTTTTGACATCAAAGGGTAAATAGACACATTGTAAACGCCAGCGAGAAAACCAGTAAAGATGTTGACATGCAACGGTACATTGGTGTTAAAGGGATTCTTCAACCAAAAATGAAAGTTCTCTCATCATTTCCTCACCCTCATTCCATCCCAGATGAGTATGACTTTCTTCTGCAGAACACAAATTAAGATTTTAAAGCTGAACTATGTAATTTTTTGCGCCACCAAACGGAATTGCAAAAATAAAATTTTTCAAAACAGCTTTCTTTTTCATCATCTACCATTTGTCAAAAAAAGAGATAGTCCCACCCCCAATTTATGCCATTGGTTGAGTAATGTTTTTTGGGGTGGGTCTAAGCAGGTCGCTAAAAACAAACAGAGCAATTTTCATAGCGAACATACTTACAGAAAGTAAATGCTTACAATTTGAGAAAATTAACTTTGAATGGCTTACTCACAATTGTTGCTGCATATTAAGCTTGGATAGGAGAAATTATTTTAACAGAAAAAGTTACATCAGCTTTAAAAAGAAAATCTCACCTCTGTGAGTCCATACAGTGCAAATGAATGGTGACCAGAACTGTGCAGCTCAAAAAAGCACATAGAGGCAGCATAAAAGTAATCCATAAGACTCCTGTTGTTAAATCAGTATCTTCAGAAGTTACATGATAGGTGAATGTGAGAAACAGATAAAAATTCAAGTCTTTTTTAAACAAATTTTCACTTTCACATTATTCTTTTGATTTTGGCAATTTGCATTCATCGTGCATATCGCCTTTATGTATTTTCGTAGCTTCAAAGTTTTGTTCACTGTTCGCTTGCACCTACGGAGCTGAAATAATCTTCATTCGTGTTCAGCAGAATAAAGAGTGTCATACATATCTGGGATGGCATGAGGGTGAGTAGATGAGAGAACTGGGTGAACTATTCTTTTAACAGACAAAAAAAATCTATCTATGCTGGTAATTTGTTTGCTTTAAAGCATTAATTTGGCATAATACGTGTAAGATAATGAATGTAAATGCGCTAATTGTTTCCTATTAACGTAAAGTTTTCCTGTGCTGTAATGGCATTATTGGGTGAAAATCTTTGGAGACCCACCAGATGGCGCCATTTTTCTGTACACTCGATAATCAAATAAACCTGATCATGTTAATCAATGTTGTCACTTAATTATACATTATATTGAAATTATTAAATGAAAATTCAGTTTAAATAAGCAATGCCTCTTGTAGACATTTTGCTGCATTTGTTCAGATGTGTGTGTAATAAATAAAGCTGTGAACTTTGTGTGTGTTTATCTTTCAGGTGTGCAGGGTACTTGTTTCAGAAAGTTGGGAAGGTTGCAGCGTCAGCTGTAGGAGGCGGCTTCTTTTTGCTCCAGGTACCCTTTAAAAACTGTGTTTGAGCATATTATAAATATGAGTATTGTGATGCTTTGAAATCTAAACAATCTGTGTTATGTTTGAGATTGCTCATCACACAGGCTATATTAAAGTGGACTGGAAAAGAGTGGAGCAAGATGTGAACAAGGCCAAGAAGCAGCTGAAGCTCAATTCAGACAAGCCCTCCAAAGAAGTCAGAACAAAATTTAATGAGGTAAATAGGTACATAATTGAACTATAGTGTTGAAGTCAGAAGTGTACATACAATTAGGTTGAAGTCAATAAAACTCATTTTTTAACCACTCCACAGATTTTATATTAGTAAACTATAGTTTTGGCAAGTCGTTTATGACTTTTACTTTGTGCATGACATGAGTAATTTTTCCAACAATTGTTTAACAGACTTTTTATTGACTATATCACAATTCTAGTGGGTCAGAAGTTTACATGCACTAAGGTAACTGTGCCTTTAAGCATCTTGGAAAATTCCCCAAAATTATGTTAAGCCTTTAGGCAATTAGCTTCTGATATGAGGTGTACTGAATTGGAGGTGTACCTGTGGATGTGTTTTAAGGCCTACCTTCAAACTCAGTGCCTCTTTGCTTGACATCATGTGAAAAATAAAAATAAATCATCCCAAGACCTCAGAAAAAAATTGTGGACCTCCACAAGTCAGATTCATCATTGGGAAAAAATTCCATATACCTAAATGTACCACATTCATCTGTACAAACAATAGTACACAAGTATAAACACCTTGGGACCACACAGCCATCATACCGCTCAGGAAGGAGACTGTCTGAAGCATTCTGCCTCCTAGAGATGAACATAGTTTGGTGTGAAAAGTGCAAATCAATCCCAGAACGACAGCAAAGAACCATGTGAAGATGCTGGAGGAAACAGGTAGACATGTATCTATATCCACAGTAAGAGGAGGCTGCTCAGCAAGGAAGAAGCCAATGCTCCAAAACCGCCATAATAAAGCCAGGCAAGTTCCAAGTTTGCAAGTTCTCGTGGAGACACAGATCAAACTATTTGGAGAAATGTCCTCTGGTCTGATGAAACCAAAATGTAACTGTTTGGCCATGATTACCATTGTTATGTTTGGAGGAGAAATGTTGAGGCTTGCAAGCTGAAGAACACCATCCCCCAACCGGGAAGCATGGGGTTGGCAGCATCATGTTTTTGGAGTGCTTGGCTGCAGGAGGGACTGGTGCACATCACATGTCCTTCATGAGGAAGGAAAAATATGTGGATATACAGTGCATCCGGGAAGTATTCACAGCGCTTCACTTTTTCCACATTTTGTTATGTTACAGCCTTATTCTTAAATGGATTAAATTCATTATTTTCCTCAAAATTCTACAAACAATACCCCATAATGACATTGTGAAAGAAGTTTGTTTGAAATCTTTGCAAATGTATTAAAAATCAAAAATGAAAAAAAAAAAAAATCACATGCACATATGTATTCACAGCCTTTGCTCAATACTTTGTTGAAGCACCTTTGGCACCAATTACAGCCTCAAGTCTTTTTTTGTTTGATGCTACAAGCTTAGCACACCAATTTTTGGGCAGTTTCTCGCATTCTTCTTTGCAGGACCTCTCAAGCTCCATCAGGTTGGATGGGGAGTGTCGGTGCACATCCATTTTCAGATCTCTCCAGAGATGTTGAATCGGGTTCAAGTCTGGGCTCTGGCTGGGCCACTCATGGACATTCACAGAGTTGTCCCGTAGCCACTCCTTTTTTATCTTGGCTTTGTGCTTAGGGTAGTTGTCCTGTTGGAAGATGAACCTTCGCCCCAGTCTGAGGTCCAGTATGCTCTGGAGCAGTTTTCATCAAGGATGTCTGTGTACATTACTGCATTCATCTTTCCCTCGATCCTGACTAGTCTCCCAGTTCCTGCTGCTGAAAAACATCCCCACAACATGATGCTGCCACCACCATGATTCACTGTAGGGATGGTATTGGCCAGGTGATGAGTGGTGCCTGGTTTCCTCCAGACATGACGCAGGTGCCTTTTTGCAAACTCCAGATGGGCTGTCATGTGCCTTTTACTGAGTGGCGGCTTCCGTCTGGCCACTCTACCATACAGGCCTGATTGGTGGAGTGCTGCAGAGATGGTTGTTCTTCTGGAAGGTTCTCCTCTCTCCACAGAGAAATGCTGGAGCTCTGTTCGAGTGAACATCAGGTTCTTGGTCACCTCCCTGACTAAAGCCCTTCTCCCCCAATTGCTCAGTTTGGCCGAGTGGCCAGCTCTAGGAAGAGTCCTGGTGGTTCCAAACTTCCATTTACGGATGATGGAGGCAACTGTGCTCATTGGGACCTTCAATGCTCCAGAAATTTTTCTGTACCGTTCCCCAGATCTGTGCCTCGATACAATCCTGTCTCTGAGGTCTACAGACAATTCTTTGGACTTCATGACTTGGTTTGTGCTCTGACATGCACTGTTAACTGTGGGACCTTGTATAGACAGGTGTGTGCCTTTCCAAATCATGTCCAATCAACTGAATTTACCTCTGGTGGACTCCAATCAAGTTGTAGAAACATCTCAAGGATGATCAGTGGAAACAGGATGCACCTGAGCTCAATTTTGAGTGTCATGGCAAAAGGCTGTGAATACTTGCGTACATGTGATTTTTTTCATTTTTGATTTTTAATAAATTTGCAAAGATTTCAAACAAACTTCTTTCACGATGTCATTATGGGGTATTGTTTTTAGAATTTTGAGGAAAATAATGAATTTAATCCATTTTGGAATAAGGCTGTAACATAACAAAATGTGGAAAAAGTGAAGCGCTTTGAATAATTTCCGGATGCACTGTATTGAAGCAACATCTCAGGTTACCCCATGTGACTCCACCCTACCTTGCAACCGGGCCAATTTGGTTGCTTAGGAGACCTGGCAGGAGTCACTCACATGCCCTGGATTCAAACTTGCAACTACAGGGGTGGCAGTCAGCGTCCATACTCGCTGAGCTACCCAGGCCCCAACATTTCACATTCTTAAAATGAAGTAGTGATCCTAACTGACCTAAGACAGGGAATGTTTTCTACGATTAAATGTCAGGAGTTTTTCATGTGAAAAACTGAGTTTAAATGTATTTGGGCTAAGGTGTATGTAAACTGTAATAATGCTTTGTGCATTCACCCTGATGTTATTTTAGTAAGGGGAACATTTCAGATATTTTAATGATTATTTTCACTGATATAAGGCAGAGACAAAGTTCTTGCATTGAATTGCAGTCATATTTTGTCTTTCCACAGGTGCAGGTATTCGTCAAGAAAAACATTGTTCTTACAGGGGGCTTCGCAGGTGGATTTCTGCTTGGTCTGGCTTCATAGGAGCTTTCTCTTACTCTATTATTATTATTATTATTATGACTTCCTTCTACTCGCAGGATGTCATCCAACTATGTATACAACAGATTACAGCTTTAGAAGTATGTGATATTGCAGCTTGCATTAAATTCAGCATGCCTAATTAATATGTTTATGCAAGTTATGATGTATATTTAAGATTTAGGAAATATATTTAAGAATGCTAGAATATATTATGTTATTGTTTTTTTTTAGACATGTCTTGTGTTCGGTTTGTACTTGATGCCCATGTACCTCTTTTTTTTAATAATTTATTTGATGATTTTGCTTCAAACATTTTGGAACCATTTTTTGAACAATCATGGTTTTATTTAAACGTGTAATATGTCAAAATACATTATACCCTTTTACGAACCCATATCTGAACTTACTGAAATATGTCATGGTTACTGAGAAAAGTGCATTCAAATGTTCAAATTAATAAAAACCCATTTTACTTATTGTTTGTAATAAATTGGGACATCATTTCAAAGACCATGGGTCGATCTAATTTTTTTTTTAATGTAACTATGAATGACTGAAACATAAAAGTGAATTAACAATTAGGATTTAAACAATTGCTCCGGGTTGCCTGTTTTCCCTCTAAAGATAAGGTCATTGATCATTATGAAATACATCTGGATATTTTTTCTAAAGAACAGCTAATGCACAGAACATGAAGACATATTTCACCAATTTTCTTTTCAAGTAATTTTGTGATCTGCATTTCACATGCCTCACTATACAAATCCCATCTGTATTTATTTTTACAAAGTAACTATAAATACTCAGATGTAATCAACTGTGATGGACACTAGATTAATAAATTCATACTCTCTAAACTTTATTTGGTTAAATAAACACTGACACTCAAAGGCAGCTTGCTGGTTTAATTGAAAATGTTTATTTTAAAAGTATCCATAAATACTTAAAGTGAAGTATAATTGTGATAAACACATTATTATAGTGTTTTGGACATATAACTATTGCAGTGTCCACATAGTTATGTTTTTGTCTCTGAAGATTTGTGTTCTCTGACAAATCCAGAGCAGCAGACAGAGTTTTCTCCTGTATGGACTTCACAACACTTTCTCATAGCCCGAATCACATCCTCACAACGACTTTCAATGTATTTGTTGGCTGTTGAAATACAAAACACATACACACACACCGTTAAATGTAGAGGAATCAAAAAGCCTGTGATCTACATTTGACATGAGCACACAAAGCCACCTTGTAAACATTTCTGTATCGCGCAAGCCTGCTTTTGACAAGAATCCTTCAGTGACATCTTAATCAACCAATTCCGACGAATAATTCCAGTTAAATATGTCCTTGTATTTGCGTTAATACACATGAGCCATGACGTCACGGCTGTACAGTTGCGCAACTCTACATTTCTTCCGGTTAGACTTTTGTAGTTAGTTCTGCACAACATCTAATTTGCTTTCTAGCTATACATATGCTGGAAAATACTTTTTTTGTTGTTGTAAAAAACCATAGAAAAGTCAACGTGTTCTCTGTTTTATGATTGTCAAACTGTACAGAAATTTCAAAGGAAATAACGTCGACTGTTTAGGGCGTTATGTGTTATTGTGAATCTAAAGATAAAAAATAAAATATTAAGCATTATAATTTTTGATTGACACAAACATATATATATATATATATATATATATATAATAGACGACAGACGAGGAATGAGTCACAATAATTTAGTGGTAATCAATATTATGCCACAAATGCTTTTGATTGAGCTTTATTTGTTTTAACCCTGAACTTCCTTAAAAACTTCTGGTTATATACTGGCCTATACTTTTGTTAAAATTAAAGAGAATACTTGTATTTTTCGTTTTGATAAAATAACCCTAAAAATGTATGTATATTAATCATTACTTATAATAGTCTTATGTGCTCGCATGTTTATCCTGAAATAATTTGTTCTCTCGTTTCCTATCGGAATGGATTAATGTAACACAGACGCTTTGTTGACGCGGAAGTGCTGTACTTTGGTAAACAAGCACCCAAATTAAAGCAAAATCTGATCTCCCCGATTATAAATAACATCATGGCAGTGAGTGCTGTGCATTTAGAGTCAGATGCCTTTCTAGTGTGTATGAATCATGCTCTCAGTACGGAGAAAGAGGAAGTGATGGGCCTGTGTATTGGCGAGGTGAATATTATCGTGTGTTTATTTATTGTTGTGCAAATGTAATTGCAGTGTAAATGTGTGAATCTCATCAGATGTGTTTATGAAACTCTTTAACTGTTTGTGTGAACGTCAGGTGGACACAAACCGCATCGTGCACATTCATTCGGTCATCATTCTACGCCGATCAGACAAGAGGAAAGACCGAGTGGAGATTTCTCCAGAGCAGCTGTCAGCTGCATCCACTGAAGCCGAGATATCCTTACACTCTTACAGATCTTTATTATGACCGTCAAAGATGATTTCTTTGGTTATATGAGACTTATTGTTTTGTTCTTCTTAGTGCTGCATAGATGATGTTTGAGAACTATTTTTAATAATGAAATGTATTAGTATGTGTAGATGTCCTACGCTGATTAGATAAAATTTTATCACATTTACAGACTCCATAGTGTACCATTTGTTCTTAATATGAGGCACAGGTTGGCAGAGATGACGGGACGTCCCATGAGAGTTGTGGGCTGGTACCACTCTCATCCTCACATCACTGTGTGGCCATCACATGTCGGTCAGTAATTATCACCTTACAGATGCTCTTTTATTGACCCTAATGCCTCTGGCTTGTTTTGTGAGGATTTTCAAATATCAGTGTATGAAGTACAGGACCAAAGTTCACTGCTTTTGTGGCATATTGTTTTTTTTTATTATTATTATTTTTTTTAATTATTATTTAGAAATAATAAAAAAAACATCAATAATTTTTGTCAAGTTTAGGCTAGCATAGGGCCAATCTGTGTCAACCAGAAGTCCCCCGGCTCAAAATTGGGCACTTATTTTATGGCATTTTTTTTCAAAGTTGGAGTGCCCATAACTCCAGAAGTATTAAATATATCGATAACACTTTACAATAAGATTTCAATTGTTAACATCATTTAATGCATTTGGTATCACAATCAAACAATTAACTATATATATATATATATATATATATATATATATATATATATATATATATATATATATATATATATACAGTATATATATATATATATATATATTAGGGCTGTCAATCGATTAAAATGTTTAATCTAATTAATTACATGGTGTCCTGATTAATTAATCGCATATACAAATATTTGCTGAGAAGGCCCCTCATATAACAATAGTTCAATATATAATGATTATACATATTTAAATCAATATATAATTATACATAGTTATCTTTAAATATTTAAAAATTATTATATATATATATATATATATATGTCAATCAGTTGTAGATTTATTATGAGGGCTTGTTTAAGGGCCCATCAATTTACACCTACGTCAGACGTCTCGGGTGTGTTGCGTCTAAACATAAAATGTTTAGGTCACTGTGTCAAGTTAAATATAGTTTAATACTCAATCTTTAAACACATTTTGAGATCCCTTAGATCGCGATAGAGTGTTTTGAACGCAAGAACGTAACGCATATTTGTGGATCGAGTAGTGACACTGCCTAATGAAGTGTTTTCTTCACTGTATAAACTGCGCATTGCTCATACAACTGAAGTTTCACTTACTGCCCTCTGGAATAAACAGATGGTACTAGAAGCTTGCATTTCTCAGGAATCTTCCTTATTATGGTCCGTGGGCATGCGATTAATTGCGTTAATTTTGTTATAACACGTAATTTTTTCTAAAATTAATTGCACTGAATTAACGCGTTAAATCGAAATTAGAATATGTATATATTTATATATATATATATATATATATATATATATATATATATATATATATATATAATTTTGAAATATTTAAAGATAACTATGTATAATTATATATTGATATAAATATTTCTAATCATTATACAGTGAGGAAAATAAGTATTTGAACACCCTGCTATTTTGCAAGTTCTCCCACTTAGAAATCATGGAGGGGTCTGAAATTGTCATCGTAGGTGCATGTCCACTGTGAGAGACATAATCTAAAAAAAAAAATCCAGAAATCACAATGTATGATTTTTTAACTATTTCTTTGTATGATACAGCTGCAAATAAGTATTTGAACACCTGAGAAAATCAATGTTAATATTTGGTACAGTAGCCTTTGTTTGCAATTACAGAGGTCAAACGTTTCCTGTAGTTTTTCACCAGGTTTGCACACACTGCAGGAGGGATTTTGGCCCACTCCTCCACACAGATCTTCTCTAGATCAGTCAGGTTTCTGGGCTGTCGCTGAGAAACACGGAGTTTGAGCTCCGTCCAAAGATTCTCTATTGGGTTTAGGTCTGGAGACTGGCTAGGCCACGCCAGAACCTTGATATGCTTCATACAGAGCCACTCCTTGGTTATCCTGGCTGTGTGCTTCGGGTCATTGTCATGTTGGAAGACCCAGCCTCGACCCATCTTCAATGCTCTAACTGAGGGAAGGAGGTTGTTCCCCAAAATCTCGCAATACATGGCCCCGGTCATCCTCTCCTTAATACAGTGCAGTCGCCCTGTCCCATGTGCATAAAAACACCCTCAAAGCATGATCCTACCACCCCCATGCTTCACAGCAGGGATGGTGTTCTTGGGATGGTACTCATCATTCTTCTTCCTCCAAACACGGTTAGTGGAATTATGACCAAAAAGTTCTATTTTGGTCTCATCTGACCACATGACTTGCTCCCATGACTCCTCTGGATCATCCAAATGGTCATTGGCAAACTTAAGACAGGCCTTGACATGTGCTGGTTTAAGCAGGGGAACCTTCCGTGCCATGCATGATTTCAAACCATGACGTCTTAGTGTATTACCAACAGTAACCTTGGAAACGGTGGTCCCAGCTCTTTTCAGGTCATTGACCAGCTCCTCCCGTGTAGTTCTGGGCTGATTTCTCACCTTTCTTAGGATCATTGAGACCCCACGAGGTGAGATCTTGCATGGAGCCCCAGTCCGAGGGAGATTGACAGTTTAGCTTCTTCCATTTTCTAATGATTGCTTCAACAGTGGACCTTTTTTCACCAAGCTGCTTGGCAGTTTCCCCGTAGCCCTTTCCAGCCTTGTGGAGGTGTACAATTTTGTCTCTAGTGTCTTTGGACAGCTCTTTGGTCTTGGCCATGTTAGTAGTTGGATTCTTACTGATTGTATGGGGTGGACAGGTGTCTTTATGCAGCTAATGACCTCAAACAGGTACATCTAATTTAGGATAATAAATGGAGTGGAGGTGGACATTTTAAAGGCAGACTAACAGGTCTTTGAGGGTCAGAATTCTAGCTGATAGACAGGTGTTCAAATACTTATTTGCAGCTGTATCATACAAATAAATAGTTAAAAAATCATACATTGTGATTTCTGGATTTTTTTTTTTAGATTATGTCTCTCACAGTGGACATGCACCTACGATGACAATTTCAGACCCCTCCATGATTTCCAAGTGGGAGAACTTGCAAAATAGCAGGGTGTTCAAATACTTATTTTCCTCACTGTATATTGAGTTATTGTTATATGAGGGGTTTTCTCAGCAAATATTTGTATATGCGATTAATCACGATTAATTATTCGGGACACCATGTAATTAATTAGATTAAAAATGTTAATCAATTGACAGCCCTAATATTAATACATATTTTATACTTCTGGATACTTATAGGCACTCTAACTCTAACACCATTGGCATATAATGCAGCAAGAGGTGCTACAGTCAACTGATCTTATTAAAAGACCTAACTCTCGGCTTTGCTGACGGCTTTCTAAGGTAATTTTTTTTACCTGTAGTTTTGCTCAATAATCTCTGGCAAAAATTGTCGTTTCGACCCTCTTCTGGAAAATATTATATTATCCGGTAAATATTGTTCCATGGAATTTAATATTTTGTCTTTCAGTGTCATTTATGTTTATCTCTCTTTAGAAAAAGCATAAAAAATAAAATTACAAAAAATCCGGCTTGGAAGTTTCTGAAATTTGGTTGGTTTGACCTAAAATAACAAACATGTGTTATTCGGTGTCTTCTCACAAATCTAAGTTTGACTCTGATGTGCATAAATGGTTGTTTAATGCATGAATTTGTCTGCATTAACTTTATGATTGGTCTTGAATCTTATTAGTTGAAAGAATTCTTTGTCCTTTCACCAACATCCATGGTTGAAAATAGATTTCAGTCTCCTGATTTCTGGATTGAGCTTCAGGTCAGGAGTAAAGTTTTCTTAAGGATGTTTATTCTCGCCCTGTACAGATGTCAGGACTCAGGCGATGTATCAAATGATGGATCAAGGTTTTGTAGGACTCATCTTCTCATGCTTTATAGAAGACAAAAACACAAAGGTATGTTAAGAACACAGTGCTATTTATGTAGTTTTGCTTTTCTCTTAAAGGGACACACAGAATACAGATTGTAATGGTAATTGATGTCATGCAATGTGTCCTCTCTTCTGTCTTGATGATGATCTCGACCATACTGTGCTTGTCTGTTTCTCTTGTAGACTGGTAGAGTTCTATACACCTGTTTTCAGTCAGTACAAGCCCAGAAAGGCTCTGAGTAAGTTAACCGATTAACATTTTTCTTGCCCGTTTTCCAGCAAAAATAAAAACAATGATTCTACCTATGAATCTTACCATGGCATTTTGTCATTTTTCATGAAAAATATCTACACAAATTAGGGAAAATTTCATACACTATTATTATTTTTCACTTTTAACTTTTGTAGTATAATTTGGTTTTTCATGACTGTTTTCCACCCCCTGTTTGACCCTTAGAATTGAACGGAATGTTATAAACAGCACCCTTCGATTGTGAAATAAGCAATAATGATACAAAATTGTTTTAACTGCCTCATCTTTCAATAACAGCCTCTTTGCAAAACCTGCATTACATTGTGACAGATTTGGAGTTACAGGTGTTCGAAAGTTACCGACTGCGTCCTTAGACACATTTCTGTCTCATGTGATCAGATATGAACGGATTGAGATACCAATCCATGTGGTGCCACATGAAGCCATTGGGAAAGTCTGTTTGGAATCTGCCGTGGAACTGCCCAGAATCCTCTGTCAGGAAGAACAGGATACATACAGAAGAATTCACAGGTAGAGAGTCATTACCAGAGCAATCCATTTCCTTGCTCAACTGTAACCTTATGGCTGCTCAGGATATAGTGTGATCTCTAAAGCAGGGTTTCCCAGTTATTGTTGGATCTCATGTTATTTATTGTAAAAAAAAACAAAAAAAAAACAACATAAAAATAAAGATCTATTAAAATGTAGAATATTACAAAGGAATGGTTCACCCAAAAATGGCAGCCTTATCCTGAAAAAGGTTGAAGACCCCAGAGCTAAAGAATCATCATCAGCAGCTGGCTAACTAGAACTCAATAAAACTATCTGAGGTCTCTTGCCTTACAATGTTCTATCAATGTCCTTTTTTTGTAGTTTAACTCATCTGGATCCCATCACAAAGATACATAATGGATCAGGTAATGTAATAATTATATCTGCATTTCCAGAAAGAAATATAAGTGCTTGCAAGGCAGCAAAAGAACAGTTGTAAAGTTTTAGGTAAGTTTAGGTTTTAGGTACTGCTTCTGTGTAATTGAAATGCTTTTATTTTATGACACTCAGCACGCATCTCATTTTCTGACGGCCGTGCACGAGAATTCACACACAATGCATCACACAAGAAGGCCGATCGTGATTCAGGATGAACAGTGTTGTATAAATTATCCAATCGTCATGCTTAATGATAGTTCACCACAAAATGAAAATACAGTCATTGTTTACTCACCCCTGTGTTGTTATAAGCCCATATGATTTTCTTTATTTTCTTAACAAAAAGGGAGAAATTGTGAAAAAAAAATTGTGCTCAGTGGTGTCATACAATGGCAGTTTATAGTCACCACATCTTCAAGCTTCAAAAGGATGCAAAAGTATAATTCAGAAGTCTATTAACCGTTGCTCTCCTCTGCGCATTCATGAGACTCCATGAGACAAACGGTTCACACAGCACTGCTGGCGAAATGGGGCATTCAAGTGGAAACTCATTGCGTTTATCTAAACATGGCTGATGAGTTTGTAGTCAGAGAATAGATGCATTTCTAAGCCCAGCCTCATTTGTCTGAAACAGAGTACTTGGAAATCAAACATGCTTTAATATCAATGTAGCTCTGCCTTGCAAGCACTGTAATGCACGATAACAAAATTATCATTTTGTTTATGGTGTGAGACTAACTAACATTTTGACAGTTACACATATATTAGATTGTCTTAAAGGGGTCGTGACATGCCTTTTTTTAAAAAAAAATTAATATGTTCCTTTGCTCAAAAAACAGTCATATATTTGTAAAACATGATCATATTCCACCCTCATTCTGACCCTCTGTCAGAAACACTTTTGGTTTTGGTCCTGCTTTTCCTTTAAGACTTGACAGTAAACGCCCACAGTTCTGATTGGCTCTGCTCTTGCCTCATTGCCATCTCTCTGCTCACCGTTACTGGGCGGGGCTACAGAAGTTATAAGGTAAAGTAGGGGTTATTTTATTGTGTAGGCAGTCAGATGCAATGTACAGTATACCACAATGTGACATCACAATGTGGATGAAGTAGAGAACGAGTCATTTTGGCAGCTTTGTTTTAAGAAATGCCGTTTTTACAGTGAGGAGGAAGTTTTGAGTTCTGAAACTTGCAGTATGTTTTTTTTTTTTTTTTTTTTTATAGTACAATGACCCCTTATATGTTAAAAAAATCCAGGAAAATTTGATTCCTCATGTCACGACCCCTTTAAAATTATTTTGAGATTTGTAAAGGTTTTGATGTAATTTCCTGTGTGTATCTCAGTTTTCACTAAAAACCTGTGCAGTCAGATGTCAGCTATAAGCGGCCCGCTGCTACAGTGGCTGGAGGATCGACTTGAACAAAATAAACAAAGTATCATAGAACTCCAGAAAGAGAAAGAGCGACTGACACAAGAACTGGCTTCATTATAAGCAGAATAAAATAATTACATTCTTTAAAAGCTCACTTTCTTTCAGTTTCTAGTTTTTGCACTGAAAGCACTGGCCTTTCTGCCATACTGCGCTCCTCTAATCAGAAATCACTGGCAGAATAGAGATAGTATGTCTGTAATCATTCCCCATTTTTGTGACCTCAGCACATTTCTGATCACTGTCTCAGTGCTTCACACAGAGATTTGAATTATGAATGCTTTTGCCTCTACAGCCCACTTTGCTCTCATGAACTGATTGGTTTACACAAATCTAGCCCAGTTTCCTTTCAGTTATGTTACTTATGTGCCACACACACATACAGTATACACCATATTGCCAAAAATATGTGGGCAGCCACTGGAATAGCCAAACTCGTCAATTAGAAGGAATTGTTTTCATACATATTGTGTATGTTATATATAGTGCTTGTATTATTTTGTTGAAGCCCATATCTGGATTATACTCACTGGAAATTCTTTAAAATGACAAAGTTTGGTCAGATGAGACAATGCAGAATTTAGTTTAAAAAGGTTTATTTGTTGATCTGTATCTCCAGTTTGATTTTGATGGTCAACAGATTAAGACTAAGAATAACAGATTTTATATGCTGGTGTTGTTTTTACATAAGCTGTAAATCTCTGAATATAACAACATTGTAGCCAGTTTGAAATGACAATGTAAAATAAAAGATGATTTTCAATGCACTTCCCTGCTTTATTTTAAACAACACCATCATGGAATTCAATGGGAATTATCTGTTGGTTTATGTACAGAAAGTCTAGCAAGCAGCAAGCTTAGTGAAATGCAGATTTAAATATTTTAGAAATCTAAATGTAAAAATACCCTGAACACTATAATACTTGGCATGTCTCCCACTTTTTGCAAACACCTGTATGCATATATCGTCATTGATGCACTGAATTTCTTAAACTGTCTAGACATGCTGAATGTTTCTGTGAATGTCAAGTGGTTCCTCAGTCTCTGGTACTGAGACTAAAAGGTGTGATGAAGATGACTGTAATGTAATTCTAAAATGAACATTTTGAACAGCTGAGTCTGGCTCAAGGACTCATATGTTTACTTAGCTTATTTATTTATTTTATCCCATTTTCTCTGAAAAATGGCAGGCAAAAGAAGGGCACACTCATAAACCTATCAGTCCGGAGTGGAACCCTTTGTATGTAATAGATTGCCCTTTGAAGGTCTCTGTGTTGTTCTGTCTTTTCTGAGCGCTGAAGTTAACAATTATTGTTAATTTACACTTTACAAATTCATTCCATTATTCATTTTATTTGACTAATTTTATATTAATCTGACTCCAATTTAAATTGACCTCTAATTTAGATTAAAGCTCTAATTATTTTCTGATCATTCTTTTAATATAAAATTTTTAGGTTATTGATTACTCTAAATCCTCTTCTATTTATTCTCCTTTTGATCTGTAATTCTCTAAATTACTTTAAAAGTGTCTTTAAATGACTTTCTCCTGTTCGGCTCTCCTAAGTGGCTGTCCTACCCGTTCTCCTGAGTTTACTCTATTTAAAGCTCCAATATTTTAACTGAAATTCTTTAAATGTCTTTCTCCTGTCCAGCGTTAACCAGGAGAAACCAGGGTGGTTTCTCCTTTATTAAAGCTCCAGTATAGTCCTGTTCTAATGTTTAATTAAATTCAAACTGAAATTATTTAAATGGATTACTCCTATATTAAAGCTCCAGTAATAAAATGATTTCAGAGGAATACAGAATAAATCAAATAATAATTTATTTGCCAGGTAGGATTTAAAACGTAAGTTACAAAATCAATAAAAGCCAATTTTACATATGATCAGAATAAACAAACATTCCTAAAAATAAAATACAAATCAAAGAAAAGAAAAGAAAAACCATACATGACAATAAGAAATTCAAATTGCAATTACCTGATAGAAACTACACACAGTAAACTGTGTGGGATCGTCTTACTACAGAGAACCTTGATGTCTGGGCCAGCTTTCCTTAAATATCCAGACAGAATAAACATTGTGTACCAAATGGTATTATCCTTAGAACAATGAGAATTTGGGGGTGAATGGATTCTTGGCTTCCTGGGGTTTAACCTTCTTAACATACACGCAAGGAGGGGGATAGACCTCCAGAATTATACAGTATTTGGCAAAGACCTTATAACTTTGTTGTCATTAGTTTTATAAACCTGGGAAAAAGAACATAATGCCAGTCACACATAGAACTATTAAATGATATCAAACATGCCTAGTTATATTACTTGTTTTTATTTGTTTCATTTTCACAATTAAATTTTGTGCGTCTGTGTGTGTGCCTTGTGGTGGGGACCATGGGGAGAGAGAACAGCTGGAGTTTGTGGGGGCAGTATGTGGATGGCAGGATGTCTCAGGTGGTCAAATGTTTGTTAAGAAGGAAGCTGGGTTTTTCACACAGAGATGTCTTTGTTTTCTAACCTTGCTTGTGAGAGTTTTTATGACTTGGTTCTTGCAGAGTTCTTTGACTTTTACGATATCTTATGCCAGCCAGCCTTACATCTCCCAATTTGGAATGCCCAATTCCCACTACTTAGTAGGTCCTCGTGGTGGTGCAGTTACTCACCTCAACCCAGCTGGTGAAGGACAAGTCTCAGTAGCCTCTTCTTCTGAGAACGTCAATCATTGCATCTTATCATGTGGCTCGTTGTGCATGACACCGTGGAGACTCACAGCATGTGGAGGCTCATGCTACTCTCCGTGATCCACACACAACTTACCGCACGCCCCCATTGAGAGCAAGAACCACAAATCGTGACCATGAGGAGGTTACCCCATGTGACTTTACCCTTCCAAGCAACCGGGCCAATTTGTTTGCTTAGGAGAGACCTGGCTGGAGTCACTCACGACTCCAGGGGTGGTAGTCAGCGTCAGTACTCGCTGAGCGACCCAGGCCCCCAGCTTGTTATTTATTGTATTTTTTTTACAACATACTGTAAGCTTCTCGGGTGCTTTCATAAATATGTCAATAATGTAAAACATTTTGTGTTAAATGAAAAGGCCTCAGTTTGACATTGTGTTTAAATCTCTAATATGGCTTTATGTTAGTATCTTGTCCTAGAATAATTTCATTTAGACTCAGTAATTTGTTAATAAAAGAACAATTCTCGCCAGGCCAGATGAAAGAAAGTGAACTAAACACCCATCTAATTGAGATGTCAAATCCAATGATATGGTATGCTGTGCCACTTGCATTGCATACACAGCGGGGTCTTAATCTGAGATCAATAGTTAAAATGCTTGTACTTTGTATTCTTTTCTGTATATGGAAAAAAAAAAAGATGGTAAAGTTTTTAAAATCAATTTCAGATTTAAATTTTGTTAAACTGTTACTTAACTAACTGCATGCAAAACCTTATCAAGTTATTCAGCATATTTTGAGAATGTTCTAAAGAGCATCTTTTGTGCTTTAATTAAAGCAATCTCTGTATCAAATCACAGTAACACAAACCTTGAGTATTATGATGAAACACACCAATTTTTATTTAAAGCAATTAAAATGACTTTTACTAACAATCTTAATAAACAATGTCCACCCAGTAATAGTTTAAACGACTTTAAAGCTCAAATAATACATGAGTTTTAACAGAAGCTTTTATAAAATTATAAACGTCACCTTTCTGCTTTTAAACCCTCCAAAAATTGGCCCCATTCACTTCCATTGTAAGTTCCTCACTGTAGGATGTTATTGAGTTAAGTTTGTGGTAATAAAAATTTTGCCTCAATAGCTGTCGATTGAGCTCAACTTTTATAGATATTAATGAGTAATACAGAATGTGCCGTACAAGGTGTGTGTTTATAGTCATTTTACAGCAGGTTTGAAGATGGCACAGTCAATCAGAATTCAGGGTTGGAAATGTCATCTTACAAAACATGATTTTACCTCTCATTTATATTTATGCTTATTTATTTATGTAATTTCTATGTATTATACTGTATAAAATATACCATATAAATAATATTATATGTAATGTATTATATATACACTGAATATATATTTAGAAATAATTAGTATTAAAACATTTCTAATTACATATGCTTCCTTAAAACATTGCACTCTGTGATTATTGTATTTCTAAGCATTTCCATTCAAAATGTTTGTCTGTCTTCCTGTCTGCCTGTCTCTCTCTCGCTCTCTCTCTGTCTGTCTGTCTTTATCTCATGCTATTTTATTTTCTGCCACTAGATGGCTATATAGGTCCTTGCTAAAGTTCATTGCAATGCCAACCGTTTGTATTGAGTCTTTAATCTCATATTGTGAAACTGGCAATGTTGTGCAGACAAACTAAATACTCTTATCTAGCAGTGAATACAGTTCATATGGAATGCTTGATTATATAATAGTGAGTAGTGCAGTAGGAATAATAAACAGCAGACAATCAGTTCCTCTTACTGTAAGGAAATCATGAAGTGCAACGTTTTGGCAATAAAGGCCAGTGTTGGCCCTGTTACAGTATAGCCCTGGATGCTGATTGATCAATGCAATGTTCCAGCCCTAATAAAATTCACAAAACAGTAAAAACTTCCTTAAACCTATATCTTATGACATCTAAACACTTTTACTAAAGCTCATGATATTTAACCTTTGTATTACATTGTGTTTTTCATCTCACATGTGCTTTTATGACACTATCAGTTAGGTTTATGTTTACTGTTTAGGGTAGGGATGTAGGTTTGGTTGATTTAAAACTTGATATAGAATTAACCTTAAAGGGATGGTTCACCAAAAGTTAAAATTCTTTCATTGTTTACTCACCCTCATGCCATCCTAGATATGTATGACTTTCTTTCTTCTGCAGAACACAAATTAAGATTTTAGAAGAATATTTCAGCTCTGTTGTTTCATACAATGCACTTGATTGTTGACCAGAACTTTGCAGCTCCAAAATGCACAAAGTCAGCATAAAAATAATCCATACGACTCCATTTAATCCATATCTTCAGAAGTGATATGAGAGGTGTAGGTGAGAAACAGATCCATATTTAAGAACTTTTTTACTACAAATTCTTCTCCCTGCCTAGTAGGTAGCGATATGCACAAAGCATGCGAATCGTCAGAAACAAAATAAGAATGCTTAGGAGGGCTGCTTGAAAGTGAAAATTTATAGTAAAAAGGGATTAAATATAGATCTGTTTCTCACCCACACCTATTATATCACTTCAGAAGACGTGGATTAAACCACTGGAGTCTGGATTACTTTTTGGATTGCTGCCTTTAAGTGCTTTTTGGAGCTTTAAAGTTTTTGACCCTGTTGACTTGCATGTCTGGACCTACAGAGCTGAAATATTCTTCTAAAAAATGTTGTGTTCTGCAGAAGAAAGAAAGGCATACACATCTGGGATGTCATGAGGGTGAGTAAATGATGAGAGAATTCACATTTCTTGGCGAACTATACTTTTAGAGCCTCATCTTTTTGAAGAACATTTAACTCCTATTCAGCACCACACAGTGGACATTTCACCTCAGAACTGTTATGATACATGTAAATAATCACAGAACTATTCCTTTAAGGGCATTTCTGTCCTTGTAAAATGTAAGCTCAGGAGTTTAACCAGGAGTTGTCCAACAAGACAAGTGAAAATACTCCTTTAGAATCAAATATCCCATATTTATTGTGCTGGACTGTGGATAATAAAGTTACACCATCATTTTGTATCAAGGTCTGGTGTAAAAACCCAGTAAAACAGAATGGCTGTGTTTGTAAGCACTCATCCTGGGACTGGAAACGAGCTGGCAACAATATTGTGAAGGCCCTTCTCTGAGATGGATGGAGAGAGAGGGCAAAGAGGTTTCTCACTCCCTGGCTGCACATCAACCTACCGGTTATTACTCCGCACAGAACGCTGCCATTTTTTGAGTGTGCAGCAACCTGAATATAAAGCTGGAGCCTCTATAAATCTGAAAATATGTGTGTGTACACGTTTTTCTGTTCATTCTTGTGTAGAAATTCTAATGGACAGAGTGTGTGTGTTTGGAGGGCATTGTATTTGTTGAGATGCCTACAGGGCCACAGGCTCCTGGATTATTTATTGCAGAGGGGCCAGTGAGGAAATGGATGATGTCACAGCGACGACAATGTTTAATTACCACCTCCAAAATAGACATGATAGATTCATACTGTGAGCTCACACACGTTGCTTAATTGGACCTCGACTAAAGGTATGGAAGACACTCTAGAATAAAAATGTCTATGGAAAATAGGAAGCCATATGGTGTGAACAACATGAGGGTGTGTTAATGATGACAGAATTGACATTTTGGGTGAACTGTTCCTTTGAATGTTTTTGCCACTAAAGGAAATTAATTCATGATTTCTGCATTTGCATCAGCGATCTGCTATATAGCTGTCAGTCATTTTGCCTATGTTTTAATTAACATTACTCTGAAAGGAGGATACCCAACATTTCTAACCTCCATGCTCCGAGTTTATTTACGTCTTTGATTCTGCTCTGAGATATATTTACCTATTACAAGAAAAGGTCTAATTTCAACGATCGTTGCATTCTAGTCCTAGCAATTCCAGAATGCATTGCCACCCGATCCCTCTTTTATTCTCAAATCAATTTAATAACATCTGCTGAAACTATAACTCAGGAAATGCATGAATACCAAAAAGATGAACGTGGCAGTTACAGGCAAGAGCCACAGTTACATATATAGGTGAGAGAGAGAGAGAGGGGGGGGAGGTGTGGCAGTGAATACTGTATCCTGATTGGTTAATGGCTGTGGGTTAGGGGAATGGAGAAATACATCTGTCAGGGGTTACTCAAAGAGATGACCCTCTATTCAAGGTCATCATATCCTTAAAAGCAGAGTTATTGATATCCATCACTCATTTTATTCAACATGTAAAAGTGTGAATGAGTGTGAATAAATGAACTCAGTAAAAGACAACTCAACATGCCTTTCAAGTTTTATTGAAAAGTTATTAATGTAAAGGAATAGGCTTACGCAGTCTTCGTATTTTGCATAATCATGCAAATAAAGTTTATTCAAATAAAATGTATGTTTGTCAACAAAAATGTCCAGCATTTTGTGTATAAGCCTTTAGATGAAAAAGTTTCTAAGATCATGAGAAACATGTACAGGAGAAGTGCGTCCAGGGGCGCCTGCAGGATTTAATCTGAGGGTATGCACAGAAATCTGCCTAATAAATCTTATATCTAGGGGTGTCCGGGGGCATGCTCCCCCATGAGATTTTTTTGTTGTTGCAAAATAAAAAACTCCAAAGTGTAAAATTCAGGTGACTTTGAGTTGAGTATTTGTTTTATTATTGTATTTTTATTTTCTCCCCTTTTCTCCCCAATTTGGCATGCCCAATTTCCACTCCTTACTAGGTCCTCGTGGTGGTGCGGTTACTCGCCTCAATCTGGGTGGTGGAAGACAATTCTCAATTGCCTCTGTTTCTGAGACAGTCAATCCGCGCATCTTATCAAGTGGCTCGCAGTGCATGAGACTCACTTTAAAGCAGTTCATCTTAACGCACTGCTCTGCTCTGAATGTGGAATTTATTTTATGTGCTCAAATAATACAAGAACAGAATATGAGACACAAAAACATGTCATGGTAATCATGTTATATCTATATTCACTTAAAATTCCCAAAGAAAACTGTTTATCTTTATTTTCTGGCATGGTCTCATTTGCTGAAGCAACCATGTCATTTTGTGATGATTCTATAACACACGTGTTGACTCACTTGCTCCATTAGTCCACTAATTGTTCAGGCAATCCAGCAGCTAGTCAATTTTGAAAATGTGCAGTTTTGCACATCCCTGTTTCCTGCTGGGTTCACATTTATGAAAGTATTAGAGTGAAAAATATTTACTGTATATACGTTTTCTTCTCTCTGAACATTCTTTAGAATGGCTTGCATGTCTGCGCATTGATGATTTATTTGGTTGTCCTTATTATATAAGGCCAAATTAATTTATTTAACCTGTTAGCGACCTATGATTCTCACAGTTCAGCAAATGTGAGGCAAGCACTAGAATGTGGTATTGATTTTCTATTAGCCTCCAACCCCTCCCATGCAGACATTGTGTTTGCTCATGCATGCTGTGCTGAAACCCCCAACCCTGGGAAATGAGGCTGCTGTTTACATCATTGAACTGCCACTTCTAGGGTCACTCATAATTACTGCACACGCTATATTTGGCGCTTGCATTGTAAGTATGAAAAGACAGGAATTTTTTTTCTGTCAAAAATGAGGCTTTGATTAATAAAGTTACATTTAACTATGACATCAAATGTTCTCAAAAGGTGAACTATAACATTTTCCCACTGTAAACAGAGCCCAAATCAAATATGGTGACACATCGATTACATCAAACCTCATTGCTTCTTGTCATCACATCATGATGTGCTGTTACTAAACGCACAAGAACCAATGAGGTTTGATTTTATTGACTTGTCGCCATATTTGATTCATGCGCTGTTACAGGAGTTCAATATTTTTATTTTAGAGTGAAAAATAAATTGAATGTAGTTCTGTTCATCATAAAAAGCTTGGAATATGATGCACAAGCAGTGTTGAGTAACTTAAAAATGTAATCCACTACAAATGACTGATTACTTATAAAATTTAAATCAGATATTTTACTGATTACTTCCTCGAGAAGTAATCGATTAAATTACTTTCTAAAACACTTTTCACAGAAATGTTTTGTTTTTTCGCTCGACTAATTCAAAACAATGTCTATATTTCCTCCTTGTTCATTGTCGCACACCGTTCAGCTGTCACAGAAACGCAGAAATTCATATGAACATTTGAATTCATATTTTAGATTTATTACTGTGTTTTTCAGAAGAGAAAAAGCCATATAGGTTTGGAACGACATGAGAGTAAATAAATTATGATAAATCAATTATTAGTATTCCTCTACTGTACTATGGCCAAATTTAGTTTTTTAATAATAAATGCTATCTACAGGCAAACAGATGTCCCAGAATCTAAATCCAAAGTGCAAAGGTTTACATTTCACACATTTTTCACTTTAAGCATTTTTTAATGTGCCTATATGTGAGTGGTCTATCTTTTATTCCTAAAAGTTGGTTTTGTTTTTTTGTCAGAATGTTATAATTTATGTTTAGGACCCCAGTTATTAAATTCATGCAGAAAGCTTCTGTTGCATCAATACAGATAAAAAAACAATGTGCCAACCAAGATGATGTAGCACTAGACAGCACAATGGCCCACTATTGTAGGCATGACAAGTACTGATGACAATCAAAGCAAAAATCACCTATTAGTATTGTGTTTTTCTGGGTTTTTTATTGTCTGGCGCATTCTTCAATGAATCCCATGAGGGCAGAGTTGGCCTCATAAAAATGAATGTTCGAGTGTGTAAAAGGAAGGATTGTCTGGCAGGCTATTCTCAGGTTCAGTGGTTCATTTGATAGGGGCTTTGCCAAGCAAATAAATAAAAGATGTTTTGCTGCATCAGGCACTTTTCGACAAATTAAACTCAATACAGCAGAACGGCCTTTCTCAAGTAACCGTCTGCTCCTGTGGAGCAAACAAATGCTGAATGATGTCACTAACTCCTCCGATGGCTTACCGAGGTTCTGCTATACCTGTAAATGCAGAGTGGTCAGGGTTTTGTTTATGCCTATACAGGTGAAACTCGAAAAATTAGAATATTGTGCAAAAGTTCATTAATTTCAGTAATTCAACTTAAAAGGTGAAACTAATATATTATATAGACTCATTACAAGCAAAGTAAGATATTTCAAGCCTTTATTTGATATAATTTTTATGATTATGGCTTACAGCTTATGAAAACCCCAAATTCAGAATCTCAGAAAATTAGAATATTGTGAAAAGGTTCAGTATTGTAGGCTCAAAGTGTCACACTCTAAACAGCTAATTAATCCAAAACACCTGCAAAGGGTTCCTGAGCCTTTAAATGGTCTCTCAGTCTGGTTCAGTTGAATTCACAATCATGGGGAAGACTGCTGACCTGACAGTTGTGCAGAAAACCATCATTGACACCCTCCACAAGGAGGGAAAGCCTCAAAAGGTAATTGCGAAAGAAGTTGGATGTTCTCAAAGTGCTGTATCAAAGCACATTAATAGAAAGTTAAGTGGAAGGGAAAAGTGTGGAAGAAAAAGGTGCACCAGCAGCAGGGATGACCGTAGCCTGGAGAGGATTGTCAGGTAAAGGCCATTCAAATGTGTGGGGGAGTTTCACAAGGAGTGGACTGAGGCTGGAGTTACTGCATCAAGAGCCACCACACACAGACGGGTCCTGGACATGGGCTTCAAATGTCGTATTCCTCTTGTCAAGCCGCTCCTGAACAACAAACAACGTCAGAAGCGTCTCAAGCGCTCTCAAATTCCAAATTTGAGAGCAAATTTTGCATCTCATTTGGAAACCAAGGTCCCAGAATCTGGAGGAAGAATGGAGAGGCACACAATCCAAGATGCTTGAAGTCCAGTGTGAAGTTTCCACAGTCTGTGTTGGTTTGGGGAGCCATGTCATCGGCTGGTGTTGGTCCACTGTGCTTTATTAAGTCCAGAGTCAACACAGCCGTCTACCGGGACATTTTAGAGCACTTCATGCTTCCTTCAGCAGACAAGCTTTATGGAGATGCTGACTTCATTTTCCAGCAGGACTTGGCACCTGCCCACACTGCCAAAAGTACCAAAACCTGGTTCAGTGACCATGGTATTACTGTGCTTGATTGGCCAGCAAACTCGCCTGACCTGAACCCCATAGAGAATCTATGGGGCATTGCCAAGAGAAAGATGAGAGACATGAGACCAAACAATGCAGAAGAGCTGAAGGCCGCTATTGAAGCATCTTGGTCTTCCATAACACCTCAGCAGTGCCACAGGCTGATAGCATCCATGCCACGCCGCATTGAGGCAGTAATTAATGCAAAAGGGGCCCAAACCAAGTACTGAGTACATATGCATGATTATACTTTTCAGAGGGCCGACATTTCTGTATTTAAAATCCTTTTTTTTTATTGATTTCATGTAATATTCTAATTTTCTGAGATTCTGAATTTGGGGTTTTCATAAGCTGTAAGCCATAATCATAAAAATTATATCAAATAAAGGCTTGAAATATCTTACTTTGCTTGTAATGAGTCTATATAATTTATTAGTTTCACCTTTTAAGTTGAATTACTGAAATTAATGAACTTTTGCACGATATTCTAATTTTTTGAGTTTCACCTGTATATTGATAGAACATTATGTGTTGTTATATATTATGTACACATATATACTGTATATACACATAAGATATGTATACAAGATGGCGCCGTGGATGGCATCCTCGGTGTGTAGCTCTCCAATTCTTTTGTTGTTTTTGTTTGTTTGTCATGTGTTTAGTAATTTTTTTCCAATCAGTTTTACTAGGGATGAACTGCTGAACTATGAATGAATGAACTGCCTACTTTACTAGGGATTTGGCAGCACATTCCAGACAATCTTTTCCCTGTTTTGTACTATTCGGACATTTTGCTGGACATTTTAGTCAGAGGCGCAGCTGTGTTGTTTAAGTGCACTATGAGACACAAGCGAGGGAAGCAAGCCGGGACGCTGGTCAAGCCCCGTCAGTGTGGCCTTCGAACAGCGCTGCGGAGTATTCATATAGCGAATCTCGCTCGCTTCCTAACAAAAAGGACGAACTACTTCTCCTCACCCGTACAAACAAGGACTTTTCAAACTCTGCTGCCTTGTGCTTCACAGAAACCTGGGTGAGTGAAGCCATTCCAGACAGCGTGTTACATCTGCCTGGCTTTCAGCTGTTCAGAGCGGATTGTATTGCCGAGTTAACCCTCTGGGGTCGCCGGCGCGTCCTACTGGATTTTTTTGGCATTACAGCGGAAACAGCATAAAATTCTTCATCATTTTGGGGCATACAGATAAGTGTAAGACATCATTAGAGACTATAAAGTGTCTACTTTTATATGTATACACTCACATTAACAAGAAAACCTTGTGCTTTTGTATAATAAAGAAAATAAAAAGGGTGAGCTTTCAGCAGTCTCTGTGTTCGCGAGCATATTTCTGAAACACGTCACAAAAATGAAAAAATATATGTCTAAAGAAAGCTTAAAATGTCTAATTTTAAATACAACAATTCAAATTTAAAACAAATATTCTCCTGCAGTGTAATCTGTATGAAACCAAGTGATGTACAATTTCTCCTGGTTCAGCTAATTATCCCTAATGTGATCACACCCAAGGGCCAAGGGTGCTATTCATACGCTAATGTCGCTGAGACGATCAATGCAAATGGTGAACGCCCCTGACGGTGCCTTAAAAACATCTAGTTCGTTCACTTTTCTGCACGTTTGAAAGTTAGCATGATACACAGGCGAGGAAACTCCTGGATAGTGACAAAGAAATAACATTTTCCTCAAAAGAAGAGCGGGACTCTGATGAACATTTGTATTTTGAAGACTTGATCCAGTCGAGTATACAATTTCAGATGAGTAAGTCATTTAGTTTTACTTACATATTTGATATGCTATTTTATATAAACATGTACATATTTTACTAGTGGGACTGTTTCCAGACTTTCCAGCCAGGATTCAGAGTATTGCAATTTGAAATATGTTCTAATAGGCAAGTTTTAGTTTCATTTAAATGCTGTTTAGGCTAAAGCAGGTATTTAAATTGTATGCTGTATGATATAAATATGATATAAAAATAATGTGAATGTTTAGATTATATTTTAACTAGTGTTTATGCTGCCTCATTATCATCAACGAAGCTTGTGCTTGCAAATATGTGTTCGGGTGTAAATTAGTAAAATACACTTTAAATATGCCCATATTAGAAAATCAGCAAATTATAATGATTTCTGAAGGATCATGTGACACTGAAGACTGCAGTAATGATGCTGAAAATACAGCTTTGATCACAAATTGCATTTTACAATATATTCAAATAGAAAACTGTTCTTTTAAATTGTAAAAAGAGTTCACAATGTTTTTACTGTATTTTGGATCAAATAAATGTTGCCTTGGTGAGCAGAAGAGACTTCTTTTAAGCGGTAGTGTAGGTCTAAAATTATATATTATTATTAAATTTTAACTTAAAACTTGATTTTGATCATTAAGTCTCCTCACATTCATTGTCTTTCTCTCACATTCCTCAGTGATAGGCCCAGTGGAGGGGCCTTTGTCTCCTTAGGTGTGAATTACAATCAATATTCATGATCATTCATGCCTCCACGCATATGACCTTTCTAACACTAAAAATGTCTTACAAAAATTAAATTACTATATTGTTTTGTATGAATGTGTGATCAGGATGGTTTGCACATCATTTTGTAGCAAAAACTTTAGGCAACAAGATCCAGTTCTCAAAAGACTTGTGGACAAATGTTTATGTGTGTGTTATATGGCCTTATTTCAATGACTTCAAAATTTTGTTTTTTCAAAAATACAAACATGTACACACATGTTGCTCACATATTATTGTAGCCCAGTTTGTGCTGAATACAGTGTTATCAGACTTTAGCCATTAATATGTTTTAAGCAACTGAAAAAAGCGCAAATGTTAAGGCATGTCAAAACTTCTCCAGGGCCCAAAACATCCTCAAACCACAGAGGGTTAACAGGGGAAAACAAGAGGCGGTGGAACAAGAATTTACATCATTAAAAGTTGGTGTACAGATATAACAATGTTAAAGAAGATGTGCTGTCCTAATTTGGAAGCGCACTTTATTAACTGTAAACCTTTATGCTGTCGTGGAATATTGAAGTCTCTTTTCCCTCTCAGTAAGAAAACCCTCGAAGTCAGGAGTTCCAGGTGTCAAAGGTGAGAGTTTATTGAGCCAAACAACAACCCCGGGAAGGCCAGTTGATGATATGTTGTCTCATTCAAAGCATACTGTACTTGTTTATACACTTCTGTTATCACATTTTACCTCATAAGAACACTTCTCTTTGCCATTTTAGCCAATAAGTGTTCTTTTCCATTATCTTTGTTCACCAATGTTATCTCACAGACTCTCTGGCTTCTTTTTAATGGTGTAATCTTAACCGTTAGCGTATTTAAAAAAAAACAACTTTTAAATAAATGTACACTCACCTAAAGGATTATTAGGAACACCATACTAATACTGTGTTTGATCCCCTTTCGCCTTAAGAACTGCCTTAATTCTACGTGGCATTGATTCAACAAGGTGCTGAAAGCATTCTTTAGAAATGTTGGCCCATATTGATAGGATAGCATCTTGCAGTTGATGGAGATTTGTGGGATGCACATCCAGGGCACGATGCTCCCGTTCCACCACATCCCAAAGATGCTCTATTGGGTTGAGATCTGGTGACTGTGGGGGCCATTTTAGTACAGTGAACTCATTGTCATGTTCAAGAAACCAATTTGAAATGATTCGAGCTTTGTGACATGGTGCATTATCCTGCTGGAAGTAGTCATCAGAGGATGGGTACATGGTGGCCATAAAGGGATGGACATGGTCAGAAACAATGCTCAGGTAGGCCGTGGCATTTAAACGATGCCCAATTGGCACTAAGGGGCCTAAAGTGTGCCAAGAAAACATCCCCCACACCATTACACCACCACCACCAGCCTGCACAGTGGTAACAAGGCATGATGGATCCATGTTCTCATTCTGTTTACGCCAAATTCTGACTCTACCATCTGAATGTCTCAACAGAAATCGAGACTCATCAGACCAGGCAACATTTTTCCAGTCTTCAACTGTCATATTTTGGTGAGCTCTTGCAAATTGTAGCCTCTTTTTCCTATTTGTAGTGGAGATGAGTGGTACCCGGTGGGGTCTTCTGCTGTTGTAGCCCATCTGCCTCAAGGTTGTGCGTGTTGTGGCTTCACAAATGCTTTGCTGCATACCTCGGTTGTAACGAGTGGTTATTTCAGTCAAAGTTGCTCTTCTATCAGCTTGAATCAGTCGGCCCATTCTCCTCTGACCTCTAGCATCAACAAGGCATTTTTGCCCACAGGACTGCCGCATACTGGATGTTTTTCCCTTTTCACACCATTCTTTGTAAACCCTAGAAATGGTTGTGCGTGAAAATCCCAGTAACTGAGCAGATTGTGAAATACTCAGACCGGCCCGTCTGGCACCAACAACCATGCCACGCTCAAAATTGCTTAAATCACCTTTCTTTCTCATTCTGACATTCAGTTTGGAGTTCAGGAGATTGTCTTGACCAGGACCACACCCCTAAATGCATTGAAGCAACTGCCATGTGATTGGTTGATTAGATAATTGCATTAATGAGAAATTGAACAGGTGTTCCTAATAATCCTTTAGGTGAGTGTATTATGAAAGTATACATTCTAAGCAAATAGAGTATAACAGTCTAATACGATAACTTGGCTAATGGCCATGCCATTCAGCGCCTTGAAGAGTACTTTTCTGTCATGACTGAGTGCCCAGATCTCTCTAAGCGAGGTCACGAAGAACTTACAGTCTCATCTTTGTTTTCCTGGATTAAAAAAATGCTCCAACTATTCTATATAAGTACTTTTTCTATGTCTGAAATATGAAAATATACTATAATATATAAAAATATACTATACATTCCTCCCTTTGAGTCTCCCCAAATTTCCCCTCTATTGCCCTTTCACGGAGTGAAAGCACACAAGTCAGTTTCCTTCATCTCTATCAAGTGACCAATGTAAGTCACATATTCCTCTAACAATGACTGCTCTTCATAGGACAAATAAGATCAAACACCACCACCCCCCCCCCCCCCCCACACACACACACATTTGGCTAGGAGGGAGTAAAAGATCTCATCTCCCTAACTAAGTTCTTTCTTGGGGATACATTAAAAACAAATCAACTTCTTGTAGAAAAGCATGTGCATGCAGATTTAGCCTTGCATTATGTAGAGTACATCAGTGATTATACATATTTCAGTAGGTTAGCATACTTTAGTGATTAAACAATATCAGCGAATTGCTGAGCATATGATGTGTCCCACGGTGCCAGAGGAACTCACAGACATTTCCGGTAGCCTGGAGTGCTTCCGGAAATTACTCTTGCTGCTAAGCACTGAGTTGCTTGTCGATCCTGTCTTCATTTTCTTCATAGTACATATTTTACTAGTGGGACTGTTTCCAGACTTGCCAGCCAGGATTCAGAGTATTGATATTTGAAATATGTCCTAATAAGCAAGTTTTAGTTACATTTAAATGCTGTTTCGGCTAAAGAAGGTATTTAAATTGTATGTTGTATGATATAAATATGATTTGCAATATGATATAAAAATAATATGAATGTTTAGATTATATTTTAACTAGTGTTTATGCTGCCTCATTATCATCAACAAAGCTTGTGCTTGTAAATATGTGTTCAGATTAAATGAGTAAAATGCACTTTAAATATGCCCATATTAGAAAATCACTATCTTATAATGATTTCTGAAGGATCATGTGACACTGAAGACTGCAGTAATGATGCTGAAAATTCAGCTTTGATCACAAATTGCATTGTACAATATATTCAAATAGAAAACTGTTCTTTTAAATTGGAAAAATAGCACTGTTTTTACTGTATTTTGGATCAAATAAATGTAGCCTTTGTGAGCAGAAGAGACTTCTTTTAAACTGTAGTGTAGGTGTAAAATTAAGGATCTAAAATGGTGCTATTTTTGTTAAATAACCCGACTGTTGCAGCACATAGACATCGGAGCAACCGGTGTTCGTGTCTACCATCGCCAGACACTGCTCAAATATAGGATTCATGCAACAACCAAGCTGTATGATGACCTGTAGGAGGCGCTACGTGAACTCAGCTTGCTGCGGAGACCAGGCCTCCAGGCCTCCAGTTCTCACCGCTGCCTGATGCCGGTGGCCGGGCAGATTACGTTGTAAGCGGTGTGTGAGGAAGCGGAAGTGTGGCAAGAGGGCGGGGGTCCATGCTAGGCTAAAAACAAACCCTAGCCGGCCGGCTCTCCCATCTATCCTGCTCTCAAATGTTTGCTCCCTGGACAATAAACTGGACTACATCCGATTCCAGCAGGCTATGCAGCTTGAGTTTAGAGACTGCTGCGTCTTTGTTTTCACGGAGACGTGGCTCAGCGACAGAGTTCCGGACGCCGCCATTCAGCTAGACGGGCTTGCCTTGTTTCGTGCCAACAGAAATGCAGCTCTGTGCGGTAAGACTCACGGTGATGGCTTGTGTGTTTACATCAACATAGAATTGTGTAAGAACTCTATGCTAGTCTCTAGCTACTGCCCATCACTGGTGGAGCTTGTGACTGTTAGATGCAGACCTTTCTATTTACCCACGGGAATTCACCATTGTTATCATAACCGGAATTTACTTTCCCCCAGCGCTAAAATTAAGGAAGCGCTCTGTGAACTGTATGGGGCTATGAGCGAACTGCAGAACGCTCACCCTGACGGAATGTTTATTGTTGCCGGAGATTTCAACTATGCAAATCTCAAGACAGTGCTCCCTAAATTCCATCAGTATGTGGACTTTGCAACAAGACGGGCTAATGCGCTTGATCTTGTTTACACAAACATCCCAGGCGCATACCGGGCGGAGCCCCAACCCCATCTTGGCTACTCAGACCACATCTCTGTTATGCTAATTACAGCATACAGACCGCTCGTCAGACGCACAAAACCGCTTCAGAAGCAGGTGAAAACCTGGCCAGCAGGAGTCATCTCCGCTCTTCAGGACTGTTTTGAGTGTACTGACTGGCACATGCTCAGGGAGGCTGCAACATATTGCGACTCTACCGACTTGGAGGAATACACAGCATCAGTGACCAGCTACATCAGAAAGTGCATTGATAATGTCACGTTCTCCAAGACCATCACCACATGCTCCAACCAGAAGCCGTGGATGACTGCGGAGGTGCACGTGCTGCTGAGGACCCGAGACTCCACCCTCAGAGCAGGTGACAAGGCAGCCCTAAGAACTGCGTGGGCCAAACTGTCCCAGGCCATCAGAGAGGCAAAGTGTGCACAGGCCCAGAGAATCCACCGTCACTTCCAGGACAGCAGTAACACGCGGCGCATGTGGCAGGGCATCCAGGCCATCACCAACTACAGGACAACATTAGTTGCCTGTGACAAAGATGCCTCCCTTCCAGATGCGCTGAATGACTTCTACGCTCGGTTTGAAGTGCAGAACGACGTGGTGGCGAGGAAGACCACCACTCCTACCAACAACCAGGTGCTCTGTTAAGACCACGGCTGATGTGAGGAAAACTCTATGTAGAGTCAACCCACGGAAGGCTGCTGGACCAGACAACATTCCTGGCAGAGTGCTCAGAGGATGTGCAGACCAGCTGGCAGATGTTCTTACCGGCATCTTCAACATCTCTCTGAGCAGCACCGTCGTTCCAACATGCAAGGCTACCACCATCGTCCCCATGCCAAAGAAGTCTTCAGTGTCCTGCCTCAATGACAACCGTCCCGCCACACTCACACCCATCATCATGAAGTGCTTCGAGAGGCTCGTCATGAGGCACATTAAGACCCAGCTGTCCCCCTCACTAGACCCACTGCTATTTGCGTATCTTCCAAACCGTTCAACAGACGATGCCATCACCACCACCCTCCATCTGGCCCTCACCCACCTAGATAAAAAGGACTCATACGTTCGAATGCTGTTCATAGACTTCAGCTCAGCATTCAACACAATCATTCCCCAGCACCTGATTGGAAAGCTGAACCTGCTGGGCCTGGACACCTTCCTCTGCAACTGGATCCTGGACTTCCTGACTGGGAGACCTCAGTCAGTCCGAATCGGGAACAGCATCTCCACCACCACCACACTGAGCACTGGGGCCCCCAAGGGCTGTGTGCTCAGTCCACTGCTGTTCACTCTGCTGACTCACGACTGTGCAGCAATGCACAGATCGAATCACATCATCAAGTTCACCGATGACACGACCGTGGTGGGTCTTATCAACAAGAACGACGAGTTAGCATACAGAGAGGAGGTGCAGCGGCTAACGGACTGGTGTAGAGCAACAACCTGTCTCTGAATGTCGACAAAACAAAAGAGATGGTTGTTGACTTTAGGAGAGTACAGAGTGACCACTCTCTGCTGAACATCGACGGCTCCTCTGTGGAGATGGTCAAGAGCACCAAATTCCTTGGTGTTCACCTGGCGGAGAACCTCACCTGGTCCCTCAACACCAGTTCTATTACCTAGAAAGCCCAGCAGCATCTCTGCATCTCATTTTGAAGGCTGAGGAAAGCACATCTTCCACCCCCCATCCTCACCACATTCTATAGAGGGACTATTGAGAGCATCCTGAGCAGCTGCATCACTGCCTGGTTTGGGACTTGCACCGTTTTGGACCGCAAAGCCCTGCAGAGGATAGTGAGGACAGCTGAGAAGATCATCGGGGTCTCTCTTCCCTCCATCAAAGATATTAACAAAAAACACTGCATCCGCAAAGCCACCAGCATTGTGGACGACCCCACACACCCCTCACACAAACTCTTCACCCTCCTGCCATCTGGCAAGAGGTACCGAAGCATTCGGTCCCTCATGGCCAGACTGTGTAACAGCTTCTTCCCCCAAGCCATCAGACTCCTCAATACTCAGAGACTGGTTTGACACACACACACACACACACGTGTCCTGAGTTGCACATTGTTAGATAATTTTGTCATCCAATGTATTTAATTTATTTTCTTGATCTGCAATCACCGTCTCGATACGGCTCAGCTGAGGGAAGAAAGAAATGACACAGACACCCAATGCTATCAGATCCTTCTTCAACGTTTATTGTTCAGCACTTTGTTATATGGTCCAGAAAACCACATTCCACTGGACCCCCACCAATGAAATGGCTCATTACCTTATCTTGGGTTAACATACATTTGAGCCACGTGTGAAACGTGAGAGTAGAGATAAGAGACACGTTTCTATAGAACATCCTTCGAACAGGGAACAGCTGCAGCAACACCAACAAGATTAGTTGAAAAAGTGGCCTTCATTATTCCACATTGCCCACTTTGATCCTGAAAGGATCATGCAGCCTTCTCAACCAACCTCAGTATCAGGTATACATACATAATGAAGCATAGCGATATTATGTCTGTTTATCATCACATTCAACTTCTGCATTAGTAATTGTAACAAACATGGGCCAAATAATAACATAAGTACGATGTATACAGCAATCGATATAATGGAGGACATCCAGGGTGCGAATCACCCAAAAATATTGAAAAATTGTCCCCATTTTCCCTGATGTTATCAGCTAATACTTTATTCAACTTATCCATTTCCTTTCATACCTTCATAAATTCACCATCATCATCAGTGTGACCTGGGATGTATGTACAGCATTTGTCACCAAACATTTTACATACTCCCCCGTCCTTAGCCAAGAGGTAATCCAAAGCTATACGATTTTGTTTAGTCATTTCACTTGTGGCATGTAATTGTTCTTTCACCAAATCGAAGGCCTGTTTAGTTTTATTAAAGAAACGTTGCTGATTATAATATAAGTAATTGATCCATTCAGTGTTTTTATTTGGGGTTATCCATACAAAGATGGATTCAAAACCACTGGCAATTTCGTTTCGGGCTTTAAACTGGTTTGGAATACCTCTAGGCTGTCCAACACTGTCTAGATAGACTTCAGGGTCACTTGAGGCATCACCTTCTAAGTACCTTCGTGTCCGGGTGTTTACCCGTACCTTCATAACAAAAACATCTTCCTGTAACATTACCATAAAACATAAACCATCATACATTATTTCTAGGAATTGGAATGACACATGTGGCTTCTTGCTGTTGTGTTGATACTGAACGGGCATAGGCAAGCACAACCACCTGCCATATGCAGAGTGTCAGTAGGAATGTCTTCATGTTGACTGTTCCGGGTCCCTCCTCAGGTCCTCCTAATTCGCAGATTCCCGGTTGGGCACTGGCGCTGCGTGTTCAGCTCCTCCAGTGCTTTCACCGTTCACCTTGAATCAGTAAGGCCCTCCTCTGGAGCAAGCATCATGCGGCTTGCGTGGATCCACTGTGGCTGAAGGTCCGTTAGCACCCCCATTCTGGTCACTGGCAGTACAGTAGTTGGGCCCACTTTGGTTCACCTAACTTCGTTGGATTCAGACACTTTACCAGAACCTGCTGATTTGGAACAAATTGATGAGTAGTGCTATCTGCAGGCAGAGGGAGAGAGAGATATCACCATTTATGCCATTTAATGTCTTAATGAGGGAATCCACATATTCTGCAATCACCACCTCCGTGTCACCTGTGGAGAGAAAGCCAGCGCGGCCTTTGACCCAAGGGGTCGGGAAAGGCCTACCCATTAGTATTTCAAATGGAGAGAATTTAACAACAGAGGATGGTGACATTCTGAGTTCAGTCAACACAGCCGGTAGAACATCAACCCATGTTCTTCCGGTTTCGGTGCAGGCTTTGTTCAATCGTTCCTTTAATGTTCGATTTGTCCTTTCCACAACGCCTGCCGACTGTGGGTGGTAAGGTATGTTAAAATGCCAATTTACGTTCAATTCCTTTGCGAGTAGTTGCGTAACTTTGGACGTGAATGGAGTGCCATTATCACTCTCAATAACGGTTGGAATGCCGAATCTTGGTATTATTTCTTTTGCCAGAATTTTTACCACTGTTTTAGCATTTTCCCTCACGCACGGAAAAGCTTCTGTCCACTTAGAAAAACGATCCACTATTACGAGTAATAATTTGTTGTTCTTGCATTGCGGCATATGTGTAAAATCTATTTGCAGGTGTTGGAACGGCAATTCCGGGTGTGGTAATGAGTCGTGCTTTGTAGATTTGTGTCTGTTATTCTGTGCGCACGTTAGACATGAGTCTAGGATTAATTTTACTGCACTTCGTACCCCACTGATGCAATATGTTTGATTTATTGACTGTATAACCTTTTCTTTTGAAATGTGAGAGATACCGTGATAATGTCGACATAGTATTACTATTGCGGTTTTGGGCAGAGCCAGACGTCCTTGTTCATCCCTTAACAAATTATTCTGGTCTGGTTTCACTTCATTTGAGGCCCAATGTTGAATATCAGATTCAGATGGATTTGCCTGCAACAGTTTTATGTCAATGTCTCTTATCAGAGTTGATTGCATCATGGAAACTCTCTCTTCAGCTCGATTCAGATCTGGGCTTACTACAACTTCCTTCGCAGCCCACTTTGCTACCTCATCAGCTAATTTATTTCCTTTCGCCTCTTCCAGTTCCCCTGTCATGTGCCCCGCAACTTTTATTATGGCCAATTTGGCAGGCAACTGTGCTGCTCTCAATAATTCTGAAACCAGGTTATGATGTGATATAGGTTTGCCTTCAGCTGTCTTAAAATCTCTTTCCTCCCACATTCGAGCAAAATCATGTATTACCCCATAAGCATACTTCGAGTCTGTGTATATATTGATTGATTTACCTTTAGCCAAATGGCATGCTCTGATCAACGCAAACAACTCAGCAGCTTGTGCAGATTTATATGGGAGCGAATAAGCTTCAATAATTTGATTCTGAATTTCCGTTACAGCATAACCAAACCAGTATACGCAGTTGGCTTGGAACTGGACCCATCAAGTCAATGTTCATTGTTCAATGTACCAATGGTCCCCCTCCTCCAGGGCGGATGATGAAACATTCGGCCTGCATAAAGTACATGTTTTTAGGCAATTGATGCAATCATGTGAATCGTTGTAAAATTCACCACGAGTCAGCAATTTCAGTCATTTGTAATGATAAAGTCGGGCCGTTTATATCAGAGGTTGGTTTATTTGTCTGATTAGCAGTAGCCAATAAAATAACTTCTTACCCTGATCAACGTTGTACTGTCATGTGGTAATGTTGTGCATGATTGTTCCTACCTGGTGAGAGGTGTGCACAACTAATGGATGTGAGAGAACAATACGTTCTGCATGTTGTTCCATCAATGCTGCAGCAGTCACTGCTCATAAACATGCAGGGAGGCCTTTGGCGACTGCGTCTAAAATATTTTGACAAGTACGCCACTGGTCTATATGTTCCGCAATGGGACTGAGCGAGGATCGCTGCTGCTGCGCCTGCTGCCTCGTGCACATACAAATGAAAGGGTTCATCATGATTTGGTAGCAATGTCCATTTCAGCAGTCCTCTTGATAGGTTCCTCAGCCCTTGAGAGTGTTGCTTCTCTCAGTATTTTATCATATAACGAGCAGTTTGGCACCCATGCTCGACAATAGTTCACGAAACCCAAGAAGCTTTGCATTTGAGCCTTTTTTTTAGGGTGTTGGAAGGTAGTAATCATCTTCACTCTGTCTGTGGAGACACGTACTGTTCCTTTCTGTAGTTCATGACCCAGATTGATAGTTCAGTTTCACCCATTGCATCTTTTATTTTGATGTCTTGAAGCCAGTCTTTGCTAATACATTGCACACAATAGTTGAAGCGGCTGTGCATGACTTGATGTTCAGGCCGGAAAGCAGGATGTCGTCAGCATATTGCAATAGACAGGTGGCAGCTTGGTGTCCTTCAAAGTAACGTGCACTACAGCAGAGAACACAGCAGGCGAGTCTCTAAATTCCTGGGGCATTCTGTTACTGTTGGCCTCTATATGTGAATGCGAACAGCGGCTGCATAACAGGCATGACTGACACTGAAGAATGCAGAACACAAATTAATAATAGTAAAATCAGTGTCATCTACTGGAATTTAGTTAATGCACACATCCGGCACCACTGGAAACTTTTGCATTAATTTTCAACTCTTACTTTAATCGCCATGTATTATTAGCTTTCTTCATAGGATTAATAGATGATTTATGTGTGTGAATGGGTTCATAAATACCTTGTTTCAGACACTGTATTAATACCTTTGTTTTTGACAGTTTGCATTATACTGTTGATACTTTTTGAAGTATAGTGGCAAGTTAGAGCGGATTTTTGCAACATTTGGTCTGATATCACAACCCGTTCTCATCATGGATATCAATAAGGCCCGCCTCATCTTTGTGGGCGGCCCATAGCGCTGGGTCTACCTTGAGCATTTCCTGTTTCGCAGCAGAAGTGTTGACAGACGTTGAGCTGCAAACTTCTCCGCAATGACCTGTATACACAGACTGACAGTATACTGAGGGAAACAGTAATTGTAGTGAGTTAGAATCAAAAGTTAATTTTGCCCCAATTTTATGCATCAGATCACGACCCAGTAGGCAGAATGGAGAGTCAGGCAAAATCACAAAATCGTGCATTTTAAACAAGTTTGGGTTATCAGGAGATGTTACGGGTAATTTTGGTGTCATCTGACACTTAACGGGAACGCCATTAATTCCCACAGAGTTTATAGTGCGTCCCGTAATAGAGCCCTCATAGCAATGTGCTGTTAATGAACTTTTAGATGCGCAAATATCGATGATAAAGGTTTGCGGTTTATATATGGTAATTCTTTTCATATAGCCAGCGTCTCTGACAATGTTAGTTAAACGATTTTATATCTGTTTGGGCACTAGATAAAAGTAAATGCTGCTGTTGTATCTTCACTCGTATCTTTCTTTGAATCTGAATCAGATCCGTCCGCGGCTGCAGCGAATGAGTTGCGTTTAAATTGTATTAAATCGGGATACAACAGTGCGCATGTTGTCTTTGGGATGTTAGGGGTTAAAGCTTTGTTCACGACAATATCATATTTAGGCGGCTTGTTTTGAAACAGAGACCGCTATGTGCATTTAATTAGTCTCTTTCCGTTCAGGACCTTTGTCCCAGAATGGTTTTATTTTCTTCCATAACTCGTATAATTATTTTATGTATTTATAATCCCACTGAGGGTGCTTTCACCCTTTTTAACCATAGATTTGATTTACTCATGAATTGATCTAATTAAGTTTTTTTTCTTTCTTTTTTTCTTCTTTTTTCTTTCTCCTTTCTCTGACCACCCAGCCAAATTGCTGATGGCTCAGTATTATAATCTTTTTTATTACAAAACATCCATTGTTTTGGAGTTTCGTTCCATAGAGGACGGCTTTTTTCCTGTCCCATAATGTCACCTTTTTAGTAATAATAATACAAACAATTTCCCGATCGACACGGTTCATGCAGAACAATAATGCAGATCAAATTCTCTCCGTCTTTTCCGTAGGACAATTCCCGTCCTCTTCCTATTCATACCAGAATAAGGATATCCTTAAAACTACTGCTGCGGTTGTGGGGTTTTCCCTATATTATAATAGAGCAAAACCCTCCTTCCTATTCATAATAGGGCAAAATCATCTCTTCGACAGAGGCCCCCGAGCAGAGTTATTAACGGAGTTAATATCGAGCCAAATTAAACTACGTTAAACTACGTTTTGTTCAATCTCTCATCAGACAGGAAAACTTGATACTTAAATCAGTCTTACCTTGTCTGGAGAAATCCCGGACGAGCCCCCAAATTGTTAGATAATTTTGTCATCCAATGTATTTAATTTATTTTCTTGATCTGCAATCCCCGTCTCGATATGGCTCAGCTGAGGGAAGAAAGAAATGACACAGACACCCAATGCTATCAGATCCTTCTTCAACGTTTATTGTTCAGCACTTTGTTATATGGTCCAGAAAACCACATTCCACTGGACCCCCACCAATGAAATGGCTCATTACCTTATCTTGGGTTAACATACATTTGAGCCACGTGTGAAACGTGAGAGTAGAGATAAGAGACACGTTTCTATAGAACATCCTTCGAACAGGGAACAGCTGCAGCAACACCAACAAGATTAGTTGAAAAAGTGGCCTTCATTATTCCACACACATTAATTATTGTCACTTTATTACTGGCTGCTACATCAATAACTGCTATGTCCATAGAACACTATCTCATAGTATGTTATGTTTACATTGGCATTTTTAGAAACTGTCATCTTTTGCACTACTGTGTACGGGTCGGCGCTGCACTGTCTCTTACTGTGTCTATTGTCCTGTTCATTGTTAGTAATTTATTGTACTGTCCCGTACTTTTTGCACACATTTGCACATGCACTTTATATAGGTATTTTATTTAGTCTGTGTAGTCACATGTAGTTCTGGGTTTTTTCCTATGTTGTTTTATGTAGCACCATGGTCCTGGAGGAACGTTGTCTCGTTTCGCTGTGTACTGTACAAACTGTATATGGTTGAAACGACAATAAAAACCTCTTGACTTGACTTGAATGAGTGATCAGGATGGTTTTCACATCATTTTGTAGCAAAAACTCTAGGCTACAAGATCCAGTTCTCAAAAGGCTTGTGGACAAATGTTTAGTATGTGTTATATGGCCTTATTTCAGTGACTTACTTTTTTTTTTTTTTAAAAAACCATGCATAAACGTTATTTTCTCAAAAATACAAACATGTACACACATGTACACAATATGTTGCTCACATATTATTGTAGCCCAGTTTGTGCTGAATACAGTGTTATCAGACTTTAGCCATTAATGTGTTTTTAAGCAACTGAAAAAAGCACAAATGTCAAGGCATGTCAAAACTTGTCCAGGGCCCAAAACAGCCTCAGACCCCAGAGGGTTAAATTTATTTTCCTTTACTTTTAGTCTCAAAGGCATCTCTCAGTGTCCCTCGATCAACCAATGTCTAGACTGTGTGTGTGTGTGTGTATATATATATATATATATATAAAAATAAATAAATCTTAACTAAAAGAATCTGCTATCTATCTTTTCTAAATTTGGGGCGCCCCTGTCTGAATGGAGACACCAAGAAAGACGAGTTCAATGCCTGCAGACTATCATTTGTGTGCCATCCTTATGGGGTGTAACCCCTTCTGCTCACTCTCCATAAAGAGCAACGTCTCACTCAATCTCTCCATCAGACAGTCCCTAACAAAATAATAGACTCTACCTGTCTTACTTTTGTTTATTAATCAAGTTTACACAGTTAAAGCTGCAATCACATGTAAATTTGTTCTCCAGACATACTCAAACACATAGGAAATCAAAAACAAAACAAATAATCATGGGTTCTTAGATTTAAATATCAAGACTTTACAGTGTTTAATTTAATATTGTTCAAAATTGTATTTTCTCATAAAATAGACCAGACAGAATGTAAAACAGACATGTGAATGGGAAGTTTTTCACATTTAAAGTTTGCTTCTTTTAATTCTCATAAAGTTACTGTAGGGTTCACGGTTTGGTAGCCGGTTTGGTTATTAGCAATAATTAATAATTATCATAGATACCTTTAAATCAACAATCATCAAATCTAATAGAATATTAATTATTATCCAAGATAATAACTAATTATTAAAATTAATTAAACAGTGATTATACTTAACACTAGCTTATTGATCCTTCAAATTAAACAATCATCAAAGATAATTGTCAATTGTCAAAATCAAAAGAATATTAATTAGGATTAATGTCGACGGTGCACCACCTTGGAATCAGGGACTAATAACCAGACAGTATAACAGTCTCAATATTAGATTGTTCTCTTAGGAAAATTGATGTCCGTAGATCATCAAGATTAAAAAGGGAACAACAAAGGGTTGAATTAGAGCACTGGCATCCCCTGCCAGCCTTTGACACATGTGTATGCAAAACAAACCAAAAACACTTCTCCTTTAATTATAACAAAGTTTATTGAAAATATAATATCAATTAATAATCAATACAATGCAGACAACAAACTTCCGATATTCAACTACAAACTAAACAGTGATGTGTATGTTAACCAAAATAAGCATATAACACATGAGAGGTGTGTATGTGTGTGTGTGTGTGTGTGTGAGAGAGGAGTGACGCACACAAAAATGGTGGACGTTACTCTCGTGGAGATTTCCGGCCAGAGAGTATTGGTGCGTTCACGTGCTATGGTAATTATGGTAAATACCATAAGCCGATGTGGAAAATGCACATGAACACCCCCTCATGTGGTATTTTCCACTGGGCAGCTCGTAGAATATTTTGATGCACGAGTTGCCGAGATGAGATAACCTTTGACCTTTTCAAAATGGCGGAGAGCAACGCGAGAGTGTTGAATGGTAAGCATTGTACAAGACCAAACCTTTTTTGCTATTGTTAGCTAGGGGTGGAACGGTACATTCGTATTGAATCGAAACGGCGCGGTCCGGTGCACGAATTTACACGGAGAATACACGTTATAAAAATAAATAAAACTCTAAATAGCGATAAATTACGCTCTATTCGCGTTTGGTGTGAACGCAGCATAATGAACAGGCTGCGATGTCAAGATTGCAATTGTGTGTGTGTGTGTGTGTGTGTGTGTGTGTGTGTGTGAGAAAGAGAGAGAGGGAGAGGCGCGGGCGCGATCGTATCTCCATCTTTTTACCACATTACGACAACAAAAGCACTTGAACGCAACACACTGGTATATACTAATACCAGTTCACAAGTGGAAAATATCATATTTACCATAGCACGTGAACGCACCATATGACCACGAATGTGGGCGGAGAGAAGCCGGTTAATGGCGCCAGCCCGTTTCCAGCGTGTCTCCACTTGCCCGATAACCTGGGGACAAAGCCGAGCTTTATCACAAAGTTATCTACTAGCAAATGATTGTGAGGGGTCGCGCGCGCGCGCGTGTGTGTGTGTGTGTGTGTGTGTGTGTGTGGTTAGTACGAGAGAGAGAGAGAATGAAGTGGGTTTCGCGATCGTGGGAGAGAAGTCAACTGTTAGTTTACCACTCAGAGACGCGGTGAACTGCTTGTAAACCGTCCCGCGAACTCTGTCTCCTTTGATGGATAAACACAGTATGCCAGTCTCATCTGCGATGGCGTAAACACACAACAGTCCAACGTGGTTGGATTACAACACAGCAAACTCTAATTTATGATAACAGTATGTTGCATTAATACCTTGAGTATTATTAGCAGCAATGAGCGGACTCTATGGTCCGTAAACTGTACAAAACAATAAACTTGATCCACAAGAATAACACACCTAAATATTCTATCTCTGCCCAGACGTTAACCTCATACTTGGATCGTGTGGGGACGCATGTAGAACGTGTGTTCATCCATCGTTCGACTCCGACTCGGTTCCTCGAGACTCGGGTGATGACAGGAGGCCGTTTCCTCGCTCTGTCGGCGGGCGGTACGGCGGCTGATTCTCGGCGGGCTGGCGGAGAAATCAGCGACGTCAACTTGATTGAAGAGGGAAGAGAATTCTTCTTTCTTCACTTCTGCAGGCAAACGGATGAAGATTGCTCAGCGGATTGCTCGGCGGTTTCCTTCGGATCCGTTAAAGTGTTCGGTTGAACACAATGTTCTCAACTCATCCAGCGAGATGGAGATTGTATTGCCGCAGTTTCAAGTTGCACGTTACTTCCTTGTGCAACGAAGCAACACCACGTCTATACACGGCGGGCAAAGTCACTGGAAGCGCCGAAGGAATCGATTTCTGATGCATTTCTGCTCCTGATGACATCATAGTTGAGGTGCGTTCTGTTGAGTGCCTCATCCAATAGGAGTTGAGAGTTTGATCCTTTGGAATTTCACACAGTTGTAAAGTGAGCAAGGCTTCTTGGGATTTGCAGTTGGTTTTGTACTCCCTTTGTTTGATTTTGGCGCGATTTTTATCAGCAAGATTTATGACTTTGTTTTTGTGGGCCTCAGTCAGGTTTTACGACTGTGTTAGGCCTGCCTTTGTCTTGTATCTGAATACATGAGTACCTACATTACCAAATAGATTTTTTGCAGAAACATTTTTCTTATTTGTTAGTTTCACCCTTTTTTTAAAAAAATGTAAAATTTATTTTGCTTTCCCATTTCTTTGAGATTTTATCAATCAATTATTAGACAGTGGCTCTTGTAGGTAAACGTTGGGAGCCGGTTCGCATATCAGAAGAGACGAATCTATTTATAAAAATATAAAAAATTAAGATATGAAAAATCAAAAGATTTAAATGAATCACTGAAAACAGCTGGAGTGTCCATCACTATTTCACAGTCACTTCACACACACTTTCAGACACAGATACATACACTCTCACAAACAGAGAGACTTTAACACACAGAGCTCTCAAAAAAATACAATAAAAATTGTAAAATGCAACTATGACTTAGTTTAGCCCCATCTTTCGCTCTCCTTCTCTCAGCCACACACTCAATCCTGTACTAATTTAATCCGACTGTGGAAGAGAGTAACAGGTGCTTTTCTTATTTTTAATGTTGTTTCTTTAATGATTGTGTCTCTACAGTATATCTGGATAACAATGACTACAATTTGGATGATGTCCAAATAATCGACAATATGATGAGGCAGGCAAAGAATGCAAAAAAAGATGAACAAAGTAACTCAGAATATAAAAAAATCCAGGAAACCAGGCACAGAACATGACAAAGCATGCAAAAACGGACTTAAAAAAGCTTAAATACACAAGGGAAAAGGAACACCTGGGGAAACAATCAGGGAATGAGAAACAATCAGGGAGACTCAATCAAGGAATAAAACTACAAGGACTACAAAACTAACACAAAAAATGTAAATTGTCCATGGAGTGTAGGGGAAAACAGGTGGTTCAGCGGGGCACAAGGGGAAAACTGGCAGTTCAAGGGGGCACAAGGGGCAAGGAGAGCAGAGTAACATGGAAAGGTCAGGGAGCAGACCAGGCAGGCGGCCAGGAGACCAAGGAGACCAGAGCAGATCAGATGGGTGGCTATGAGACCAGAGCAGATCAGGCGGATGGCCAGGAGACCAAGGAGACCAAGGAGACCAGAGCTGATCAGGTGGACGGCCAGGAGACCAAGGGGACCAGAGCAGATCAGGCAGGCGGGACCGGGTCAGGAGGTCTGGGAGGCAGTCGCAGGGCCGAGACAGAGTCAGGAGGCCTGGGAGGAGGCCGTAGGACAGGGACTGAGTCAGGCAGCCTGGGAGGTGGCCGCAGGGCTGAGGAAGGGGTAGGAGGCCTGGGAGGTGGCTGTAGGACAGGGACAGGCGACCTGGGAGGTGACTGCAGGGCCTAGAGAGGGTCAGGAGGCCTGGGAGGTGGCCGCAGGGCTGAGAGAGGGTCAGGAGGGCTGGGAGGCAGCCACAGGACAGGGACTGGGTTAGGAGGCCTGGGAGGTGGCCACAGGACAGGGACTGGGTCAGGGGGCCTGGGAGGTATCCACAGGACAGAGACTGGGTCAGGGGGCCTGGGAGGCAGCCACAGGACAGGGACTGGGTCAGAAGATGGAGCCACTGTAGGAGGAGTCGCTAGTAAGGCGGACAGAACCGCTGAAGGAGGAGTCTTTGGGGAATCGGAAGGAGCCGTGTGAAGAATAGTCTCTGGGGGAGAGGGCGGGCCATGGGAGGAATAGACTCAGGGGGAGGGGGCGGAGCCGTGGGAGTAATAGTCACTGGAGGAGTGGGCAGAGCCGCGGGAGGAATAGTTTTGAAGAAAACCACCAAAGAGTAGTCTAGGTAATGCACTATATTCACCAGCTCTAAAAACTCACAGACGTGATCCTCAACTAGACGGTCCCCTTGCTTGAGCAGGAGAATTCTGACAGTTGCTAGATCCATCTTTGGTCAGTTTTTCTGTGACAAGGCAGGCAAAGAATAAGGATCTAAGTGCAAATGCAAACAAAATATGAACAAAGTAACTCAGAATATAACAAAATGCAGGAAACCAGGCACAGAACATGACAAAACATGCAAAAAAAAATCCTAACCGGGGGAAACCAGGGCTTAAATATTCAAGGGAAAAGAAGGAACACCTGGGGAAACAATCAGGGAATGAGAAACAATCAGGGAGAATCAATCAAGGAATAAAAGTACAAGGACTACAAAACTAACACAGGAAACAGGAAACTAAACAAGAATTTCAACATAAAAGCACAAAAGACAACAGGGAATATACAAAGCCAATATCTTGGAACGTTTTTAGTTCTTAGAACAATTTTTCTAACTTCTTTCACAGTTTTTTTTCACAAATACATAGCCTAATACACCTGTTTCCTTATACTGCAGTCACGCAAGTTTCCTTATACTGCAGTACTCATGAGAAAAAACACTTACATGGGTATATACCAGCATTCTCAACCGCACACTCACAGTCTGATCACATACAATGTAGTACAGTGCAGTCAGAATAAATACAGTACAGTTAATACAAACAACTCATATAAACAAACAATGCAGTCAGATTTATAGACAAACATGTATAGACAAACCAGACAAACATACATGTAAACAGTTTGGGTTCACAGGACGGGAAGGAGGATACGGGAACAGGGTTCGACTCACAGGTAAGGCTTTTTAATTCCAGATTATTCACACACACAGGGGTAGAACATGAACGCAGACTTCACTAAACATACCGTCTTTTACACAGAACAAAAGAACGTCTCTCTATGTTGCCAACACTGGACTGGCGACTCTCTTCTCTCTACTGGTGGAACTGTGGCCCTTTTATCCGATCTCCCTGTGCTCACTGAAATTAGAGACAGGTGTTAGACATGATTTAGCTCAGGTGCAAGTGTCCTTACCGCTTTCCCTCTCTGGACGGGCGCTTGACCATGCCCCCGCTGCCACAATACATTTACACTCTTCAGCCCAGGCAACCTTAAAAATTGAGTCCTAAATGCAGTGCTTTTGAGAAACAATGCCAAACATCAAATTGTGGGCTCATTGTTTATCAGCCAGTTCAAAGGCCACCATTCAAAACGGGCTCCTTATCCCTACTGATGTCACTACAGAAAGCAGTGTCCACAGGATTTCAATGCACCCCTTTCTGGGTGAACACACCACATGCATGACCTGGCAATTTCAGCCCACCCCTACCTAGAAGTGTGTTATCCACAGGACTTCAATGCACCCGTCTTGAGTGACCTGCCAATTTCAGCCCAACACTTATTTACATTTGCATGCACAGTTTTTGAAACCTGGAACCCAGTACTCTATTTTATCCAATTAATCATTTAATTAAGTTCGAGACTGGTGAGGCCTTCAGAGTTACCACTATCTGGGCAAAACTTACAGCAGACTACACAAAACACAATCTTCTTACATCGGTTTTAGGCACTCTGTGATTTTATCTCACAGACTCTTTGGCCTATTTTTAATGGTGGAATCTTAACCGTTAGCTTATTTTTAAAAAAATAACTTTTACATTAATTTATTTTGTAAGTATAATTTCTAAGCAAATAGTATATAACAGTCTAATAAGATAACTTGGCCATGCCATTCAGTGCTTTGAAGAGTAAGTTTCTGTCATGGTTGAGTACCCAGATCTCTCTCAGAGATGTCACGAAGACCTTACCATCTCATCTTTGTTTTACTGGATTAAAATAATGCTCAAACTATTCTATATAAATATGGATGAATTTTTCTATGTCTGATATATGAAAATGTACTATAATATATAAAAATATACTATCCTGCTCACCATGGGAATTTGCCTCGTGAACGCAGCACTGCAACAGCTTGCTGATCAGATCATATTCATGGAACATCAACACCCGGAAACACTTATTATTTTTCTCTGCATTTTTAACAGAGCCAGACTCACATGTGAACTACCAAAATACAGACAGCACATTACATGCCCCACCAGTGACAGAAATACATTGGATCATTGCTACACAACAATAAAGGATGCATATCACCCAATGAAGCAGAGCTGGAACTACAAGCCTGCTTTGACTTCACTGATTGGAGTGTAGTTGAGGCTGCAGACACCAATCTGGATGAGCTCACAGATACTGTGACATAATTTATCAGTTTGTATAAGGACATGTGCATCCCTACTATGACTTATTTATCATACATCAATGACAAACCATGGTTAACAGCAAAACTCAGGCAGCTTCATCCAGCCAAAAAGGATGCTTACAGAAGTGGGGATACATTTTGTACAATCAAGCCAGGAACACACTGAATATGGAAATCAGTGTGGCTAAAAGAGGCTATTCTGATAAGATGAAAAACAAGTTTTCAGATAATGACACAGTGTGGAGAGGCCTGAAAGACTTCAAGACACCATCTCCCAACACTGTTGCAACCAACAACTGGTTGAGGACTTGAATGGTTTTTACTGTAGATTTGAAATGCCGTCTCACACCCCACACCCACTCTGACCTTCACTTCACACAAACATCAACATCTCCTGCAACCCCGCTCCTCATCCTCCTGCTACTCAAACAGCACTTAAGATCTGTGAAGAGGAGGTGTGCCGTGTCTTCTGGAAACAAAAGAAAAGGAAAGCACAGGTGTTTCACCCACTTGTATAAAATCCTGTGCTGACCAACTGGCTCCCATCTTTGCACAGGTTTTCAACAGATCACTGGAACAGTGTGAAGTTCCCTGCTGCTTCAAATGCTCCAACATCCTTCCTGTCCCAAAGAAGCCAAAATCACAGGACTTAATGACTACGGACCTGTCGCTCTGATGTCTGTGGTCATGAAGTTTAATTTGCTTATCAAGCGAACAGGTCTGTGGATGATGCAGCATGGGATTGCATCATACCTGCAACATCTGGACAGACCAGGAACATTTGCAAGGATTCTTTTTGTGGACTTAAGTTTGGCTTTTATCACCATCATCCAAGCTATTCTCCGGACTAAATTACACCAAATCTCTCTTCCCATGTCTATCTGTCAGTGGATCACAAGCTTTCTGAAAGACAGGCTGCAGCTAGTGAGACAGGGGAAATTCACTTCCAGCACATGTACTGGTGCCCCCCAGGGATGTGTGCTCTCTCCAATACTCTTCTCCCTGTATACCAATGACTGCACCGCCAAGGACCCCTCTGTCAAATTCCTGAAGTTTACAGATGACACTAATACAGATGAGTCTACATACAGAAGGGAGGTTGAACAGCTGGCTGTCTAGTGCAGTCAAAACAACCTGGAGCTGAACACGCTCAAAACAGTGGTGATGAGAGTGGACTTTAGGAGGAACACACCAACACTGACCCTGCTCACCATTGTAAACAGCACTGTGGCAGCAGTGGAATCATTCAGATTTCTGGGCACTACCATCTCACAGGACCTGAAGTGGGGGACCCACATTGACTCGGCCCAGCATATGTTGTACTTCCTTCATCAGCTGATCAAGTTCAGCCTACCACAGGCGCTGCTGATACAGTTCTACTCAGCAGTCACTGAGTCTGTCCTCTGCACTTCAATATCTGTCTGGTTTGGTTGCCCCCTCTCCTCCCTTCAAGGATTGTACATTTCCAGATTGAGAAAAAGGGCTGTAAAAATCACTCTGGACCCCACTCAACTAGCCCACTACCTTTCTGAACTGTTGCCTTCTGGCAGGTGCTACAGAGCACCAAGCACCAAAACCGTCAGGCAAAGCAACAGTTTTTTTCCCTCAGGATATCCACCTCATGAACAGTTAAAACTGCCCATTGAGCCATAATTATGTGCAATACACAGCTTAGTCTATTTATTTTTATCCAACACACCCTACCTCTTCTGCCATACATTCCCTTGCATCTGTATATAATGGATTTGTATTTGTACATACATATATATGTGTGTGTGTGTATTGTTTGTGCACTGGAAGCTTCTGTCACAAGACAAATTCCTTGTATGTGTAAGCATACTTGGCAATAAATCTCATTCTGATTCTGATAACTGAGAATTGCTAATGAAAGCAGCCTTGATAGCAAGTAATAGGAATTGTAACAAACATCTCCGGTTAGACAAATAACCTTGGTTCCCTAAGATGAAGGGAATGAGACATTGCCATAAGCACTGTGTGGAAGTCCTTCTAGATTACCTTGTTGAAATCCTTATTCAATCACGCAAATTTGCTGATTGGCAATTGTGTCTGAGCCCCGCCCCTTTAGGCACACAGTCACCATTTCTTCATAATTTTCTGTCTGGGGGACAAGAGTGAGTCACTCGTATTATGAAACTCTGAAGTAGTAGTGCGGCCAGCTTTGGCAATGTCTCGTTCCCTTCATTTCAAAGAACCGAGGTTACATGTGTAACCGGAGATGTTCCCTATAGATTCAGTTTACTCGACATTGCAGTAAGCACTATGGGGACCGATATCCCATCATGATGCACTTTGTGAAATTAACCTCCCAGAGTTATAACACTAAAGAGAGATATTCATAAGGAGTCACAGGCAACAGGCAGATGACTTAAAAGTCATTTTAAATTGTATATGAATAGTCCCACATGAAAACTAATGTAGTCTGGTATCTACATGACCCGTATAGATATACACAGTATGGATTAGTAACCCTCTCACAACAAGGTTGTAAGTAGGTTTTATTTCTTAAGTGAGTGCTTATGACTTTAAAAGAAGAAGTTCAACAGCATATGATTAGGCGGCTGTATTGATTATAGTTGATAGCTCACCCATAATAAGGGCATGGGCTCACCTGCTTGAAAGTAAGAAGCACTCTATACAGAGAAGACATGTGAAGAGATGGACACTATGTCCAGGTTATAAAATCTTGCAAACGTGTATTGTGAGGACCATCCTGTTGTCAAATATATGTCCTGTAAGGACACACCATTTGTCCATGCCCATGATGTGGCCATGCCTCTGGTTGAATGTGCTCTGACACCAATAAGGCAATTCACCCTATTCATAAGTGAGGGCGATTGCATCAACGATCCAGCGAGAGAGCCTATATTTGGAGATGGACATTCCTTTTGTGCATCCTGATGGGTGCACTAAACATATGTATATATAACAAATGTATAGATTGATCTTCATCTGAATTATATGGTTGGGGAAAGAAGGCTTGTAAATGAACCACCTGAGCCCTGATGGGCATTGATAAAACCTTAGGCACGTAGAATTTTCTAGGTTTAATAGTGCCTTCAGCACCAGATTCAAGCCCCAAGTCAACAACATAGCAGGGTGAGGGGGGGTTAAAAAGCTCCCCTAAAGAACTTTATGACTAGATTATGTTTGTCTATCGAAGAGCCAGCCTCCATGACGTAGTATGCTGAGATATTAAACCTACATAAACCTTGGCATTGATGGGGTAAGACCATTCATCCAGCTGCTCTTGAAGGAATTCACAAGGTTTTTACCATGTGAGAGCACTAATTTGCAAACATGCATATGTATGGGAAATGCATCCTTGCATTTTGCCATCTATTTGTGAGCCAGCGCATCCATGCCCAGTGGGGCTTGGTACATGGAGTACCAGAGGGGACAGTGGGCATTCTCCTCGGAGGCGAATAGGTCAACTTCTGCTTTGCCGAATACTTCCCAAATCCTCATCACTGTTTGAGGATGAAGTCTCCTTTCCCCTGGTAATACTTCCTGGCATGACAACAGATCTTCTCCAAAATTCAGACGGCCCAGGACATGTGTCACACACAATGAGAGGAGATGACATCGAAAGTTGGGCATCCATGACAGACTGCACCCCAACCTGTGTTGGTGCTTCTGTGGACACCACTTTTCTTCTGAATATTTTACCCAGCATAACACCTTAATGGTAAAAGGCCAGCACTGTCCATGGTGCTAGAGCAGCCAGACAGCAGCAAGTCACCACGAATCGCATGTGCCCAAGGTTCCAGGAATGTACCACTTGAGCCAGTACTGGAGAGGTCTCATGTGTAACAGACCTAATGTTATGACGACATATGCTGCTGACATAAATCCGAGCATCCTAAGTTTGAACTGAGACAGACACCGAAGAATGGTCTGTATGCACTTTTTTGTGAGGTGCACTTGCATGCTCAAGGAGTCGAGACAAATCCCTACGAAGGAGATTTGCTGGCTGGGGAAAAGTGTGCTTTTCGCCCAGTTGACATTCAGACCAAGATTGTTCAGATGGCAAAGCAGCAAGCCTCTGTGTTTGTTCAATTGTGCCTCTGATTGGGCTAGTAATAGCCAATCGCCAGTCCCGTGTTTGTACAACGTGCACTTTTTTCTCTTTTGTGAGAACAACCTCTGTTTGAGTAACACACACAGAAGCACCATATTGTACAATGTCCCATTCCCGATGAACAGAAATGGGGAAGAGGGGAGAAAAACTGTGTACCTCGATTTGGGCCTTCTTCAGCTCTGGGTCATGAAAAATGTCAAGCTCTGGGCTCCTCTTCACGGGGCTGGGCATGCCAGGAATGTTTCTGCTTCCCGGCCGGGATTTTTCGTGCAGAGATAGTGGGTGGCCTACGCTTGGGCTGCAGTTTGTGTGGCTTCACAGATGGCTCAGCAGTAGCTTTGCCGGGTGCTGGCCTGAATTAGATCGGGAGTGTGCCGGGAAAGGGAAAATACTACTTCTCTTTGGCAGAAAATGTTTAATCTCTTGAGACTGCTTTTGCACCGCGATGAAGGACTCTAAAAAGCCTTCCACGACATTGACAAAGAGACTGTCAGGCAACACTGGGGTGTCGAGGAGGGTGGCTTTCTCTGCGTCACGCATCTCCATGAAAGTTAGCCAAATATGCCGGTGCAGAACCACCAGGCTGCTCATTGCTTTGCCGACGGCCTGAGCGGTAGCTCTTGTGGCTGGCAGTGCCAAGTCTGTAGTGGTGAAAAGCTCTTTGAACAGCTCTGGATCAGGGCCTTGATCATCCATTTGTTTGAGGAGCTTAGCTTGAAAAACCTGGAGCACCGACATGCTGTGGAGTGCTGAACCAGCTTGGCCCACTGTTGTGTAAGATCCTCCAGCCAGTCGACATGGCTTGGAGAGGTGGGTGTGATTTCCATCCTATGGCAGGATTATGGCAGAGGCGAGCAGTGACCGCCTGTTCCACCGGGAGAAGCATTGAGTAGCCTTATTCCCCAGCGTGGCCCACTTTAGTGAGGATGGCAGCATCTCCGACCAGAGTGCCCAAAAAGTAGGGTGCACACCAGGTCTTTGTGAGCTCCACATGGACATCAGGGAAGAATGGTGTGCTCCTCCGGTCTGCAGTCTGTTGATGAGGGCCGGTTAGCAAAAAACATTCTGGCTCTTCTGGAGGGGACCACTCAAGTCCAAGCTCTTCAACTGCTCTCTCGAGAATGCGAAGAAGCTCCTTGTCCATGGGTTGTGCACATTCTTCAAGAGGTGAAAACCTCCTCTGTGAACCACTCGCTGCAAATGACACAGCATCATCCCCATCATCAGAGCTGCCAATCGTAATGAGGCTGTGCGCCGGAGATCATCACACACATATTGCTGTAGTTGGCTGTTATAGACCTCCATCAGCAAACAATGACGCTCTCCCATCCTTATTGCACACTTTGTTATTCTTGAACTATAAGGAACTCGTCATACTGAACTGGTTGCAGTCGCCATCAGATGAATTTAAAGCAATATGTGATACACTTAATCTTTTTCAGTTAGTCGAAACACCCACTAGACTCAATTTAAAAGACAATAAAAAATCTTATCTTTACAAATGCTCCCCATAATATTCATCGGCTTCTATTTATGCAAATGATGTTAGTGATCACTGTTTTGTTGCCGTAGTTGGAGATACTAAATTACCTATGCATAAACCACGTATTATTGCTAGACAGTGTATGAGAAATGTTAGTGAACAAGGTTTTCTTTCTGACCTCGCCCAATACGAGTGGGATAGGATTTCTCTTATACCTGATGTTGAGTATGAGTGGACATATTTTTAGGATATTATCAATTATCAATAGGCATGCACCTTTTAAATTTTTTTTAGTTAAAGGCAGGGACAATTCTTGGATTTCTGCATTATTATCAGGCCTTATACATGAGCGGGATGTTGCTTGGGCAAAAGCCAGGCAATCTGATTTAACCTCTGATTGGATTTATTTTAGACAGCTCCAGAATAAATGCACATTTGCAATTAGAAAGGCTATAGCTGACTATTTTACTGTTAAAACATCAACTAATTTAAATAATCCAAAGCAATTTTGGAAGAACATTAAATCTATGGTTGGTAATAAAAAATACCTCTAATTTTCCTTCATGTATAACTACAGAGTCTAACAATATTTCTGATAAAGTGCATATGCTTAATTGTTTTAACAAGCATTTTATTGCTTCAGGGTCACTATATGAATCATGTAATGTCACTTGTTCAAACTCTGATTTTATTTATGCAGAAAGTAAACTAAAGAAGGAGGAGGTTTGTTTTGGACAGATAATGAGTTTTGATGTCCATAAAGCACTCATATCACTTGAGATAAATAAATCACCAGGCCCTGATTGTATAGAACATGTATTTTTAAAAATGGCAGCTGATATTATCTCATCTCCCTTAACTTATCTCTTTAATCTTTCATTAAAAACTAACAACATCCCAGAAATTTGGAAATCAGCTTTTGTATTTCCTTTACTGAAAGGGGGAGACCCTACTGTCTTAGATAATTATAGAACAATTTCAAAGCTTTGTGTTCTATCAAAAATACTAGAAAGTCTTATTAGTGAACAGTTGACATGTTATCTTAAAAAAATAATCTAATAATCAATCAGGATTTCGTAAAAAAACATAGTACTAAACTGCTGTTTTGAAATTTCTAAAAGATATTGTGGAATCTTTAGATAAGGGAGGTCACTGTGCATCTCTTTTTATTGATTTATCAAAGGCTTTCAACACAGTGGATCATGAAATACTGTTGCATAGACTTAAAAGTGTTGGTTTATCAAATCACGCTATATTTTGGTTTAGAAATTATTTAAGCGTAAGAATGCAACGTGTACACACAGAAGGTAAACAATCACAGTCATTAGAGATTGCTAAGGGTGTCCCCCCAAGGATCTGTGTTGGGACCCCTTTTATTTACTATTTATATAAATAGTCTTGATTAGGAATTAGAAAAAAAGGCTTTTAGGTATGCAGCTCCGTTTGACTGGAATTCTCTTCAAGTGAAACTGAAGTTACAAAACTTGGTGTCCATGGAACATTTTAAGTTTATCATTCATCAATTTGAAGATGAATCAATGACTTGTAAGTGTTTTTAGTATTGTAAATATCTGTTTTAATTTATGTAAATTAGGCTGTATATTTCTTTTTTGAATTATTTGCTGTCCGTCTTGGCCTGGACACTCCTGTAAAAGAGATTTTTAATCTCAGAGAGGTTTTTTTTGGTTAAATACAGGTTATAATAATAATAATATTGCACAGATGAGGACGTTATATCGGAAGTTCGGGAGGCTCTCAGGGCTTTTGCCAGCATGAGATCCTCCTCTAATTCTTCCACCTCAACCTTACTGCCCCGCCGTGCCTCCTCATATGTTCCCTCAGGACTTAACAACGAACATCTGAAGAGAAGAACCCGTTCACTGAGTGAATTTGATGGCAATGTGGAGAACTCTTCACTGGAACACACAGGGGAGCGGAAAGCCTCTCGGTGCAGGTGCTGAGCACAGGTGACAAGTTGTCCTGTTTGCATCTAACTGAGAAGTTCCGTCCACAGTAAGTGTATATCAACAGCAAACAGAAGGGTTCCAAGATGAATTTTCTTCCTTCAAGACTACCAACTTTGTCTTAATATTGGAACCCAAGATGAAGACAAAGTTGGTAGTCTTGAAGGAAGAAAAGTCTGAAGGAATGGTGACTGAGCACCCGCTTTTCTAGGCCAACTGCATGCCTAAAGGAGTGGGGCTCAGACACCATTGCAATCAGAAGATTGGCATGATTGAATAAGGGTTTCAACAAGATCGTCTAGAAGGACTACCCCACAGTGCTTACGGCAATATTGAGTGAACTGAATTGATAGGGAACTACATTTCTTCTACTAAATCACAAGTTACAGGAGGAAACTTTTCATACTTTTTGATGCCAACATCCCAATATGCTGAATATGTCTGACGAGGGACCCTTTACCTAAAATACTGAGGCAGCTTAATATTTTCATGTATAAAGTCTAGTATTGTTGATGTTACGCATTAATTTATTGTGATTCATTAAAAAAGAAAAGTAATGTGTTAAAAAAATTAAGTACTCTCCTACCATCAGAGCAACCTTGAATTACATTTACTTTGTGTTTTTATGAGCCACGTCAGCAGGGGCAGTTAATGCGACTCAACAAACCTCACAAGCAGCGCAGCCACAGAATGAGAGCCATAGGATGCATTCTTGACATATGGACGAAGAACAGGGATGCAGGGATCTCAAGACATAATTTTCAAAGTTTCAACTACTTTTACTTGACACAGTGTCCTAACAAATGCAGCATTTATGACACTGAAAACCAGTGAGATGCTCCAAAAGCATCCGTCTGACTCAAATTTACATAAACCGACAACGGAACATAGTGCAGACAGAATGCAAATTTGTGTCCTGTGAGAACAGGACAGATTGACAAACTCAATTGCAAAATAGATTTATGTTGACTGTAGGCTTGTTCAATAATATGGGAATAAAAAAAACATTACAGTACTGTGCAAAAGTCTTAGGCACATAAGATGTTACACAAAAGAATTTGTCTTTAGATGGCTATTTATATCTTCAGCTTTAGTGTGTCAATAGGAAACAGGGACGTCGTTAGGCCTATTTTAGGGGGGCTGAAGCTACCCCAAAATGTTCCTAAGCCCCCCTAAATGACAATAAGAACAACAATAACAATTTGATTTATCAATAACCGTATCCTCATTCATATTTAGAATTAGACGCAACAAATAATATATATCCAGCTACAAAAAATAGCAGAAAAGTCGGAAGTTGGACAGAAGTACAAAGAGTTGTTGTGCTATCAAGATGATGCACCGCACCGTCTCGTTGCATTGGTGTGAACTGTGGCAGCTTTCAGAGCATTGCAGACCGGAGCGCTGCAAGTAACTGGAGGATTCATCTCGTCTCCTCATTACTCTAGTTTGGTCTGAAGTTCAACTCGCTATGCACCTTCCCGCCCACACACACCGATACACACGCTAATGGTGAAAGGAAGATTGGTAAGTGTCGTGATACAGAGTGAAATTGTAAGTTGTTTTTAATTACCTGCTTACCTTTAGCTACGTTTTCTTGAGGTAAAGGAAAGGGGATATTTTGGTTTGCTATGTAAAACTGTAGTCTAGCTAGAGTGAACAAGCAAAATACAAGAAATGGTTAACTTAGCAAGCTAATCACAACTCTTTATTCTTTGCCAATAATATAACCTATCTCTATAATAGGCATATAAAATAATATCAATCCCCATAGAATGTTGTTGTCACTGAAAACTAAATGTCATAGGGTCCTTGTTAATGCTATTACCGTTGTATCCTTCAATTCATTGAGCAGATGAGATGGATATTCGAAGATATTTTTGCAGAGAGTAAGACAAGCAGCCACAGGAGATTGGCAGGCCAGTTGATTCTGAGGGAGCCGGTGTGATTGAGGTCAGTAATGGTCTATAGGTCTAAGGATTGTTTTGTTTTCTTCTAACAATAAGCATTTGTTGGCAGGTCTAGGCACTATGCATAGCCTACTAAATTAATTTAGTACTACTAATTTAATAACTAAATTATTTCATTATATTTATTATATATGCTAGCTATACCAGTTTAACTTTCTGCATTCATTGGCTGTGATAAATTAAATAAATACGTAGATGTTACCTAAATGTAGGCTAAAGATGAGCAAATGCCCACAGATACACATGTGAAACTAAAATGAAAGCAATCCTACATACAGTACATATATACAGTAATCATTACTCCAAATCTTTTATTCCTTCCGCCATCAGGTTATTTTATTTAGACAGTAGCCACTTTAAATAGGATCCGTATCAATAGCTTACATGATAAATTATGCAGTGATGCCTATTTTTTTCTTTTTCTTGTACTGCTATTTGTCATATTTGTTTAACTTACCAACTTTTTACCTGTCTGGCCTCTGGTTGTCTGTTTTTGGACATTTTGGATGTTGTTTCATGTGACCAATTTGCATTTCAAAGTCATGAAATTAGCATCAGGGGGCAGAAAAGGCTTCACAATCTTGCAGCCATGTCGATTGAAAATGACATTCTGAAGCACCTAAGTCACAACAGAGTGATAGACTGATTTGCCACCCTTAAAAACAGAAGGCATTTTTTGATGCTTCCGCCAATGAAGTAGACAATAAACAAAAAGTAACTGTTGACTGGTTTTGAAAATGATTTCATTCTTAATTTTCCTTTATTTGAATACTGCCTTTTTGTTGTTGATTTATATCATACATTGTATACATCATTTGGCAGAATAAATCATCTTTAATTGAGAAACGCTCAAACGTGTTGTCAAATTTCACGATGACCTTAAAATTCTGGTTCTTGGGTTAAACTGTATGCAAGCCCAACTTTTGCGGCACAAATTACACTCTGATTGAACCAATCCACAGCGCAGTTACAGTAATTAGAGTAATTAAATAGGATTCTGTGGACAACTTATCTTATATAGAGAGGAATTAGATATAGTATGCTATTACTTTATCATACATTTACATGAGCAGACAGATAGCATTTAAGTCATTGCTTATAGAATAACTCATCAGGAGCAAAGTCTGGCCTAAGTAAATTCCCCTATGCAGCTTTGATGTGTCTAAAAGCTAACATTACAGTAACTTTTCTTTAACAGAGTAGAAATGGAAGAAGAGGATATGTCTGTCACGTTTTACTTGTTAACATCTTGGTTTCTTGACTGGTTGTTGACATAAGTGTAGCTCTAGATGTGAGTGCAAAGATTTTTCATACGCAAGTTACAAATACCCTGGGGGCTAAGCCCCCCCCCCCCCCCCCTTCCAATCCTAGTGACGTCCCTGATAGGAAATATACATTTTACACTCCCAAACATTACTTTTGCAAATAGAAAGAACAGAGTGCCCTACAACAGATGTTATGGCCCCCACAAAGCCCTCCACTGAACATTGTGTCAGTCTGAGATTACATGAAGTGACAGAAGCAATTGAGACTAAATAGACAGGAGAACTGTGGCAAATTCTCCATGAAGCTTCCTATCCTTTCTGCCAACAACCAAGGAAAACCATGTCCAGGTGTACCTAGGAGAATTGGTGCTGTTTTAAAGGTTGTCACACCAAATATTGATTTATCTTTTTGTTTACTGGAATTTGTATGACATTTAGTGATAAATGAAAACTATTTATGTCATTATTTTTGAAGACATCCTTACAAACATTTTACCTAAAACGTTTGCACAGTACTGTATATTGACTTCTAAAACCACTTTTTCAATGATTGCTTTACTCGTCTGCCACAATAATTAAATAAATTTCAATATGAATTATTACATTTATTATAATTGTACATATAATAATATATTTGAAATAATTTCAATTATACATTATTTATATGCAATATTTATATTGAGGAGATCTTTCTCAGCAAATATTGATATATGCAATTAATTGCAATTATTTCGATTACATAATCACATGTCATGTAATGAATTTGATAAATAAATTGACAGCCCTAAAGACCTATTTGTAGTGTGTATAAAAATAGTAAGTGTGATATTATAAAGACAAAATATTGTTCGCAAAATGCATAATTGGCTTTTATATCGATAATGTACTACAGCTAAAGGAAATTAATAAAAAATATATATGGAAAATATACACTTTGTAATAAATTTAAGATTAATCTTAATCTAAATGAGAGGTAAACAAAAAAGACCCTTAAAACCCTTAATGCCGAAACCTAACCGATAGTGTCCAAATACAGAATGTTAAATGAAAAGCAACTACATCATTTCATGTCACGTCTATGACACATTCGTTTCACATGTCAGTTTACATGTTTAGCTGGGCTCAAATCATGGACTTCCTAATCTAAAGTCCAACATTCTGCAAGCTGATCACATTGAAATAAGTACGTAAATGTAGGTGGGTCTGTAATAAAAACATTCAAATGTGTAGTTTTTCAAATTATGCATTATAGTACAGTAAAAGTGTTTCAATATCATAACATAGCAGGGTGTGAATAATAGAGAGAAAAATAAGTATTTCTAAAATCATTATCAGCCGTTGTACTCGTGATTTGTGTGAAAGTGAATAAAACGCACAGTTGTTGTAGCGCTTCTAGTGTTTATTTCACCAGGAAACTGAGACGAAACAATGATCCAAGATGGCGGCGCGGTAGCACGCAGCGGCCACTCCGGATCCAAAATGGTGCTATTTTCGTTTAATAAGCCCAACTTTTGCGGCACATGGTCATCGGAGCAACCGGTGTTCGTGTCTACCATCGCCAAACACTACTAAGTTATAAGACTCATGCAAAAACCAAGCTGCATGATGAACTGCGGGAGGCGCTGCGCGTACTCAGCTTGCCTCGGCGTCGCCTGATGCCGGTGGCCGGGGGAGAGGACGTCGTAAGCGGTGTGCGAGGAAGCGGAAGCGCGGAAAGAGGGTGGGGGTCCATGCTAGGCTAAAAACAAACCCTAGCCGGCCGGCTCTCCCGTCTATCCTGCTCTCAAATGTTTGCTCCCTGGACAATAAACTGGACTATATCCGACTCCAGCAAGCTACGCAGCGTGAGTTTAGAGACTGCTGCGTCTTTGTTTTCACGGAGACGTGGCTCAACGACAGAGTTCCGGAAAGAAGACATTCAGCTAGACGGGCTCGCCTCGTTTCGTGCCGACAGAAATTCAGCTCTCTGCGGTAAGACTCGTGGTGGTGGCTTGTGTGTTTACATCAACACGGAATGGTGCAAGAACTCTGTGCTAGTCTCTAGCTACTGTTCATCGCTGTTTGAGCTTGTGACTGTTAGATGCAGACCTTCTTATTTACCACGGGAATTCACCACTGTTTGCATAACTGGAGTTTACATTCCCCCCAGCGCTAACACTAAGGAAGCGCTCTTTGAACTGTATGGGGCTATGAGCGAACTGCAGAACGCTCACCCCGACGGACTGTTTATTGTCGCCGGAGATTTCAACCATGCAAATCTCAAGACAGTGCTCCCTAAATTCCATCAATATGTGGACTTTGCAATGAGAGGGGCGAACGCACTTGAACTTGTTTACACGAACATCCCAGGCGCGTACCGGGCGGAGCCCCGCCCCCACCTCGGCTACTCAGACCACATCTCTGTTATACTAATTCCAGCATACAGACCGCTCGTCAGATGCACAAAACCACTTCAGAAGCAGGTGAAAACCTGGCCAGCAGGAGCCATCCCTGCTCTTCAGGACTGTTTTGAGTGTACTGACTGGCACATGTTTAGGGAGGCTGCAACATATGGCGACTCTACCAACTTGGAGGAATACACAGCATCAGTGACCAGCTACATCAGCAAGTGCATTGATGATGTCACTTTCTCCAAGACCATCACAAAACGCTCCAACCAGAAGCCGTGGATGACTGCAGAGGTGCGCACGCTGCTGAAGACCCGAGACTCCGCCTTCAGAGCAGGCAATAAGGCAGCCCTAAGAACAGCTAGGGCCAAACTGTCCCGGGCCATCAGAGAGGCAAAGCGCGTACACGCCCAGAGAATCCACAGTCACTTCGAGGACAGCGGTGACACGCTGCGCATGTGGCAGGGCATCCAGGCCATCATCAACTACAGGACAACATCCGTTGCCTGTGACAAAGATGCCTCCCTTCCAGATGCGCTGAACGACTTCTATGCTCGGTTTGAAGTGCAGAACGACGTGGTGGCGAGGAAGACCACCCCTCCTCCCAACGACCAAGTGCTCTGTCTCACCACGGCGGATGTGAGGAAAACTCTATGTAGAGTCAACCCACGGAAGGCCGCTGGACCAGACAACATTCCTGGCAGAGTGCTCAGAGGATGTGCAGACCAGCTGACAGATGTTCTTACCGACATCTTCAACATCTCTCTGAGCAGCGCCATCGTTCCAACGTGCTTCAAGGCCACCACCATCATTCCCATGCCAAAGAAGTCTTCAGTGTCCTGCCTCAATGACTACTGTCCCGTTGCACTCACACCAATCATCATGAAGTGCTTCGAGAGGCTCGTCATGAGGCACATTAAGACCCAGCTGCCCCCCTCACTGGACCCACTGCAGTTCGCGTATCGTCCAAACCATTCAACGGACGACGCCATCGCCACAACCCTCCATCTGGCCCTCACCCACCAAAAAGGACTCATATGTTCGAATGCTTTTCATAGACTTCAGCTCAGCATTCAACACATTAATTCCTCAGCACCTGATTGGAAAGCTGAACCTGCTGGGCCTGGACACCTCCCTCTGCAACTGGATCCTGGACTTCCTGACTGGGATACCTCAGTCAGTCCGGATCGGGAACAGCATCTCCACCACCACCACACTGAGCACTGGGGCCCCCAAGGGCTGTGTGCTCAGTCCACTGCTGTTCACTTTGCTGACTCACGACTGTGCAGCAATGCACAGCTCGAATCACATCATCCAGTTCGCCGATGACAAGACCGTGGTGGGTCTCATCAGGAAGAACGACGAGTCAGCATACAGAGAGGAGGTGCAGCGGCTAAAGGACTGGTGTAGAGTCAACAACCTGTCCCTGAATGTCGACAAAACAAAAGAGATGGTTGTTGACTTTAGGAGAGCACAAAGTGAACGCTCTCCCATGAACATCGACGGCTCCTCTGTGGAGATCGTCAAGAGCACCAAATTCCTTGATGTTCACCTGGCGGAGAACCTCACCTGGTCCCTCAACACCAGCTCTATTAACAAGAAAGCCCAGCAGCGTCTCTACTTTCTACGAAGGCTGAGGAAAGCACATCTCCCACCCCCCATCCTCACAACATTCTATAGAGGTACTATTGAGAGCATCCTGAGCAGCTGCATCACTGCCTGGTTTGGGACTTGCACCGGATCGGACCGCAAAGCCCTGCAGAGGATAGTGAGAACAGCTGAGAAGATCATTGGGGTCTCTCTTCCCTCCATCAAAGACATTTACATAAAACACTGTATCCGCAAAGCAACCAGCATTGTGGAGGACCCCACACACCCCTCACACAAACTCTTTAACCTCCTGCCGTCTGGCAAGAGGTACCGAAGCATTCGGGCCCTCACGGCCAGACTGTGTAACAGCTTCTTCCCCCAAGCCATCAGACTCCTCAATACTCAGAGACTGGTTTGACACACACACACATGTGTCCTGAGTTGCACTTTAATAACTGCCACTTTATAACTGTCTGCTACCTCAATAAATGCTATGTGCATAGAACACTATCACATAGTATGTTATGTTTACATTTGGCATTTAGTAACTGTCATCTTTTTTGCACTACTGTGTACTGGTCGGCGCTGCACTATCTATCACTGTGCCTATTGTCCTGTTCATTGTTAGAAATTTATTGTACTGTCCTGTACTTTTGCACACGTTTTTGCACGTGCACTTTATATAGGTATTTTATATAGGTATTTTATTTAGTCGGTGTAGTCTCATGTGGTTCTGTGTTTGTCCTATGTTATTTTATGTAGCACCATGGTCCTGGAGGAACGTTGTCTCGTTTCACTGTGTACTGTACTAACTGTATATGGTTGAAACGACAATAAAAACCACTTGACGACTTGAATTCGGCACGTAAAAGTCAGTTTGTAAAAATGTATTTACAGTAACGTTCATTCTATGAATGTTAAGGAAATAGTAACATTTTTTAAAACTAGCTCTAGTTTTATTGTTTTAAAGGACAGTTCAGTTTCTCTTCATACTCATTACTAAACTAAGGCTAAATTTAACAACAAAAAAGAGCCCAGTCTTGAGGCACTCCTGTGAGCAACGTTTGCTTTCTGAAGGGCTTGGATCTTTTACTTACTCGTTTTCACATCACAATATTCCCTTTCCCTAATCCCCCCCCCCCCCCCCCCATAAACCAGCCCAAACTGTCTACATGACGGCTTTCTCTTCGAAAGTACAAATCATTACTCTCCGTTTTGGTAAATTCTTTCCGACATGCATTCCAGCCTCGTTCTGCAGGCAGACAGGAAAAGTTGCAGGGAGCCTTTTGGGACCTGGATCAGATACTACTTCTCTTCCCTCTCAGGCCCCTGGGATCCTGCGGCTGTCTGACGAATGCTCATTTGTTTTTTCACATTTTCTCTCTGCTCCTCAACATGCTTTTCCCCCGCACTCTAAGCGCAGCTTCCAAGGTTTGCCAGCTGTTATCTAAGTGCCCTAGTTTCTGGGTGATCCAGCAAACCCTCCCCCACTAAAACTCGCTCAACCCTTCCTGTTAAACTTTCACCTTCAGTTTGCCAAAGTCTGCTGAAGGTGATGTCAGTTGTCAGCTTCAACTACTTTCTTTCGAGGGCCAGATTATCAGATAAAACTTTACATGAATGTTCCATTTGTTAATGGTTTATAAAGGGGTTAAAGACTATAATCCATTTATAAATGTATTATAAATCATTTATATATAGTTGTAACAACATGAATAAAAAGGATGAATTTCATGCAAGACTGAAGGTTTGTTCACCCAAAAATTACAATTCTGTCATAAACCTGTAATTTATTCTGTGGAACATATAAACAATTTGAAATGACTTAACACAGCTTTTTGCCACATAATGAAAGTAAATAGTGAATCAGGGCTGTCACATTAAATAAATAAATAAACAAACAAACAAACAAAAAATAAATACAAATTAAATAAATAAAGCATTTTTTTTTGCCATATACTGAAAGTGAAAAATGATCTAGGGCTGTCAAGCTACAATAAATAAATAAATAAATCCCCTTTTTTGCATATAATCAAAGTGAAAATCGACTCAGGGTTATCAAGGTAAAAAATAAATAAAATAATAATAATAAAATTAAATAAACCTCAATGTAAAGTCTGAAATGAAAAGTGGATTTTCTTTCATTTGCAGCACTCTAAATCAAACATGGTGAGACTACCGCAGGTTTTATGCCAGTATCATCAAACCTCATTGGTTCTTGCATCTTGTGACTGAATATCATGACAGGGGTTGTACTGGTTGGACTGAGGATTTTAGTTTTTTGCAGAGTGGGCCAATAGCAGGCCAATGCACATTATGAAATAAAAATAAATAAATCTATAATAAATAAAAAAATTGTGAATTAAACAAACATATTCCCTTTGTTATAAATCTTATTATTAGTGTAATTTATATTTAATTTTGTAAACAAAAAACTGCCCCAATGATGTTTTATTCCTGAAGGTTTCATACTGCCATCTATGTAATTACATAAAGAAGTTGGATCGAAGAAGTACAAGGGTGTACAGCGCCTGCAATCTCCCCTGCATGCCGCCAGAGGTCGCCTTCACCTGAGTATTAACATGTCACGAACTACATTTCCCATATCCTCCGCTCTGTTTGATTACTCTCCCACCTGCTTCATATTAACTAAGTGTATTTAAGTTCCCGGTTCTCACACATTCAGTGCAAAGTCTTGTTTGCCTGGTCTACAATTCTGAGCGTTATTACTATCATTGATTGCCCTGTGTTTGACTCCTGCATGTTCTCCGTATTCCCCAGCTTGCCTCTGTATGTTTGGATTTATTGCCTGTTTTTGAATTTGCATGGTTTGCCTTTCTGGACTGCCTACCTGTGTACCGATCACTTGCGTGCTTTTTGTTTTTGCCTTTTGTTTTGTTACTTCATTTTTACTATTTATTTGTCTTATTAAACTGCACATGGATCTTAACACCACTGCCCTGGCGTCCTCGCTACAAAGGGGGCTGTTTACACCAAATACATCCTTGCGATAGAAAAATCTAGACACAGTGCCATGAATAGAGTAGAACACAAGTCCCTCAAGACGTTTTTTTTTTTGCAGTTGAAGTTCTTCTATAAAGCTGAAGTGTGAAATTTCTGCACCACTAGCGCCATCAACAGAATTGCAAAAGTAAACTTTTTCTCTTGTCTGCCATTGATCATAGAAACAGACAGTCCAACTCACGCAATTGATTTAGTAAATTTTGTTGGACAGGCTGCTCAAAACAAACAGAGGAATTTTTATAGTTTATTTTTATAGATGCAGTATTTTAATTTTTCGAGAAAATTAACCTAAAAACCTAGTGTCACAGTTCCCCCTGACACTCCCAGCACTTTCACTCCCAGCACTTTCACTCTACGATCACTCTCCCCCGAATTCTAATCACCTGCACCTGAAACCCGTTTCCTCATCAATCAACCTCACTGCATATAAACCCCACTCTCCTGTCACTCCCTGTCTGATCTACAACTACGTTGATCACAGACTCCCTTACCTGCTTTCTCCTTGCGACGTCTTATCGTTACACTGCCAAGCTCCACGTTCCGACGTTCCTTCTACGATCTTCCTGATACTCCACTCCAGCACTCCTGTGTGCTCGGCTCCACTCTCCATTGCTCCATTGCTCCATTGCCTGGCTCCAATCATCTCCTCGCCATTCCTCCGCAATCCTCATCAGGTTCACCCCATCAAACTTGCTCTTTCAATAAACTACACCTCCGGGTTCTAACTCTATCATCGAGTCTGTGATTCTGTTACACCTAGATATTAAGCTGGGAAAGGAGAAAGAATTTTAACACAGAAAAAGACCCAATTTCCACCTGGTATTAAGATGCATTTCGGGAGATCTGATCATAAGTGGTCAGTCATCACTAAATAAAGATGGAAACAGGGTGTTTCCATCTTTCAAGTAATCGGATCACAAAAACCAATTCCACAGCATTCAAAAACACATTTGACCACATAACATTTGAGGTGTAAACGCTAACCTGTCCTTTATGCATCCCAGACAGCAGTGAAGCGCCACCCCTCACCTGTCAATCAACCACTGCGCTAAACAAGAGCTTAAACTTTGCAGGTTAAGTGCGGCTTTAAATGGAAATAACCGTCTGTACAGAAAATGTGAAAAAACAGATAGATACACAAGCTGAGTACTTCACAGATCTTCTTCAGTGTGTCTAATATCAAAATGCAGAGACACAGATGAGAACCACTAAAATCTGAAGCTCCTTTAATACAGTTATTCCACAAATGTTGCTCGAAATGTTGCGTTTGTGCTAAACTTTCAACTCCATCAGGGAGAAACAGTGCATATTTTATTTTTTTTTACATTTTCTTTGTCTTTTCTGACTTTGTTGTGCTTTAATGTCATGTAGTAACACACTGACATAGTGATTGATGTATTTCATCATGAAACAGAGAATCTCCCCTCGAAATCGGAACACAAGTGGTCATTTAAGCGACCATGTGTAATCAACCATATGTCTCGCTTGACCAGATGTGATTGGATCACCCAAAACTTATCTTAATACCAGGTGTAAATGGGGCCAAAGTAACACACATTAATCTTAGATCACATTGATCTGCCCAACTTTGTTAAAAACAACATGGAATCATGAAACCCAACATAGGTGTTTTGAGATGCATTAAAAAAAAAAAAAGGTTAGGAAAAGTTATTTATAACTTTACTCAGTGATACTGTGACACACCAAAAGGATGTACACATTTGGATAATGTTTGTATTGTTCAGTAGATATGAGAATATCTCAACAGAAATGTGATGCTTTATTGCTGTGTTACTTCTTGTGGACAATTGACTACACTGAAACCGCAGTTTTCTATTGAATGAAAATGGGACTCATATTTTGAAAGTGGACTGTGACTTTGAAAGAAGAGTTTGGGAGATCGCAGGTGAAAATAGCGATACTGCGCCTGCGCGCCTCATAACTGCTGGGGATTACGTGCAGCGGAAACCTGTTTCTCCCGTCTCTTTATTCTGTCCTGTTTTAACAGGTAGGACTGTGGAAAAATAACACAAAATATATCAGGTTGCATAAAACACGTAGATGCTTGTGTTGACATAAGTGTAAATGCTCTGATTTGTGAAAAGATGTCAAATTTGACGATGGACAGCCATTTTGCGAACTCCGGTGTGGTGCGTTCAATTAATGTAATTTACCTCAAAAAGGCTCCAGTTGAGTGTTCATTATTAATATTTTCATTTAATTTAATATCATATTTTTACTCATAATATCTATGTTTGGTTCATGAAAGTTCATATATGTACGAAGTTAATGCACTATCCCAGTCACATGGTACAAGTATTAATTTCAGTGTGCACAAATGTAATATTACATTGTTTCCTGTTATGTAAAGGAGAATATGCATATTAATGCAAAGTGGTGACGTTGTTAAAGCTCAAACCAATAAGAATTGAAGGTTAAATATGTGTATTACATAAATATTTCAGGTAATAATTGCCTTTTACAAGTTAATTCATGTAAAACTTTTATATGTGTGTAAATACATTTTGGCTTATCGTTATAGATGCAGAGAGTCAAGTTTATAGGTTTATTTGAATACCTAATGTCAATGTGAATTCTGTGAACAAGAAAATAAGTGAAAAGGAGATGTATATTGACTGTGAAAAAAACAAATGTAATAACTTTGTTTTGAAGTAACAAAAGAAAAGAAAATCCCTTTGTAGTTTATTGTTTAAAACAATGTGAAAAAAATTGTTAAATAAATATAACTGCTGGGGATTACATGCAGCGCAGACCCGTTTCTCCAGTCTCTTTATTCTTTCCTGTTTTAACAGGTTTATTCTCATCTGTCAGCCTGGCCCAATAAATGGGTGTGCAACAATACCATGATGGCATTTTATCACAACGTTAAAAAAAAGATTTGATAGTAAAGTCGTAATATTTTGCGATTAAAGTAAAAATAACGAGAATTAGGTTGAAGCATTATGTATAGAATAAAATTATAGCATTATGATATAAAATTTCGTATGAGAATAAAGTAAAAATTATTAAAATAAAGTCATAGCATTGTGAAAATAGAGTAGTGTATTAGAAGGAAAGAGAAAATATATATATTAGGCTATATAGAGCGTCATTATCGCAACAAAAGAATGGATGCAGAGCCAGCAGCTTCATTAATGCAAGAGATGGATGTGGAGGATGTAGTTAAATCATAGGCCTATTTTAGTTTAGTATTTAGCAAGAATGAAATCCTTGGTTTTTGGCTCATCAGCACAGAGTTATTAGTATCTGGACAATGCAATAGTTATGTAAGAAATGCATTTTATTCAGGAGAAAGAACCAGACATATTTGAGCAGTTCCGCTCTGCGTTGTTGATGGGTTTTCCACATGGAATGTGATTTGTGTGATTCAGCAGGGCATGAGAAGGCAGGGGGCAGCGTTCGTGATGCCGAGGCTGTAATCGCCAGGTGTTTGAGAATGCCGCCGATCTAACCTGAGGGGAGAGGAAACGGCTCTTTTCTTGACAATGTGGGGAAAAATGCTCAAGATGGCGCCGAGTATGGCTGCTGTGTCGCGGGCTCCGTCAAAACACTGCAGTTTATTGTTTGTTTTGTTTACAGTTTTGTGTTTTTTGTCTTGGATGTTGTCTGCCTTATTGTGTACGACAGACAAACACTTTTGGACATTGGTTCGGCAAACACACACCGAAAACCGGACTTCAAATGCTGACCCGAGGTTTACAAACACGCCAGCGGATCCCTTTGTCTGGGCTGCCCGGCCGCGGAAACACAGAAGGAAAAGAGGAAAAAGAGCCGGCGTTCTCATCAGAGTAAGACGGTGCGCAAATCGCCCCCCACTACCCAGTATACTACTGGCAAATGTTCAGTCTCTGTACAAAAAGCTCTGCGAGCTGAGAGCGCGGATCTCTTTCCAACGAGAGACGAGCGATTGCTGCGTTTTCTGTCTTACGGAAACCTGGATGTCCGCGAAGATTCCAGACTCGGCCATCGAACCCATGGGTTTCTCCGTGCACCGAGCGGACAGAGCGAAAGACCTCTCAGGTAAAAGCAGAGGTGGTGGTGTATGTTTTATGATCAACAAATCATGGTGTGATCAGAGGAATGTACATTTTATCAAGTCTTTCTGCTCTCCTGATCTGGAATATCTCATGCTTCTGTGTCGACCATTCTGGCTACCGAGGGAATTCACAGCGATCATTATCACTGCTGTGTACATCCCCCCACAAGCCGACACAGACCGGGCACTCAAGGAACTGTATGGGAGTATAAGTGAGCAGGAAACCGTGCACCCTGAGGCCACGTTCATTGTTGCCGGGGACTTCAACAAAGCCAACTTTAAAACAATAGCACCAAAATACCACCAACATATCAGCTTCAACACACGAGGGGACCGGGTTTTGGATCATTGCTATTCTCCTTTCCGGGATGGCTACAAACCCCTCCCCCGCCCACCATTTGGCAAATCTGACCACTCTTCCGTTCTGCTTCTGCCCGCTTACAGGCAGAAACTGAAACGGGAAGCACCCACCCTCAGAACGATCCAGTGCTGGTCGGACCAATCAGACTCTGCGCTACAGGACTGTTTTGATCATGCGGACTGGGAGATGTTCCGGTCCGCCTCCGATGACGACATCGAGGTTTATGCTGATAGCGTAACGTGTTTCATCAGGAAGTGCGTAGAGGACGTTGTTCCGACAAAAACAATACTGATCTACCCCAACCAGAAACCCTGGGATAACGGCGATGTTTGCGCGACACTTACTGCGCGGACCACCGCTTTTAATTCCGGGAACGCGGAGGAGCGTAAACAAGCCAGTTATGCCCTCCGTAACTCCATCAGTGCAGCCAAACGCCAGTACAGGCACAAAATTGAAGGACAGTTCAACACCACTGACTCTAGAAGTATGTGGCAGGGAATTAACACCATCACGGACTACAAATGGAACAAAAACTCCGCCATGAACACCGCTGCCTCTCTCCCGGACGAGCTTAATACATTTTATGCTCGTTTCGAGGACAACAACACCGCCCTCGCGGAGAGAGCACTTGCGGCCGATACTACAGAGGTTGGTTCACTCTCCATCTCTGTTGCGGATGTAACCCGATCCTTTCGACGGGTGAATATCCGCAAAGCCGCGGGTCCAGATGGCATTCCGGGCCGTGTCATCAGAGCGTGCGCGAACCAACTGGCTGGTGTTTTTACGGACATTTTCAATCTGTCCCTCTCCCTGTCTGTAGTCCCCACATGCTTCAAAACATCAACCATTGTGCCTGTACAAAAGCAATCAAAAATCACTTGCTTAAATGACTGGCGTCCTGTTGCCCTCACCCCCATCATCAGCAAATGCTTTGAGAGGTTGATCAGAGATTACATCTGCTCTGTTCTGCCCACCTCTTTGGACCCATTACAGTTTGCCTACCGCAACAACCACTCCACTGACGATGCCATTGCATCTACAATACACACTGCTCTCTCCCATCTGGAAAAAAGGAACACATATGTGAGAATGGTGTTTGTAGACTACAGCTCAGCATTCAACACCATAGTGCCCTCCAAGCTTGATGAGAAACTCCAGGCTCTGGGCTTAAACAGCTCTCTGTGCAGCTGGATCCTGGATTTCCTGTCAGGCAGACGTCAGGTGGTTAGAATGGGCAGCAACATCTCCTCATCACTGACCCTCAACTCTGGAGCCCCGCAGGGCTGTGTTCTCAGCCCACTCCTGTATTCCCTTTACACACATGACTGTGTGGCAACACATAGCTCCAATGCCATTATTAAGTTTGCTGACGATACGACGGTGGTAGGTCTGATCACTGACAATGATGAAACAGCCTACAGAGAGGAGGTGCACACTCTGACGCGCTGGTGTCAGGAGCACAACCTCTCCCTCAACGTCAGTAAAACCAAGGAGCTTGTGGTGGACTTCAGGAGGAAAGAAAGAGAACACAGCTCCATCACCATTAATGGAGCACTGGTGGAGAGAGTCAGCAGTTTCAAGTTCCTCTGTGTCCACATTAGTGGTCGACCGATATATCGGCCAATATTTGGAATTTTTTAGATATCGGCATCGGCCGATAAATATTTCCATTTGGCCGATATATTTCAAAACAGTTTGTGACAGTGCATTAGGGCTTTTTTCCACTGGCGCAAGCAGAGCGAGCATGAATGAACTGAATACGCTCACTCTGCTCCGCCCAGCACCGTATGACAAGCCACTCAGAAGTGAAGCAGACATCTGACAGACACAGTAAATGACCAATCAGCATTCGCCTTCTAACCTGACACTACATGCAGCAAAGTCTATTCAAACAGTACCGTGATATGTCAGATCCGCAGCCCAGCGGTAACTCCAGTGGGGGTCACAGATGTGATATAAACGAATTCAAACAAAACTGAAAACATTTAACAAACAGTCAAAAATCCTGTGACTGGCTGTTCCTCAGATGCGCGCGCGCTGTTCTCGGTTACGTTTAAACTAGACGCTGTTTTCCCACGGACTGAAAAGCTGGGTCGCGTGCACTCCAGATCAGTGATCGCGTGAGGTGGATGAGAAGAGAACACTGTATGGTAAGTAATAATACGTTTGAAAAAAAAAATATTCCTTAATCAGAATTAAGTTATTCACTATCTCTATCTGCTGTATTTAATTATCCATGATTGGCAACACATTCTCACACCCAACTCGTCACATATGGCCGCTTTGCCAGGACCCCTTGGCCGTTTTACCTGCAGTTTAGCGTTGTTTTGGTTAAGACTACCCTGCACGTTGAAAAATGACGCCAAAGGTATACCCAGTGCGTTAAAAAGTGACGCCAAGGGGTCCTGGCAAAGCGTCCATATGTGACGAGTTGGGTGTGAGAATGTAATAATAATAATACATTTGTAAATAATGTACAAAGTAATAATACATTTGAAAAAAAAAAAAATTTCTTAATCTGAATTAAGTTATTCACTATCTCTATCTGCTGTATTTAATTATCCATGATTGGCGTAATATTGTGTGTAGTATACCTTTTCATATGTTCCGGTCGGATTTGATGCTAATCGAGCATGCAAATACATGTGACGGCTTACAAAGTTTCAAAGAAACAAACAAGCAAAACTAAACAGACATAAATCATTATTATTTAAATATACTTAAAGTAAAACAACCTGTTTAAACTAAATAGTGTAAATAAACTATGTGAGATGTATATTTAACTATGTATTGTACATAAAATGTATGGAATTGCACATACTATTTTGTCATTAATTTATGAATATTGTTTAGATTGGTTAATTAATGATAAATGTTATTTGTAACCTGCAGTAAGCAGCAGTAATTGTTTATGAGACTGAAAAATCAAATTACCCATAACAGTTTAATCTAAAATGTTTTTTTTTTGTGTGTGTGTTTTCATTCTGCTAGATGGCTAAATGTTTAAGCAGACAAGAAGCTGCACTAAAACTTTATTTATTGAAGTTTTAACTTACCTCATTTGTTTACATTTTAATTACTTAATTAGTAAATAATATTTATGCAATATAGTTTTTGCAATTAAAAATATGTACAATAAATGTTCATTTAGTTTCACCAATATTCTTTGTCTCGCATTTACTGTATTCACATGTATTGTATCGCCCTCATATCGGCCAATCGGCCAGATTGCTTTCTCAATATCGGCATCGGCAATTAAAAATCCCATATCGGTCGACCACTAGTCCACATTACTGAGGAACTCACATGGTCCATCCACACTGAGGCCGTTGTGAAGAAGGATCACCAGCGCCTCTTCTTCCTGAGACGGCTGAGGAAGTTTGGAATGAACCACCACATCCTCACACGGTTCTACACCAGCACTGTAGAGAGCATCCTGACTGGCTGCATCACCGCCTGGTACGGCAATAGCACCGCCCACAACAGCAAAGACCTGCAAAGGGTTGTGCGAACTGCCAGAAACATCATCGGAGGTGAGCTTCCCTCCCTCCAGGATATATATAACAAACAGTGTGTGAAAAAAGCTTGGAGGATTATCAGAGACTCCAGCCACCCGAGTTATGGTCTGCTCTCACTGCTTCCATCAGGCAGGTGGTATTGCAGCATCAGGACCCGCACCAGCCGACTACATGACAGCTTCATCCCACAAGCAATAAGACTTTTGAACACACGATCAACAATCAGCACTGCACTTTATTAATCTTCATTCTGTCAAATATATTCTCCCCAATTCAATTAGTGTATATATATTTTTATATACCCTTATCTAGTGTATGTGTATTCTACATTGTGTGTATTGTGTACATTTGATATGTAAATTGTTGTGTAAGTATGTGTACATTTGTTATGTAAATTGTGTTGTGTAAATATGTTTATTGTAAAGTGGTTTATGTCTCGTCACTGTCATTACTGCAATGTTGCTCGGAACTGCACACAAGACTTTCACCTGCTGTTGCACTCGTGTACACAGTAGTGTGACAATAAAATGATTTGATTTGATTTGAACAGAAAATAATGGAACAAAAGATTTACCTCCCGGCCCTCCGGAAGGAGTGGTCTGTACACCAGCTCCTGGGTTCCTGCAGTCAGCTACATCCTCAGGTGGCCCATCTCAGGGATGCTTGGGAGCCCTTTTAGGGGTCTTGGCCACTGGGCGAGAAGCGGCTTGAGGGTTCCACTCAAGCCCGACACTCGCGGCGGCCCGGGAAAGCATGGCAGTAAGTTCAGCGTCCACCTCAGACCGGGCTGCCACACCCGAAGTCGGCCGAGTCTTCAGCATCTGACACTGCTTCGATACCTCGGGCTCCGGGAGAGACATTAGGCGGGCACTGAGGCGCGCTGCCTGTCTCATCCCAGAGGTGGACTGATGCCAGCGAGCATGCTGCGGGGTGGGAGGCCACGGGGAATTACCTGGCGGGGCCGTACCCAGTGAAGCCTGCGAAACGTCTGCAGAATCAACCACGTCAGCGTCGTACACTTAGGTAGGAGAGCCGCGCTCGTAAAGTGGCCATGGTCATGTTCTCACAGTGAGAACAGGAACCATCCACGAACGCTTCCTCAACGTGACACTGGCCCAGACATGTGAGGCAGTGTTCGTGACTGTCAGAGGCAGAGTGGTAACGACTGCATCCAGAAACTGCACAGAGACGGAACAGCATCTTTAAAAAGACTGTGCACAACTCTTTTGGAGAAAATAAACTCTTTCTCAAAGATCTGAAGGTGCTTCGGGCTCTCAAGATCGACCCCTAGTGTCCCTTAATCAACACAATGTCGAGTGAGTGACAGAAGGGGAACCTATTGTTCTCATTGAATGAAATACTTAACCTACCTTTTTGCAGTCGATTTTTATGTGGCCCATTGTACTTATCACAGAAGTTTCCTCGTGCAATGAACATTAGAGGGACAACAATTACTTTTATTAAGTAGATTAACTGATAGAGTGTTGCATTTGTGAATTAAAGGAACAGGGTACGAGTCTTGCAAGTTAATGATTGAGCAGAAAGTGTCATAGAAACACCACAATATGACATAGTTGCTTCAGTAATTATGTTTTTCTTCCCACATTTGCTTTTTATGACACTATCTGTTAGGTTTAGGTTTGGGGCTCAGGGTAGGGAGGTAGGTTTTGAAGATGTAAAAGTCAATAGAGCAATAGCCCTAAAAACCTCTAAAAAAAAATCTATTTCAAATTAACAACACACAGTGGACACTTTATCTTGGAACTGTGATACGTGTGATGAATCAAGTAATATCATTTTGCAAAAGAGAAATTCACAGTAATAAAGAGTCTTGAGAGTCTGTTCTCATAAAATAGAGAGTCTTTTTGAATGTCAAACTTCCAAATAAAGTAAATCCCTGTACCGTACAAGTACTGGCGAATAAAAAGAGATTCAAATTCAGAAGCAAACAAAACTGAGCACACAAAGAGTCTTTCTCTGATTCTCAACATTCATGCACTTTTTCACAAAAAACAAATCACTTCATAAAGCTCTGTATTCCAGCCTTTTCTCATTTTTTAATTCTGACCAAGTGACTAGTTTCCTGATCAATTGGGGCAGCTCCAATTTTGAGTCCCTGCTTTTCTATCTACAGCCTGTAGTGATTTGGAGGAGAGCCGATCGCATCCCTATTAGAGGATAAGAATACAGAAGAAGCTGCCAGCACTGATGGATCCACCTGCAGCTAAACAGCAGAACATTCATGGAGGTGAAATTGTCATTACTCCTTTTAAAAAAAACCTTCAGCATACTTCTTGTGAAGCAGGAAGTTTTCCAGCAGCATTGGTTTCCCTGCCCTGTAAGTCTCAAAGAATGTGACCATATATAATAAAAAATTATATATATATATATATTTATTTATTTATTTTTGAACTTTTACTTCATGTTATTTAGTTGATAGTTTTAGTTATAGTATCCTTTTGAATATTAAAGTTAAAAAATAAACTTTAAGCTGAAAAACTTAAATCCAACCTTAATATACATTTCAAATTTGCTGTCTTTCTGTCATGGCAACACAACCAAAAATATTGATGACTCTTATACAAAGTTTTGTCAAATTAAATTCTCTCCTTAATGAGATCATCCCTGCCCCTTAATTATTAATACCACCTCCGGCTGACCACTTTTTCAGCCGTCTTGGAACCAGAATTGTTTTTCCAATTAATTTTTTCCATAGGGATTTAATATAGCCCTTCCTAAAAGTTGTAAACCGTGAAACAAACCAACAAGCACGAGGTCAATCACAACATTACAAACTTTGATGTGGAGCAAAAAATATTTGACAATTGGACAAAAATACAGAGGCACAGACTGTATACTGAACATCTGTAATAAGGGAATGAACTACAATCCCCTGAAGCATTGGAAATGACATATTAAAATTAAAACGATAGAAAAATCTACAACTACTGATATAAATATGTTGATTATAATAGAAACAGTGTATTTTAATTTTATTGCAAAATAAAATAAAAAAAAAAGAGCAAGCTCTCCCCAGTTCAGAGCATCTCTTTTATCAGCATGGAGTTAGACTCCATCTCAATGCCAACGCGCGAGCCTGCGCAGTCGGTGCTGAACTGCCTGAGTTCATTCAGACCGGGCACAGCAGTTCAACTGAAACAATTTCAGAGGCCCCTGGGGCATATGGCAACCTCAACGAAGGTCGCACTGCTCGGGTTGATGCATATGAGACCGGGGGGGGGGGGCCCGGCTGGGTTGGCACATCAGCTGCCTAGAGTTGCTGGCTGTTCTTGCCCTGTGCAAATTTCTGCCGTTGATCCATGGCAAGCACGTGTTGATTTGCTTAGACAATACAGCGACGCGAGCGTATATAAATCACCAGAGCAGAGTTCACTCTCGTCGCATGCATGCCCGCCATCTCCTCCATTGGAGTCAGCAGTGGCTGAGGTCGCTGCAAGCCACTCATATTCCGGGCAACCTAAACACCACAGCGGACACGCTGTCATGTCAGGTAACGCATAGCGGAGAGTGGAGACTCCACCCTCAGGTGGCCTAGCTGATTTGAGCTCGGTTCGGCAGAGCACGGGTAGATCTGTTTGCCTCCCAAGATTCCACCCACTGCTGGCACACAGCTGGCCCCGGGGGCTGCGCAAATACGCATTTCCCCAGTGAGCCTACTCGGTCGAGTAACAAGTCATTCTCGTGGCCCCCCGCTAGCCCACTCGGACTTGGCTTTCGGATCTCATGCCCGTTGCGACAGCACCTCCCAGGCAAATTCCCCTGAGGAAGGACCTTCTTTCTCAGTGACGGGACACCCTTTGGCATCCGTGCCCAGACCTCTGGAACCTTCACATCTGGCCCCTGGATGGGATGCAGAAGATCTAAATGGTCTACCACCAGCCGTTGTAGACATGATCACTCAAGCCAGAGCTCCCTCTATCAGGCAACTTTATGCCCTAAAGTGGCGATTATTCTCAAATTGGTGTTATTCCCGATCCGAAGACCCACAGAGCTGCGCAGTCAGTTCAGTGCTCTCATTGCTGCAGAAGAGGCTGGAGGGACAGCTGTCCCCCTTCACCTTGAAGATTTATGTAGCCGCCATAGCGGCTCACCACAATGCCGTGGACTGGTAAGTCATTAGGGAAACACGACCTGATCATCAGGTTCCTTAGAGGAGTCCGGAGGCTGAACCCTCCTAGGCCATGCCTGATCCACACATGGGATCTTTCCGTTGTCCCCTCAGGCCTTCAGGGAGCCCTGTTTGAGCCACTTGACACAGTCGAACTAAAGGCCCTCTCCTTGAAGACGGCCCTACTGATCGTGCTCACTTCCATCAAGAGGATTGGGGACCTGCAAGCGCTCTCTGTCAGTGACACTTGCCTGGAGTTTGATCCAGCAGAATCTTATGTCATCCTGAGACCCTGTCCGGGCTACGTGCCCAAGGTTCCTATGACCCTGTTCAGGGATCAGGTAGTGAACCTGCAAGCGCTGCCCTGGGAGGAGGCCAATGGCATCTCTCAAGCAGACATCTACAGAGCAGCGAGCTGGGCAACACCCAATACCTTAGAGATTTTACAATCTCTGTGTTGAGCCAGTCTCGTCCTGTGTTTTGACAGGTCTGAACACATAGAATTCTGTAATACGGTTACAACAGCTGGCCGGGTGTATCACTTTCCCCTGAGGTGAAGACGTGCACTCTACTCCCCCAGTCGTGTCCACAAGTCACGGACCCTGGGTGACCCTGGGTGTCCTCTGGCTCTGAACTCAGCAGAGGATGTTCACAGCCAGACCCACCTCTACCCCCCAGTTGCTGTGCTTGTAGAGCTCCTCCCCGTTGAGGCAGGACCTACCACCGTGCCACTTATATGTGTGGCTGGTAAGCCCATGTGACGTATTTGCCACATGTTAACCTCCCCTGTTGGGCAGGATGTGGTCTCCGCAGGGTCTTTTTCCCCTGAAAGAATAGGATTGGAAAAGAACGCCTTCCCCGATGCGTGTTATAGCGTTAGATGGCCCCAGCCGCATCTAACACTCTATGGAGAGAAAACATAGAGAGAGAAAGGCTGTGGTTGGTTAGTTACATTGCTGCCCTCCCTCAGGGATGTGGGGAAATATATGACGTCTCTTGGGGGCATTGGGGAAGGTTACGTGCACCTGCTATTTTGTTGTGCCTCTCTTGCCTCAACACTGTACTAAGCCACTTAAATGGCTGGGACCTTACACTTGGCTCTGAACAGACACATGCTTGCTTCCTTTTATACCCGTATATCCGGGGGAGGGGCATGCATATTCTGTTTGGTAATTCTCATTGGCCTTTTCTCAAACATAAGAGGTAACCGAGGCTCTCAAGTGAGACCCCTTGTGTCACTACATCAACACAACGTCTCGTTCCTTCTATCAGGGAACGGAGGTTACAACAGTAACCAAGACGTTTTCCTGGATGTTATTTGTGTCTCAGATTGGACTTCAGATAAGTGTTTTCTACGAGTGCTGTTTATATTGAAAAAGAGACTTTCCTAGTTTGATTCCTTACTATTTATTTCTCGATTTTCCTAGAATATTCACTCTCAAACTTCAAAATTATATTTTGGAACTCTACATTTATTCCTACCTGCATTGAGAAACATGTTATGTTCAGTTCTCCATTTCAGTTGTGGGCAAAGAGACTAAGTTTATACCTAGCTTGAGTATGCATTTCTGTTGAATTTCATTCCTCATTTGAGATTTTCATTATCCCTGCTTCTGAAGAAATGTGGTAATTACCAGTGATTCTTACCTGTCCTGAGTTCTGTTCTAATCCAAGGAGATGTTGATGATACTAACCAGTGAATACTTACCTGTCATGAGTTTTGGTTTATGTCTTCACCCACTGGTTCCTGAAATTGGTTCCAACCCACTGGTTATGGTGGGGACCCCCCATAAGACTTGATTCAATTCAAGCACTGATGCTAACATGGCTGCCCCCATGGTTTCGCCTCTGCCCCATGTAGAATAAAATTTTTAAAAGCTTACTGATATGATTAGAGTCCTCATCTCATGTGAGCTGTCATGATTAGATACAGTATGTTTCAATATTACTTTTAATTTATTCAGGAGTAAAAAAAAATTTTTAAAAAGGAAAAAAATTACTGAGTGCACCTTTAACTGATGTATGTATGTATGTATGTATGTATGTGTGTGTGTGTGTGTGTGTGTGTGTGTATATATATATATATATATATATATATATATATATATACAGGTGCTGGTTATATAATTAGAATATCATCAAACAGTTGATTTATTTCAGTAATTCCATTCAAAAAGTGAAACTTGTATAATGTATACATTCATTCAACACAGACTGATATATTTCAAGTGTTCATTCCTTTTAATTTTGATGATTATAACTGACAACTAATGAAAACCCCAAAAATCAGTATCTCAGAAAATTAGAATATTGTGAAAAGGTTCAATATTGAAGACACCTGGTGCCACACTCTAATCAGCTAATTAACTCAAAACACCTGCAAAGGCCTTTAAATGGTCTCTCATTCTAGTTCTGTAGGCTACACAATCATGGGGAAGACTGCTGACTTGACAGCTGTCCAAAAGACGACCATAGACATCTTGCACATGGAGGGCAAGACACAAAAGGTCATTGCTAAAGAGGCTGGCTATTCACAGAGCTCTGTGTCCAAGCACATTAATAGAGAGGCGAAGGGAAGAAAAAGATGTGGTAGAAAAAAATTGTACAAGCAATAGGGATAACCACACCCTGGAGATGATTGTGAAACAAAACCCATTCAAAAATGTGGGGGAGATTCACAAAGAGTGGACTGCAGCTGGAGTCAGTGCTTCAAGAACCACCACGCACAGACGTATGCAAGACATGGGTTTCAGCTGTCGCATTCCTTGTGTCAAGCCACTCTTGAACAAGACACAGCGTCAGAAGCGTCTCGCCTGGGCTAAAGACAAAAACTGCTGCTGAGTGGTCCAAAGTTATTGTCATGTTCTCTGTTGTCTTTTGTTTTTGTGCTTTTATGTTGAAGTTTCCTGTTTAGTTCCTGTTTCCTGTTTGGTTTTGGTAGTCCTTTGTAGTTGTCATGTTCTCTGTTATCTTTTGTTTTGTGCTTTTATGTTGAAGTTTCCTGTTCAGTTCCTGTTTCCTGTTTGGTTTTTGTAGTCCTTTTGTAGTTCTGTTTTTTGATTGGTTTTCCCCTGATTGTTTCTCATGCCCTGATTGTTTCCCCAGGTGTTTCTAGTTTTCCCTTGTGTATTTAAGCCCTTGTTTCCGTCCTGTCCAGTTGTCTGTTATTTCACGTTTTTGTTTTGCACTACTTCCCCTGTGGATTTTGTTATTCTTAGTGTTCTGGTTTTTTGGCTTCAATAAATGCTGCACATAGATCCTCTCCCGTTTCTGATCCTTACAGTTATGTTCTCTGATGAAAGTAAATTTTGCATTTCCTTTGGAAATCAAGGTCCCAGAGTCTGGAGGAAGAGAGGAGAGGCACAGAATCCACGTTGCTTGAAGTCCAGTGTAAAGTTTCCACAGTCAGTGATGGTTTGGGGTGCCATGTCATCTGCTGGTGTTGGTCCACTGTGTTTTCTGAGGTCCAAGGTTAATGCAGCTGTCTACCAGGAAGTTTTAGAGCACTTCATGCTTCCTGCTGCTAACCAATTTTATGGAGATGCAGATTTCATTTTCCAACAGGACTTGGCACCTGCACACAGTGCCAAAGCTACCAGTACCTGGTTTAAGGACCATGGTATCCCTGTTCTTAATTGGCCAGCAAACTCGCCTGACCTTAACCCTATAGAAAATCTATGGGGTATTGTGAAGAGGAAGATGCGATTTACGCCAGACCCAACAATGCAGAAGAGCTGAAGGCCACTATCAGAGCAACCTGGGCTCTCATAACACCTGAGCAGTGCCACAGACTGATCGAGTCCATGCCACGTCGCATTGCTGCAGTAATTCAGGCAAAAGGAGCCCCAACTAAGTATTGAGTGCTGTACATGCTCATACTTCTCAGGACTGCCGCATACCTTGTTGATGCTAGAGGTCAGAGGAGAATGGGCTGACTGATTCAAGCTGATAGAAGAGCAACTTTGACTGAAATAACCACTCGTTACAACCGAGGTATGCAGCAAAGCATTTGTGAAGCCACAACACACACAACCTTGAGGCAGATGGGCTACAACAGCAGAAGACCCCACCGGGTACCACTCATCTCCACTACAAATAGGAAAAAGAGGCTACAATTTGCAAGAGCTCGCCAAAATTGGACGGTTGAAGACTGCAAAAATGTTGCCTGGTCTGATGAGTCTCGATTTCTGTTGAGACATTCAGATGGTAGAGTCAGAATTTGGCGTAAACAGAATGAGAACATGGATCCATCATGCCTTGTTACCACTGTGCAGGCTGGTGGTGGTGGTGTAATGGTGTGGGGGATGTTTTCTTGGCACACTTTAGGCCCCTTAGTGCCAATTGGGCATCGTTTAAATGCCACGGCCTACCTGAGCATTGTTTCTGACCATGTCCATCCCTTTATGGCCACCATGTACCCATCCTCTGATGGCTACTTCCAGCAGGATAATGCACCATGTCACAAAGCTCGAATGATTTCAAATTGGTTTCTTGAACATGACAATGAGTTCACTGTACTAAAATGGCCCCCACAGTCACCAGATCTCAACCCAATAGAGCATCTTTGGGATGTGGTGGAACGGGAGCATCGTGCCCTGGATGTGCATCCCACAAATCTCCATCAACTGCAAGATGCTATCCTATCAATATGGGCCAACATTTCTAAAGAATGCTTTCAGCACCTTGTTGAATCAATGCTACGTAGAATTAAGGCAGTTCTGAAGGCGAAAGGGGGTCAAACACAGTATTAGTATGGTGTTCCTAATAATCCTTTAGGTGAGAGTGTGTATGTGTGTATATATATATATATATATATATATATATAGAAAAATGTTTTTATGAAATTAATTGCACATTTTTCTGTGATTAATTGCAATTAATCATGATTAGATTATGGTACATGATACATTACAACAAACATTTAAAAATAATCATAAATGGAGTATATTTAATTTATACTTAGTCTCAATGAATTGCAAGAAATTGATTAGTCATCATTTAATTATTTTAAATGAGTGCATGTTAAAATGTAAATAAAAAAATATAGACACATTAAGATCTTTGGACTCCTGTGTTCACATTGTCAGATGCCAAGTGCTGTTTGATACCTGTTTGGAGCACCATTGGCCTTTAGCCCTGTAGTTATGACCTCGAAGGAACATGGCATTTAAAGACATCTGAGATAGGACTGTAAGTTATACATCATCTGGATTATCTGCAATGCCTCAAATATGTAGGTCATTAAAAAATGCAGTGTGGAGATCTACAACATGTGCTTAATCTGTCAGCGTGTCAAAGAGTGATGTTGATTTTATGAGGATCATAATGCATGAGGTAATATGACACGTTAACTCTGATTTTGAATCAGTCATATGGATATAAGCCAATCAACCCTGCAACTACAAAAAAAGAGAAAGGAAAAATCCATGTCAGAAATAGTGCACATAATACATACATTCCATGCTCTGCTATCAACAGTCCTCAATGAGAAATGAAGTTATTCCTGTAAATAGGGTGTATTCCTTCATTGTCTGCGTAAATGCCACACTGGAGAGGACATTTCAGTTTTTAGAACTCCTTAGTACTCCTTGCTTAAAGTAATACAAAACCCTAAAATGAAAATTATGTAATTGTTTGTAAAAAAATTTGGAGCTATGAACTGTCGTTGAATGGCAAAGACCTATAATATTCTTTCACATTTCTTTTTTGTGCTCCACAGAAAAAATATCAGCATACAGGTTTGAAATGACATCAGGTGAGTAATTAATGACAGAATTTTCACTTTTAGATGAATTGTTCCTTCAACTGGTAAACAAGGCAAAAATAATGTATTGCGGATCTTGATCACATCCTCAGCCTCAACATTTAGATGCTGTATATGACGTTATGTCAACATGTGAATTATGGTGTGGCAGTCCAGAGGTCTGGGATTTGTGCTTTGGAGTCTAATATTGTATGTATTGCCAAGGTTTAAATATTTTCTGTACATCTGCCCCACAAACATGGCACAGACAGTAATTACTGTATAAAGATGTATCTAAAGCTCTGCGAATGGTGCGTTTTGAGTAATGATTGAATGCTTCAGCATTTGCATTCAATCCCTGCGGGTGTACATTTTTCTGTATTTCATTGCTCAGTGTTGTTTTGTGGCTGTGGGGTGCTGCACAACTCACCAGAAGATGCTGCTATTGCTCTGTTTTGTATTTGCAATCTTCTGTCCAAATCCAATTTGTCCTGTTTCCTTGAAACAGAAAAAAGGAATTTGGTGCATCAAGAGGTTCAGTATTTCACATCAAAGACCTTGCTGACTGTTTGTTTTAGTTGCTTATATTGTGGAATAGAGGGCAACTTAATGTGAAATTGTAACCGAGTATAAGTTGTTGGAAATTTATTAACAACTGACTGAAATAGAAGCTTAAAAGAGAAGCATTTAACACATTTTACACTATGCTTAGCCCTAGGTTATCATCTTTATATCCCTGGGCTAAGGCCACTTTTACCCTGGATAAAGCAACACTTTTGAGTAATTTTGAAAGAGGGTTAGCACCTCTTTTAACCCTGTGTTACTGTATGAAACTGTATGCTGTTCTGTATCCTCTAGAGCAGATTTAGTACAGCATGTACAGCCAAAGGTATAGAGTGTGAAACAATCCAGCACTCACTCTAAAAAATGTTTCATTTTTTTCAGCCCAAATGCTGGGTTAGATTAGCCAAACGTGTGTTCTGTCCTGTACCATGTTTAAACAGCATCAGAGTCTGGGGGTTGTGATGATTTCCAAACCAATTAAACCCAGTATTTTTTAAATATATATACTGATTCCTAGATTAGTGAGGAACCTTTTCAATAGGATTTTTGCACATTTTTCATACACCAGGCAGATGTTTATATTCTGAAATAAAAATGTTTTTATGTATTTTTTTTAAATGGATACAATTTCTAGTATAATTATCATCTTGACAAAAAGAAGGGTTTATTGAATATCTACTGGAAGAGAGTAGTACCACTACTGACATATAGGTGGTGCTTTTCAGATGAAATTCTATATTAAAATGCTTGTGTTCAGTGTGAAAAACAAGCCTATGGCAATTATCATGTTTACAATCAAAAGGTACATGTACTGTACATTCACTGTTCTCTAACAGATCTTTATTTAGCAAAACGGTTGTTTGGAATTTTCTCTAAAACAGAAGCGTAAAGATGACTTAAAACAGTCAGAGACAGATAGACAAGCAGTAAATAATATGCAAATAAGTATGGTACCATTTACCAGGTGTAAGTGTTCAGTGTGAAATCTCATCAAGTGAAACTTGAAACTAAATTCCCTGGATTACATTCACTCATGGTTTAGAAAAGCCATGGTTTAAGAATTTCAAGTGTCAAAACCCTATATAATCTTCCAGAAATTGTCCTCATTTACCCTTTCTTAAGGGACACCCAGGGTAAAGCTGGACACCTTAGGGCAACACGTGGGGAAAAAAAGCTGTTTGAGGAAGGTTGGGTATGCAGGAATCAGTCATGGATAGTCAGGCAAACATCAGTCATGCATGCAAAGCAGTCATAGAGGAGAATGCAGGTAGTCAGGTGTGCTGTTCCTGGGGGAGGATGTAGAAAAGAGGGTTACTGAGAGAGATGAAGCTGCGTTGGAGTGTCTCCAACAATACTGACAATACTACATTCACCCAGAAGACCACCATCATTAGAAGTGCTCTTCCCCTCCGAGCCTCGTTTTCTAATTGTAATCTGTATTACCAAAAGCTTTAGTCAGTTCTGACAATGGGCTAATGATCCGATAAGAAATTAGTAATGAGCCTGGCAGTTGTGACTCCCTTCTGTTTTGAGTGCTGTAAGCTGGTTTATGGGAATTCTGTTCTTGACGAGTTCTTGCAAGTTGAGAATTACTCTCAGTGGGTGCGAGAGGCTAAATTATTTATATGTTGCACAAAAAGACAGAAATCTTCCATTTTCTCAGTATTTAATTCCTAGAGTTGTAAAGCATACAGGTGCTCAGTTATTATAAGGATCCAGATGTGTAATTATATTATACCTGTGGCTTCTGTGACATCAAATGTGTATGTTTACTAAACTGCACTCTCAGAGAAAAACTATACATTTTAAGGTACAAGGCTCGCTACCCTTCAAGGGGACTTTTTTTTGTACCCCTAGTTAGAAGATTTTAACTTATTTTGGGTACATGATTTTACCCTAAGGACTTATTGTGTACCTTTTAAAGGAATCTTTATATATTTTGTTCCTCTGGGAGCAAAAAAAATAAAATAATTTAATACAAAATACCTTCACAGCTATGGATACCTGTACTCAAATCATAAAGGCTGTCACCCCAGTGACAGCCTTTATGCCTAAAAAGTATGGTTTAGTACTCGTTTCTGAGACTGTGTGGGAGTACATCATGGATACAACAACAGTGAATATTCATTTGCTCTTATTTCAACAATGTGCTCCTCCCTCTCTTCCTCGTCCTCTCCTGACCCACATTGTCCCGAGTACATTGCACAGCTGTTGTAATTTGTTGTAATGTCTTGGCAGCAGAACACCTGAGGTTATCGCTCCACAAATAATCCAAGGTTTACCATCTCTCTCCCAATGCCAGCTGTAAAAGGCTCAGGTGGTGGAAAGCCTGCATTTTTGCAGCTCACCTGTGACTGTTCGGAACGCCAGCATCACTTCATAAATCACACAAACTTCACAAACTCCAGCAGAATGAGATGTCTCAACTGTGAATGTCATCAGGAGGGATTGGTTGAATGTTTCAGGCTGCCTTATCCACTTTCAAACACAATCTCTCATGCCACGAGGTTCTAAGGAACATTTTGACGTTTCGAGAGTAATAACCGCATGGAGAAAGTTAGAGTAAGAGAAGAGTTGTGCGCCCTTAATTGCAATCTTCCTGCCAAACTAGTCAAACCCGGGAAGAAGGCTGCTGGCTATCACTCCCACCAGATAATGATCCACCACTGATTGCGCTTTAAGTGTCAGACTTCAAAATAATTGGCTGGAATTGCTGTAAAAGTAGGTGAGCAAATAAATAGCACCTTGGAGCAATTTGTCATCCTTATTTTGGCCCAGGTTGCTATGGAAATACGCCCCAGGCCCCAAGGGACCAATAAGATGCAGTGTCAGGGCACAAGAAGGAATTAGCAATATGAGAGCAACAAAAAGCATTTTGTCCTCTAAAATTTCAGAAAGAGTCGAGCTTTTCCCCCTTCTGTGAGTTAAAGATGTGAACTGATAATGGATAAGTGAATGGGCTAAATGCCAATGGCTGTTGTGACGTACTTCCGCTGAAATGTCAGCCACCACGAATACTTCCGGTTAGCCTAAGCGTCGACTTGTTTTGGTAGCTGCTTCTAGTTGAAATCATCTAGTTGAAATCGTCAAAGTTTAAATACCAGAGAGTGTGTGGTACTACTGCCGAACACTGCTGTGTGCCACAGTGCCAGGCATCCGGAAAGTACAATTCTGTACTTAGTTTTTTTACTTTTCCTGCTGATGAGGAGCTGAGGTGTAAGTGGATCGTCAATATACGCCGGGACAAATTCACCTTGACGCCTCACACCCGGGTATGTAGCCGGCACTTCAGAACGGAAGACATCCGTGAACCAGCATTAGAAACAGGTCGTTGGCTGTTAAAAAAGGGTGTTGTTCCGGTTTTATTTGAGTGGAACAACTTCTCCCTTCCACCTACAAGACCGGGGGTTTGGGAGAGAAGGGAAAGACCACCGCCGCCAGAGGATGACTGGGAGGATACACCGGACCACGGAACATTCGGTGTCCCTATGCAACACGACTATGCGTCGAAACCGGAAGCTGCAGTTGTTGATTTGGTGTTGGAGGAAAATGCGTCTCTCCGGGAGGAAAATCGCCTGTTACGCCAACAGATCGAGGGCCTTACACTGAGGCAGCGGTTCGGCATTCATCGTTTTGCTGCCTCGGACAAGGATATCAGGTTCTTTACAAGGTACGTCTAGACAGGTAGGCTTAGGCTAACGTGTGTGTGTGTGTGTGTGTGTGTGTGTGTGTGTGTGTGTGTGTGTGGGAGAGAGAGAGATTAAGCACTGAGTCAGGAGCACACATCCCCCCCCCCAAATTTTTTTTATCTAGTATTTTTTTTTACGTCATTACACCGTTTAGAGCATAAAAACAAATGAAAAATTATGTTTTATTCATATTTTATGCCATGTCCTCTGTAGAGAACACCAGGTTGTTTAAAAAAAATCTAATGACATGAAATTACATGCATAGGTAAAACAATTTTTTTTTATTTTTATTCACCAATCAATTTCTAGGTTTCAGGACTTTTTTTTAACCAAACTTTGTTTAAAAATAATTCTCAACTATGTTATGAAAGACATAATGGAATTGATTGATATATGATTTTCCATTGCAACATTTTTCATCCCAAAAAAGTGTAATAATGGGAGTATTGATTGGCAACATTTTCATAATAATATCAAATAATTATAACTTATTTCCCTATTCATTGTTCTGTCTCCCAAAATGCCTGAAAAACAATGTGCCTTAGTGTTTTCAATTTTGAACAGATACATTTAAAGTTATGTGTGTACATTTTTTGTAGTTAATTATGAACCGTTATTAATAGTGTATCTGTATTCCATTTCTTTAGGTTTGCATCATATGCGTTTCACTGATGCGTTTCTGGGGCTTGATTGCGAACTCACTACCATCCATGGTCAGTGTTCGACAAGCACAAAGAGGAGCTCTCACAGAGTCAAATGCTACAACCCATTCCCTGCAGCCCATTGACGAGTTTTTCCTATTTTTGAATTACCTTGCCCTCGGGTCCAAGCAACGAGACCTTGCTGACCGGTATGGTATCCATCAGTCAACGGTCAGCAGAATCATTACAACATGGAGCAACTTCCTGTTCACAGTACTCGGCTCAGTGAGGATCTGGATACCCCAAGAGGAGATACAGAGAAAACTGCCTGCAGACTTTAAGGACTACCCTGACACCACAGTCATCCTTGACTGCACTGAGCTGAGGTGTCAATGCCCATCTTCCCCTCTCCTCCAGAGTGAGGTATTTTCCTCCTACAAGTCCCACTGCACTCTGAAGGGGCTCATTGGGATCGCGCCACATGGGCCAGTGACATTTGTCTCTGCGCTGTATGCTGGGTCTATCAGCGACAAACAGATTACCCTTGAATCTGGTGTCCTCAATCTGCTCAAACCTGGGATGGCTGTCATGGTAGACAGAGGTTTCCTCATTAATGACATTGTGCCTTGCAAGGTTTACAGGCCAGCCTTCCTCTCTGGCAGGCCTCAAATGTCTGCATCTGAGGTTAGGGATACCCAGGCCATAGCACGTCTAAGGGTGCATGTGGAGCGCTTCATTCGCCGGGTCAAAGAGCACAAGTTTTTCGATTCTGTGACTCCCCTACGGATTTTTGGGAGCATCAACCAACTGTACACGGTGGCTTGTCTCCTTACAAACTATGAAAATGGGCCACTGTTAAAGGCCTGGGCAAAGAAGCCTGAGATCTGAGGATTTCCAACATGCAACCACACTGTATATTTATACACTTTCATAAAGTCACTGCATATCAGTCTTTCAGCCAGACGACCTTCAACAAGGCATTGCACATAACATACATAAAAACTGTATTATATGTGCAGTGCACTGATGAGGGATGTCTGAGTAAAAGCTTGATATGCAGTGCCTTTATGAAAGATTTATGAAAGCTTAGTGATATTAAAAATAATTGTTAGTAATTTTTACTAATTTTTACTTCCTGTCTCTTACCTTTTAAAACTAAATTTAAGCCGTACAAAACACCAAAATGCTTAGATTTATCAAGTCATTTATTACTTACCCTAAGCATTACATCACAATCAAAAACATTACATCGCAATCAAAAACATTTACTGGTAGCTGATAGGACAGCACACTTCCCTCCTGCACCAGACCGAACATGGACTCAATCAGAGGTACATCACTGGAGATAGCCATCGCTGTGATCATGGGAGCTTCGTCTGCACTAAGTCCATGGTACGCCTCCTGAACTTTCAGAGTGGAGATGTCTGGCAGAGGGCAGCTAACTCCTTTATACAAGTTGCTTCTGTGGAAAAAAGACAAACAAATGTGTTAGAATTAAGAAGTACATGTGCAAAGGCAATGAGTTTTGTGCGTGTGACAAATCGCAAATGTATATATATATATCGCAATAAGAATATCGCAACGGCTTGCAATAACTGCGGTCATGAACAAAAGACAAAGAGAAAATCACTCACTGCTCTTGGCTGAATAAATTTTGTAGCTTTAATAAGAATCAGTATATATTTAATTCATACAGTGAAAACTAAGCAGTGTTTTATTTTTACATTTGATTATTCAGTTTCTGTTATTAAATAAACCTAATGTAGGATAACCTAAACCCAGTGGTTTACACTGATGTTAAAATAACACTTCTTATGCTACTGTAAAACACTGATGTTCACTTTCAGAAGTTGTAGGGATGTTTTCTTGTCACAAAAATAATGTGCAACATGTAGGTTATATAATTTTTTATATATTTTCAAGATAAGTTAAGTTTATTTTACACACTTTAAGCATTATCGTATTGCATATCGAATATCGATGTATAAATATATAGTTTATATAAAATAATGTTCATAAATAAATTTCCTAAACTTAAACCTCTAACTTTTTTTTGGTTTCACTTTTTATTTTTATTTTTTTTATTTTAAATGAGACCACACTTAAGTCTCAAGCTTTATTTTTTTTTTTTGACAGACATTTTTGTCCACCATGGACCTATGTGTAACTTTTTTTAATTGATGCACAAGGGTTGAGCAAATAAGTACTTCTGAGGGTGCGTAAATGTATGTGTGCAAATGGATTTGTTGTGTGTGTTTAGTATAGACAACAACACATACCTGATTCCTTCTGCAAGTCTCCTTTCTTTTGGTCTGGCTGATATAATGACCATGTCATTAACTGGACCAGGTTTAATACCCTGCAACGAAATAAAAACATGTTTGAGAAACATTCAAGAGATATCCATACATAAAATTAAATTGTATTCATATTTCACATGATATCTCAGGTACCATATGATTCATATAGTGCAATGATGGTGTTTATCTGGATCTAATTCACAGCAATGATATGACTATGAAAAAAGGAACCTGTTTCTTCTGAACCTGAACTGAACCTGCACTGAACCTGCAGGATGACTTTCCCTTACACTCAGACAGTGAGGCTTCTGGCTTTTCCTCATAGATCTGAAGCACTCAGACCTAACCGTGACCTCTCCTGACTCCTTGTTTGAAACTGTGATTAACATAGAGGTTAGGGTATTGCATTTCAGAAACACAAAATATTCATGATGTTAACCTATCACTCTGCTAACTTTGTTAACGTTGCTTCCTCACTGTGCTAACTTTGGCTGGTAAAGAGCCAATGAGCTAACGTTAGCATGTATCGTTTTTGGTAAACTCAAAACAGAGGCTTGTTAACTTACCTTCGTAGTTGTTTATGTAGCTGGACACATACAATTTAAAACCTTTGTCCTTTTTTGATGTTGGTGTCTTCGATGTGGCCTGGATGATCCGATGTACATCGTTTGCCGTTATACTCGGCAGGTCCTGCAGCGATCGCATAAAAAACGACATAGCTACAGCTTACGTTACCGTGGACCGGAAGTAGTGAAGCTGGCTGAAGAATCCGGAAGCAATTGAACGGAAGTGCGCGGCATTAAGCCCATTGAGTATGCCACAGTCCACAGATTACATATCCCTCGCTTGGCACTGTTCACTATCCATAAAAACTATGACTCCTTCATGCCGCCTCCAATCTGAGTCAGAGTATGAATCTGGAGAACTTGCTCTTAAATGGGTTGTCATGTTGCAAGTCTGAGTCTCACTTTGTGTTGTGGTGGCTATAACGCAAGTGACTTGATGAATCTGACCTGACAAATCTAGGTCACTTAGACCCAGTCGTAAATTTACAGGGAGCTAATGCTGCTGGCATGGACCCTGATTATTTCTCTCTACAGTACTTAGACGTATGGGGGAGCTGCAGGGAAGCCAAAAAGAATGCTTGGTGCAGTACAGAGTCCATTGAGAAACTTTTGAAGTCTTGTTATACAGTCCTTGGCTAATAATACAAATTGACACACTGCCTTCCGTGTCTAATTTAGTGAGAAATGTTGATATTGTGATCATCAGTAATGTCATACCAGACTCTAACAAATCTATGAATTTAAACCTCTTTTAGACTGTAAAGTTCCATCCATAAAAATTTATAATTTAGTTTCAAGCAGAGTTCAAAAGTCTCCAATTGAATCAGCAAGTTGTACAGCAAAAGTCAGCTGAAAAACAAACTTTCCAGTATTAGCCAAGACATCCCATATGGTGAAATGCTTGGGGGGAACACTGACCTGTCCAACCCCTTGTCCAACACTCACGCAGAACTGCATAGAAAGCACACTTGCCATGAGTTAAACTGAATGAAATCACCTGAGCCTCAAAGCACTTTTTGTTTATTGTATTTTAGCATTTATTTTAACCAAACTTCATGTAGTCTCTTACAAAAAATCTAGAGCTTCTGCAAATTTGACGCAAACTTGCCGCCAATTCACCACTCAAGTGAAAATGAATGAGGTGCAAATTTACCTCAAGTTTGCAACAAGTTTGCGGCAACTCTAGATTTTTTTGTAAGGGGTACTGAGGTGGTTTGCAACAAGTAAATGTTCCTCTTCTCTTCTTGTCAAGTGATGTATCGATGTACTCTAATTCCCTATGCCATCTGCTGTGCCTTTCAAACTGAGTTACCTGTAAACGCTTCTTTTGGATTGGATTTTAAAAAGATGCCTAAATACCCTGTGAATTCCACTTTGCAGGGAACTATCGATCGATTGGAACACACCTACTGTTTTCAAACAAAAAATCTCCCACCATCTTCCATTGGTTGTACAAACAGATAGTCCCGCCTCAAATTCAGATCATTAGTTGAGGCAATGCCTTACTTAAATAGTAGGAGACTCTGAATATTAAGCTGCTGTATAAAGGATACATGAATGTTAAAATTTACAAAACATTACATCAAAAGTAGCTTACGATGGTATAAAGATGCTGAATTAAATTTCTTAGGATGTTCAAATTTGTTCTCAAAAATAGGAGTTAAAACTTGTAAACAAAGACTGTGATGCAGCATAGTTGTTTGTTGCAAGGTTAAGCAGTGATACAGTCAGTTACACCATTGTTCGTCTCTAAAGTCTGTGGAAACACAGGCCCGTTCTGACTGAGAAAGATTTGCAGATCCCAAAGGAGCATCAGCTCCATTTCACTGGAAAAGAGGTAATGGAGCTAAAATAGAGATTTGTAAGAACACAATTATTGGCTTTCAGTGGAAAGGCTGTCAATAAGAGGTCACCAGCGAGTCGAGTTTTCTCTAGCAACTATTTTTTTTTCGTGGTTATGACAGGATCTATACACATAAAGAGTTCTTGCACCAGTGATCAATAGGACAAAAATCTCTCCAGCCAGCAAATTAATCCTGCTGTACATCCAATCTTTTGATTTAATCTGATAAAAGGACTGGTGCTTGTTTTGTATTAATTCATGTGTTGTTAAGAATTAAATAAATACGGGTTCACAATAGGCTTCAAAAACATATCTTTCAAATGTTTTCAGATTATTCCTTCATTTAGCACCCAATGATCACATTTACAAGCTTGGCAATACTTGAATAATTGAACAACTTGAGTGACTGTGCGATTAACTTTGGGTTATATTACAATAGGTGTCTGTATTGTGTAGTGGAAGGGCTGTGGCACTGAATTTCATTTGCCATCTTTCATATTTAGCCAGTATTTTCATGGAACAATAAAGGAGGCATGGATGTTAACAAGAATGCCCTTAGTATTTAAAACTCTGCCAGCTGAATTGATAAAGGAGTAATATTTCATTTTTGTCATTATGAAAAGCAAACAGGAAGTCTTTGCTCTCATGTTTGGCCATGAAATTGAATGTGATTGGACTTAGCTGTTATAATTTTTTACACAGTGCCAAAATGTATCTAATGCTTTGATTTGCAAATGGCTAGTGAGCAGAGGTGGGTAGTAACTTGTTACATTTACTCTGTTACATTTACTTGAGTAACATTTTAGGGAAAATGTTACTTTTAGAGTAGGTTTAAAAGTGCGTACTTTTTACTCTCACTCAAGTAAATTTCTGATTATTATTTTTTTTTAACTTATAATTCTTTACAATGTGTGGTGTTACTGTCGTTACATTACTGGGTTTAATTTGAATTAATGTGTAATTTATTGAGAGATTATTGAATGGGACTTTTATGAGAGCGGAAGTTCACAGCTGTGCACGATGAGACGCTCCTACTTGAGTGATGAGACTGTCACTAAAGTCATCAGTGCAGCAGCATCAAACTCTTCAAAGTGAAACACATTCTGCAGTGAAAAAAAGAATAGTTCCGTTGTGCAATGCCTTCTTTTAACACCAAGACAAGCTGATATTTCAAGATTAAAGTCACAGCTCCAACTTCAGGCACCACACTGAGGTACGTTTTGGCTCTAATTCTAACACAGGCTTTTCTGTGTAATGTGATGGTAATTTTCAGGGTGATTCTGTAACTGGGCTCTTATGACATCAGTTTTTAAGTGTACATTTTTAAATCGGTGCAGCAATATATCAGTGTGCTTTGTCTCAAATGTCATAAGCAGTATTTATGCATTTACTCCACGCCCTCGCGGGGGTACTGGAAACTATCACAGCTACTTCAGGCAGATTAACAGTATAAATCCATTTAAACATCCAAATTAAGTGTAAATCACTGCCATTCGTGTGATCGTGTGATAGTGTGGAGCGCGAACAGAGTATTTCTGCGTGTGCACAGTGAGCGCGTGTGTGATATGCACAAGGCAATTGTCGCGTCGAGAGTGGCTGTGTCCGCAATCGTTCACTCATTCACTATTTCCTATATAGTGAATGGCAGTTAGTGCACTATATCTCAGCAGTAAGTGAATTAAATGAGTGAATTTGGACGAGAGTGTCGGAGCTCTGGGGCTGGTGCAGAAACGTCACATTTGAAATTTTAAAATACTTGGGCCTTATTTGTTATTCTTATTAAATAATAAATTAATACAATAAATCTTAATTCTGTTTGTCATTTTTAATATATACTGTGTGTTAATATAAAGAGTAAACACATTTGATCAAAAAAAGAGTACATTTTAAAATGTATCTGTATATTTTGTCTCTCTATATGTTATGTTATTTTAATCAAGTAATGATTTGTCAAAAAGTAATTTAATACATTCAGCATGAAATACAACATTGCAGGAATGAAGGAAGCAATAAACTCCCAACTCCCCATGGTGGAAATTAACTCATCGAGTGTACTTAAAATGTAAACTTGAAATTAGAGTGCATTGTGGGTAAGAATGAGTGAACAATAATAGGGAAAGAGTGGTTCACTCAGAATTCAGACACTCCTAAAAAATAGCGAAAACTGGAACTAATGCACTATATAGTGGATAGGGAGTGGTTTCATACACAGCGAGTGTTCCACAATCAAGGTTGGTGCACTACGTAGGCTGCATGCTCTGCATTTAGAGAGCGGTGATACTGCTTTACAGAACTAACGATCTAAATACTTACTGAAAACTGTAACTACACTGAAATAAGAACCCACACAGGACTTTAAAAGCTATGAAATGGCATAAGAAGGCATTATATTTCAGCATTATATAAAATGTCCTTGGACATTTTCACTGTAATAATTACTAGAAATGTTTCCAAACCTCTCTTCTTATTGACAAATTCATCCAGATCAGACAAGAGCCCTTAAAGGGATAGTTCACCCAAAAAATTACAATTCTCATTATTTACTCACCCTCATTCAACCCCAGATGTTTTTGACTTTCTTCTGCTGAACTTAAATTAAGATTTTTAGAAGAATTTCTTAGCTCTATAGGTCCATACAATGCATGTGAATGGGTGGCAACATTTTAAAGCTAAACAAACAAACGCAAGTCAGCATAAAAATAATCCAAAAAACTGTAGTGGTTAAATCAATATCTTCATAAGTGATGTTATAGGTGTGGACGAGAAACAGTGAAACAGATCACTTTCACATTCTTCTCTGCATATCACCCCCTGCTGTCTAGCAAAAAATGAAAAATATTGATCTGTTTCTCACCCATATTTATCATATCACTTTTGAAGACATGGATTAAACCACTGGAGTTTTATGAATTACTTTTATACTGTCTTTATGTGCTTTTTGGAGCATAATTTGGCCTACAGAGCTACAATAATCATTAAAATATCTGAATTTGTGTTCTGCAGATGAAATTAAGTCATACTTATCTGGGATGGTGTGAGGGTGAGTAAATAATGAGAGAATTTTAATTTTTGGGTAAAATATCTCTTAAGTGATAGCTCAGCCATAATTTAATATTCTGTCACCATTTCTACCCTCATGTTGTTCCAAACCAGTGTGAGGCTTTGTATTATGTGGAACACAAAATATGTTAGACAGAATGTTAGGGACTGACAATCTCTGTCACCATTCAATTTTAAAATATATATATTAAAAAACAAACATTCACTAAAAGTAAATAGTTACTCAGGCAAACATTCTTTCTAATATCTCCTTATTGTGTTGCATGGAAAAAAGAAAGTAATAAAGGTTAGTCACAAACAACATGATTGTGAATGATGACAGAATTTCCATTAATAATCATAATTCTGTAGTACATGTTCAATGTGTATTATGTAAGGGAATATAGGGGAGTAAACGTCTACACTTTTAATTTGGGCCATTTATGTTAGTACTTTTACTTCTACTTGAGTAATTATGTTTTTGAAGTAATTGTACTTTTACTTGAGTACAGTTTTTGGCTACTCTACCCACCTCTGCTAGTGAGTAAACTTGATTAGTCTCAAAGATAGTCAACTGACTGTCACTCAAGGTCTTGTTGTTTCTCTGCTTTTTGAACTGCCTCACTAATTTAGCATGAAGAGACATTTTAATCCAACAGGTGTGGATTTGAAACCCTTAACCACTGATGGACTAGGACTAAAATACAGCTAAGGACCCATCACAACCCACGTTATGAATTACATTTTCCAGGCCTTCATCATTTATTTTTGGTACTTTTACTAACTGCCTTGTACAGATTAGCCTTGTTCCAGACCCAGACATTAATTTTTTTTTTATATCATGGGCAGAAGAAAATATTTTCCATGACCTTAACAAAAAAAAAAAAAAAAGGAATCAGATTTACACAGAGATGGCCTATGAGAAAATTCAGCTTGGAGCCAGTAAGTCTACGGCTGTGACATCTGTTGAGTGTCAAACTCTTGAAAACAATGAGAGCTCTGTGGATTGCCAAGATCCTTTCCTCACACATGTTGTAAATCAAGAAATACTTTATGACCTGTGATCACTTTTATAACTGACAAATTAATGATTATTGCCAGATGTGCCATATGTGTAGTGATTTTTAATCACTTATAACTGACAAATCAATTATTATAATCGTTACCTCTTGTGTTATTCATGTCATTTTTACTAAGAATGGTAACTATTCAGGATAAAACACCTCATGTTTACTATCGTTTCTGCATTTCAGGAATGTTTATTTTAATACATTTTTTATACCATTGTCTCCAAGATATAAAAGTTAATGATTAAACAAGTTATAACTATTTTGAGCATGAATTGTCAAGAACCCTTCACACAAAGGATTGTAAATCAACTTTGAAAAGGACAGACAGTTCTTCTTCTGATTGGATCAGGACACATTTGGGGTGTGGCCAACTTCAGGTCAAAACTTTCCTACAAGGAGAGTCCTCTCTTTTTCTTCAGCTCTCTTCTTTTGCTTCTTCCACTTCCGCTGCAGCTCGTCATTCCTCTCCGCTCTTGCCCTTGTGCCTTGCAGCCTCCATGCCATGTAGAGTCCAAGGAAGCTTGGAAAACGAAGTCCCAAGGAGGCCTCTCACTCTCTGCTCTACAGTTCACACATGTGGCAGGAGTCAAGAGTCTTCCCTGCAGAAGGCCTCGCTTCAAAGCCCTGCCTCATCATCTATCAATGTAACAGACAACAACTATCCACGATCTTAACAGAGTCCAAAATATCGACGGAACCACCAGAAATTTCTAAAAAGAGCCCAAGAACAAAATGCAAGGAAATGCAACCACACACAAATACATCTCCAGACTTTTGAGTGTCGGTGTATCATTTAAATACTTTGGGTAATCTGATTGCAAATCAATTTATTCTTAAATGGTTCCAAGGCATTATCTGTAGACTCCATAAAGTAAATTTTCTCTGTACAGATCATTTCATTCACCTGTTACACTACTCACCAACTTGTTTTATGTTTGTATGTGTTAGGTTAGTTTTTATGTATAGATTAGCAATAAAGCCATGTTTGCATTCAAAGATAATTTGACTAGTATATTTTGATAATCTCGTCACTTGATTTGAAAAGCTCTTGCTTCAAAGCTCATACCTAAAACGTGTGTGATATTTTTTTCAATAAGCCATGATACTAATATTACTCCAATATTGAAATCATCATAATTGTCTTATTAAAGCTAATTCCTTACAATAGAGTGAGCGGATACAACGAGATGTTGCATTATGATTTTAATGGTGGTGAATTTTATTTGGACAAATGATCTAATTATTTGTCATTTATCTTTCTTTTACTGGTTGTCGAACATGACTAATTACATTATAAATTTCCTTACACAATGATGGAGATACACTGCACTTTAATCCGTAACATGAACATCTACATTAACTGAAATTCCTACATAATAATTATGTATAATGCAGAAAAATTAATTTAATTCCCAACACAATATTTGTTGTGACAGTTTCAACCTCATTTCCTGTGCATGCTCTTCGTTTAGAGAAAAAAGTCAGTCTACAGCGATAGAAGAACATATAGAAATTTACCTGCAGTGCTAGAGAAAGAGAGAGAAAATGGATATGAACCCCTGATCTATAATAAAGTGTAGAGATAAGTGATATGAACAGATGAGGTATCACTGTCAAAAATCATAGTGACACAGTAACACTGGCAAGTAATAAACACTGATGGTTCAGCACTGCTACCAGATATATTCAAAAATAAGATAGAATACACATTACCTTCAAAACAGCTCTTTTTAACTACACCTCACGGCAATTCCTTTACGTATGTAAATTTGACATCTTATGTAATAAATTACGTTATCTCGTGATTTCGCTACTTTTAGCAACATTTTAGCGAGCCGTTGGTGACTTTCTGTGAAAAATTGTTGGCAAAATTGGTCACTTGGTAGCCATACTGGTAATGCCTCCAGGCAACTATTTCCAGTCATGAAAGTTTACAGCTCTGATCTAGAAAGACTGAAATCTCCAAAATTGTTGGTCAAAATTACATTTAAATAACATATTTCATAAAGGAAACAGCAGAATGGCATAAAACAAAAGTCTTATTTTCAGACAGATCATGTTGTTTATAATGTCTCTTGTCTATCTTAGCACTGGAGCCAAATATCAACACCTCACATACAGCTAGCCACAAATATAGATGACAAATATCCTCTGATAAACCCTTACCTGCAGTTCAGCATTCACTGGCACATTGGAAAACCATCCATTTGGAAATTCTCAGAAGCCTTGGACAGATTTCATATAGCGTAGCTTTATACAGATCAGAGGCTGTACATATGTTTTAAGATGGTTGCCCACATGCATTTTTGGGGGAGATTTTCTCCCCTTTTTTTTCTCCTAATTGGGAATGCCCAATTCCCAATGTGCTCAAAGTCCTCGTGGTGGCGTAGTGACTCTGAGGATGAATCTCAGCTGCCTCCGTGTCTGAGACTGTCAACCTGCGTGTAAAGCAGTTCAAGGGAAAGGAGGAGGCGAGAACCGGCTTGAAAATATAAATTATATTTTAATGTAAAACTGAAACCAAAAGACACAAACACACACACATATATGATGGACAGCTGCCCTTAAATGCTCTGTCTCTGTCGCACCACTGTCCGCCGTCGGCCTTTATCCCTCTCGGAGGCTTGATTAGCCTGATAAGGGACCGGGTGTGTAGAATCACGACCCGGCTCCTGCCTCCGCCCTGTCACACCGCGCATCTCATCACGTGGCTTGTTGAGCGCGTTACTGCAGAGATATAGAATATGTGGAGGCTTCACACCATCCACCGCGGCATCAACGCACAACTCACCACGTGCCCCGCAGAACCTCAAAGTGGGTTAGTATGGACTGTCCTGTGTGGTATTAGCATAACTGATCTGGTTACTCTGTGTGACTCTACCCTCCCTAGCAACTGGGCCAATTAGGTTGCTTAGGAAACCCGGCTGGAGTCAGCATGCCCTGGGGTGGTAGCCAGCGTCTTAACCACTGAGCTACCCAGCTAGTATGGACTGTCCTGTGTGGCATTAGCATAACTGATCTGGTTTAAGGGTTTAAGTGAAGTTGCCATTGATTGACATGCTTATCCATTTAGTGTGACTTTAGCAGCTAAATGGATAATTGTGTCGCACATCATCCCTAAAGAGATGATATGATGTTAAATCGATGCAACATGTGGTGTGGCATGACAATTTGAATAAATTAAATAGTAAAACATTAGCAGTAAAGTGGTTAATTATTCATTGAACTCTTTTGCTTAACAGTGTTTTAGCAATTTTGTTGATGGCTTTACAACAGGAAATTCAGAGATAATTGCGACAAATTTGTGGGCCTACTTATAGGAATAGTTCACCCCAAAATAAAAATGCTCTCATGATTTACTTACCCTGATACATCCCAGATGTGTATGACTTTCTTTCTTCTGTTCAGCACAAATTAAGATTTTTAGAGGAATATCTCAGCTCTGTAGGTCCATACAATGCAAGTGAATGTTGATCAGCACTTCAAAGCTCCAAAAAGCACAGATAATCATATTGAAAGTAATCCATACAACTCCAGTGGTTAAATTAATATGATTGCTTCATCTGAAAAAAAATAAAATATTTAAGTCCTTTTCACTATAATTGTTATATAGAGGCTGCATATAAGTAACGTGATTCTATGAGACCAGGTTGAATGCACAATATATCGAAATTACAACATTAAACTCATAAGTAGGAACTTCCCAGGAAGACTTTAAGTTAACATTATGTTTTCAAATTTAAACTGTCCAAATACAAAGAGAGTGATCATTTATTGATGTCTATAATGCTAAACTGACTCTAGACAATCTGTTTAATATGTGAGAGAAGCAGAATGTCCATTAAAACAATAAAGAATGTAAGAATGGGTATGGGTTAGGGTAGGGCACATTGACGTGCATTGTATCACAAACGGTCGTCTCTTGGTGATATGCTTCATGACAGCTGGTCTGTTGAGGCTGTTTATAACAGGTGCCAGACTCATTTTGAGGCTTGTTACAATGCTTTCTCTCATTGCTGATCGTGTTCCCAAATCTGTCATTTAAAATAATGACTGGCAGGTCTATTTTTAGCATCTTTTGGCTTGGCATCGGGAAGACACGTCCAGATGGCACCGGCTGTCTTCATTGACCAATCAAATTAGCAGATTTCATCAGCATATAGGACACCACTGAGAGCAAATGCATTATCTCTCCAGCCTCTAAACATGAGCAGTTATTCACACAGAGGAAATCTGGCTACTTTACATTCACTTTGGCACATTTGAATTAAGTATTAAAGGGTTCATCTAAAAATTTTAATTCTGTCATTATTTACTCACCCTTATGTTGCTGCAAACCCATATGACCTTTTTTCCTATGTAGAACACAAAAGATGGATAGTGATTTTTACCTCAATAGTAGTCAATAAGACTAAATATTCAAAGTCTTCTGAAGCAATATGATAGCTTTGTGTGAGGAACAGACTGAAATTGCAGTTGTTATTCACTGGTATGCTTCCTCTCCACCACAGATTTCAAATCTTATTTGCAATTCTGCATATTCAAACTTGATCAACCAACACGATTGGTCACATGATACACAAGAACCAATGCTGTTTGGCATCACCAATATGATACCGGCTGGCTTGTTTCTCACACAAAGCTATAGTATGGATTGAGAAGATTTGGGATAGACTATTGCATGATTTTGTAAATGCTTTTACAGTGTTTATTCATTACAACCCATACCACTAAAATGTTTGTCAAAGGAGACTACATTGCTGTATGCTAGATTTTGTGAACCTAAAAGTAATGTGTGTAGCTGAAATTTACAACTCATTAAAGACCCCTTGAAATAAAAACAATATTGTGGTTTTGTATATGTGTGTGTGTGTGTATGTTTTTTTTTTAGTTCATGTGTGTTAGCTTTGAGACCATTTATGGTTATTTCTTAATTTTCTGGCAATTTCATGTACCAGGGTCTGGCAAGTTTTTGGTACAAACTTTGCTGCATATGTTGCCAGAAGTTTGCAGCTCTTCACCGGTAGTGGTGAACATGCAGCAAATCTTTGGCAACAAACGAAGAGTTTGCCGCAAAGCTCATTTGCATGTGAAAATGATCAGTGGCAAAGTTTTTTGTAAGGGTTTCAAGACAAAAAAGAGATACATCTCCTGTGATGCATGTACAGTACATACATTATTGGACATAGTAAACAAATTAAATCAACTAGTTTGAGGTGAAATATGTTTTGATTATTACTTTCTAAAAACTCAGTGCTGATATGTGCCTGAAGATAAGAAACACCCTTATATGCAAGAGTGTAGTACTCTTAGCAGATATAAACTTACACACTTAAAAGTTTGCAAACTAAAAAAAATATTGCTAACTCATCTTGTACAAATGGGCAAGTATCCAAATGTTTAGTGAATCAAATGCTCTCTAGAATGAGAAAATCCCTCCCCCTAAATACCACCTGCCTCCGACTAGCAAGTAGCAAATTGTGTTTGACGGCTGTGATGTAAACTAAAGGCTATTGGCTGCTAAAAAATTGGATGAGCCTTTCGACATGTCCCGACCCATCTTTCTGTTTCAATAGGAAATACATCAAAACAAGAAAGAAAACTGCATTTCATCAAGCCATTTCAAAGTGGGTGTCCACATATTTTCAGCCATGTAGTGTAGAAGGACCCACAAAACTTGATTTCCCATTTAAAACCCCTGTTTACAATCATCTTTTCTTTTATAGAAGTGAAAGAAACTCAAATCAAAGCCAACAGTTGCAGCCGTAGGACGCCAGAACTCTTTGTGCTTGGTAAACAATGCTAGAAGACTCGCCTTATCTCCCTCCAGATAGATGAAGGTTTGACAAAGTGTCTGAGCTCCCCGGTGATTGCGCCAAGCCTCACTGATGCTATCACTTAAGACGAAATAATAACTAGGAGAGCGAAAAGGACACGGTTGTCACAACACCTCTCCTGGGTTGAAAGCTTTGGTTTCTTAAAGCATCTGTAGTCGGCTCTGAGGTGTGGGGTGATGAACTCTGAGGCAAACGCTGGCCTCAATGCAGTTTCAATGCCGTTTGTTCTGTACAGTGCCAGTAATAAACAAGAGATGAGCGTTATTACATCTTCTCAATGGAAGGAGTGGGAAAGGCTCAAGAAAGACAAAGTGGCTAACTCAATGCAATTAAAGAAGTAACAATCCAATCTTCGGGAGGTTAGACCAATCTTTGGAGGGTCAGGTGATTTTGACCTAAAGAGCTCCTCCAGAACCATGCCTATCCACTGTTAGCACTTGTTCAAGGGTAAAGTTATAGAAGGAATATAATATTGTAAAAGCAACCCTGCTGAAAAACTACTAAGACATTTTTTCATCAGGGAAATGAATCTAAGGATGAAACTTGCAATGACAGGATGCATTCAAGCACAGAAAGTGATTTGTATCACAGTAGCACCACTATGTTTTTCCAATAAGCCTGATAACTATAAACCTACCAAAATATATACTCTAATATGTCACCTAGACATACTGAGAAATTCAAACACCTTTGCTTGCAAGTTGAAACTTTGAGTTGAAAGTTTGTCAGAGTTCCTCAGATCATTAGATGGTAAACGATTGCTCTACTCGAGTAAAGCACGACCCTGAAATTAACAGCACTCAGGATGAATCACTTTCTTGCCAGGTTACTCCACGACCTCCTTCAATCTGATGATGCTATATCAAAGTTATGTTTTAAATAAGCACTTATCTGCCTTTTTAAACTCCAAAATATACACTCTTAAAGTTTGATAGGCCTCAGGTATGTAAGAGGAGCAATAGCCATGAAATAAAGAGGAGGTTTTGAATAATGGAAGGGTGATATTTAATATAGTTTTTTAATGACAGTGTTGCAATAACTCACTGCTGTTTTGCACTTCCTATGAAATTGAAGTATTGATGTCATTAAGAACAAAATATGGCCAAAAAAAAGGTGTTTTGAGTTTGATGGGTCGTAACAGCTCACCAGGGCAACTTTCAGGAAAACTTCTTACTGCTTGCTAAACACTGGTAAACTTACTGCCATTGGTCCACATAATCGGTAGTCGTAACCTGGAGCTCCACCAACTTTGAGGCCAACAGCTTAATCCCATAAATTCAGTTAAGATCAGTTAACATAAACAAGCCGGCAGGTAGAGTTATTTGAAAGTTTTTGTTTAATTAGACTACGAAAGGAATCAAATCTACTCAAATACTTGTAAGTGCGCATTCACTCTATTGTTTGATATGCTGTTTCACTCAAGTGCGTCTGCAGCCAAAAGCCATTCACACATCTGCCCAAAGTGAGATATGCCTCATCATTCTTTTGTCTGTGTTCTACCCATTAACACACATTTGTACAGCCATCTTTGCAGTAGTAACAGTAGCTGTATCTCGTTTCAAAGGCTGCATCCTCTGGAGGTCATATTTGTCGGCCGCATACTTCATCCTTTCAGAAAAGCAAGTAGGACACTCCGAATGCAGACTTTGCATGCAACTTTCTTTCATGGAAATTTGGAGGACGCATGAGGTGTATCCTTTTTGGCACTTTTTGCTTCAATGGAAATTAACATAATTTGTCTAAATAAATGACGCAAATTTGCCTGGAAAATATGATGTTCATACGCAGTAATGTTAATTCCCAAGTACAAGTACCTCAGTAGATGGGTGTAGAGTGTATAATATGTATAATTATAGTAATATATTATTAAAATAAAGTATAATAGACTAAAATTACACATTTAAAATCTATTTTCTTTTCTCTCTACATCATTATATCTCCTAAAATATACCTCATACATTCCCTTCCAAAGGGACTTTGCTCCCTTCTCACTCAAAGTGCTTGCACATGTTAAAGAGTAGCTTGCAGTCATAGCAACTATGATAAGTTCTGTTTCCGTTTGTCCTACGAAGGCTGCTTAGTTTAAACAAGGCTTGTTTAAAGGAGGACGCTCGGTATACCGCTGCCTTCAAAGGACGTGTCCTACCTAGCATGCATTCCTCGAAACGAGACACAGCGAGTATCCTCATAAATTACAACAATAGAGTGTAACAGGCGCATATTACATACAGTATATATTAAATTACATGCAGAAAATTTCCTTATTACCTGTCCGGTATCAACAAAATAATTGCCATGAAATATCACTCAGCAATAGGCTCAATAAAAAGATGTCTGCATGCTGCGATCAGATTGTTTTTTTAGTCAATCTCTAGCCTTTCTGCATGTCACTGTGCACATTCACAGGGCAGAGCAGATATGCTCGTATACGTGCCAGTAAGGTTTCCTGCTCCCTTGAAATGCTCAAGGATGGACGGTGGGACTATCATCCCTCCATCTGTCTTTGGAGTGTGAGGTTTTGGAAAGAGGGGGCATGGCTAATTCAGGAGCCAAGTCTGGTGGAAGTTTCAGAACAGCGAAAATCACTTACAGCACCTTTAACTATTGAAAACATTATCGTGTTATAGGCTGAATAAGAATATTGATATTTTGTAAATGCATAAACAACAGCAGTGTGATTTACCAGACTAACTAGTGGACCTTTATTTAATGTAGTCTGGGTTGTATTTTCTTTTATCTTGTTTAGTTTTGTCCATGGTTTTTATGGATGAGAGCATGGCACGCAACCTTTCCATGTTGACAGTTGTGTGATTTGGCTAGCTTCCAAGTAAAAGATGATTTTGTGGCAAAATATTGTAAAGTTTGGGGAGAGCACATGCCCACTCTGAATTTGAAGTGAATTTAAAATGCAGTTAAATGAAGATGGAATGTGTGAAACCAAACGGGTCACACAAAAACTGGACTGGAGCTCACAAAAAATGGAATTGATTGACAAGCAAGATGGCAATTTTCTTTTTTTTAAATTCAAGATGTGGAACGTGTTCTGGAACATTCCGGCCCAATTTGACTCCCGGTAATATGGTTAGTTGCATTTTATTTACCTTTAGCATTGTTTTTCCTTGCACAGGACAGACCTGTGACCCATTTTTGGATGTGATCTATAGCTGATTTATCTCATTTGAGATATGTGGCGGGGTGAGCAAGAAACAGACACAGTGGGTGCCAAGCCTTGGCAAGGCAGTTATTGGAAATAATAATAAGCATAAAATGTTCATAAAAAAGGGGAATAAAGTGTCCATGGGCAATTAGTGTTCAAAATATAGGGGATCTGGCATCTTTGTGTCAAATTTACTGAATCTTCTGTTGACTGGGCTGATTCAGCACTGGGTGTCCATCATTACAACCTGGCCATGCCCTCCTCCTCATCACATTGTCATATTTCATTATTGAGGTATTTTTTAGCATTTGTGATACAGTTTTGTTCTGTCTGTTTAATTTAAATCTGTTTAATTTATAGAAGGGGATAGAACTATTATATTTATATGTGGGTTATATGTTTTTTGTCCTTGTTGAGGAGTTGTGTGAGTGTAACAACTCTTTTTGTTATACATCGCAGAAGTCTGGTTACAGATGTAAAAAGTCCATTCATTTTCTCAATCGGTGAATTAATTTTTTATTACAAAATATTAACCTTTAAAGACAGACCTACTTTGAGCTCTGAGGTTATTAATCGATGGTATGTGCTTCTGTTGAAGCCATCAGTCCAAAAAAAATATAAAGTTTTTGAAGAAGTTGGCAGACAGCATTTGCATAACCCGCCCCCGGACATACGGGTATAAAAGCGGGAAAATACGTAGAGTTCATTCAGAAATTTTCTTCGGAGCCGATGGTCGTGTATGCAGTCAGCTACGAGTTTTTCTCCTTCTCTGCACGGCAGTGCAGCTTGCCACTGGGCGCTTCGACAGCGCAGAAAGCTGAAAAGAGTTTAATGTAAAAGAGTGATTTTCTCTATAAAAGAGAATTTTCCTCTAAAAGAGCTTTACACAGCAGCATTGAACGTCCTTTTCAGGACACATCTTTATAAAGATGCCATTCCGCCCCTGTGTAGTTCCTGGATGCGGTAGAGTGCTCTCCGCTTCATACGGCCACAGGCGTTGACTCGTGTGTCTGGGCAGCGATCACACTGAGGCAGCGTTTGTGGATGGTTCATGCTCTCACTGCGAGGGCTTGACCATGGCAACGTTGCGGTCGCGGCTCGGTTTCAATAGACCCCCGCCCCCTCGCACTGCTCCTTCTTCCCACGGGATTGAGGACGATGCGGCTGGCGCTGGAGGCGATCTGGGGACGGCAGCGGGTGCAGCTCTGACGGGTACGCCCCCCTCTGACCACCCGCCCCCCAGCATGCTCGTTGACTCCCGTCAACTCGTCACAATGCCATTCGCTCCTCCACGAGCGGCCCACTGAAATACGGCGATTCCCCAGGTGGGTAGGGCTGTTGCGCTCCACCTATGCCCCGGAAACCCTACCACCTGGCGGGGTCGCCCTGTGCTCCCTTCTAAGGCCTGTAGGACAACATCATCACTCACTGCAAAAGCCTACAGCTTTTACTCCTGGTAATATGGTTAGTTGCATTTTATTTACCTTTAGCATTGTTTTTCCCTGCACAGGACAGACCTGTGACCCATTTTTGGATGTGACCTATAGCCGATTTATCTCATTTGAGATATGTGGCGGGGTGAGCAAGAAATGCCATGCCATGCCATGTCATGGCCCTCCTGCAGGTCCACCAGGCCAAGGCGCTTAAAGATCTTCACGGGGGTAGCCCTGATCCCAATGTGTTGCAGGAACTGCGCTCAGCAAACAACCTCGCCCTCAGAGCCATGAAGGTCACAGCGCAGTCACTCGGGCAGGCGATGGCCACACTCGTGGTCCAGGAACGTCATCTATGGCTGAACTTGGTGTAAATGCGTGAGACTGACAAGGTTCGCTTTCTCAACGCCCCTGTCTCCCAGTTCGGCCTCTTCAGCGACACCAAAGATACTTCGACGACGGAGGCCATCTCGCACATCCTGCCCTGCCGCAAGCCTGCCGCCATGGGCCATGCTCCCGCCAAGGGTGTCCTCCTGCGGCTCAAAAACACCCTGCTCTGCCTCAACCTGGGCCCAGCTCTTAGCCCCAGCGTCAAGCACACTGCAGGAAGCAGACTCCCCCCGTCTCACGGAACCCCTCGAAGATCCGCAAGGCTCCCAGGCGCTCCTGAGACGTTCGACCCATGGACCAAGACGTTAGCTCTGGAGGTGGTAAGCAGACCACTCCGTCCCCCGGTGGAGGGCCCGGGAGGAGAATCTTTTGTTGAATTTGTTTCATTTGCCATACCCACATTCTCAGTAAAAGAGCTATTTCCTTTGTCTTTGGGTCAACTGGCCCACAAATGCCGTTCTCACGGCACTCCGCTGCCAGATCTCAACAGTCCCAGCATGCTGGACGCGGACCCCCCGCCTTCAGCCCCACGTCTGTTCCCCGGCCGGCTGGTCCTGACGAGTCTAGAGGACACTTCCACTGGACCTCCTCCTCAGTCACTAACCCGCACCCTGCCGGGTGTGCGGAGCAAGGTAAGTGCTTTGAGTCTTTTCTCAGCACCAGAGCCTCGGGACGCGTCTTCGCCTCCCGTCACCGTATTACCTGCTCCACCCTGCTGCTCTGCCCCGAACTTGCTGACCCAATCCACTGTGGGTACTCTATCTATCCTGAAATGGAATAGGTACCCCACAGGTCAGGACTCCTACATTGACTCCCCCTGTGTGTATTTTCCGTGGTACGGTCCCCTTACCCTGATGGAGGGAATGAGACATTGTGTCCTCCCGGCCACGTCGTTGAGCCAAGCCACTGTTGTGGCCGGAAAATTTCCGGCTCCTCAGAAAAATCGTGAACGAACTCGACATATTTCACCGCTTTTATACTCGTATGTCTGGGGACGGGGTATGCAAATACTGTCCGCCAACTTCTCATTGGCCTTTTTTCATAGATCAGAGGTATATTCGGCACTCAAGAGAGACCCCTATTGTCGCTTCTTCGACATAGCGTCTCGTTCCCTCCATCAGGGAACGGAGGTTACATACGTAACCTAGACGTTTTGTATATTCCTGAAAATTTTGCAATAAAATCAAAATACTTTGTTTCTTTAATTATAATCACCAACTGTAAATCAACAGTTCAGTATTTTTCCAGTGTTTTTAATTCAGTAACTTCACTTGCAATGCTTAATGGGATTGTAGTTCATTCTCACATAAAAGACATTAAGTATGCAGTCTTGTCTTTATGTATGATTTTAAAAATTGTTTACTTCAAATCAAAGTTTTTAATGTTGTGATTCACTTTGGGCTGGCTGATTTTTTTTCATGTCTTAGATTTCTTGTATGAAGGATTTTATGAAATCCCTAAAGCATAAATGGAGCCAAGATTGCTAAAAAAGAGGACAGGTACTGCTGTGCTCTATCACAACACTTCTTAAAAAATAAAGATAAAACAAGAATGAAAGTTTATTTTCTTGAATCAGAGCTTTCTAGAGCTAGTAACAGTGCATCTAGTGGTGGTGCCAAGAAAAAGAGCTACCTTATGATCTCATTATTAGCCCACTTAGTCTCATATTCTTTGCTGATTAGACGTTCCCTTCGAAAGCTTCTGTTCTGCTTCAAAGTTTTTATTTCCTTTATTGCAAGCTGCTGTGTAATATTATGTCTTGGATTCACACAAATTTCTCGTTAATATGCAAAGAGATGAATAGTTGACGTATTAGTGTGATTTTTTTAGTTTCGCTTGTACAAATAGCATTTGAGTGCCGACCCTCAGGAAGTAATCTGAATTTTGGACATTATTTAAAAATCCACGATTGAGCTGCTTCTGAGAGTAATTTTTGAGGCCCGGGGGTAATATTTAATCCAAAACATGCTGACTCTCTCTTCATTTAAAGCGTCACGCTAGAGGAAGGATGAGTGTGCTATGCAAGATCAATGGTGTCTCCAAGGAATATGCTATTAGCCAAAAAGTAACCAGGAACTTTGGAAATTACACAACCCACGTGGTGTATTTGCCACATATCACCTCCCCTTAGTCTGGGCAGGATGTGGCCTCCACAGTGTATTTTCCCCCTGAAAGAATAGAATTGGGAATACCATCTTCCCTGACGCATTTCATAGCATTAAGATTGCCCAAGCTGCTTCACACTCTATGCGAGAGACATAGAGAGAGAAAAGGCCGTGTCTGCCGGACTTGCTCCCATGCTATCCCATGTAACACCTGTTCCCCCCTCAGTGTTGCTGGGAACCTAAGGTCTGTATATGACACCTTTTCTGGGGGCGTTGAGGAGGGTTACGTGCAGCCTGCTTGCACCTGTGTGCACGTAACACAGGCTAGTGCATGGCGCTTTTGAATGGGACCCCTTGTGTTACTTCATTTGACACAACGTCGAATAAGTGACAGAAGAGGAACATGTCATGGTTACAGTTGTAACCACCGTTCCCTGAGGGAGAGAACGAGACGTTGTGTCCCTTCATCCACGATACTAGACATACCACTGTAAACGGCTGTACCTTTTTCTTGGCTCCTCAGTAAAAAAACCTGACTGACAGACATATGCCCGCTTCCCTTTATAACCGTATGTCCGGGGGCGGGACATGCAAATTTTGTCTGCCAATTTCTCATTGGCCTTTTCTCAAGTTCAGAGGTACGCGAGGCTCCTAATGAAGACCCCTTGTGCCACTTCATTCGACACAGCGTCTCGTTCCCTCCATCAGGGAACGGAGGTTCCCTTTACAAAAAGCTTCACTATGATGCTGCGCTGAAGAGCGCTTTGGGAACACGTCTCAGTTGTTACCAGATGTGAATATGTATGCAACACGTCAATGAACATTGACCGAAATGTATAGCCTCTGCCGATGTAATCATTGGACGCACCTGGGGCCTGGTCGAGACCCCCTTTGAACCTCTAGAGTCAGCGTCTGACAGACTTCTGACTCTCAAGATGGTTTTTCTTATGGCTATTACCTCTCTAAAGAGAATTGGGGACCTACAGGCTCTGTCTGTTTTGCCAGCCTGTTTAGAGTTTGCCCCAGGAATGACCAAAGCAATTTTGCACCCTCATCCCGATTACCTGCCTGAGGTGCCTTTCTCGACATCTCAAGCCCATGTCTGAGCCCTCTCACGCTCTTGTGAGCACATTTCTCAACCGTGGGGGGTCCGGACAGCCACAGTGCGGTGGCGTGGGTATTCTCGTTCCCAAAGCGCTCTTCAGCGCAGCATCATAGTGAAGCTTTTTGTAAAGGGAATGTCTTGGGTTTACGTATGTAACCCTTGTTCCCTGAAAAAAGCGGAACGAGATGCTGCGCTTTTCTGCCGCACTGGGATGCCCCGGGACTGCTCTTCAGACGAAATACCTGATGATGCACTGGTGACGCATCTATTTATACCACTGCGCCAGGTGCGTCCAATGATTACATCGGCAGAGGCTATAAATTCCGGTTAATGTTCATTGACATGTTGCATACATATTCACAGCTGGTAACAACTGAGACGTGTTCCTAAAGCGGTCTTCAGCACAGCATCTCGTTCTGCATTTTTCAGGGAACAAGGGTTACATACATAACCCCGAGACGTTACAATAGTAACCGTGATGTTTTTTGTCCTCCAAAAAAAAAGTTTATAAAAAAAAATATAGGGTCAAAAATATTAAGAGCATTTAGATGTATTCAAAGTAATTACGGCATAACAGAATCTACCATTAGTGTCCCCCCTAATGTTTCCACACATAAATGCAGCTTCTTGTCAGTTAAAAGAAAAACACCTTTGATCTAATTTGGGGCACAAGGCTGCGAAAGTATCCAGTAATATTTATTCTGAAACCTATGCCCGTCTTGTTTTTTAAAATGAGTCCCCTGTATAAATACCATTACCATACCATATACCATTAAATTAATTTCTGTGTTTCCATATACAGAAAATCAAGGCATTTTACCCTTTTTACTGGGTCATTCAGACCATGTACATTCCAAGAAATAAAAGTAAATTTGCTCATGTAATTGGCTCAAAGAGACATAGGTGTAAGCTCACATACGCCCTCCCCAATCAGGCTTGATTAAGTATCAAATGTCAAAAACAAAAAACAAACAAACATAAAAAACAACACATTTAACTTTGCTAGCCCACCAGGGTACAAGACAGAACACTCTGCTAGGATTAGCCAACAAAAAACTTTAACATTGTTTGGATTCGACCAAGACAGTCTCGTAAAACCTCCTTCAGCTTATTGATTTTGGTTAAGACATGAGTGCACACTTCAAGGGCAAAATGGATGAAAAAAAAACAAAACAAACACCCCTCAGTATACAAGAACCAATGCTGCATATATTTAAATAGTTTACTGATATTTGTGATATGTATATGAAACAAATATGTTTAACTTGTCTTAATGCACTGAACACCACTTCAGGAGAAGAGTAGACTTGTGCCCTGTCAGCGAAAAAAGGAGCTGAGACTGGCCATGCAGAATCTTGTTAGCTAACTGTTAGCTAACATCAGTTGCAATCCTCCATTTCCACCATACGGTTCTGTAATCCTCCATTTCCGCCATACGGTTTCTTTGATACGCTCTCTCTCTTGCCACTGAGCTGCCTGCATCATGTCTGTACATTTGGTCAGTGAAGTGACCAGTGTGTTCATGGCAGAAAGTTCAGTCTCTGTTGTAGAGAGCTTCTTCTGAAATGAATCTATGTTCCCATGTATCGCCTTCACATGCGAACAAAGCTCTCGTAAGGAACCTCTCATCTCATAAATTAGTGATGCCAGATCAGCAGGGCTTTCAAAAACAGCCCCAACATCTATGGTAGTGAACGGTGTGGCGCGATCGTTAGCATCGAACAGTTGTTTCTTAGCTTTTTTCTTTGCTGATTTAGATTGAGGAGAAGGTGTTACATGACAAATGTCAGACACAGATCTTTCCTCAGCCGATTTCATGATGCACCTCAACTATTCCCAATGTTCTCATGATGGTATTTGGTCACTTGCAAAGTATAATAGCAGGTCAAGAGGAAACTTATGCGGCCATCTTGGCAAGAGCCCATTAGGAAGTCCTTTCTTACCTGTTTGATCTTTCATATTATTTTTAAACATGTCAAGTTCTAAACTTATATTTATATAAGTTATAACTTGAAAGTGATATAAGCCTAAATAAACATCATTTAAACACTAGTAAATTACCATTTTAAGTTATCAGGGTTATTTTTCAATTTAAGCTGCTTTCAGGTAAAGTGGTCTTTGGCTATTGGCTACATCAAAACTATGGAATAGCATAAATATATGTAATTATTGGGGAAATTAAAATAAACAGAAAAAAAAATATACTAGATACAAAAATAATCAGCTCAGATATCCGGTACAATTGTGTGAATGTGGTGACATTTTTGAAAATGACATTATATGATTAATTTTAGAATCAAGGTGGCTCCAAATTAAAATGTCCACTGTGTGGCAATAAAAGCGAGTAAAAATGTATCCACAAAAGATTAGGTTTGTAAGGTTAATGCTCTATCGCTCTATTTGTGTGAAAGTGTTCATTTCACCAAGAAATTGCTGCAGTACACAGAACAAACCATGTAAAATGAATTTAGCAAAATTTAGGTATAGTAACATATTTTATGAGACCATGTTGAATTTTCAGTGGATGAAATGCATTTTTGGTGAATTCCCACCCCCATTTTGTTTTTACCCTTTAAAATGATCATACTTATCTTAACCTCCTAAATGTCTCGTCTTTACCCACAAATTCACCTCAGACTCTTTAATTCCCTGTTTCCGGATCAGGACTCGACTCACCTCTATCAATGTTTAATGTATTCAAACTGATCCCAGTGCTACTGACTCATCCGTTACCCTAATAAATTTTTAAAACTACCAATGGGTAGTCCATTGGTAGTCCAATGGGACTCTTTTCTCACGAGGGCAATAGCGAATAGGGGGATCTTTAGAATTCAGAACAGTATCTCATCTTATTAGTGAATATCTTACCAGAACTTCTACCTAATTTATCATCCATCTAGCCAATGTATGAACATACACCTTCAGCAATGGCCGAATATCTCAATATAAAAGTGACATCTGCAGCTGACAAGCCAGCAATTACTAAGAGGAAGGGGAGACTGTATAATGTATTAACTGTATGATCCTGTCCCAAATGGTAGGTGCAGACTTCACAGCGGACTATTATCAGAGAAATTATTTAGAGGATGAGATGCTGATAACACTGGTTTGTGCTGGTCCAGCTGGTGGGCCAGCATAGCCATGATGATCAACAAAAAAAATGCTTGTCATCCAGCATGGTCTGTCTGGTGAAGCTGGTTGACCAAGGAAGTCTTAACTTTTGGTATGCTAGTTAAAGGGATAGTTCACCCAAAAATGAGACTTCTCTCATCTTTTACTCACCCACATGCCATCATAGAAGTGTATGACTTTCTTTCTTCTGCAGATCACAAATTAAGATTTTTAGAAGAATATCTCAGCATTGTAGGTCCATACAATGCAAGATAATGGGTAAAAAAAAATTAAAGCTCCAAAATGCACACAAATGAAGCATAAAAGCAATCCATAGGGACACTGCTGTTTTTCGAGAAGAGAAGAGGCCAATGTGAACGTCCATTGCGACAAACCCACTCACGCCTCGCTCATGTGTGATGTGTGAACCCACTGTAAGACTCCAATGATTAAATCCATGTTTTCAGTGACAAGTGACAAGACAAAAGTGAAAGTGGGGATATATAGTTAAAAAAAGGACTTAAATATTGATCTGAGTTCTCACATACAGCTATTGAACTGGTGGATGTCACATAGTTTCATTGTTGTTGGTCGCTAGTAGGAATTACTCAGATACAAAATCTTAATGTATCAGGCAGTATCAAAACTGTCTGCACTTCAATTGGACGTTGCTGCATTGCATCGTAATTTTTTCAATCATATGCAATCATATTTTCATAAAGATAAACTCTGCTTATCTTGGTTGAATCCTCAATGGTCACTGTCATTGAAAATGAATGAATGAATAGGGCTGGGAAAACATTGAGTTGTGTATTGGCAAAGAAGTTCAGAACCAATAAAGTATGGTTTCAATCATCCGTGAATAATGTCTCTTTTAATATCCTTTCTGGTCTTCACAGTCAGTTGTTAATTGTAAACAGAAAATAGTAAAAATTATGCATGCAAAAAAATACTGTCCCTATCTCTCTGTCTTTCTGTCTGTCAACTATATTAATTTCAAAACATCATATTTATTGATTGAAAACATGGAATTTGTAATTTTTTAAAGGGTTAAGTGGAACAAAAATGATGAAAACCTAATGATATAATATTAAATTGTAAAATGTTCTTAATGAGCCAAGTTAGAAGGTCCCCTATTGCAACAAGCAGACTCAGATATGTAATATAGTGATGAGCCCAAGAGCAGTTTAATAGACAAAATAATCAAAGTGACAAACAAACAAAAAATAAACATGAAATAAAAAACAGCCATGACAACAAAAACCAAAAAACAGAATCCCTGCAGCATTCCATTCAAAGTAGGATGTGGGAAATTCAGACTGGATACCTCTGATCTCAGACAATAAAGGCATTCCATTGCCTGATGCTTGGAAGACGACTTATAAGCAAACAAAACTGCTATGCTCCTGTTAGCTGAGCAGATGATAGATTGTCACCATCAATAACAGTATGCAACCAAATTGGTAAATGATGCTGCAATACTAACAGATGTTGTACAGGTTTACGATTATCAAAAAACAAAAATGATCAGAAGTTTAATGTACCATATTTTCTACCCAATCTCACAAAAAGTTGTACAAATAGACGTGCAAACCAACTCGTACAATTTGATACAATTTAACCAACTCTGACAAATCTGTATGATTCCTCAGTGAGAGTGTGTTGATATTTTGAGCACCTGTCTCAGTCTCATTAATTGATATTATTTAATAAATGTGAATAGTTATCACTAAATTTGGACATCTTCCTGGGTGCCGACATGTTTGCATAATGTTACACACCTGCATCTTGGCAAAATTGGAGTTGAAGATTTCCACATGAGTTTCCAAGTTGGAAGTGCAAACAGGAAGCAAGACAACAATAGAAAAACTTATTTTAAAAATAAAAGACATGAATCATGAACAAAATCCAAACATATGTGACACCCCAAATAATTAACAGCATTAGCTAAGAGAGAATTTCTTTCATATGTAAGCAAAATGGACATTAGATTTAACTAAAATACCAGGTCAAACATAATCTAGTTAAATCGAAATCTGAATCGAAAGCTTGTGATTCGAAATCAGATTTGGAAATCTACCAATGCCCAACAATGTGTTGTCGCTGCAAATTTGTTGAATGGGTGAACGCCCCTTTAAGCTGAAGTGTGTAATTTCCATGCTACTAGTGTTACCAAAAGTAATGGCAAAAATAATAATTTTCTTTTTTGACCAGGTTTCCCAAAACTCCCTCTCTTTGCAATTGGTTGACCAAACAGAAAGTCCCACCCCAAATTCACATCACTGATTACGCCTGTGTTGTTGTGTCAGGTTGGTTTAGATGCTCACTGTTGTGATAGCATCACACAGCTACAGTGTTTACATTTTACTGGGAAATCAACTTATGAATGGCTTACTCACAGCTGTCTCTGCATATTAAGATATGATAGTATTTTAAGACCCTAAAAAATTACACCCTACAGCTTTATTTCAGAGATGGATGACAAATACTATTTGCACTTTACTCCAATTACACAGGCTAATGCCACTGGCTTGGCAAGACATCCCTGTAGTACAAAAACTTTTAACTCTGCTTTTTCCTCATTAGTTCCGTAATACCATAAATAACACCTAAAGAGTGCTGGATGAGTCAATAAATCAATGTTTTAAGCCAGTTATTGACTAAAGAAACTGCACTCCACTTATATCTTAACATATCATGCTGGGTACGCTAGCACAGAACAGCTTGAATATTTGCCTAATTAATTATTATAGATAAAATACTGTACAAACATGCTCCATTTATCATGCAAGTCAGCTGCCATCATAATTAGGTCATTTCATCACAAACTGTCTGATGTAAGCACTTTTTTCTCATGAATATTTTCATGCTAACATGAAAGCGGAGAGAGAGAGAGAGAGAGAGAGAGAGAGTCATAAGAAGTTCATACGGACGCAATGCAGCAAAAAGACATGCAATGCAGAGTTTCTCCTGATGAAGGCGAGAGTGTTTGTCTGAGAGAGCTGTTTCAGCAAGCTGACATTGATCAATAACATGTCTGGCAATATTGTGCATGCATACTGCATGATTTTGGCTTTGATTTTGACACCTGAGATACATTTTGGGAGTCTTTCAAATTAAAAGATGGGAGTCTATATCTGTCACAAGAAGAACGACCTGTGGCTGCAGTTCACCCACGTACTCTGATCAAATGAACCTCCCTCGGTGTCGTGAAATGGACTCCTTCCTTCAGGCCTTCACTGTAAGTTGCAGAGTAGGTGAATCTTGTGATTAATATGGCTTCAAACACCACCCAGGAGAGTTCAGAGAGAGCAAGAGAGGAATAAAGAAACAAATCAAGGTTGCTAATAGTTGGTTTCCTCAGATTTTTATAGTGTTACAAATTATCTCGCTCTGACGGCTGAGGCAGAAGTATTGCACCTGGAGAAAATGTCAAACCGCTATTCTATTTGGGTCAAAGTAGACTTAGTAGAGTACAGTAGATATACTGTACAGAAACATACAAGCTAATGTGAAACTTGGGGCTTAAGCTTAAAATCCCCCCCCCCCCCTTTTTGAAGACAACCCCCCCCAAAATACTTTTAAGTCAGAGTAGGCAGTATTTAAATCAAAAAGTAAGCTGAGAAGGATATAAGTCCAGTTTGTTCAAACGGTCACCCTATCTTAAAGGAACAGTTCACTGATCTCACAGTGGGATCAGAAATAGTTTGTTGACTTCAGCATAAATCAGTCTGTACTTACCGAAATTCTAAATACTGCCCCCAGTGCCCAAAGTGGTAAGTGTTGTTTGCCAAATGTGTAAGCTTCATTTTCAGTAATTGCTTGTTTTATAAACTATAAACCTAACCATCAGTGGAATACAATATGTAATGTTAGAGGGAAAAAAGCAACCTCTGAATCACGATTGCCACTGATTATGCGAACAAAGTTACTTCCTGGTTTCATGGATATGAACCTGGGTCCTCCCTGCTGCAGATGCATTTTGCTTCCACAGGTATCACAGTGAAAGGTAATCATCCTGGAGCCAATGCTAAAATATCAGATGGGAGATGGTGCTTGTCAGGGAGTCAGCGTAATGTGGTTGATCCTAGGGTACCAGAACTCTCTGAAACAACATGCTGACTTCCCATGTAATCATGTAGCTCAAAAGTCATCATTACTCGCCCTCATGTTGTTTCAAACCTTTATGAATTTTTTGATTGGTGGAACACATAGTGATAGCCTCAGTCACCATTGATTTTCATTGTAAGGGAAAAAAGATTAAATGAAAGTGAATGGTGATTGGGGTTGAAATTCTGCCTAACATCTAAGAAAGTTGGACAGGTTTGGAGCAATATGAGGGTAAATAAAGACTGATTTTATTGGATACTGGTGAGGTCATTAGACACTGTACTTGTCTAGGTTAGAATGTTACTCTGTCAGTTATGTGAAGTGCAGTTCACTTCAGAGTCATCCCCCTGTGTTTTGTTCTGCCTATCTGTGTCTTTTTCTCTATTTTATAATCTAAAATTTGAGATGGGCTGTATATTTTCCCTCTGCTTTTGAACATCTGTTCTGATGAAGATGTTGTTTTTGGGCTCAGACTCTCACGTTCTATTATTAATCACGGTCTGACATATACATGCAACAGAAGCGTTGCGCAGCCCAGATCTTCCTAGATCTTATTCGTGCTTCCTTGACATTCCTTTCCTTTCCTGGTTTTTTCTGCAAACCTTTGTGAAACACTAGATAGTCAGTGGACGTGATTTCAGAACACATTGAGATCTCCTTTAACTTGCAGCCTATTTTCTCTGTCTTCACTCCTCATAAAACAGAAAAAATAAAATAAAATAAATGCCTAAAGTTGTTTGCTGGTCTTAGCTTGTCTCAACTTGGCCAAGTTGGTGATAAGCTGGTCGGTTACCTGGTTTCCCACATGCCTGAATAGCCAGGAGAGGTCAGAGATTTGGAAAAAAAAAGACTTGTGATATCAGGGGTGCTGTGTGAAAAATCTTCAATCATTTATAAAATCCAAAAATGCAAATAAAACATATTTAAAAACGTAATATCATACATTTCTCAATAGTAACAAGAAAAAATGATAATAATAATAATATTCTCATGCATCTCTCGCACACAGCAATCCACATCTCATTGGATGCTAGACGAGCGCAGTAAGAAGCACATTGCTGTACCCATAAAAGTGATAAAACCATTGCTCCTGGTTATAACCAACAAAGCTGTCTACAAACATCTAGTTTTGCCTTGTCACATCGTGGTGCTCGGTCATATTACAGCAGTGTTAATTTCGTCAGATGAGACGAGACTAAATATGTTCGTCAACAACCTTTTTTTCCATGACTAAGATGAGACGATGACGAGACTGCACCAATGTCCAAAAACGCTGACTAAGACTAAATTAACATGCATTATTGTTGACGAAAAAAGACGAGACTAAAATGTTTTGCATAAAATAAAAACTAAGATAAAATCTCTCTTCATTTTCGTATACAATCGTCTCTACTTTTTCATCATGAGATAGAATATTCAGCTGTTACGCCTTCAAAATATTCCGAATGAGTTTGCGCTGTTGCTCAAGTAATGGTTACAGGTCTCATACTCCTGTGGCTGCAACACGAAACTACATGGAGCAAGAACACAACAACCACAGACAGTGGCGAACACGCAACGAGCGCCGACGACATGCTAGGTAGAAGGAGGCTCGATATTTGGTCGCGTTTTAGGTACAATGATATTGACAAAAAGTCAGAATGTGTCATTATAACTGACGGGAAGCACTGCGGACAAAAAATATCGGGGAAAAACACCACCAACCTTAAGCGACATCTAAAGGCTAACCACCCACACATTCAGGTAAGTTAACTTAAATTAACGTCTCATAAGCTAATGCTGATTTTAGGCATCTACGCTGTAAATTAACCAGTTAGCTATGGTGTTGTGGCACATACATTATGCAGGTTATATATATTTTATGTAACTTATTTGCTTAATAAAATACTCTTCAGAACAAGTTCATCATTTGTGAATGTGTCTCTTAAATCAGACAACCAGACACGTTTAACAAAGTGAATTCAACAAATCATTCATCAACTGTATTTTGTCAGATAATTATGATATTTAACCAATATTTGAGATGTGTGAAACATTATTTGACTGAAATGGTTATCTCAGAATTAATCTCAGAAATAATTTATTTAAAAAAATACTAAAATGTTTTGACTTAAACTTGACTAAAATGATGAGACTTTTAATGGACTAAAACTTGACTAAGATACCTTAAATTCTCTTTTGACTAAAACTAGACTAAAATGACGAGACTTTTAGTCGACTAAAACTTGACTAACAAAAAAAGATATGTGAATATCTTTTCAGTGCATTTTGTCAACTTTAAACTGGAAAGCATTAAGTTATTAAAGGCATAGTTGACCCCAAAATGTCATGGTTACTGTTGTAACCTCCATTCCCCGATGGAAGGAACAAGACATTGTGTCAGTTGTAGTGACACAAGGGGTCTCTTCTGAGAGCCTCGCATACCTCTGAACTTGAGAAAAGGCCAATGTCAAATTGGCAGACAGAATTTGCATGTTCCCAGTACCCGTACGGAAACAGGCGACTTGACTTGTGTGGGAGCCAGCTGGCCAGCAGCGGCCTTTTCTCTCTCTATGTTTCTCATCATAGAGTTAAAAAGCTTTACGCTATATATGCGTCGGGGAAGGCGTTTTTTTCCTCTTCTATTCTTTCATGGGGAAAAGGCCCTTTGGAGACCACGACCTGCCCAGACTGGGGGGAGGTAACTTGTGGCTAATACACACGTGGGATGTCAAGCCACCTGTGGACATGGCACGGTGGTAGAGCCTGCCTGACAAGGGAGGATCAACTGAGCTCGGACCTGACAAAACACGGGACGAGACTGACTCAACCCTGAGGTTGTAGAACCTAGCAAAGGTGTTGGATGTTGCCCAGCCCGCTACTCTGCAGATGTCTGCTAAGGAGGTACCATGGGCCAGTGCCCATAAGGATGCCATACTTCTCGTAGTGTGTGCTCGAACCCGCATGGGGCCTGGGTGTGATAGGCTAGGGAAATAGCATCAACAACCCAATGAGCTAACCTCTGTTTGAAGATGGTTTTCCCTTTCTGCCGTCCGCCAAAGCAGAAAAAGAGCTGCTCAGAGCATCTAAGCATGTGGTCCATATAGATACGCAAACACGTACCGGACACAGCAACGAAGGGGCTGGGTCTGCCTCCTCCTGGGGCAGAGCTTGCAGGTTCACGACCTGGTCCCTGAATGGGGTCATAGAAACCTTGGGCACGTAGCCTGTTCGTGGTCTTAGGATGACGTTAGCATCTACTGTACCAAACTCAAGGCAAGTGTCACTGACAGAGAACGCTTGCAGGTCCCTCTCGACCATCTTGATAGAAGCGAGCGCGATCAGGAGGGCTGTCTTCAAGGAGAGGGCTTTGAGCTCGACTGAATCAAGCGGCTCGAAAGGGGGTCTCTGAAAACCTGAGACCACAGAGAGATCCCAGGAGGGGAACAGGCTTGGCCGGGAAGGGTTCAACCTCCGGGCACCTCTATGTAATCTGATAATCAAGTCGTGCTTACCAAAGGACATGCCATCTTCTGCGTTGTGGTGGGCTGCGATAGCAGCGACATACACCTTCAAGGTGGAGGGGGACAGCCTCTCCTCCAACCTCTCCTGCAGGAATGAAAGCACTGACCGAACTGCGCATCTCTGCGGGTCTTCAGATCTGGAAGAATGCCAATTTGCGAACAGACGGCACTTGAGGGCGTAAAGCTGCCTGGTAGAAGGAGCTCTGGCTTGGTTGATCATGTCTACGACTGCAGGTAGTAGACCACTTAAGTCTTCCACGTCCCGTCCGGAGGCCAAACATGGAGATTCCAGAGGTCTAGATGTGGGTGCCAGAGGGTGCCCCATCCCTGAGAAAGAAGTTCCTTCCTCAGGGGGATTTCGTGTTGCGGTCGCCCGGGATGTGAGTGGTGAGCAGCCACCTGAGGATGCCATATCCCCCAGGAGCCTCTGGAAAATTTGAGAGGAACCGCTGTGCCTGGCTTGAAGCGAGCGAGGCATGCGAGCACTGACTGCACGCGCTTGGTTGTGAGGCACGCTGACATTGAGACTGAGTTTTTTTCCCAGTTGGCCTGAAGCCATAAATGGCTGAGTGTGCGAGCACCTGGTCCCTGTGGGTGCATAGTAACTCTCGAGAGTGTGCTAGAATGAGCCAGTCGTTGAGGTAATTGAGTATGCAGATGCCCACTTCCTGCAGCGGGGTAAGGGCTGCCTCTGCGACCTTGGTGAAGACGTGAGAGGACAGGGACAGCCCGAAGGGGAGGACCTTGTACCGATACGCCTGGCCATTGAACGCGAACTGTAAGAAGGGTCGGTGTGGAGGCAGAATGGAGACGTGGAAGCACTCGTCCTTCTGGTCTACCGCTGCGAACCTTTATTGGGTACGATGAAGTAAGGGCTGTAGAAACCTTTATTCATCTTGGCTGGAGGGACAGGCTCTATCGTGTCCTTGAGTAGCAGAGTGGCAATCTCTGCTCGTATAGTGCTGTCATTTTTGCCACACATTGGCGTGGAGCGAATACCGCTGAAACGAGGCGGGAGCCTGGCGAATTGAATGCGAGAAAATAATGTAGGTTGTATCCTAAAAAAACAAAATCAGAATAAATCTAGAGGTATGAATTCGGGAAAGTATTCCCCTGTGAGATTTAGATTTAGGATGTTTTAGTGTTTATGGATGTGGGGGTGCCACATATGGTTAAGCACTTACATATGGTTGTTTTTTTAACTGTGAATAATTAAAATGAAAACATTTCACACCATCCATCCATCCATCCATCCATCCATCGTCAACCGCTTATCCTGTGTACAGGGTCGCGGGGGGCTGGAGCCTATCCCAGCTAACATTGGGCGAAAGGCGGGGTACACCCTGGACAGGTCGCCAGTTCATCGCAGGGCCACACACAGACAGACACACACTCACACTCACATCCACACCTAGGGCAATTTTTGGAGACACCAATTAACCTAGCCTGCATGTCTTTGGATGGTGGGAGGAAGCCGGAGCACCCGGAGAGAACCCACGCAGACACGGGGAGAACATGCAAACTCCAACATTTCACACCATCATCATTAATTCAATAATACAAATTTACCTTCTAAAATGAAGTTGCAAAAAAAAAAATATTTTGCCTCTAAAATTTCCGTGGTTAAAATGTTATTGGAAATTCAAAAAGCAGTAGAGTGCTGATGCAAAATCTTCACTTGCTTCTGCTAGACTTCACCACTAGGTGGTGCAATTGGGTGTTGATGAAAACCATGAGAAACAGGGAGAGGACCTCACCAAATAAATATTTATCACAATCTGCATGTTATCACATTTGTCTCTCTTTATTAGGGTTATCGAAGTTCCACCTGCATTGATGTCAATGGGTGGTAGTCAGATTTTACAAACTTCAGGAAGAACACATTCTCAATGGTTAATCACATTAATTAACACACCTAATCAAAACTTCTGGTTATGGCATCTTAGGGATAGGCTGCATGTGCGTGAGGCTCGTTGTTAATTTCTTTGAAACTATCCTTAACTTGGACCAGTAAACATAATTTTACTTGTTTTTGACTCGCGCACTTTTACTGGGCAATATGTCACCAAAAAACTCAAAAACTGGCCAACAACCGGGTAAAACGGCTTCACAAGGCAAACATGGCTAATGCTAGCAATACACCGCTGGATACTCCCAATGAAGCAAATACATGGGAGGCATTGGAGACTCCAGAGGCATCTGAAACACCGGAGACGCCGGTGGAGCCGAGTCCGACAAACGGTGACCTTCTCAAGGAAATTCTGTCGTTGAAAAATGACATAGCCAAACAATCTACCGACATGCTGAAAGCAATTAACGATATAAAAGGGGATATACAGTTACACTCTCAAAGAATCAATGAGATGGAGGAGCGAATCTCGCAAACAGAAGATGATGTAACTCCTCTTCAAGGCAAAGTTATAGTACTGAAAATAACTGTGGAGACTCTTTGCGACAGAATTACAGAGTAAGAAGACAGGAGCAGACACTCCACCTTGAGGCTGGTTGGGCTACCCGCAAAAATCGGAGGGCTCAGATCCATGTGGTTTTCTGGAGAAGTGGCTCCGAGATACACTAGGTGTGGGTTTCACCTCGCCCCCCATCATAGAGAGAGCACACAGGATCGGGCCTATTAACCCTAAATCTACATCGCCACGGGTGGTAATAATGAAGTTTCTGAACTACCGGGACCGGGAAGCAACCCTGAGAGCCGCCAGGAAGATGAAGGAGGTACGCTCTGAGAATCAACGAGTCGCCTTTTTCCCTGACCTCTCCGTGGAGACGTGTTCTGCAGCAACGCTTCAACGGTGTTAAATTCCCAGCTTCGTGCACTGAATGTTCGGTATGGCATGCTGTATCCAGCCCATCTGATCATCACGCACAATGACAAACGCAGGATTTTCAAATCGGTTACTGAGGCTGAAGAATACGTTCAGGAAATAAGCTTGCAGTCTTGTGATGGTTTGTTAAAATTATGTTACTGGCATGATTGTCTTAAGATATGTTTCTTTTACTTATTTATTGTTTATTATTGATTTAGATTTTTTATTTATTATGCACTGGATTCACGTTTATGTGCGTCAAGTTTTATTATGGTCCAAACATTTCTACTACAGCTAGCCCACGTGTGGCTATGTTATGCGTGCAGATTTACACGTTACCCACTATGTGGATGAAACGTTTTATATAACCCAAGTTCCTAGTTTTAAAGGGTTTAACAACACATTTCGTTTGGGGAAATGTGTGGGGTTCTGTGATAAGGGGCTCACTCCATATTTTTTTGTGTATGATAACTTTACATGGCCTGAGATATTTTCAATTACATAATTTATGTTTGATACCTCAGTTATAAATGTGTCTAGTTGGAATGTAAGAGGTCTGAACAAAATGGTCAAGCTTAAACAGGTGTTGGGCAGAATTAAACAAATGAAGAGTACAGTGTGTTTCTTACAAGAGACACATTTGGTAGATGAAGATGTGAATAAGATTAGATCTAGGTGACCTGGTCAGGTATTCTCCTCCAGTTTTACAACTTATGCAAGACGGGTCATAATATTAATTCATAAATCAGTTCCCTTTGATCTAAAAGATAAATATTTTGATCCAGCTGGGAGATTTATTATACTTAGTGGAACTATAATCTCTACATTAGTCAATTTGGTATTTTTATATGCCCCCAATGGTGATGATCCTGCCTTTTACCAACATTTCTTTTTAACTATGTCAGCTCATAGGGGCCAGTTCATCATCGGAGGGGATTTTAATTGTGTGATAAATCCTGCAGCTGACCGTTCAAATAGCTCCGACACTTCCCACCAACAAGCCAGGAAAACGATTGGGAAATTTATGAACGATCTTAATTTAGTGGAGATTTGGAGACAACTTTATCCAAGCAAGATTGAGTATTCATGTTTTTCTGCTACCTATAAAACGTATTCTCGGATAGATTTCTTTTTGGTTTCCTCAGGTATGGTATCTATGATTCAAAATTGCTGGTATGAGACTATACTACTCTCTGACCACGCCCCAATTATCTTATCAATTAAGTTTCCAAATTATTATTCATCCCCACCTCCATTTCGGTTTCAAGCTAAAAGGCTGAAGTCCGCAGAATTTGAGGAATTTCTTGAAGAAAAAATAACGGAATATTTTAATTTGAATAAAGACCAGACCAGTGCATCAATAAAATGGGAAGCATTTAAAGCCTATATAAGGGGGGAGATAATGAGCTACACTCAGCATAAATCTAAAATACATCTAAATAAATTAAGAGACATTGACAAGCAAATAAAGGAACTGCAGGACCAGCTGTATTAACGTGATGACACTGAAGAATATAAAAAGCTTCTCCTATTAAAATCTGAATATAATGAACTTACCAACAATAAAATAGCAACTAGTTTACTGTGGATGAAACAGTCATACTATGATCATGGTGAGAAGGCAGGAAAACTTATGGCTTGGAGGCTTAAAAAAATACAGACAATTAGGGCTATAACTCAATTGTACTTGACAATGGAGAAAATTTAGTGGATCCAAAATGTATAAATAACGCTTTTGCAGATTATTATGAAAATGTATATAAATCCCAATATCCAGATAATATGGATAAACAGAATCAGTTTCTGGACCAACTTCAATTCCCAACCTTGTCAGAGGAAATTAGAAATGATCTAGATGGAAAATTGAGCATTCAAGAACTTAAGAAGGCACTCACCCATATGAATACAGGCAAAGCCCCTGGCCCTGATGGCCTATCTATTGAGCTATATAAGAGATTTTCAGATAAATTATTACCGTATCTACTCGAAATGTATAATGAGTCCTATGAGAAGGGCATTCTACCCCCATTCTTAAGATTGGCAACCATTTCTCTTCTGTTAAAACCAGGTAAAGCTCCGACAGATATGGGCTCATACAGGCCCATATCCTTGTTGTCATGTGACACCAAAATACTATGCAAGGCTCTAGCCGCCAAGCTTTTCACAATATCTACCGATTATTGAATATATTATATGAAAAACAATTTGCCATGGATCACGCCTTTCTGTCATTAGATGCCGAAAAGGTGTTTGACAGGATCGAATGGTGTTATCTTTTTGGGACACTTAAAAGATTTGGCGTGGGAGAAAAATATTTGAAATGGATCCAATTACTATATACAGAGCCCATAGCCAAAGTTGTAACAAACAGTCAGTTATCGAGACCTTTTAGCCTATGTAGATCGACACGACAAGGATGCCCATTATCGCCCCTTCTTTTTTTGTTTGCTATCGAGCCACTCGCTATGGCAATACGTAATTCCCCTGATATTACTGGTATTCAAATCGGAGGAACAGAACATCGCTTGTCTCTTTTTGCAGATGACGTTGTTTTGTTTTTATCTGATCTAGGGAGGTCTGTCCAGGCTGTTGGCCAAATTCTGAAGAAGTTTGGTGATTTCTCAGGGTATAAAATTAACCAAAAGAAAAGCTCCCTATTAATGCTGAACAAAAATAACCCTACAATACAAACACAATTTACATGTACTTATGAGGGCTTCACTTACCTGGGAATCAAAATAAATCATGACATAAATAAAATGGTATCTATTAATTATGATCCCTTAGTAAAAAAGGTATTTGATTCCTTAGAAAGATTGGGTGGGATGCCAATTTCTATGATAGGTCGCATTAATATTATTAAAATGTCCATTCTCTCAAAATTCTTATATCTTTTCCAATCCATCCCCTTACGCATTCCAGCCTCCTTTTTTTCCTCCTTGAATAAAACCTTTACCAAATTTATATGGAATAGTAAACGCCCCAGGCTGCGGCTCTCCCTTCTATATCTGCGTTATGACCGAGGGGGGCTTAGATTGCCTAATGTCAAGTTGTACTATTGGGCAGCTCAACTTTGTGCTGCTACTTATTATTTTTCTACCACTGATACACCATCTTGGATACAACAATTCATTGAAGCTATCTTTGACATCTTATCTTTATGCAGCCGAAATTAAACAATTATTAAAAGACACGAAAAATCCTTTTCTCAAAAATACAATATCAATCTGGTACCAATCTCATTCTGCCTTGTCAGAGGTATCTAAGCTCTCATGTTTGTCGCCAATTTGGGGAAAAGAAAGATTTAAACCAGGAAGAGCAGACATGGGTTTTAGAATTTGGCTGAATAATGGCTTGAATAAAATTGGGGACCTATATAGTGAAGGAGTATTGATGTCTTTTGAGCAATTGGTAAATAAATATGGTTTGCCCAAAAAACACTTTTTTAAGTACTTACAGGTTAGAAGTTTCATCACTACCCAACTAAAGTCTACTGTGAAACCCCCACTCTCCACTATAGAGAACATAGCCATCAACCATCATCAGAGTAGAGGCTTTCCAAATTTTACAACATTTTACTACTTTCCTCAAAAGAAAGTAGTCTTTCATATCTACAAGTATGGAAAACTGATTTAAAAACAGAAATTTCAGATGATGAGTGGAACAATTCTTGTCTGTTGGCACAGACGCAAACTATTAACACCAGGTTTAGATTGCTGCAGTACAAATGGTTATTTAGAACCTATATTACTCCTGTAAAACTTCACAATTTTAATTCTAATATTCCTGATGTATGTGTAAAATGTGGTGTAGACAAGGGCACTCTTCTTCATTGTATGTGGCAGTGTCCGGAACTTCAGATTTTTTGGAAGGAGGTTACTACATTTGTTTCCCGTTTGATTGAATGTAACATGCCAATGGATGGTAAACTCTTCTTACTGCACATTTTTACTAATGGTTTTAAAGGGTCTAAAAAACAGAGGGAGCTTGTTAGTTTCTGCATATTGCAGGCTAAACATGTAATCGCTCTGAAATGGAAGGACACAGAAAGCCCAAAGATAAACCAGTGGATTAAACTAATGTCTAGCAAACTGGCACTGGAGAAACTGACCTACATTGCGAGAGGAAAACTTGAGGATTTTAAAGATATGTGGCTGCCTTTTTTGCACTTTGTAAAAACCTATGACATGTAAACTATACTTTTTTGCTGATGGAGTGAGCAAGGGGTTCTAGGGTGGGGGGAGGCATTGTCTTTTGTTTTGTTTTTTCCTTTTTTTTATGTTTCTTTGTACATCTTTTCTTTTGTATGTCTGAAAAACATTTAAAATTCAATAAAGATATTTGTGAAAAAAAAAAAAAAATAACACACCTAATGATATGGCTGGGCGATAAAACTATATCTATATTTATCGGAAAAGGGTAAGGCAATACGTTGCCTTATGATGACATTATTGTTATACAGTTTGTAGCACTTATTTACACAAGCTGGGTCTCCATCAAAATTCCATCAGGTCCAGGCCTTTTGTTGAGCCAGTCACGTCAAGCTCTCGCACACCCTTACCCTCCAACGTGTACCTTGACATCGCGTTTTACAAATGGTCATGACATGTCATCGTTCATGCGAATAATCCGTTTTAATCACTTTAATGTGCATTTTAACTAATGCGAAACTCTAGAAAATCCACCTCCACCAAGCGCATTATGTTTAATGTGAATTTTGAGAGTTTATTAGCATATATTTATTTACATTCAGGATTTTTATGCGCATTTTCAAAATGTGCATTAAAATAGTTGGATGGAAATGCAGCTACTGTAACATTGAACTAGACATGGATTAAAGAGAAAATGTTTAATAATATTTATATAATAAAAGATTACATCAGATGGTTACAATTAAGATGAAATAGTTACAAATCTGATATGAAAAATGTAGATGAAACCAGTATGCATGTTGAAAAGAGTGTAGAAGACCAAAAGATAGAAAGAGAGAGAAAGGGTAGATAGAGATGCCATTGAGGGCTGGAGTCTGGCACGATGGCCTGTAACCCATTAGCCCAAGAGCAGAGTTCAGAAAAAAGAGTGAACCAGAGAAAAAGTGGAAGAGCACAAGTTACAATACTTTTCTATTCTTCCATTGACCATGTGAACAGAACCAGACCTGATACATTTAAACAGACCAATCAGCAGACCACACTGTACTGGAGTTGTGACTATTTGCAGACCCCCAAAATCAAACACTTCAGCCAATAAGCTATATCCTCCTGGGTTGAGTGCAATGATTGAGGAATCATTTACTGGTGACCAAATGTATATAACAAAAAATCTATCAGTCTGAATTTGAATTTATTGATCCTCATCTGATTTGAATGCAATTTAAGTAACTAAATATAAAAAAAAGATTAAAAAAAATGCATGGTGTCTAAAACTGCATTATGCTTAAATACAGAAGGAAGATCTAACATGTTACAACAATGACAACAATAATACATTAATCATTAGCATGAATAGCTCTTCATTAATCCTCTTAAACCAGGAACACTTTGCCCTGACTATTGCCTCTCTCAGATACCAGTGTAAATTAAAACAAGAAACTGTTGACATGACTTTATTGTCAAGTTAGTATCATTGATTTATCAAAACTGGCAATTGATGCCACCATGAGCGGCTGCCTATGTTGGCCATGCCTAAATCCACCATGGAAGGTGAATATTTGCTATTGAATTTTTAATTATGAGATTTTGGGCTAAATGTTTTCATTTCAATTATTCACAGTTAAATATACAACCATATGTAATTGCATCCTCAAAAAATGCATGCACAGTTAATGCAATGCATTTATTTTTCAGTTAGTGCAATTCATTGTGCTTTTTTGTTTCAAAGACACTTGCCGTTAATTTACTTCCATAGGCCATGAAACACTGCTCTAAAATCATAAAGCCAAACTAGCTCGACCAGAATGGGAGACCGGCTAAACATTTAGACCATTTTATGATGCTTTTTGTTCAGCAGAGCTTTCACTTAAAGACTAAAAATTATTTTGCGATGCACCTTTACTAGCTGACCAGCAAAGTCCTGCCAGGCATCAGGAATTTGTTACATCACTAAAGGCTCTAAATGTGGTGCCATGATCATATGCAGCTATTGAGGACATTCGAATAAACCGTTGAGGACAAAAAGTAAAGTAAATGTAGACCGACTGGAATAGGCCTATCGCGTAATTTTTTTTATCATCTAATCGCAGTTATTTGTTCTTACCGCGGTTCTTTAAGATAACCACGATTATTGTGCACTTCAAATTCCAATCATATTTTAATGTCCAAATAAAGGTATTTTAAGCGAATATATAAATGCCATCAACTGCACTTTTGTGTGTCAGAGCATCCGGGCATTGATTCCAGGGGGGATGAGGGGGAAGTAACCTCCCCAATAATGAAAACAAATGAGTAAGCTTCACTTGTAGGCTCACCACGTTCACACTTAGGGGGACGTGGGAACCATGGGCACATAGCTTGATCGGGGTCTCAGGATCATGTGAGAATTTTCCAGACCGAATTCCAGGCACATTTCGCTGACAGAGAACGCTTGCAGGTCCCCGACCCTCTTGATGGAGGTGAGTGCGGTCAGGAGGAATGACAAAAAATCTCACACTGCATTCGAATGGGAGAGCCTTCATTGCGGTTGATCGGGAGGGCCCACACTGCGATACGAACGGGAAAGCCTGCGACCAATGTGCTGAGGCTCACACTGCATTCGAAAGGGAGAGCCCACACTGCATTCAAATTGTGGGTGGTGCAAAGTAAAGAACCTTGCTGAATTGCGGTTTGTGATGGGTATATATTTATGAGCTGTGCCCCTCGAGTTTTAATACGAGGAATCATAAAACATGATAGCGGTGTTGAGGGAGATTTAGTGGCAAGGCCTGAAAGGTTCCGCAGTTGCGGCACCTGAAAAAAAACACATTTGCGCTGCTTTGCGGTGTGGTGGATGTTTGTCACATGGTTCAAAGGACACCTCAGTTGTGGCACCTCGTTTGCGCTGCTTTGTGGTGTCGTGGGGGTTTGTTGCATGACCCAAAAGACACTGCAGTTGTGGTATGTGGACAGCACATTTGTGCTGCTTAGGGATGTATTGAGCCGAAGGCAGAAGCACCACAGTTGTGGATTTCTCAACTAAAATGGTTGCTGTCTTTGGCTCCTCGGTAGGTAATGGTGAAGTCTTGGAAAGACACCTAGATAGAGAAAGTAAGAGGTAAACCTACATAGAATCCAGTGGCAGGAATTAATATTGGTCAGACCCTACGGAAGGCGCAATTTCAGGCATTGACGCAGAAAAGATAAAATAATCATATTTAGCTGAAACTTTAGAAAAATGTGCTAGGGAATACAGTACATCTTCATAAAAAATGTGAGAAGAAATAGCATAAAATTATCTGAGAAATAAGAGCTTTGGACTTGAAATCATCATTGAAGGATTGACTTGAGGCCATTCACTCCTCGGAGTATAACTGTTGTCTGTAATACAAGATACATCTTGCATAGGAAATGCATCGCATAACAATAGGAGTGAAATATCGAGAAATGCATTGAGTTGCAGGTCTGCATTGCATACAGAAATGTAGGAGAAATGTGCTGAGAAATATAGTATGTCTTAATAAACAATGTGAAAAAACAGCATAAAATGATCTGAGAAAAAGAGTTTTGGCTCTGGACCTGCAATCATTACTGAAGGATACACTTGTAGTCGTTCGCTCCTTAGGAGTATGACTGCTCCCTGCTGTACAATATATGTCAATAATGCTAATTATGAATGAGTTGGAACGCGGTGCATGATCCACCTCATGCGGAGCCGAATTTGGCTCATGTGTGTTCGGACAGGCCGTGTAGAATTGCAGTTTGCTGTGGAATAGTCAGAGCGAGTGCAGCACTGCATCAAGTTTGCGTTAAAATGTCTGTGTTGGTTTGAAACTAATTTTTCATTAGATTATCGATCGATTGAAGGACGTTCTGTGTTGCATGATGCCCTGTGTTCAGAATGAAATAAATCATGCTGCGAAGGGCACTTTAAGAAACGTCTTGGGTTACTAAACTGTAACCCCTGTTCCCTGATAAAAGCAGAACGAGATGCTGTGCTGATTTAGCGCTTTGGGAACAACTTTAGGTGTGACCAGCTGTGAATATGTGTGCAACACGTCAATGAAATTGACTAGAATTTATAGCCTCTGCTGGTGACATCATTGGATGCACCTGTAGCAGGGCTATAAATAGATGCGTCACAGGTGCATTGTCAGGTATTTTGTCTGAAGAGCAAGCCTGGGGCATCCCAGTGCGTCAATGAAGTGCAGCATCTCGTTCCGCTTTTATCAATGAACAGGGGTTACACTTTGGGAACGAGAATACCCACGCCGCCACACTGTGGATGTCCGGACCCCTTAAGGTTGTGTAGTTGTACTCACAAGAGTTCGAGAGAACATTGTTGTAGGGCATGTTGTAGAATCTTATGAATGTATGCACAGAGAACCAGCCCGCCGCATTACAAACATGTTGCAGAGGGACACCTCTAGCCAAGGCTTTAGAGGAGGCGACTCCTCTGGTAGAGTGAGCCCTGATCCCTACTGGCGAAGCTTGACCGCGGGCAATAACATCCCTCACCCAATGCGACATTGTCTGCTTGGTGGCAGCCACCCCATGTTGCGGCCCTCATGGCAAATGGATAGTTGCCCTGACTTACACCACTGGCTAGTGCGGTGGACGTAAGTCTGAAGGGCACGGACTGGATATAGTCCGTGTAGTCTTTCCTGATCTGGCGTTGTAAACGGCGGGGAGCAGAAGGCTTTGAGAGTGTATGGTCGAGAATGAACATTAGGCAGGTAGTCAGGATGAGGTTGCAGTATTGCTTTTAGCCATTGGGAAAAATCTAAGCAGGCTGGCAAGACAGACAGAGCCTGCAGATCTCCAATTCTTTTTTGAGAAGTAATTACCATAAGAAAAACCATCTTGAGAGTCAGAAGTTTCTCAGACGCTGACTCTATATGTTCAAAGGGGGTCTCAACCAGACCCTCAAGGACTATTGCTAAGTCCCATGAAGTGATCATGGTCCTAGCAGGAGGTCTCAATCGCATGGCTCCACGGCCGAAGCGAGCTAGCAGATGATGTCTCCCCAATGGCATCTCGTCAGTCAAGGCGCGGCAAGCCGATAAAGTGGCCACGTAAACACTGAGAGTGGCAGGGCATGTGCCTGCTGATAATTTTCCTGCAGAAAGTCAGAAGCAATCTGGCAGTTAACTGGATCTGCATTATGTGCACTGCACCATCCTTCAAAGACACCCCATTTATTGGCATAACTTCTAGTAGAGGGAGCCTTAGTGCTCAGAATGGTCTCGATGACTTCAGGTGAAAGCCCAGTGTCCCTCAGTTGGTACCCTTCAGGGGCCAAACATGAAGGTTCCACAGTTCGGGCCGGGGATGAGAAGGTCCCTCCTGTCCGGAATCACACGAGGCAAGCCGTTGAGGAGAGACATTATCTCCGAGAACCATACCCTGTTCGGGACTCCCGGGAGCAGAGAAACCGGAGAAAACGCATTCAGGCGCATTCTGGGCCATGTATGTGCCATCGGTTCCAGACCCAGGGGGGCTGGGTGACTCAGAGAGAAGTAGAGGGGACATTGCGCTGTCTGTTGGGAGGAGAAGAGGTCCACTTCTGCTCTGTAAAATCTCACCCAGATTTGTTCCACTACCTCGGGGTGGAGTTTCCACTCCCCCGTCAGTATTTTCTGTCTGGACAGTAAATCTGCTCCCGTTCAGGCATCCAGGGATATAAGCCACTCTGATTAACAGGAGCTTGCCCTGGACCCAAAGGAGAATCTGCCATGCCGGTCTGTTCAGCTGGCGTGAACGTAGACCTCCTTGATGGTTTATGTAAGCACCTACCGCTGTGTTGTCCACCCACACCAAGACATTGCAGCCTCAGGAGGAAGTATTTCAGGGACAGAAATACAGACATCAACTTGAGACAGTTAATGTAACAATCGAGCTGACGACCCTCCCATTCCCCTTGAGCTGGGTGACCATTAAGACCGCTACCCAGCCTGTCAGGGAGGTGTCTGTTGTTAGCAACCTGCGACGGAATGACGCACCTAAAGTGGGACCCAAAGTGAGGAACCGGGGTCTGAACCACATAGAAAGGGTATGTAGCACGTGGCGCGTAACCCTTATCAGCCTAGAGGATTGGCCCTTGGTTGAAATCCGCTGGCTTTGAGCCACAACTGAACTGGTTTCAAGTGCAAAAAGGCCCAAAGGGATCACCAAGGATGCAGTTTCCATGAGACCTAGTAGTCATTGATACTGATGAACAGTGCAACCTAGGCCTAGCCTGACTTTTTTCAGGGTGTTCTGAATGGAATCAATTCGTGCAGGAGACAATTGTGCCCACATGGTGATCGAATTCCATACGATCCCCAGATAGGTAGTTTTCTGAGTGAGCGAGAGGACGCTTATCTTGACATTGAGCCTCAACCCCAGAGAAACCAGATGAGCTAAGACGATATCCCTGTGCTGTAATGCCAGTTCTTGTGACTGTGCTACTATCAGCCAGTCATCTATGTAATTCAGAATGAGGATGCCCCAGAGTCGCAAAGGAGCCAGTGCTGCATCCATGCATTCCGTGAATGTGCGGGGTGATAAGGCTAAACAGAATGGAAGAACCCGATATTGGAAAGCTTCACCCCCGAAAGCAAACCTCAGGAACTACCTTTGTTGTGGCAGACTTTTTACATAAAAGAACGCGTCCATGAGATCGATCGTGACCAACCAATCGCGATGTTGGATTTGAGAGACGACCGTCTTGATGTTTAGCATCTTGAACTTGATTGCCCTCTGAGCGAGTCGACGCAACCCCCCATCCTTCTTGGGAACCTGCAAGTATCTGCTGTAGTAACCTGACTCTCTCTCTGAAAGGGGAACATATTCTATGGCCCCTTTGACCAAGAGATTTTGTTCTTTCCACAGTAGACATGCTTGTCTCTGTTTTATGGTAGGGGGAACCACGCCGTTGATATGCGGAGGTCGGCGAACTAATTGAATTCTGTAGCCTTTTTCTAATGTTCTTAGGACCCACATAGAAACACCTGGCAGTAGTTTTCATGCTGCCAGGTTCTCTGAGATGGGTATCAATTCAGACACTTCCTGTTGAGGGGATGTCGAGTGTCCCGTGTCCTGGACTACGGCAGGAAGCAACGGAACATCCAACATTTCGCTGGAAACTGCTAACTCCCAAAACACCAGTGTTCACGTGACCCGTCCCAAGGGAGGGCAACCCCCACAAGGCTGGGCACGGTTTTTTCTTTTTAGAAATAACTGCCCTGAGTTCTTACTTTGGGGGCTGCTGAGGGCGACGAACCGGACCCCAGTCTTTACGAGGGGGAGCACGTTGTGGCTTTTTGCCTCCTGGAACCTGGTGATATCTACATTCATAGCATCACCAAATAAGCCAGAAAGTGAAACTGGGGCATCGAGAAGGAAAACTTTGTCTTTATCTCTGATGCCCAACAGGTTGAGCCATAAGTGTCTCTCCTTGCTGTCTAAAGCAGACATAGACCGGCCAATCTGTTTGGTCATGCGGAGAGACAGATCCGTGGCTGACAAAGCTCAGAGAAATCCTCTTCGTCGACCATGGTGCCCGCACTCAGTCCTTCAACAGATCAGCCTGGTGCGCCTGTAACACTGCCATAGTGTGCAGGGCAGCACCAGCCTGACCTGTTGCCTGATAAGCCTTCCCCACAAGCATGGAGGTGGTCCTGCATGGCTTTGTGGGGAGAGTGGGTCTCTTTAGTGATGATGCCGAGCCAGGCGAGAGATAATCCGCAAGTGTCTCCTCTACCTGCGGCATCACTGAATACCCCCATGCCTTGGCACCCACAATAGTCGAATATGTCGACGTCGAGGGCACGAAGACACGTGAAGTATAAGGTTTCCTCCATGAACGAGAGAGCTCATCATGGAGGTCATCAAAGAAAGGAAGGGACTGATATAGAGTTCCCTTCCTTTTGCAACCAGACAGAAATCTGTCTTCTAGTTTGAAGCATTTGGGGTCTCTTGTTCGCGTGGCCAGTCTAACTGTAGCCTGGCCACAGCCCGAGTAACCACCTCGAGTAATTCCTCAGCCACTTTATTATTGTGCGTGGAATGTTCAGAGGTTCAGCGTCCCCCTCATGAACTGAAGAGGCGCTGAAGCTGGACCCGTCTCTAGCTCCTCAGCCAGATATATGCGAGAGCCACACGATGAAAGAGTGGGTGCTGGCTCTTGGAAGTATGCGAGACCAGTGTGAAGCATTCTAGTCAATTTCACTGACGTGTTGCACACATATTCACAGCTGGTCACACCTAAAGTTGTTCCCAAAGCGCTTAATCAGCGCAGCATCAAAGTGTAGCTTTTTGAGCTTTTTTAGAAGATGAGGAACAATTGCTGAATAGAGCATGCCCTCTAAACAAGCTGTGGCATATTAATTAGGCTGACAGGCATCACCTGTGCGGCAGAACCTGATTAAACATGCTGGGGTTGAAATGGTGTTTGGATTAAAATGTTAATCTTCTTTTCTTTCGCATTCAAATCAAATTGAAATTGAATGGCATGAAGCCGGAATGGCGCCCATTCACAGAGGCAACTGGCACTGCTTTCCAGGTAGAAAGTTTAGATAAGAGAACATACGAGCAGTCGTAGAGAGCTGTTTCACATTTTTTAAGTGCAGGAGCAGCCAGTTTGAGGCAGCAACTTCACATTATAAACTGCTTTGCCGAATGGAGCATAGAAAGACAGACGGGGTAAAAATATATAAACAATACTGATAAAAACAAAGAGTTGCTGTGGCAGCTTCTGTTGAATAACGAGACTGTTTGGATGGAAGAGCTGTTCTGGTGGAGCCAAATGCTTTACAGGGAAGTTGCATCCGATGATCCGTCTGCCTGTGTCTGTTCATGGGGAAATGGGCGGGGCCGAATGCCGAAAAAACTCTCATGCCAGGAGAGTTGTCACAGGAAGGAGGAAAGCAGTGGCATATATACTCACTGCTTGTGGGCTGTGATTTGTCAGATTCAAATTAACATGCTCCTCCCGAACCATATAGTTTTTTCACTGCTGGCAGCTGTGCATTGTGAAACAACATCAGCGGTTAAGGACGTTTACAACCTCATGATTGACTACAGCAGCAGGCAATCATGAGCTTGGCAATCGTGGTGCAACTGAGGCAGATCTCTTGATTGGTTACAGCTACAATTAATCGTGTGCCTTGCTTCAGCGGGCATGCAAAGAAGCGGCATTCATGAAACTTCTCATTATAAACAAACTGAATGAGAGGGGCATGTTGTTCGATTACTTCAGCATCGGCATGTGAGTCTACCTTGTTCATCTTGGAGAGAAAAGGGTGGAAGAGCTATTAATATGTAAAAGTTACTCTGTACTTTGTTAGGATGTCACATGACTTGTGTCAGTGCATGCTGCCGAATACATTGAAGTCTATAAATTGGCGTGTCAGCACAACCTCGGCTCCAACTTCACACCAAAGTGTTTTTCACACACGTTTTGCCTCACAAATTATGTCTTAGAGAGTACAAAGCTACATTAAACATTTTAAAACAGTTGAATTTTATGAAGAGATGTTGAACGTCTAATAATTTCCCTCTTCTTCCTTCTAATGTACCATCCCATTTTAAATCGATGCATTTGCAGCATTCTCTAATGCAGCATAAACTCTAGTCTCTGTGTAGACACCCTAATGTGGAGGACAAAGTGCCGTTTAACACTGTTTAGTGGAGCTTTGACGCCTCGGCTAAACTCATGTGAAATGCACTTTACAAGGACGAAGGGACATCATTGAAACTCAAATGTATTGTTATTATGCTATTATTGTTGTCTTTTCTGATAAAAGTCATGTTCAGCAGTTTAAATACTGTAGGAAAATTATACAGTACACCTGTTTGTTCTTATAATGCTTAAATATTCTACTGAAGTCAGCAGATTTGACATGTAAATTTTAATAATGCAGAAGGTAAGGACATTATTGGTAAATAGTCTGCACTTATATAGCACATTTTTCTAACCACATTTTTTGGTAAGGTTACCAAAGCGCTTTACACTGTGTCCCAATCACCCATTCACACACACACACTCATACACCAATGCAGCAGAGCTGGCATGCAAGGCCTGCCATCAGGAGCAACTTGGGGTTCAGTGTCTTGCCCAAGGACACTTCGGCACGTGGAGTCGTATGGGCTGGGATTCGAACCAACAACCCTGCGATTAGTGGCCGACCTGCTCTACCAACTGAGCCACAGCCGCCCCACAGTTCACAAACTGAAAATTATAGATCTGCTTTGTTCATATAATGCTTAAACACTATAAAGTCTCTTGGCAGATTTTGGTGGTGAACATTTCAAATGATTCAATGACTCACTCATATCACATTAAACTTTAATTCTCCAGAAGGGGTCACTATTACACTATGTAACACAATTTTTGTTCCTTGGTAGTAAGTGTTATATCCTAATTGCTTATGCCTCAAAAGTATAGAAAATGGCTATTATTCCCAGACCAGGAAAGTGATATTTTGAAATTTACTTATTTCCAATGAGAAAACGGGCAAATTCATATAAAGTTAGAAAAAACAATGCCATTGAGCATACTGCTTAAAACTGGAGGGGAGTAAAACACAGAAATGGCAATATAAAAGCTTGATTTAAATGGACACATGTTTTTGCTTAAATATTACATTTGTTGGGCGCATAAAATGTCCTGGAAATGTCTTGGAAAATTGTGGCTTGAAAAGAGTCGGAACCCTGTACGGGACGTCCTGGTTGATAAGAGACAGGTGAGTGGCAGCCACTAGCATATACTACACCCTTTCATTACACACCATGCTACGCTATCTTTTTACATAAAAGTCAATTAAACTTAATAATATCATCAAAACATCAATATTTTGTGATAGTTGGGGGCCTTAAGCACATTTTAGCGCATATTCATCTAAAAGCGCCAAATTTGGCACAGATGTAGCTCAGGTCATACCGAAATGATTTAGCTAGGGCGCCGGAGCCAGCGACCCTCGGGGCCAAGATGGCGGCCATTTTCTATTTATGACCCAGTATATCTGGACCCCTTGATCCTCCAATTCCAATATGGCCGCTGTCCAAAAATGCAGTTTGGGCTGTAGTATGGGGCCTTACACCCCATTGTTCGCTCAAATTCATCTACAAGCACCAAATTTGGCACAGATAGAGCTGAGGGCATAATGAAATGATTTAGCCAGGGCGCCCGAGCCAATGGTCCCTGAGACCAAGATGGCGGCCAAATCCAATATGGCCACCGCCTGAAAGGGATTCGGCTATAGCTTTTGAGCCAGATGAGATACAAATACTAATAATGTTTCGTGCTGTATATTCAAAAGAACCAGCTCATTAGACTCATCCATTTGAGAATCGGACAACACTGGTTGCGCTGTATGTTTTGCGCTGTAGATTCAAAAGAACCACTCACTAGAGTCATCAGTTCGGGAATAGGACTACAGTTCTGTGGCAAACCTGTTGAAAATATCTGCCACTACTGACACACCAGTGGCAACTTTGGACAAAAAGTAACTCCTGCCAACTCCTGCATATTTTTTATTGCAATGTATAATTTAATCCAAGTTTGTGAATGGAAAAAAAACATTAAAAGCAATAAATCTGAAGCAATAAACTTTCAAACAACCTAAAACTTTTTGGATGAAATACAATATTATTCTTGTAAGCTCTTTTAAAGACCTAAAAAAACCTGCTTTCAGCCAACACAAAATGCATGTAATTTCAAATACAGTACCTTCAGTTTACATATTATGTTGATATAACTATACTATGGCATTCCTTCACAGAATCTTTGCTATACAACAGACTGTTTCTTCACCATTGTGCACAATTCAATCTCTACCCATTTGCACATAACTGTATATGCTCTCCATTCAGCAGTGATGTTAAAATTAGCCTTAATCCTCTAGATCAGTCCCTAAAGTGCGATGACAGTACAAGAACAGAGCTAGCCATCAAAAGAGATGATAACTACAGTAAATGTAAAGAGAGGAAATTAGAGTTGGTGCCGACAGATCTGACAGTATTAAGAGTCAGGGAGGAGACTTTAATCAGATGCTATAGAGGCATTAGACATCAGTGTGCTGTTTCCTTTTCAAGAGGCACACAATACTTGCCCTAAAGCTCTCTGGGCATATTACCACCGGTTAGGGTAATCGCATGCTTCTTATTTCAGCTTTTTTTTTTAATGCTGTGACAGCTAGAGCTTTCTCAAAGCCATCTTGAAGTTTAATGTAAAATGCTTAGGGAGACTATTTTACAGCACAATACAATACAAGAGGTGACATGAGGTTTGTCTCTGCCTGCACCACTAGCAGCTCTTCATTGAAGTGGGTTTGCAGAAGGTGCACAATGGAGATGGATGGGCTGCCTAAATACATGCATGAAAAACCCTAAATATGCATTTTGTAGCTGTCAAGGTAAAAAGTTAATTTGTACCTCTGGTCTGGATTTGAGGGGATGCTTGCCTTATTCATAAAACTCTAGTAAATATAAGAGTAAATTGGGAGTAATTTACATTTAAAATGTACCTTACCGAAAACTTTCCTTTGGATTCACAAATGCTGTGTACACATCCCAGATTTTTTCATTGAACGTGTGTTTGTTAGTGACTTACAAACATTTGTAAATTGGGGGCATGTGCACATTCATTCACAAATTCACAATTATCATAATCCATGTCCATGAAAGCACCCTATAAGGAAGGAATCAAATGTGCTATATTACCTAAGCTCAACCATGAAACTCTATGTGGAGAAAGCTGATGATTCTTTGACTAGTTATCTGTTAGCCAATGGGCTTGCTCAGATTTTAAATGTTAGGCCAATCGGCACACATTGTGTTAGCTTCGAAGAAAGTAGAGACGCTGCTGGGCTTTCTTGGGGATAGAGCTGGTGTTGAGCTCTATCCCCAGGATAGAACCAGGTGAGGTTCTCCACCAGGTGAACACCAAGGAATTTGGTGCTCTTGATGATCTCCACAGAGGAGCCGTCGATGTTCAGCAGGGAGTGTTCACCTTGTGCTCCCCTAAAGTCAACAACCATCTCTTTTGTTTTGTTGACATTCAGGGACAGGTTGTTGGCTCTACACCAGTCCGTTAGCCGCTCCACCTCCTCTCTGTATGCTAACTCGTCGTTCTTGCTGATGAGACCCACCATGGTCATGTCATCAGCGAACTTGATGATGTGGTTCGAGCTGTGCATTGTTGCACAGTCGTGAGTCAGCAGAGTGAACAGCAGTGGACTGAGCACACAGCCCTGGGGGACCCCAGTGCTCAGTGTGGTGGTGGTGGAGATGCTGTTCCCGATCCGGACCGACTGTGGTCTCCCAGTCAGGAAGTTCATGATCCAGGATCCAGCGTCTCTACTTTCTTCGAAGTCTGAGGAAAGCACATCTCCCACCCCCATCCTCACTACGTTCTATAGAGGGACTATTGAGAGCATCCTGAGCAGCTGCATCACTGCCTGGTTTGGTACTTTCACCGTTTCGGACCGCAAAGCCCTGCAGAGGATAGTGAGAACAGCTGAGAAGATCATCTGGGTCTCTCTTCCCTCCATCAAAGACATTTACATAAAACACTGTATCCGCAAAGCAACCAGCATTGTGGACGACCCCACACACCCCTCACACAAACTCTTTACCCTCCTGCCGTCTGGCAAGAGGTACCGAAGCATTCGGGCCCTCACGACCAGACTGTGTAACAGCTTCTTCCCCCAAGCCATCAGACTCCTCAATACTCAGAGACTGGTTTGACACACACACATGTCCTGAGTTGCACTTTAATAACTGTCACTTTATAACTGTCTGCTACCTCAATAACTGCTATGTGCATAGAACACTATCTCATAGTATGTTATGTTTACATTTGGCATTTTTAGTAACTGTCATCTTTTTGCACTACTGTATACTGGTCGGCGCTGTACTGTCTATCACTGTGCCTATTGTAATGTTCACTTTTAGAAATGTATTGTACTGTCCCGTACTTTTGCACACGTTTTTGCACGTGCACTTTATATAGGTATTTTATATAGGTATTTTTATTTAGTCTGTGTAGTCTCATGTGATTCTGTGTTTGTCCTATGTTGTTTTATGTAGCACCATGGTCCTGGAGGAACGTTGTCTCGTTTCACTGTGTACTGTACTAACTGTATATTGTTGAAACAACAATAAAAATCACTTGACTTGACTTGAGCTGATTGATCCATTGACTTGTAATTAGGCAGCCAATCAACTTGTGTCTCTCTTTGTTGAACATTTAAATTGCTCAGTTTTGCAGATAGCAGGTAGCAGATCTAGTCCGCTAAATCCAATATCCTATCAACTACCCACATTAACATGCTAATTCTTTACAAGAGTTGACATGACTGAAATGCTTTTAACAGATATGCAGAACAGTAATTAAATGGTTTTTATGAATAAAGTGCAAGCACATTGTAAAACATTGATTCAGCAAACACAATAGTGTCTAAAGAAAGTCAGAAACTAATACATGTCATCACATGCTTTTGCTGTCATCTGAGGCTCTTTTGTGAATCAAACTGTCCAAGAGGTCATTAAAAATGGTTTGACAATAAGCTTTAGTGTAAAAAATTCTGTTCACACAGACAGGAGGATGTCTACCACCATAACAGTGATACAACTCCCTTTTAACTGAAAGAATCTTTAGAGAAATAAATGTATTGTTTAAAGAATATCTTTTACAAAATGCTGTAAACTAATAAAGATTTTCAAGCTATGACAGGGATATACTGTACATCTACATATATTATAATAGGCAGATGAGTACAGTGTTGATAGGATAATAAAAAAATTGGCTTTAGAATCCAATATATTGTTTATTACCATATTAATTTTCACAGCAATCCATTTTGCAATTGACAAGTCTGATTGTCTCAGGATGCGTCAATGTACACGTGTCAGATGGATGCTTTTGGAGCGGCTTTTTATTGCGTCGCATAATAAGAAAATTTTTAGGTCTCTGTGTCAGGTTAAACATAGTTTGAAACTTGAAAACACATCTTGAGATCCCGGCATTCAGATGTGCGGTCCATCAAGCTGTTTGAACAAAAGAACGAGACTCACCCCCAGCTGTCTGCTGTCAGTAAGTGGTTTGTTCTCTGTTTCCACCTTTTTCCTTAATCCCATGATGTTTAGCATTGTTGCGGTTTATGTCCATTCTTTCTTTTGCTGTGGTGTTGGGATTTCAAGAAGAGGGTGTCTGATTTCATGATGACACACTGTAATCACTATATCATTGTGGGCCAGTGGTAGCTTAGCGGTTAAGGCTCTGGGTTACTGACCGAAAGGTCTGGGGTTCAAGCACCAGCACTGTCAAGATACCACTGTTGGGCCCTTGAGCAAGGCCCTTGACCCTATCTGCTCCAGGGGCACTGTTTTATGTCTGATCCTGCGCTCTGACCCCAGCTTAGTTGGGATATGTGAAAAAACTGCATTTCATTGTCTCTGTATCTGTACTCTGCACAATGACAATAAAGTTGAATCTTAATCTTAATCAGAGTGTTACTGAATGATAATACACTGCAAAAAAGCATAAAGACAAAGAAAGCATGAACAAAACTGGTGTGCTGTTTCTCCCAGATGAGACTAATTGATTCTAAGAAAAACGCAACATTTCGAGCAAAATTATCAGTTGATTTAGCAGAGTGTCTCTGTTAGTTCAGCTTCATATGTGTGTACTTGTCATCTTGTCACCCTGCATGTTCAAAGAGCCGTGAAGTTCAACTGCTAGGGTATGTAATCGCTTTTTCAAGTTGTCTGATCGGACGGTTATTTCCTTTTAAATCCGAACATAAGTTTAAAATTTTGGGACAGGCCAAAAGGCCAGGGACAGCACCCCAAAGAGGAGATCCCTTACACATACACACACACAAAATATTAATAATAATAATAAAAAAAAAAAATATTTATATATATATATTTTTGTATTTTTTTTTTAAATGCCAGATAACTGCCACATTTCTCATCAAATGAATCCCAGATCCACAGACTTCTACATGCCACCTCCTCGAAAGCTGCCACCCTCCCAATCTCTACGCACCACTCCCAAAATGAGGGCACTCCAGCCGACTTCCATCCCCTTAAAACAATCTGTCTGCCTGCAATAACCCAATTTTTTATGTGTTTATCCCCTATATTGATGACCGCGCCATCACTTAAATACAGAGTCTGTGGCAAAACGAAACCCGAGTGCCCAACACGTCACACACAAAACTCTGAACCTTCAACCAAAATTCTTGGATCTTAACACAACACCAAATAACATGGGTTGTGTCTCCATCTTTTGATTGGCATCGCCAGCAGGTGGATGTGTTTTAAAGACTAAGCATATATAATCTAGAGGGGGTCCAATAGAATCTCTGTAAAATCTTGACTTGAGGCACACCCTTGCATCTTTAGATGCTGACTTTTTTTTTAATCCTAGCCCACACTCCCTCCTCCAATACCAAGTTTAAATATTTTTCCCATAAACTCTTGATAGAAGTTAAAGCTCCATCCCCCAGACTCTGAATTAACAGGGAGTAATACACTGATGCCTCATGACATTTTCCAAAAGCAGTAATCACCAGGTGGAACTTAACTTCTTTGATAGAAAGGCTTTGCAATGGCGAAATAGGTTCAATAAATTCCTGTTCAATACAAAACCAGGGAGGGGTTCTCTCAGGTGGATGTGACCAATGAGCCAAATGTCTAAGTAATAATGCATAATAATAAAACAAAATGTTGGGTAGGCCTAGCTCAATCAGCCTGTGTAAATTATTGAAATGTAATCTTAGATGCTTACCATTCCAAATGAAGGACTTCGCTATCCTACCAAATTGCTTGAAATAAGAGAGGGGGACATCTATACGGAGAGATTGTAGCAGGTAGCTGAATTTTGGAATACAATTTATTTTAATAACATTAACCTTCCCAATCATAGATAAATGTAATGAAGCCCACCTGCCCACATGGCTACAATTTTTTTTTTATTAAGGGGTCAAAATGAACTCTTAACCAAAGAATAAAATGTATTTATGCCACTGGAAGACATCCGGCTGAAAAGCCGTTACTGGACAGTACGCTGTCAGAGCCAAAGCTTTGGATTTAGACCAATTGACTCTGTATACAAGAATTTAGAAAAGGAATTAATAAATCTGTGGAGGCAAGGCATAGATCTAGTGGGGTTGGAGATGAATAATAAAATACAATCTGCGTAAAGCAAAAGATTATGCGCCATACCTCCCACCGTCACCCCTGGAAAATCCTTTCCGCTTCTTATCGTAGCTGCTAATGGTTCCAGGGGAAAACACAACAATAATGGGGAAAGAAGGCAACCCTGCTGGTGCCCCTATGCAGATTAAAATAATCTGAAATGAATCAATTTGTTGTAGCTTCTACCGGGAGTCTATAAAGTACCTTAATCCACCAAATAAAAGTATTCCCAAATCTATATATTTCCAAAATCTTAAAAATATAATCCTATTCCACTATATCAAATGCCTTTTCGGAGGCAAGTGAGATGGCAGTAGTGCTGCCCCCTAATAGTCGACCAAACGTTTGTCGATTATGGATTATTAATTATGTCAGGCAGGAAATCCAAAGTGTGGGATCATTTCTAGAAGATAGAGTATGACCCCAAGAAGGTGACATGCAAACTCTGCAGGCAAACATTCGCAAATAATTCATCAAACTCAAACATGGTTTATCATTTGAAACATGTAAGTAGCCTAACGTTAGCCACTTAGCATGGCCGCTTGCTCTAACGTTAGATAACCTATATAAATATGCACTATTAGGATTATCCAAGTGTTCGTGGGGAGTGGGGAAGCTAAATTAGTTCCTCACTTACAACATGTTTAACTTAATTTTCATTTCTCTCTATAAATTAACAAAATGTTCAGACTGTCTTCATGTTGTTTTTTCCGACACATTCAGCTCGTTTCATGTGTGCGCTTGTAAAAATTTTATTTTAAAGGCTTATTATTACGGTTTATTATTTCTCTGTAATTTAGAACAGTGTTAGCAATGTTACTTATAACATTCTTTCTCAGCCTTGGAACTCAAACCATTTTCTGATGACCCCAAAAAATATACATATTTATGTAATTAAATTAATATCATAAACATGTGACAACTAGTTGACTAATGACTTAAACTAACGATTACAAGTCGACTGGTGTAGCTGGAAGGGTCCACTTCCTTGTTTCTACACCAAGAGGTCTAAATATCCACGAGTGGATGGGAGACATTTTTGTGCAGTATGATCCAACCTACCATGATACAATCACGTTTGTGATATGCTGTCACCATATTCTTTTGACAGCGCACAGACGCACGTACCCATGTTTGTTTTATTGGTTAAAATAATGATTTTTACAATTTAAAATTTAAAATGCGTATGCTTAATTATCAGCTTAGTATTTGCAAATTGACCTCATATTTCAAATCGTGGTTCATTAGTTTGAATATATGGTGATGGTGAGAAAGAAGCTATAGGTGAATGTATTTATGTTTGACTGCTTGTGTTATAAAAATTGTGAGAAAAGTAATTTACCCAAAAATAACCAGTACATTTCAGAGGTTAAGATTACATAAAAATTTGTCTTTTCACTTATCCATATGGTTTGCAATTTGAAACCATTGAGGTAATCTGATATGCAGAAAGCGGCACGTGGTGTATAAGTGTTGTTGTTTTTTGTGTGTAGTTTGAAATAAAAACATGAGAGAGGCTGCATTTTTACCATTTATTGAACTTGAAAAACAACTGTAAAAAAGGAGGTCGAAACTTTAAATTGTTCGCGTATTTCTGGCTATTTGGTAAATAGTACATATTTAGCAAATAGGGATATAGGCTACAAAAATATATTAAATTTTCCATTATACTATACATTCTGTTATAATACGTAAGATAAAATACAAATATATTCTACCCGAATTAAAAAAAAGAAAAACTGATAAAAAACAAAAACGAAACAAATACAATTTTAGTGCTATTTATATGTTCTATGTTCTGTATACTCAACCGACAGCCGAAATCTAGAGTGCACTCCCCCTCATTGACCGCGTAATTTTCCAAACCATCCACCTTTGGTGGCTTCTTGGAGCATGTGCCATAGACCAATGGCATGTGCCAAGCCGCTTACATGTCTGGCAGATCTCAAAAAGTTTTGTTCCCTGAACACCTGCCGACTTGATATTGTCTCCTTTTGGCAGGCGAGGAAGTGGTTAGAGGAAAAAGTAACTTCTGTGCTACTACACCTGCTGCCTTTGCCATTTTTTGATGTGCACAAAGCTCCTTTACCAGCTCAAGAATAAATTGTTTTCTGCTGATGGTTACATTGCAGCCAGGTCCAAGACGTTGTAAAACACAGTTACAAGCCAGCAAAGGGATCCATCCTTTACTGAGTACCGTCATGCCATCTGGTCCATTACATCAACGCCAACTTTAGTGCTATTAGAGTGGGAAATTGTATTGGGCAGTCTCTTTGCACCATTTTCAGTTGAAACTGTCTGATGCATTGTACTCAGGATGCATACATTTTTCTTTGGCTTTGTCTGGTAAATAGTGAGTGTGACTTTTCCAGCCCTCATTACCTTCATTACCTAATCTTTCAGAATGCGCCTGTGTACATGGGGGCATCTCTCATCTTATTTTATTCATTGTGCCAACAATGGTGGTTTTGTTCGCCAAAAGATTGTTTGCCAGTTGCAACGAGGTGAAGAAATTCTCTGTCGTTACATTTCTTCCCTTTTCCAGGAAAGGCTCGACCAGACACATGACAACATTGTCCGATAACGGCTGACCAGCCGGCCTACTGTCATCATTACCTAGATAGGGATGTGAATTCAGCATGTATTTTGCTTAAACATCAGCGGCCATCCAGAATTTTATGCCAAATATGTCTGGTTTACTGGCCTTGTACTGTGTGAAACATCAGCGCGCCTTGGTAGGGAAGAGTTGCTCATCAACTGTTATGTTCTCACCAGGCGTGTCACCAATGCAGTTTTTCACAAATTTGTCAAATATCGCAGATGTCATGGCAAATCTATCTGTCACAAGGCGGGCAGCTCTCTTGTTCTTGTCATCAAAGCGCAGATAACGCATGATTTCTCTGAATTTCTGATGCGACATTGTCTCTTTGAAACAAGAGTGTCCAAATTCATTAGACCAAAAGTCTCCCAATCTCATGCTTTTGACTCCCGTAACACCTCTCAAATAAACGAGACCAACAAATGCTTTTAGTTCATCATCAGTCAGAACTTTTCATCATTATTCTGCCCAGCTGCATCAGTGTATTTTCATATGTTTTGCCACATTTCTGTGTCAATCAAACACAGTAAGCTGCTCAATGGACTTGTAATATTGTCCTTGGCATAAGATGTTGGTCCTGGGGGTTCTCTCATTATATTGGCCTCTTGTGCTCTACCCCAAGGGTTGCCAGGATTTTTTGAATGAGCCCAAGGCAATCTGTGGCTACTTTATAGCTCTCGATACAATGATCATAATAGCGCTGCCATATTTTGATTCGTGGTTCATTAGTATGCATTAAATATATATATATATATATATATATATATATATATATATACCTGTAAAGTGTATTATTTTATAACTAAATGCAAATATATACATTGAAAATAATATATAATACATAATAATAATATATAATATGTAATTTTTAATATGTATAATATAATAATATGTAATTTTTGAAATATAGGCTACTGTAGGTCTACTGTCTATATTTTTAATTGATATATATTGTAATTAGCTATAAGATAATACACTTTACAGGTAAAGCACTTTACAGGTAAAGTGAGTACACCCCTCACATTTTTGAAAATATTTGATTATATCTTTTCATGTGACAACACTGAAGAAATGACACTTTGCTACCATGTAATGTAGTGAGTGCACAGCTTGTATAACAGTGTAAATTTATTGTCCCCTCAAAATAACTCAACACACAGCCATTAATGTCTAAACCACTGGCAACAAAAGTGAGTACACCCTTAAGTGAAAATGTCCAAATTGGGCCCAATTAGCCATTTTCCCTCCCCGGTGTCATGTGACTCGTTAATGTTACAAGGTCTCAGGTGTGAATGGGGAGCAGGTGTGTTAAATTTGGTGTCATCGCTCTCACACTCCCTCATACTGGTCACTGGAAGTTCAACATGGTACCTCATGACAAAGAACTCTCTGAGGATCTGAAAAAACAAATTGTTGCTCTACATAAAGATGGCCTAGGCTATAAGAAGATTGCCATGACCCTGACACTGAGCTGCAGCATGGTTGCCAAGACCATACAGTGGTTTAACAGGACAGGTTCCACTCAGAACTTCATGGTCGACCAAAGAAGTTGAGTGCACGTGCTCAGCGTCATATCCAGAGGTTGTCTTTGGAATATAGATGTATGAGTGCTGCCAGCATTGCTGCAGAGGGGTGGGGGGTCTGCCTGTCAGTGCTCAGACCATACACCGCACACTGCATCAAATTGGTCTGCATGGCTGTCGTCCCAGAAGGAAGCCACTTCTAAAGATGATGCACAAGAAAGCCTGCAAACAGTTTGCTGAAGACAGACTGGAACCATGTCCTGTGGTCTGATGAGACCAAGATAAACTTATTTGGTTCAGATGGTGTAAAGCGTGTGTGGCAGAAACCAGGAGAGGAGTAAAAGTCAAGTTTGTCTTGCCTACAGTCAAGCATGGTGGTGGGAGTGTCATGGTCAGGGGCTGCATGAGTGCTGCCGGCACTGGGGAGCTACAGTTCATTGAGGGAACCATGAATGCCAACATGTACAGTGACATACTGAAGCAGAGCGTTATCCCCTCCCTTTGGAGACTGGGCCTCAGGACAGTATTCCAGCATGATAACGACCCCGAGGGTGAAGGTGATGGACTGGCCAAGCATGTATCCATACCTAAACCCTATGTCATCATAGAAGAGTGGAATAGGACTCCAGTGGCAACCTGTGAAGCTCTGGTGAACTCCATGCCCAAGAGGGTTAAAGCAGTGCTGGAAAATAATGGTGGGCACACAAAATATTGACACTTTGGGCCCAATTTGGATATTTTCAAGTGGTGTACTCACTTTTGTTGCCAGCGGTTTAGACATTAATGGCTGTGTGTTGACTTATTTTGAGGGGACAGCAAATTTACACTGTTATACAAGCTTTACACTCACTACTTTACATTGTAGCAAAGTGTCATATCTTCAGTGTTGTCACATGTAAAGATATAATCAAATATTTATAAAAATGTGAGGTGTGTACTCACTTTTATGAGATACTGTATATATATATATATATATACACAGTATGCTACACACATACATACAAAATTATTGTAGGACTACATGTGAGCCCCTGTGCCATCTGTTGGGAGATTAGAGAATCGCAGCCTTGAACGGCACAAATAATCATGACGTGGACGTGAGGCGGCCATCTATTCACATAATTAGAAGCAAAATACCTTTAAACTAGCTTTTCAAGGTGCGATTTTGAAAATGTAAGCACAATGGGTGATAAAACGTCTAGGTTACTGTTGTAACCCCCATTCCCTGATGGAGGGAATGAGACGTTGTGTCGAATGAAGCGACACTAGGGGTCTTTCTTGAAGGCCTCGGTTACCTCTGAACTTGAGAAAAGGCCAATGACAAATTGGCAGACAGAATTTGCATGTCCCTCCCCCGGACATACTGGTATAAAAGGAGGGAATTGTGTGCCTGTCCATTCAGGTTTAGCACTGAGGAGCCGAGAAGGGGGACACAACATCTTGTTCCCTCCATCAGGGAACAGGGGTTTACAACAGTAACCTAGATATTCCCCGTCTGTCGCTCACTCAACATTGTGTCGAATGAAGCGACACTAGGGATCCCTATTCAATCACGCCATGCGCTGAACCATGTATGTGAACTACTGACGCAGGTGCGGGCAGGCAGTTCAGTGCCAAAGCAGCAGGCTGCATTAGACTGCATGTACCCTTCCCCAATGCCCCATAAAAACATCATAACCTTTTTAGGTTCCCGGCATCCCCAAAGGGGAGGAAAAAGCGACGTGCCACGCATGGGAGCAGGCTGTGCCAGCCGCGCCTTTTCTCTCTCTATGTTTCTCGCATAGTGTTAAAGTGGCTGGGGCAATGTAACGCTGTATTAAGCATCAGGGAAAGCGTTCTTTTCCAACTCCTCTTCTTTCAGGGGGAAAAGACCCTGCGGAGACCACATCCTGCCCAGGCTGAGGGAGGTTAAATGTGGCGAATATGTCACATGGGTTTTCAGGCCACATGTGGAAGTGGCATAGTGGTAGATCCTACTTAGCGAGGGAGGAGTTGCTACAAACACAGCGACCGGGGGGCATAGGGGACTGCCCAAGGGAGATGCGGGTCCGCCGGCAGGGGGACCGTACCATGGAAAATATACACAGAGGGATTAATCCATGATGGCCAAACCCTGTGGAGCACCTATTCCAGTACAGAGTAGTTGGTACCCGTATTGGGTCTGGCCGGGAATTCCTCAGCTGAAATGCAGGATCTCCTGGGAGAAAGAGCGCACGTGATCGCCTCAGTGGAGGGGAAAGGCACTATGTGAAAGTGGAACACCTGGTCAGCCATTCCAAATGACCGAGTTCTACATGCGACCTGAGAAAATACGGGACGAGACCAACTCAACCCTGAGATTGTGGAATCTCTTAAATGTATTGGGTATTGCCCAGCCCGCCGCTCTGTAGATGTCTGCTAGGGAGGTGCCGTTTGCCAGTGCCCATGAGAAAGCCACACTGCTCGTAGAGTGTGCTTGAACCAGCAACGGGTGGACACGGCCTGGGTCTGATAGGCCAGCCATGCCGTTGACGACCCAGTGGGCAACCACTGTTGGAGACAGCATCCCTTTCCGCTGTCTGCCACAGCAAACAAAGAACTGCTCAGAACATCTAAAGCTCTGCGTGCAGTCCACATAGGTATGCAAAGCATGCACTGGACACAGCAACGATAAGACTTGGTCTGCCTCCTCCTGGGGCAGCTTCGCTTGAAGGTTTACTACCTCTAATGGAGTCGTAGTAACCTTCAGCACATAGCCTGGTCGAGGTCTAAGGATGATGTGAGCATCTGCTGGACTCCAGGCAAGTGTCGCTGACAGAGAACGCTCGCAGGTCCCCAACCCTCTTTATGGAAGCGAGCACGATCAGTAGGGGCATCTTCAAGGAGAGGGCTCCAAACTCAACTGACTTTCTGGCAAGAGCTTGCTCTTGGGTGTGGCTGTGAACAGCACCCTGACCCGAGGAACCAATTGTCTAGCCGTGTTTGGTGAGGGGGGGACGGAGGGTTCCAGTCCAGCCCTGTGCTCATGGCGGCCCGGGCAAGCATAGCAGACATCTGTGTATCAGGCTCAGACTGGACGAGCAGATCCAAAGGTGGCAGCTTATTCGAGTTATCAGCATCAGACGCCTCTGTGATGCTCTCCGATGCAGCGGTGAAATCATCATCCAGCTCAGAAGTGGCTATGTTCACACAGGTAAAAAACATATATGATTTTTTTGGCCTACTTGACTCAAATTTGACTTTTGTGGTCTAACAGAACAAAAACACATAAAATGTTCACATGCCCAATCCAAACCACATTCGTAATTTGTTTGAAATCCGATTAAAATCTGATTTTTTTTTTATATGTTTCAGTCTAGATGGTCTGATCAGATTTCATTTATTTTATTTTTGTATTATTTGTTGTGCATGGCCAGTTAGGATGTCAGGTGTTGCAACAAGAAAACATATACTGTGTTCAACACAGCATAAATGATGAATTCACGGGGCACTTTGAAGGGAAAACAATAATGATAGCCAAGCTGCTGCATTGTTCCAAACATAATTTACAATTCTGTGTAAAAAATATATGACTTGTATATATTATATAAATATAATAAAAAACTGACCATTGTTTTTGAGACCTACACCTTAAATCCCTCCAGAAATCTGACAGTGGAAGTTAAAATTTGAGGGGAATATGGCAAATGGATGATCCCTTTTTAATGGAGCACACATACGTGTCATTTATGTGTCACAGGGCAGCCAATGCATTGCAAACCTCTTTTACAATAACAAAGACATTGGCTTTACCCGCGCACACAGATTCGCTAAAGTGCGATGACCCATAATGGTTGCGAGCCACCACAACGCAATGAGGTACTGAATGTCTCTCATTTAACTGTGGTACCAGCAGTGACAGCAGCAACAAAAATTACATCTGCCATCTTTTGTGTTTTTATGCTGTTGTCTACGATGAATGTGTTCATATTAGGATTATGCCCTCATGAATAACATAATCAATGACAAAACATCCATAGCTAAACTCTCACACAAGGTGAACCTATGCAAGTTTGCATCATTACTATGACAACCAACATGGACATGCTAGTAAAAAGAACAGTCTGAACAGAAAAAATTCAGATCTTGCAACAAATAACTTGCACTTTGAACAGTCTGAAAACTGCAGCCTGATCTCATAAACATTGCGAGAACCTGGCAACATTTTTGCAAAAAATTACATGCTTCATGGCATGTTTTGCTGCATTTTCCTAATGAAATGTCCAGTGGGGGGCACCAAAGGCAAGTTAAATGTTGTTGTAATAACAGAAGATTTTTTAACAAATTTTTAATTAGATGAAGGTTTTAATGAGTAAAACATAGCTCCCTAATATTAAATTTTAACCTAAACCTAACCAATAGTGTCCTAAAAGCATATGAGAAGTGAGCAAAACAGATATCTTTGCCCATAATCAACACCTAATCCTAACCAATAGTGTACTGAAAACAAATTCATGAAAAGAAAATTTCTTGTCACTTTTAGGACACACTTTCGCCTCATGTGTCGCGTGCTTGGTCCAACACTCTATTCAGAGAGCTACCAGGCAAGCTGATCACTTTGGAATAAGTGTGTAAATGTAATACAAGCGTTAAAACTTGTTAAAAGTGTTATAGTAAAAGTGTTTTGATATCATAACATAGCAGTGTGTGAGTAATAGTGCAAATAATAACTGTTTGTAAAGTCAGAATCAGCCATTGTACTCATGATTTGTGAGAAGATTAATAAAATGCAGTTGTTATATTGCCTCTAGTGTTCATTGCACCAGGACACTGCTGCAAAACATAGAATTCGGAATGTAAAAATCAGATTGCAAAAATGTAGTTATAGTGATGTTTATTCTTTGAGACTAGGTTGAAAATTGGATTTGAGAAAAATTTTTTGAATGACCTTGTTTTACCTACTACCTATGTGTGGAACTTGCATCAATGACAAAATTACAATTACAAATTACATAACATTTTCAATCAATGGGACAGTAGTATGCTCTAGTTAGTATTTTATGTTGATGTATAAAAGCCTATTGTATATTTCCTATAAAGCCCATCCTTTATTGAGATCAGCGTGTGCTTTGCAACATAAATATGCTCTGTTTCTTCACACCGTTGCTTCTGCAATACAGCAATGGTCAGCTCACACTTCTAGTGTGAATGCTGTAACCTGTTAATATGGGCTCTGAAATTAACATGCACCTCTCACAGCCGCAGTCACAGTATGAGTGAAACAGGGAATGGGAAACTCCATTTGTATTAATTCATATCCAGAACCAATTTTTCTCAATAGGGCAGTAAATCTGAACCTGTGTCTCAAAGGCTTATTAGGAGATAATAGAGCAGGCAAATGGTCATGCTAATGGGAGATGGTATTTATAATGGTCTGAAATGGACAGCCCAGAATGCCCAGAATGAAAAAAAAAAATATGACGGAAGTGAGGACAACTTTAGCCGCTTTTCCACCATCGAGCTGAGCAGTTCTCGTTGCAAAACCAATCCGGGCCAGTTGGCATGGTTATGCTCTTTTTTTCTCACAGATCTGCGTGAGAGGTAAACATTGTTGCGAGTGCGATGCGCTATGGAGGATGATCACTTATTCCAATTTTTAGGACTGCTTTTTTTCTCTGGTTTTACTCTGCTAACAAAAAGCAAAGACACGCAAAGATGTTGCAAAAAGAAAAGTAGAGAGTAAAAGGTATGAGGTTTACCATAATTTGCTGAGGGCTTGTTTTTGCCACCTGACATGAAAATGCAAAAAGGTTAAAGTTCCCAGACTATCTTAAAAGTATATATTGACAAAGTGTTATATAAGTTTTATATGAAAATAGTATATGAGAATAGAGGTGAACCCAACCCGAACCCAGGGTTGGGAGGGTTACTTTTGAAACGCATTCCACTGCAGATTACAGAATACATGCTGTAAAATGTAATTTGTAATGTATTCTGTAAGATTATTCAAGGTCAGTAACATATTTTAAACACTTTGGATAACTTCTTCAGCACTGGTAGATTTGTTTCCACTTGTTTTGAGTATAAAAAATACAAAATAAGTAAGACAAAATACACATGTTAAAAATACATTCTCTGAAAAACCAAAATATCTTATGCAGTGTTGTTTCTAAAACAAGATAAATCAAAGTGATCTTGTTTTAAGGATTTTTAGATATTTATACTGGAAAACAATATAAAACTTATTATCTAGAATACGATATTTGCCCTAATATCAAAGTTCCCCGTCTGTCGCTCACTTCGACGTTGTGTCAAAGAAGCGACACTAGAGGTCTCTCTTGAGAGCCTTTCGCATCTCTGATCTATGAGAAAAGGCCAATGAGAAACTGGCAGACAGAATTTGCATGTCCCACCCCGGACATACAGGTATAAAGGGAGTGAAATGCGTCTGTTTCATTCAGAAATTTTCTTCAGAGCCGACTGGTTGTGTATGCAGCAGGCTGCGAGTCACACACTGTTCCTCCCATCTCTGAAATACGAATGCTGTTGGATCTGCGGCGCATACGGCTTACTCCCTTCTCTGCACGGCAGTGCATCTTTGCCCCTAGGTGCTTCGACAGCGCAGTAAAAGGGTTTATTTCTCTAAAAGAGTTATTTTCTCTAAAAGAGCATATACACAGCTGGCGTTGAACGTCCTTTTCAGGACGCGTCTTTATAAAGATGCCCTTCCACCCCTGTGTAGTTCCTGGATGTGGTAGAGTGCTCTCCGCTCCTGACGGCCACAGGCGCTGTCTCGTGTGTCTGGGCAGCGAACACACCGAGGCAGCGTTTGTGGATGGCTCATGTTCTCACTGTGAGAACATGACCATGGCAATGTTGCGGTCGCGGCTTTCCTTCCTCAGAAGGAACGCCACTCCAGCCTCCCGCCGCGTCGCTCCTTCTTCCAACAGGATTGAGGACGACCCAGCTGGCGATGGAGGCGATTTTGGGATGGCAGCGGGCTCGGTTTCGCCGGGTACGCCCCCGCACACCACCCACCCCCCAGCACGCTCGTTGACTTTCATCCGGGTTCGAGGCAACAGTGGCTTGCCGCACAGCCAACCTGCCTATCCTCTTGAACCCCCCGAGCTGGATGAGCTCGCCACTGCATCGGAGAGTGGTCCGGCGTCTGACGCGGATGACTCGACTGGGCTGCCGCCTTCGGGCCAGCGTGCCCAGTCTGAGGCTGACGGGCAGATGTCCGACATGCTTGCCAGGGCCGCCGTCAGCGTGGGGCTTATAAACGGTTTATAATCATGCCATGCTGAACTGTGTTCCAGTGAAAATACTTCTGTAACATTCCGTACCATGCTCAGAATTTTCAGGCCTATTGATCTACATATCATTATGAGGATTTTCCATAGACATAATTATTTTTATACTGTACAAACTATAGTTCCCCGTCTGTTGCTCACTTCGACGTCGTGTCGAAGAAGCGACACTAGGGGTCTCTCTTGAGCGCCGAAAGATACCTCTGATCTATGAAAAAAGGCCAATGAGAGTTGGCGAACAGTATTTGCATACTCCGCCTCCGGATACGGATATAAAGGCGAGAGAAATATGCTCGTTCATTCAGTAATTTTCTTCGGAGCCGATGGTCGTGTGTATGCAGTCAGCTGCGAGTAACACAACTGATCCTGCTTCTGATCCTCTGACGCTCTGCTTTGCTGTTGGATTTATGGCACACTACAGCGGCTTTTCTCTTCACTGCCGGCGTGCAGTTTGCCCCTGGGCGCTTCGACAGCGTAGAGTTAAAAGAGTGATTCTCTCCATAAAAGAGTTTATTTCTCGGAAAGAGCATTACACAGCGGCGTTGAACGTCCTTTTCAGATGTAATAAAGATGTAATTTCCGCCCCTGTGTAGTTTCTGGATGCGGTGATTTCTCCCCACCTCTCTCGGTCATAAAACACTGTCTTGCATGCCTGGGCTGCGATCACACGCAGGCAGCGTTTTATGAATGGTTCATGTTCGCAGTGCGAGAACATAGCCATGGCAACATTGCGGTCGTGTGGCTTTCTTTTGTAATGAGAGAAAGCCGTTTCAGCCGCCCCCCGCGCCTCGCCTCCTTCCTACGGGATTGACGCAGGCGCCGCGGGCGATGAACACGATTTGGGACAATGACGGGCTCTGTTCGCCGGGTAAACCCCCTCAAACCTCCCGCCTCCCCGGCACGCTTGTTTGCTTCCGTCTGAGCTCGGGATGAGCATTCTCTCCAATGGTTCATCTTCTCAGTGTGAGAACATGGCCGTTATAGCATTGCGGTCGCACGGCTTTCTTTTGTAATGAGAGAAAGCCACTTCAGCCTCCCCCCGCGCTTCGCCTCCTTCCTACGGGATTGACGCAGGCGCCGCGGGCGATAAAGGCGATTTGGGGAATATGACGGGCTCTGTTCGCCGGGTAAACCCCCTCGAACCGCCCGCCTCCCCGGCACGCTTGCTTGCCTCAGAATTGGATGACATCACCGCTGCATCGGAGAGCGTTACAGCAGCAGCGGATGCTGATCGCTCGCCTGGGCCGCCACCTTCGGGTCTGCCGCCCAGCCTGAGCCTGACGCACGGCAGACAAGGCACACCTTCTCCCACACCCCCATCTCCCAGCTCCGTCTATTCGGCGCCACCGTTGACGACTCTGCCCAGCAGTCCTCAGCGGTGAGGCAGACGGAGGCCACTGCACATCCTGCCCCGCCGCAAGCCTGCCGCCATGGGCCATGCCCCGTCTGCTCGCCGAGGGCGTCCTCCTGCGGCTATGAAACACCCTGCTCCGCCCCAACCCGGGCCCAGCTCTCAGCCCCAGCGTCGAGCACTCCGCAGGAAGCGGACGCCCCCGTTTCACGGACCCCCTCAAGGACCGGGAAGGCTCCCAGGCTGTCCGTAGACGCTCAACCCAGGGACCAAGATGTTAGCTCCGGAGGTGGTAAGACCGCTCCGTCCCCGGTGGAGGGCCGGGAGGAGAATTTTTTGTCGAATTAGTTTTCACATTCTCATATTCTCTGTAATGAGCTATTTCCTTTTGTCTCTGGGTCACCTGGCCCGCAAATGCCATTCTCACGGCACTTTGCCCCCAGATATCAACAGTCCTGGCTTCCTGGACACGGACCACCCGTCTTCAGCCCCACGACTGTCCCCCGGCCAGCCGGTTCCGACGAGTCTAGAGGACGCCTACCCAGGACCTCCTCCTCAGTCGCTAACCCGCCCCCTGCCGGGTGTGCGGAGCAAGGTAAGTGCTTGAGTCTCTTCTCAGCACCTCAGCCGCGGGTCGCCCTGTCGCCGCCCCAACGCTGCCCTACCTGCTCCACCCCGCTGCTCCGCCCCGCCGGGTACGTCAAAATTAATCGTCCCTTTGGTGCCCCTAGCGCAGAGGTTGGATGCGTGGCTTTCACTTCCCAACCCGTCTCGCTGGCTGGCCCGACCATCCGACTCGGTTACGCAATTCAGTTTGCCAGGCCCCCGCCCCCCTTCATGGGTGTCCGCTTTTCCGCAGTACACGGCGAACACGCCCACTCCCTGCGCGCGGAAATCGCGACTCTTCTGGCCAAAGACGCGATAGAGCCTGTCCCTCCAACCAAGATGAAGAAGGGTTTCTACAGCCCTTACTTCATCGTACCCAAGAAAAGCGGCGGCTTACGACCAATCTTGGACCTTCGAGTTCTCAACCGAGCGTTGCACAAACTCCCGTTCAAGATGCTCATGCAGAAACACATTTTAACCTGCGTCCGGCATCTAGATTGGTTCGCAGCAATAGACCTGAAGGACGCGTACTTCCACGTCTCCATCCTGCCCCGACACCGCCCCTACCTGCGGTTTGCGTTCGAGGGCCAGGCATTCCAGTACAAAGTCCTCCCCTTCGGCCTGTCTCTGTCCCCTCGCGTCTTCACGAAAGTCGCAGAGGCAGCTCTTGCTCCGCTCCGAGAAGCCGGCATCCGCATACTCAACTACCTCAACGACTGGCTCATTCTGGCCCACTCGAGAGAGTTACTATGCGCCCACAGAGACCAGGTGCTCAGGCACCTCAGCCGTCTGGGGCTTCAGGTCAACTGGGAAAAGAGCAAGCTCGCTTCAGTTCAGAGCATCTCTTTTCTCGGGATGGAGTTAGACTCGGTCTCAATGTCCACACGTCTCACCAACGAGCGTGCCCAGTCAGTGTTGAACTGCCTCGCCGCCTTCAGGCCAGGCACAGCGGTCCCCTTAAAACTTTTCCAGAGGCTCCTGGGGCATATGGCGTCCTCCGCGGCGGTCGCGCCACTGGGGTTGATGCATATGAGACCGCTCCAACACTGGCTCCTGACCCGAGTCCCGAGACGAGCATGGCGCCACGGCACGCACCGGGTAACAATCCCACCTCCTGGGATCTCTCGGTGGTCCTCGCCGGTCTTCAGAGATCCCCCCCCGAGTCGCTAGAATCAGTTGGCTCAGGGCCCTCTCCTGAAAAGACGGCCCTGCTGATCGCGCTCACTTCCATCAAGAGGGTCGGGGTCCTGCAAGCGTTCCCTACTAACAACACTTGCCTGGAGCTCAGTCCGGCAGATACTCATGTGATCCTAAGACCTCGACTGGGCTATGTGCCCATGGTTCCTACCACGCCCTCTGGAGATCAGGTAGTGAACCTACAAGCGCTGCCCCGGGAGGAGGCAGACCCAGCCCCTCTCACCGTCGTGTCCGGTACGTGCCTTGCGTGCCTACCTGGAACGCACCCAGAGCTTCAGGCGCTCTGAGCAGCTCTTTGTCTGCTTTGGAGGACAGCAGAAAGGGAACGCTGTCTCCAAACAGAGGTGTCTCATTGGGTGGTGGATGCCATTCAGTTGGCCTATCACACCCAGGCCATGCCCCCCCCTTACGGGTTCGAGCCCACTCCACTAGGAGCGTGGCATCCTTATGGGCACTGGTGAGGGGCACCTCCCTAGCAGACATTTGCAGAGCTGTGGGCTGGGCAGCACCTAACACCCTTACGATCTCAGGGTTGAGTCAGTCTCGTCCCGTGTTCTCTCAGGTCCGAGCCCGTAGAACTCGGTACACGTCGACGGTCTGACCGGGTGAATCACTTGCGTCCAGCACCCTTTCCTCTGTCGAGGTAAAACAGTGCGCCTTCTTCCCAGGAGACCCCTTTTAGGTCCCTGGTTGATTCCTCTCTAGCCCTTCGGGCCCGCAGCAGTTCAGCGGAGGAACGTGCTGGTCCAGTCCACTACGGGTACCTCCGGCTACCCCTACTGGAATAGGTGCTCCACAGATCAGGCCTCCTATGGGACTCCTCCTGTGTGTATTTCCGTGGTACGGTCACCTTACGAGCTGACCCGTGTCTCCCTTAGGCAGTCCTTCGCTGCCCTCCGGTCACCATGTTGTAGCAACTCCCCCCTCCTCGAGGTTGGATCTACCACTGCGCCATTTCCTCCCACATGCCCAAAGTGGCCATGTGATGTATTTTGCCACCTTTACCTCCCCTGCTGGGCGGGTGTGGCCTCCGCAGGGTCTTTTCCCCCTGAAAGAATAGGAATAAGACCCCCTTCCCTCGATGCGGTAAGGGCCCCGGCTGCTCTTGCTCTATGCCGAGAAAACATAGAGAGAAAAGAGGCCCAGCCAGGCTTGGCCCGTTCCCTAGTTGGGAGCGTCACCTTGTTCCCCCCTGGGTAACCAAAAGGATGCTGACGCTTTTTCGGGGCATTGGGGAAGAGTACGTGCAGCCTGAACACAGTTGGTCGCTTGTGCACGTGCAAATACCTGCCCGCTTCTGTGTCAGCAGTACACATACACGGCTCAGCGCATGGCGAGTTTTGAAGTGGACCCCTAGTGTCGCTTCTTCGACACGACGTCGAAGTGAGCGACAGACGGGGAACATCTCGGTTACGTATGTAACCTCCGTTCCCTGATGGAGGGAACGAGACGTCGTGTCTTCCCGGCCACGTCGCTGAGCCGAGCCGCTGAGGTGCCCGGAACACTCCCGGCTCCTCAGAAAAATCCTGAATGAACGAGCGTATTTCTCTCGCCTTTATATCCGTATCCGGAGGCGGAGTATGCAAATACTGTTCGCCAACTCTCATTGGCCTTTTTTCATAGATCAGAGGTATCTTTCGGCGCTCAAGAGAGACCCCTAGTGTCGCTTCTTCGACACGACGTCTCGTTCCCTCCATCAGGGAACGGAGGTTACATACGTAACCGAGACGATTCTATCCCCTAAACCTAACCCTGACAAAAAACTTTCTGCATTTTGACATTTTCAATAAAACATTGTATAATATGTTTTTTAAGCTATTTAATATATGGGGACACTCAAAGTGTCCCCATAAACCACATTTATAGCAAAATACCCTTGTAATTACCAGTTTGTAACCTAAACAATTGTCCTCGTATACCACATAAACATGCCCGCCCACCCACCCACACACACACACACACACACACACACACACACACACACACACACACACACACACACCACACACACACACACACAAATAGTTGGATGTCTTACCCTGGGGGGCATCTTGTGTCATCTTCCCCCTACTGACACTTAGCCCATCTCCTTGAGCAATGATGAGAATTGTTTCTGTGAGTGACTAGGAAGTCTCTCTATCAGCAGAATGTGTTCAAGCAAATCGCAGAAGAGTTCTGTGTGATACACATAATCATTTGGAGTCTTGATGGGGTAATTCTGCTCCCCCACGCACAGCGGGAAACAGTTTGACGTAAATCACTGTCTCATTGACAGGCTTTATGACATGTTAACTGTGTGCAGAGAATTGATTGATTGGCAGAGAAATCACAATAGCTTTGTGTGAGGAACACACCGTAATGTAAATCGTTAAGAAGCAAATGTATTTAAAACATTTTTTTTTATTTAAAATTATTCCAATATATTAATTCAAATAAGGGGGGCATGAAAATGCATAGTAGGAATGCCCTGTATATTCCATTCACAATGAGAAATAAAATCTTACTGATATACTAACAGATGGTGTGACATTGAATGTAGCTTTAGGGTCTAAATTCTTTAAAAAGTGATAAATTGTCAGTGTATCAGCCAAAATGAATGGAATAATTGAGATTGAGCTTGTTCCTAGTGAGCTGTGATCCTTTCTTATCTTAAAACTACTTTGTTATCATGTTTCTTGATCTGCTTCAGAACAGCGAGTGAGGCTGACTCAGCTATTTCATCTCACGAAATGACAAGAAATAAAGGCGCTCACACGTTTTACTTGTAATTGCACACCATGTGCATTTGCAATATTTATGCTGAAGGGTTAAACTGTTGTGTTGTGTATGCTTCAGAGCACACAATATCATATAGCATGCTTATTGTGCACAATGTGATCACAACAGATATTTTAGAAAATAAATGATTAAGAAATTCCCACTTTTAGTTTGTTCAACATCAAAAAGCTTAAATGTAATGGCAATTCGCAAAACAGTAAGTAAACATCTAAAGTGGGGTTCAAAATGTCATTTAAACCTGGAAATATACAAAGAAACAATATGATGTAAAATAAATAAATATTTGAGATTCAGCACTTCAAGGCCACTAATCAAATAAGCAAATATGTGACACTGAACATGTTAACTCTGTTGTAGTCAGTGAGATTTCCTGGCTTACATTGAAGCACACAAGATGCTCATTCTCATATCATGCTGGATAACATTGATCATCAGGGTTTGTTCATGTCAGCCCAAGTGCAGCTGTCATTAAAGCAAAAGGGGGACATACCAAATATTTGGAAATTCATAAGAAATACATTTTTCAATTCAATGTTTAAATCAACTCTTATGCTGATATGGAAGCCAGATGTCCTGGAATAATAATAATAATAATAATAAAGAAGTAATTCTGACTTTATATCTCACAATTTATTTAGTGACTTTGTGTCTAACAACTGCGACTATATTTGTTGTAATTTCGAGCTAAACTCGCAATTGCGAGACATAAAGTTGCAATTACAAGAAATACAGTTGTAATTGCTAGATATAAAGTCATGATTGCATGATATATACACGCAATAGCTAGAATTTATTTTCATTATTTCTCGCAAATAAAATCATAATTGCAACTTAATATCACGCAGTTCCACTTTATTTCTCATAATGGCGAGTTTATATTTCACAATTGTGACAACTGAGATATTAAGCCAAAATTAAGAGATATATATTCGGAATTACCTTTTTTATTTTTTTCCCCCAATTGTGAAATATGACATTATGTCGCAATTGCCTGATATAAACTTGCAGTTGTGAAGCCAAAATGAAGTCAAGATTATGTGATACATATTTTTACTTTGTTTCTCACAATTGAGACTTTGTATCTCACATTTGCCACTTTATTTGTCATAATTACAAGATTATCTCACAAAAGTGGGATACTAAGTCAAAATTTTGAGATCTGAAGTGTTTTCCCTCATGGCGGGATCAGATATATAGTCACAATTGTGTAATACAAACTTGCAGAGAAATAATTGCAATCGCAAGACTTAAAGTCACAATTGTGAGATATAATGTCATAATTACCTGTTTTATATATATATATATATATATATATATATATATATATTTATTGCACAGGGGATCAAGGCACTATTTGCTAATAATAACATTTGTTATTAAAAAAATGCAAAGCAGAAGCATTTTCATGTGTGGACTTTTGAACTTCACTGTATCTAACATTTTCAGAGAAAAAGTAATCTTAGCATGAAAATCACTGTTGGTGAAATAAGGCAACCGTTCTTATGATCGGGCGGCTGTGGCTCAGATGGTAGAGCGGGTCGGCCACTAATCGCAGGGTTGGTGGTTCAAATCCTGGCCCACATGACTTCACAAGCTGAAGTGTCCTTGGGCAAGACACTGAACCCCAAGTTGCTCCCAATGGCAGGATAGCACCTTGCATGGCAGCTCTGCTGTCATTGGTGTATGAATGTGTGTGTGATTGGGTGAATGAGTCACAGTGTAAAGCACTTTGAATACCATAAAGGTTAAAAAGGCACTATATAAGTGCAGACCATTTACCATTATTTATCATGAATGCCCTAATGTGTATGTAAAAGCATTATAATAGAACATTCACATTTCAGTTATGGTTCATAAGTCACATATGTAAAATAGCTCTGTTTTGAAACAGAAAACCTGCTGTGAGTCTTGCTTTCTTTATTGCCATTTACTTTAGAATTTACTTGTCTTAGTAAAGGTGAAAAATATACATTTTCAAAGTTAAAATTACTTTCTCCTATCTTTATCTGGATCCACTAGATAACTTTAACACAAAATGAATCTGTTTGTTTGAGCATACCGCCCAGCCAAACACAGCAAACAAAGGTGTGAGTTTGGTGCAGAACTATCTGTTTGTTCGACTAATGGTAGATGGGAGAGTGTTCAGGAAACATTTTTTGATGCAATTCCAAAGTTAGAGATTGCTAGTTGCGCAGAAACACCCTTTACCTTAAATCATGATGCAGATCACTATATGAATACACACTGAAATAACGTTTATTATACTAATTTAATAACTTTCACCATCTCATTAATATAATGCTTATAGTTTTGCAGGCATTATTATTGTTTGCTATTCTCTATTGTTCTCAAGCTTCAGGCTAAGGTTCAGTCTCATGTAAATTCATTGGTAATAACAAACACACTTATGATAATATTTAAAAAAAAAAGAGAGAAAAAAAAAATCTGCTGATGCTTTTTTTTTTTTCCCCACACAGTGGATATATATTAGAAGATAAAAACATTGTTTTCAAGGATGAACACAGATCATGGCAGGAATGTGATTTTTCCTCTTTGATTTACAAAATTGAAAATTAACTTTGATCAACAGATACAGTAGATAGACAGACAGATAGATAAACAGACAGACAGACAGATAGACAGATAGATAGATTGATAGATAGATATACATATACCTGCCTGCCTGCCTACCTGTCTGTCTCTCTCTCTCTCTCTCTCTCTTTCTCTATACACCGATCAGCCACAACATTAAAACCACCTGCCTAATACTATGTAGACCCCCCACCCCCCCCCCCCCCCCCCCCCAATGCCGCCAAAACAGTACCAAACCACATCTCAGAGTAGCATTCTGAGATGTTATTTTTCTCACCACAATTGCACAGTGCGGTTATCTGAATTAACGTAGACTTTGTCAGTTCAAACATGTCTGGCCATTCTCTGTTGAACTCTCTCATCAACTGTCGCTCACTGGATGTTTTTTGTTTTTGGCACCATTCAGAGTAAATTCTAGAGACTGTTGTGTGTGAAAATCTCAGGAGATCAGCAGTTACAGAAACACTCAAACCAGCCTGTCCTGGGAATTTCACACACAACAGTCTCTAGAATTTGCTCTGAATGGTGCCCAATTTTTTTTTTTAAATGTCTTGTTGATAAGAGAGGTCAACAGAAAATGGCCAGATTGGTTCGATCTGACAAAGTCTACAGTAACTCAGATAACCGCTCTGTACAATTGTGAGAAGAAAATAATCTCAGAATGCTAGAATGAGAGGTCCCACCCATGAGCATGAGGGGGACCTACACAATATTAGCCGGGTGGTTTTAATGTTGTGGCTGATCGATGTATATATTTATTTATAATTCATCCATCCATAGGAAGACAAATTCAGTATCTCGAAAAATAGAATATTACTTAAGACCAATACCAAAAAAGGATTTTTAGAAATGTTGGCCAACTGAAAAGTATGAACATGTAAAGTATGAGCATGTACAGCACTCAATACTTAGTTGGGGCTCCTTTTGCCTGAATTACTGCAGCAATGTGGCGTGGCATGGAGTCGATCAGTCTGTGGCACTGCTCAGGTGTTATGAGAGCCCAGGTTGCTCTGATAGTGGCCTTCAGCTCTTCTGCATTGTTGGGTCTGGCGTATCGCATCTTCCTCTTCACAATACCCCATAGATTTTCTATAGGGTTAAGGTCAGGCGAGTTTGCTGGCCAATTAAGAAAAGGGATACCATGGTCCTTAAACCAGGTACTGGTAGCTTTGGCACTGTGTGCAGGTGCCAAGTCCTGTTGGAAAATGAAATCTGCATCTCCATAAAATTGGTCAGCAGCAGGAAGCATGAAGTGCTCTAAAACTTCCTGGTAGACGGCTGCGTTGACCTTGGACCTCAGAAAACACTAGGAAACTTTACACTGGACTTCAAGCAACGTGGATTCTGTGCCTCTCTTCTCTTCCTCCAGACTCTGGGACCTTGATTTCCAAAGGAAATGCAAAATTTACTTTCATCAGAGAACATAACTTTGGACCACTCAGCAGCAGTCCAGTCCTTTTTGTCTTTAGCCCAGGCGAGATGCTTCTGACGCTGTGTCTTGATCAAGAGTGGCTTGACACAAGGAATCCGACAGCTGAAACCCATGTCTTGCATACGTCTGTGCGTGGTGGTTCTTGAAGCACTGACTCCAGCTGCAGTCCACTCTTTGTGAATCTCCCCCACATTTTTGAATGGGTTTTGTTTCACAATCCTCTCCAGGGTGCGGTTATCCCTATTGCTTGTACACTTTTTTCTACAGCATCTTTTTATTCCCTTCGCCTCTCTATTAATGTGCTTGGACACAGAGCTATGTGAACAGCCAGCCTCTTTAGCAATGACCTTTTGTGTCTTGCCCTCCTTGTGCAAGATGTCAGTGGTTGTCTTTTGGACAACTGTCAAGTCAGCAGTCTTCCCCATGATTGTGTAGCCTACAGAACTAGACTGAGAGACCATTTAAAGGCCTTTGCAGGTGTTTTGAGTTAATTAGCTGATTAGAGTGTGGCACCAGGTGTCTTCAATATTGAACCTTTTCACAATATTCTAATTTTCTGAGATACTGATTTTGGGGTTTTCATTAGTTGTCAGTTATAATCATCAAAATTAAAAGGAATGAACATTTGAAATATATCAGTCCGTGTGGAATGAATGTATACATTATACAAGTTTCACTTTTTGAATGGAATTACTGAAATAAATCAACTTTTTGATGATATTATAGTTATATGACCAGCACCTGTATAGTCAGGACATTACTGATGTAAAAAATGACTATTATAATAATAAAAAAAAAAATCTGAACTTAAACTACTTCAAAGGGTTCTCATCAAAAGATCCTCCACATGCAGCAATGACAGCTTTGCAGATCCTTTGCATTCTAACTGACAGTTTGTCCAGATACTCAGGTGACATTTCACCCCACACTTCCTGTAGCACTTGCCATAAATGTGACTGTTTTGTCGAGCAATTCACACACACTTAACAGTCTAGCTGATCCCACAAAAGCTCAATGCGGTTAAGATTCATAACACTCTTTTCCAATTATCTGTTGTATAATGTCTGTGTTTCTTTGCCCGCTCTAACCAAAAGATTCAAAAGTGGCTTTTTCTTTGCAATTCTTCCCTTAAGGCCTGCACCCCTGAGTCTTCTTATAGCCTACTGTTGTACGTGAAACTGGTATTGAACGAGTAGAAGATTCTAGAGAAAGCCGTTATTTTTGTCCTAATATTGACCTTAAGACATGCCAGTCTATTGCATACTGTGGCAACTCAAAAACAAACACAAAGACAAAGTTAAGCTTCATTTAACGAATCAAATAACTTTCAGCTGTGTTTGATATAATGTCGTTTCGGTTACTGTTGTAACCTCTGTTCCCCGTGGGAGGGAATGAGACGTAGTGTCAAAGGAAGTGACACAAGGGGTCTTCTCAGACGCCGAATCGTACCTCTGAACCTGAGAAAAGGCCAATGTCAAGTTGGCAGACAGAATTTGCATGCCCCGCCCCGCCCCGGACATACGGGTATAAAGGGGAGCGGGGCAGCGAATGCCAGTCAGGATTTTGCACTTAGGAGCCGAAAGGATGAAACACGGCCATGTACATTGCTAGGTCTAGTGTTGTGGCAGGAGGGACACTACGTCTCGTTCCCTCCCTTGGGGAACGGAGGTTACAACAGTAACGAGACGTTCCCCTTCTGTCACTCTCTCAACGTAGTGTCGAAGGAAGTGACACAAGGGGACCATAGAAACACGCCACGCACTGACTGTGTGACGCGATTATCGGGGCAGGGGCAAAACAGGCTATTACGTGTTAGAGGCACCTGAACCGAATGCGCGTCGCCCTCCCCAACGCCCCCTCCAGTTTTAGCATACCAACCTCGTAATTTCTCGCACCCCTGAGGGAGAAAGAGGTATTACGTGCTAGCATGGGAGCAAGCCCAGCAGCCGCGGCCTTCTCTCTCACTATGTCTCTCACATAGGATGTAAAGCGGCTGGGCCCCAACTTATGTCGGGGAAGGCGGTCATTCCCCGAGGGGAGCAGAAGAGGCTGCGCTGCTCCCTGCACCTGACAGGGGGCGACTTAACGACCGAGGAAGAGGCCTACGGAGGTGTCTTCAAACTCATCGGCGCCGCGTGCCAGGTGCCTAGGCAGGGCCAGAGGAGAAGTAGCGTCCGACCCGCAGATTTCCTATCCTTTCAGGAGGGGAAGACCTTGCAGAGGCCATACCCTACCCAGTCTAGGGGGAGGAAATGTATGGCAAATACACCACGAGGGTTGTGAAGCCGGACGTGGGATACGGCGCGGTGGTAGGTCCAGCCTGATAAGGGGAGAACTCTACAGACACGGGGCAGAGGCAGCTGCCAGAGGGAAATGCGGGTCCGCCGAAAGGGGGACCATATCGCGGAAAATACATCACGGGGAGTTAGCCTAACGAAGGGGAACTATGCCCGTGGAGCCCAACCCCAGTACAGAGCCAAGAGACTCGTACTAGGTCTAGCCGCGAGTTGCTCTGCTGAACTTGCGGGCCAGAAGGCTAGGGAGGAAAAGGCATCCAGGCAGCGACGCTCAGTGGCTGACCTGGGACAGAAGGCGCACTGGATCACATTGGTGAAGGGCGCAGATACAAGCGAAACACCCGGTCGGTTGTGCCGTGTTACCGAGTTCTACTGGCTCGGACCTGACAGAACACGGGACGAGACCGACTCAACCCTCAGACTGTAAAACCTGGCGAAGGTATTGGGTGTTGCCCAGCCCGCTGCTCTACAGATGTCTTCTAGGGAGGTGCCGTGGCTCAGTGCCCACGAGGATGCCACACTTCTTGTGGAGTGTGCTCGGACCTGCACGGGTGCGGGCATGCCCTGGGCGTGATAGGCTAGAGCGATAGCGTCAACAACCCAGTGGGCTAGCCTCTGTTTGGAGACGGCATTCCCTTTCCGCAGTCCACCAAAGCAGACAAAGAGCTGGTCAGAGCATCTAAAGCTCTGTGTGCGGTCCACATAGGTATGCAAAGCACGCACCGGACACAGCAACGAAAGGGCTGGGTCTGCCTCCTCCCGGGGCAGAGCTTACAGGTTCACGACCTGGTCCCTGAAAGGGGTCGTGGGAACCTTGGGCACGTAGCCCGGTCGGGGTCTCAGGATAACATGAGAAAATGCCGGACCGAACTCCAGGCAAGAGTCGCTGACAGAGAACGCTTGCAGGTCTCCTACCCTCTTGATTGAGGCTAACGCGATCAGGAGGGCCGTCTTCAGGGAGAGGGCCTTGAGCTCGACTGAATCAAGCGGCTCAATGGGGGTCTCTGAAGGCCCAAGAGGACCACTGAGAGATCCCAAGAGGGAAACAGGTTAGGCCGGGGAGGATGTAGTCTCCGGGCACCTTTCAGGAACCTGATAATCAAGTCGTGCTTACCAAGGGACTTGCCATCTACTGCGTCGTGGTGGGCAGTGATAGCGGCCACATACACCTTCAAGGTGGAGGGGGACAGCCTCCCTTCCAGCCTCTCCTGCAGGAATAGAAGCACTGACTGAACTGCGAATCTCTGTGGGTCTTCGGACCGGGAAGAACACCAATTCGTGAACAAACGCCATTTCAAGGCGTAGAGCTGCCTGGTTGAGGGAGCTCTGGCTTGATTGATTGTATCTACGACAGAAAGTGGTAGATGAGCTAGATCTTCCGTGTCCCATCCAGGGGCCAGACGTGGAGGTTCCAGAGGTCTGGGCGCGGGTGCCAGAGGGTGCCCCGTCCCTGAGAAAGAAGGTCCTTTCTCAGGGGGATTTTCCAGGGAGGGGCTGTCACGAGGAGCATGAGTTCCAAAAACCAGGTGCGGGTGGGCCAGTAAGGGGCCACCACGGTGACCTGTTACTCGTCCTCCCTGATCTTGCACAGCACCGATGCAAGAAGGCTCACTGGGGGAAATGCGTACTTGCACAGTCCTTGGGCCAGCTGTGTGCCAGCGCGTCTGTCCTGAGGGGAGCATCCGTCAGAGAATACCAGAGCGGGCAATGGGAATTGTCTTGGGAGGCAAAGAGATTACCTGTGCCTTGCCGAATCGGTCCCAAATGAGCTGGACCACCTGGTGGTGGAGTCTCCGCTGAGCGAAGCCTGCTGCGACAGCGCGTCCACTGTCGTGTTGCATTCGCCAGGGATGAGAGTGGCTAGCAGCGACCTGAGTCACGGCTGACTCCAGAGGAGGAGATGGCGGGCGGGTTGAGGCATATGACGAGAGCGCACGCCACCTTGGCGATTTATGTATGCTACCGTCACGGTACTGTCTGAACGGATCAGAACGTGCTTGCCTCGGATTAGTGGAATAAACCTCCGTAAGGCAAGGATAATGGACATCAACTCTAGGCAATTGATGTGCCAACACTGCCGGGGGCCTTTCCAGGTGCCAGCGGCAGCGCACCCGTTGCACACGGCGGCCCAACCCAATCGAGAGGCATCTGTGGTGACCACGACGCGTCTGGACACCTGCTGCAAGGGAACTCTGGACCGTAGGAAGCAGAGGTCTGTCCATGGGCTGAAAGTTTGACGGCAGGCGGGGGTGATTGTCACACGATGCGTGCCGTGGCGCCATGCCCATCTCGGGACTTGGGTCTGTAGCCAGTGCTGTAGCGGTCTCATATGCATCAACCCGAGCAGCGCGACCGCGGCCGAGGATGCCATATGCCCCAGGAGCCTCTGGAATTTTTTTAAAGGGGCCGCTGTGCCGGGCTTGAAGAAAGCAAGGCAGCTGAGCACTGACCGAGCGCACTCGTTGGTGAGACGCGCTGTCATTGAGACCGAGTCTAACTCCATACCGAGAAAAGAGATGCTCTGAACCGGGGCGAGCCTCCTCTTTTCCCAGTTGACCTGAAGCCCTAAACAGCTGAGGTGCCGGAGCACCTGGTCCCTGTGAGCGCATAGCAATTATCGAGAGTGAGCTATTTTGGATAAGCCAGTCGTCGAGGTAATTGAGTATGTGGATGCCCGCTTCACTTGGGGGTGGGGGGGGATGCAGGCTGAAGGGGAGGACCTTGTACTGTTACGCCTGGCCGTCGAAAGCGAACCGTAAGAAGGGTCGGTGTTGCGGCAAAATGGAGACGTGGAAGTACGCGTCCTTCAGGTCTACCGCCGCAAACTAATCTAGCTGCCGAATGCAGGTGTGAATCTGTGCAGTCTGTGCAAAGCCCAGTTGAGAACTCGCAAGTCCAAGATTGGTCACAACCCGGCACTTTTTCTGGGTACGATGAAGTAAGGGCTGTAGAGACCCTTCTTCATCTCGGCTGGAGCGACAGGCTCTATCGCGTCCTTGAGGAGCAGTGTAAAAATCTCTGCTAGTAAGGCACTGGCTTGTTGGCCGCGCCATAGAGTGGAGCAAATACTGCTGAAACGAGGCGGGAGCTGGGCGAACTGAATTGCGGAGCCGAGTCGGATGGTCCTGGCCAACCAGCGTGATGGATTGGGAAGCGATAACCACGTGTCCAAGCTCCGTGCGAGGGGGACTAAGGGGACGATCATATTTGACGTACCAGGCGGGGCTTCGCGGCGGGGCGGAGCAGGTAATGCGCCATCGGGAGGCGATGACGCGTCCCGAGGCTCTGGTGCTGAGAAAAGACTCAAGCACTTACCTTGCTCCGCACACCCGGCAGGGGGCAGGTTAGCGACTGAGCAGGAGGAGGTCCAGGGTAGGCGTCCTCTAGACTCATCGGAACCGGCCGGCCGGGGGACAGTCATGGGGGCTGGAGGCTGGTGGTCCGCATCCAGGATGCCGGGACTGTTAAGATCTGGCGGCAGAGTGCCGTGAGAACGGCATTTGCTGGCCAGGTGACCCAGAGACAAAAGGAAATAGCTCTGTTACTGAGAATATGAGAGTGTGAAAACTAATTCAACAAAAAAGATTATCCTCCCAGCCCTCCACCGGGAACGGAGCGGTCTTACCATCTCCGGAGCTAACGTCTTGGTCCCTGGGTCGAGCATCTATGTAGCGCCTGGGAGCCTTCCGGGTCCTCGAGGGGGTCCGTGAGACGGGGGCGTACGCGCTGACTGGGTGGCGTCGCAGCATGATGTGAGAAACTGCCCCCTCTGCTTCCTCACCACCGAGAAATGCTGGGCAAAGTCGTCGATGGTGTCGCCGAAGGGCCGAGCTGGGAGGCGGGGACGTTGAGAAATCGTGATTTGTCAATGCCATGCATCTCGACCGTGTTCAGCCAGAGGTGGCACTCCTGGACCACAAGTGTGGCCATCGTCCACCCGAGTGCCTGCGCCATGACCTTCGTAGCTCTGAGAGCGAGGTTGGTGCAGAGCGCAGTTCCTGCAGCACATTGGGGTTGGAACTACCCAGGTGCAGATCTTGAGTGCCTTGGCTTAGTGAATTGCATGAGAGCCATGGCATGCTGGGCGGAGGTGACCTGTCCAGTGGTGCTGTAGACTTTTGAGGTCAGTGATGACGTCATTCTACGGATCTGGAGAGGAGTACCGGATAGTCCCGCCAGGTGGTGGTGTTCCGCCATCCAGGGTAGTGAGAGCGGACAAGCAGAGGGCGGTTCCGACCGCGTTGGCTCGTCATGCACTTCCAGGAACGACGGAACCAAGGGGGGGTGTGGCTATAAGTGGCACCATGAGCCGAGGAACCGGTCGAGTAGCCAAGAGGGGGGGACGGAGATTTCCAGTCCAGCCTCGCACTCGCGGCAGCCTGGGAAAGCATAGCGGACATCTGCGAATCAGCCTCAGACTGGGCGAGCAGACCCGAAGGTGGCAGCCCAGGCGAGTCATCAGCATCAGACGCTGCTGTGACGCTCTCCGATGCAGCGGCGATGCCGTCATCCAATTCCGGGGGCTCAAGAAAAAATGCCGGCTGGCCGGGAAGCGAGCCGCACTCTTCCCGAGCTCGGACGGAAGCAAACAAGCGTGCCGGGGGGCGGGTGGTTCGTGGGGATTTACCTGGCGAAACCGAGCCCGTGGTCATCCCCAAATCGCCTTCATCGCCAGCCGGGTCGACCTCAATCCCGTGGGAAGAAGGAACAACGCAGGGGGCAGCTGAAGTGGCTTTCTCTCATGACAAAAGAAAGACGCGACCACAATGTTGCCATGATTATGTTCTCGCACTGAGAACATGAGCCATTCATAAAACGAGGCACACAAGGCAGCTTTCATGACCGTCAGAAGTGGAGAGATATCAACAGCATCCAGGAACTACACAGAGGCGGAAAGACATCTTTAAAAAGACGCGTCCTGAAAAGGACGTTCAACGCCTGCTGTGAATTGCTCTTTTATGAGTGGGAACTCAACTCTTTTAGAGAAAATATACTCTTTTAGGAGGAGAACACTCTTTCAAACAGAAAGAAGCGCTGTCGAAGCGCCCAGGGGTATGAACTGCACAGCGTGCAGAGAGAGAGACGCCAGCTGGAAATGCACCATGCGGATCCAACAGCAATGCTTCTTGCTGGTAAAGGTGAGTGAAACAGGAGTGTGTTTCAGCTGCTTGCTGTACAACCATTCGGCTCCGAAGAAAAATTCTGACTGGCATTCGGGGCATGCAAATTCTGTCTGCCAACTTGACATTGGCCTTTTCTCAGGTTCAGAGGTACGATTCGGCGTCCGAGAAGACCCCTTGTGTCACTTCCTTCGACACTAGGTCGAGAGAGTGACAGAAGGGGAACAAGTGATTTTCTAGAACCAAATTAGAATGATTAGTCGAGGATAAGGTGTTGGAGTGCTGGAAATGGGGCCTGATAAAAAATGACTTATTTAAAATAGTGATGGTGCTGTTTTTTACCTCAGTAATGTCCTGACTATACTGTGATCAGTTGAATGCCACTTTGGTGAATTAAAGTACCAATCTCCTTCTGAAACAGCAAAATCTGAACATTATTCCAAACTTTTGGCCGCCAGTATGTGTGCGTGTGTGTGTGTGTGTGTGTATATATAAATATATATATATATATATATACATATATATATATATATATATATGTAGAGTGGAGGAGGGTGGGGCCGGGCCGGAACAATGCACGCCTGGCCCCCATTCAGCCTGATGGGGGCGTGCGAGGGACAAAGGCGGCCAGTGATGATGGTTTGATAGAGAGAATTATTAATATTTATATTGTCAAGCCGGTTCTCACCTCCTCCTTACCCATTAACCGCTTTACAATATATATATATATATATTTGTATAGTGACCATCAATCCTGCACGTCTGGACTAAGACTGTTGCTATAAGTTCTGCAAGCAGCAGGGCATATTAAATTAATAAAAACACGATTGGGAATGAAGTTTGAATCATTTATTGCAATGCGGAAGGGGAATGAGGAAAGAGGTCAAAATGCTCTATATCCCTGTCACTGCAGATCCTTTTTAGACACAGTTCAATAAAAATGGAAGTGTCATCTCGACTGGTGCAGTGGAATCAATCACTGATGACAGCCTCTATTAGCTGACAGCTGGTGACACAACATGACGTTTGCTTCCTGCACGCAGAACGGTGTGCAATTTCACCTCCACCAACAAGAACTCTCCTTTAACTTACACCCGCAAATATGATGAACAAGAATGTGCCAGAAATCTTAAGTGAAATGAATTGGCAATGCGAACGCTGACACTGTGTCTACACTACAGGACAGTAATACGACGTGACAAAGTAGAACGCTGCCTTTAACATGGTTGATCAAAATCCAGAATTTAAGAACGTGCTCTGTTTCAATTCATGGGTGTGAATTTGAATTATTGTCCCCACAGGATGTTGAATTGGCATTTGAAATTTAATTAGAAGAAGTGGAATTTACTGAATAGCAATTCAAAGAAATTCAACACAATCAGACAACAAAGGCATTTGATCAGTCCAACACAACATGTGGTAAACAAGAACATATATACAGTATATGTGTACAATAATTGTACAAAAATAGTTTTTGGGTAAATCAAATTGAAAAATGTATTATTAAAAATATATATTGTAAATCATATTACTTATTACACATTACATTATTATACTACATTGTAACTTATATTATATTTACAATCACACAACACACACACACGCACGCACGCACGCACGCAAGCATGCACGCACACACACACATAACATTTTAAATAGAATATGCAAGAAATAATTGATGACGGACCGTTGAATTATTCAAAAATAATGCACACCTGAGGTGGTAATGTGTATTTTTCAATAATTATTGAGTGGAACTACTTTCTTCCACCACAGAAACAGCCTCTTGATACTTTAATACAGTCTGAGCCTTCATTGCTAGTTCGAAAACGTCCCTTTAGAACTAGCAACAGAGGATAGCTGTGACGAGACGGGCAGACGAGGAGTGAAGATCCAAAAGCAGCTTTATTGAAAATAACTTAGGTCAAGAGAACGGTGATAACAGGGACAAATAAAACAACCACGAGGGGAAAAGAAAGGTACAAACAAAAGATATAAACACGAGGAATCATCCAAGGAGGGCACGGGCAGGAACACGGAGGAAGACAGGATCAACGAGGAACATCAGCAAACATCAGACATTGACCAAATATCAAACGACGACCAACAAAGGACAAGGTGAACATGAGGGCCTAAATACAAAACCAAAGGGGAAACAAAAGCCAATGGGAAAACAGAACTCAAAACAAGATAATAAGGCAATTAACTAAAACCAATGACAAAACTAGAACTGATAATAAAGTAATCAAACAATGAACCAATGAAAACCAGACATATGAACATGGAGGGAAAACAGGACATGACAAGACAGGGAAACAGGAACATAAGAGTGATTTCAAAATAAGAGTGCATGAACACAAGACAGTATGGAATGTAAAAGGTGCCAGAACTTAAATAAAAAGGTACACAAACAAAAGACAGTGTGGATGGTTACAGAGCCCCCCCTTTAAGGAGCGGATCCCAGACGCTCCTAACAATGGAAGGGCAAAACGACAACGGAGAACAGGGGCAAACAGGCAGATCAAGGGGACACGAGGGGAACAGAGGAACAAGACTAGGACAGGGAGACCATGACAGAACAGGAGGGCGGCCAGGAGACCAAGGGGGCCAGGCAGATGCCCAGGGGACCAAGGGGACGACTTGAAGGCGGGGACCGGGTCGGGAAGTCTGGGAGGCAGCTGCAGGGTCGAGACTGGGTCAGGGGGCCTGATAAATGGCCGTAGGACTGGGTCTGGGGGCCAGGGAGGCAGCCATAGGGCAGGGACTGGGTCTGGAGGCCAGGGAGGTAACCGTAGGGCAGGGACTGGGTCAGAAGGCCAGGGAGGTGGCCGTAGGGCAGGGACCGGGTCAGGAGGCCAGGGAGGTGGCCATAGGGCAGGGCCCGGGTCAAGAGGCCAGGGAGGAGGCCATAAGACTGGGACAGGGTCAGGAGGTCTAGGGGATGGCCACAGGGCTAGGACAGGGTCAGGAGGCTTAGGGGATGGCCACAGGACTGGGACAGGGTCAGGAGGTATAGGGGATGGCCACAGGACTGGGACAGGGTCAGGAGGCTTAGAGGAAGGCCTCAGGACTGGGACAGGGTCAGGAGGCCAAGGAGAAGGCCACAGGACTGGGACAGGGTCAGGAGGCCAAGGAGAAGGCCACGGGACAGGGTCAGAAGGCCTGGGAGGAGGCCACAAGGCAGGATCAGAAGGCCTGGGAGGAGGCCACAAGGCAGGATCAGAAGGCCTGGGAGGAGGCCACAAGGCAGGGTCAGAAGGCCTGGGAGGAGTCTCAGGGGAAGCGGGCGGAGCCACGGAAGGCTCTGTAGGAGGGTCCAGGGCAGGTACAGGTGGCAGAGCTGTATAAGGCGGAGCCGAGGAGGACTCTAGGGGCGGAGCCATGGAAGGCTCTGGAGGCTTTGAAGGCTCTGGAGGCTTTGAAGGCTCTGGAGGCTCTGAAGGCTTGGAGGGCAGAGCAGGCGCAGGCAGAGCCGTGGAGGGCGGAACCATGAAGGCCCTCTGGGGCAGAGCCGTAGAAGGCGGAGCAGGCAGAGCCGTTGAAGGCGGAACCATGAAGGCCCTCTGGGACAGAGCCGTAGAAGGCGGAGCAGGCGGAGCCGTGGAAGGGTCTGGAGGTGGAGCAGTTGCAGGCAGAGCTGTGGGAGGCGGAGAAGGCGCAGGCAGAGCCATGGGAGGTGGAGCCAAGGCAGTCTTCAGAGGCGGAGACCTGAGAGGCTCTGGTTACAGAGGCGTGGAAGGCCCTGGTGACAGAGGCGTGGAAGGCCCTGGTGACAGAGGCGTGGAAGGCTCTGGTGACAGAGGTGTGGAAGGCTCTGGGGGCAGAGGCGTGGAAGGCTCTGGTGACTGTGGTCTCGGAGGCTCGAGAGGCGGAGCCCTGGAAAGCGCGGGAGGTGGAGCTCTGGGAAGCTCGGGAGGCGGAGCCCTGGGAGGCTCGGGAGGCGGAGCTCTGGGAGGCTCTGGAGGCGGAGCTCTGGGAGGCTCTGGAGGCGGAGCTCTGGGAAGCTCAAGGGGCGGAGCCGTGGGAGGCTTGGGAAGCGCTGGCTCTTGGACAGTTGAGGCTACAGGCGCTGGCTCTGGCTCTTGGAAGGTCGAGGCTACAGGCGCGGGCTCTGGCTCTTGGACGGTCGAGGCTACAGGCGCTGGCTCTGGCTCTTGGACGGTCGAGGCTACAGGCGTGGGCTCTGGCTCTTGGACGGTCGAGGCTACAGGCACGGGCTCTGGCTCTTGGACGGTCGAGGCTACAGGCGCGGGCTCTGGCTCTTGGACGGTCGAGGCTACAGGCGCGGGCTCTGGCTCTTGGACGGTCGAGGCTACAGGCGCGGGCTCTGGCTCTTGGACGGTGGAGGCTACAGGCGCGGGCTCTGGCTCTTGGACGGTCGAGGCTACAGGCGTGGGCTCTGGCTCTTGGACGGTCGAGGCTACAGGTGCGGGCTCTGGCTCTTGGACGGTCGAGGCTACGGGTGCTGGCTCAGGCTCTTGGACGGTCGTGGAAGGTGGAGACTGGTGAGCGGAAGCCCTTCCTCTTCTCCTCCTCCTCCTCCTGGCGGATGAGGCTGTCAACGCTGGCACTGGGACGGACGACGCTGGCAACGCTGGCGCTGGGACGGATGACGCTGGCAACGCTGGCGCTGGGACGGACGAGGCTGGCAATGCATTGGCCGTGGCAGGTGTGGGCGTTGGCTCGTTGGCCGTGGCAGGCGTGGGCATTGGCTCGCTGGCTGTGGCAGGCGTGGGCGTTGGCTCGCTGGCCGTGGCAGGCGTGGGCGTTGGCTCGCTGGCCGTGGCAGGCGTGGAAGGCTGAGGGATGTCCACCGTGAGAGGCGAGGTAAAGCCCTCTTCCACCACACCCACAGTGAAAGGAGAACCGCAGGTCCACAGGGTCTCCTCCACAAAGTCCTGGAGCATCCAGCAGGGGGTCGCTGGTGGCAACTGCTCCCCAAGTGAGGGGTTTAGATTGGCCCTGAAAATTCCGACCAAAAGAGATTCCGGGAAGTCAGATAAATGGGCCAGCTCAAGAAACTCACTGACATGGGGCTCTATTGGACGGTCCCTCTGTATGAGGCTGAGAAGCCGGAGATTTGCCTGCATGGGTGTCAAGGCTGCTGGGTCCATGGTTGTTTGGTCGTTCTGTGACGAGACGGGCAGACGAGGAGTGAGGATCCAAAAGCAGCATTATTGAAAATAACTTAGGTCAAGAGAACGGTGATAACAGGGACAAATAAAACATCCACGAGGGGAAAAGAAAGGTACAAACAAAAGATATAAACATGAGGAATCATCCAAGGAGGGCACGGGCAGGAACACGGAGGAAGACAGGATCAACGAGGAACATCAGCAAACATCAAACATTGACCAAATATCAAACGACGACCAACAAAGGACAAGGTGAACATGAGGGCCTAAATACAAAACCAAAGGGGAAACAAAAGCCAATGGGAAAACAGAACTCAAAACAAGATAATAAGACAATTAACTAAAACCAATGACAAAACTAGAATTATAATAAAGTAATCAAACAATGAACCAATGAAAACCAGACATATGATCATGGAGGGAAAACAGGACATGACAAGACAGGGAAACAGGAACATAAGAGTGATTTCAAAATAAGAGTGCATGAACACAAGACAGTATGGAATGTAAAAGGTGCCAGAACTTAAATAAAAAGGTACACAAACAAAAGACAGTGTGGATCGTTACAATAGCGAAGCTTGCGCTGCTTTACTTGAGCACTTACTGGAGTAATGAAGTAGTGTGTTTGTGCGTGTGTGCGAGTTTGTGTTTGAGTGATTGAAAGAGAGAAACACATCTGAGAATCTGAGAAAGATCGCATGTGTGAATACCTTTGTTTGTTGCAGCTCTCGTCAGAAGTAACATTGCTTCAAAACCACCAAGATGTAAGTTTAAGCACTTCTCAGCAGCGAGTGTCACCATTTTTGTATATAGATTTTCCATTGTTAACCGTAACAAACTTTTTTCAGCCCCACTGAGAAGCAGGTGTACGCTGACATGACAGCTCTGTATTTTGCTTGCGAGTAAGTGTGTATGTAATGCGTATGCTGTCTGTGTGTCCATGTGTGTGTAAGAGAGCAAAAGAGAGGGAGAGGGGGAGTGTGAGGGTGCTTCCCAGAGATATTTCATAAAATAAACTGGTATCGATCAAATGTATCCAGCTCAAGTCTTCATTGCTAGGTCGAAAACGTCACTTTAGAACTAGCAACGGAGGATGCGCTACTTTTCGGCATTGGAGTAACAAAGTACTAAATCTTAAAAGTAGTGTTTTAAAATGCAGAAGCAAAATGAAAAATGACATTATCTGAACCAGCCACATTATTTTGAGCCGCTTTCATGACTCTGTAATGTCATGTCAGCTTGGACTTGAACTGCAGTTCTCCACTCTAAATCCGACGCCCTATTAGGTGAGCTACCGCACAAGCTAATCATGCTGGAATAAGTGTATGTAGGTTGGTCTGTAATACAAGCATTAAAATGTATTGTTTTTCAAAATATGTGTTAAGAGTAAAAGTGTGTCAATATCATAAAATAGCAGGGTCTGAGTAATAGAGCAATAAATATGTATTTATAAAGTCATAATCAGCCATTAAAGTCATGATCTGAGTGAAAGTGACACACAGTTGTTGTAGCGCCTCTAGTGTTCATTTCACCTGAAAACTGCAGATAATTGTAGCTGGAGGCACATATAAGTTTAGCAAAAATGTGTATAGAGTCACGTTTTCACTATGTATGTGCGTGCTTGCATATGTATGTGTGTCAGCATGTGTAAGTGTGGGTGAGACGAGAGAAAGAGTGAGCACAAGGGTGCTTTTCAACCGAAACTGATATAAATGTAGCATATTATAGACAATTTTGTCGTTTTTAACCAATGTCTTTGTTTTATATGGCTATTTTGCTGTAGCCTGTGTAGAAAGAGAGAAAGGAAGAGGGAGTGCAAGGATGCTTTTCAACCAAAACTGAAATAAATTTAGGATATTATAGATGTTTTTTGTCATTCTTATCTGATGTACTTAATCAATGTCTTTGTTTTAATTGGTTATTTTACTGTGGTAGTCTGTAGGGATCTTTGAAATAACTGAAATAATTTGGCAAAGCGATATGGAACCGTTAAACGGTCAAGATTTGGAACTACTTCATAGCAGTGCGTATATTGGAAAATAAATGCACATCTTAGAATGTCCGTCAACCAATCAGAATCAAGAATTCAACAGACCATTGGTATAAAATGTATTATTTATTTCCCAATTTTATATTGTATTATATACATTTTTAAATATTATATGTATATTTAAATGTATTTATTTGTTGTAATTAATTTCATTTCTTTAAATTCTGCTCTTTTAAACTCACATTTGAATACATAAGTTAAAATGTTTGTGTGTAATTACATATTGCAATATCTATTAAAAATAAAAAAAATTAATAAAAAGAAAATAAATGAATGAATGTTACACTTAAATAGTGCTTTCTGACACTACATTCAAAGCATTTTACATAGTGAACAGGGTACTCTCTCAACCACCTCCAGTGTACAGCATCCACCTGGATGATGCGACAGCAGCCATATTGTGCCAGTATGCTCACCCAGTGGCGTAGCATTAATTTTAAAAGCGGACAGACCCAAATTTTATTTTTTACTCTGTGCTTGAGCATTGTGGGATTTAAATGTATCCAAGTGGCTCGAGTGTTTTGACTACATTCACCAAAATTCATTCAGATCCTTTAAATGATTCAGTGACCACTACTGGTGATGCCACCGGATGATGTCTTGCGTGAAATGAGTTGGTCACTGAATCAACTATCAAAAGAAAATTTTAATCCTTTAAAATGTGTATGTCTACAGATCTACAAAGAAAATTTATTAGAGGTTTTAAGCATTATAATAACAAAGTAAATATATAATTTCCCTACAGTTTGTGAGCTGCAGAGTATGACTTTGATCAAAAGACAACAATAATAGTCTTATAATAATTATAATGTGTTTCAATAACGTACATACATTTTCATGTATAAAAAGGTGTGTGTACATATATATACTGTATTCACTTCAGTAAAATGCATGTGTTCTATTTTTTCTACAGTTTGTCGAGTGCTTACCAACATAGAGGTAAAAAACAGAAGCTGATATTAAAAATAGCTTTACTTATTTAACATAGATCTAGTAATCTGCTTAAATTGGCAAAAAGAACTGCTCAAACATAATGTAAAACTTAATGAAGACTCTTGCACTGATATAAATGTAAGCGCAGCGTAGTTCTAGCGGGAAGACTAGCAGCTGTACATTATCGCACCATTAGATGGGTAATTCCCAGCCAATCACATGTAAGCCATTGCTTTATAAGTCTGCTCACAATCACATTGCTGTTTCAGTATGCTAACGTGGCAAATAGGCATGTTTCAACCTCTCCAGGCCACAGGAGAACCAGTGCATAGAACATCTCTGGAAGCCTGCCTTCCCTTTCCAATGACATCATCACTTCATCTCAACTTCTGCCCACATAAAACCCATGGGAGTAAACAACCAACAAACCCGGATCTTCATCCATATGTGACAGTTCACAAATAGACCCACAAGCGAAAGCTGGTTAACGATTTAATGAAGAAATGAAATTAATAGCAACACAGGCTGAATAAATAGCAACACAGGCTGTCTGCCGATCACAGGCCGTCTTGGCGAATGCAGAACAGGAAAAACGGTCCCAGACAGAAACCAGGCAGGTGAACGTTGCAGGTAAACGGTCAGGTAGAGCTCGCTGAAATAGGCAGATGCAGACTCCACCAGGCAGATACCGCAGCACAGAGAATGAGACTCGACACAGGATCGCTGGAGCAGAAACTCATCTGACATATGAGTACACACAGGATAAAATGAGTAGTAATGATATACTGGCATCAATAACGGAACAGAACGAACCAACAATAAACCAACAAGAAGGGAAAAGAACCTGAGGTCTAAATAGCCAGAAAATCAGGGCAAAAGGGAGACAGGTGTGAGAAGAGCAAGAGAGTGAATGCTGATTGCGAATGGGTTCAGCTGTGCGAGAGCGCACGAGAAAGAGAGAGAGAGAGACAGGCAGAGAAACAAAACCAGACTCCTGACAGTACCCCCTCCCTAACGGGCGCCCCCAGGCGCCCCAGAGGAGGATTGACGGGAGTGGAGGAAATCGTCGATAAGCGAGCGGTCCAGCACATCCCTTCCTGGTACCCAGCTCCTCTCCTCCGGGCCGTATCCCTCCCAATCGACAAGATATTGAAAACCCCGACCCCGGGGTCGGACGTCCAGCAGCCTCTTAACCTTAAAGACAGGGGGGTTAGCAGCAAGAGCCAGGGGAGGGAGAGGGAGGGGAGCAGAACGGAGGCGGAGTGCAGGTTTAATACACGAGACATGAAAAACAGGATGGACACGTCTGAGAGAGTGTGGTAACCTGAGCCGTACAGCCGCCGGACTGATAACCCTAGTGATGGCATAAGGTCCGACGAAACGGGGAGCCAGTTTCCGAGCGGGTGCCTGAAGGGGTAAATTACGTGTGGAAAGCCAAACTCTTTGCCCACACACATACCTGGGAGCCTTGGAACGGTGACGATTGGCGAAACGACGAGTGCGTGCTCTGGTACGGCACAGAGCTGACCTCACCCTCCACCAAGTGCGACGACAGCGCTGAATAAAGGCCTGGACCGATGGGACGGCGACCTCCGGTTCCTGAGAGGGGAACAGAGGTGGCTGGTAGCCCAGACAACAAGAAAACGGGGAAAGTCCAGTGGACGACGACGGCAGAGAATTATGAGCGTACTCAGCCCATGTCAATTGTTCGCACCAGGAGGTGGGGTTACGAGCCGCCAAACAGCGAAGCATCCGACCGAGGTCCTGATTGGCGCGCTCAGCTTGTCCATTACTCTGTGGGTGAAACCCTGAAGACAAACTGGCGGTAGCGCCAATCTGTCTGCAGAATTCCCTCCAAAAGTTAGAGACAAACTGGGGTCCCCTGTCCGAAACAACATCAGAAGGAAGACCGTGAATTCTAAAGACGTGGTCCACAACCGTCCGCGCAGTCTCTTTAGCCGACGGAAGCTTGGGGAGTGGAATGAAGTGAACCGCTTTAGAGAACCGATCAACAACAGTGAGAATCACCGTATTGCCGCTGGAGGGGGGAAGCCCCGTGACGAAGTCCAGGGCAATATGGGACCAAGGCCGGGAGGGAATAGGGAGGGGGCGAAGCAGACCATCGGGGGGCGAATTACTGGACTTCTGCTGAGCACAGACAGAACATGACGCAACAAATCGGCGTACCTCACGATCCATGGCAGGCCACCAGAATCGCTGGCGGACAGCTGCCAAAGTACGACCCACCCCCGGATGAGCGACCAATTTAGACGAATGACCCCAACGAAGGACAGCCGGACGAGCGGATTTGGAGACAAATAGCATCCCCTCAGGACACCCACGGGGAACGACAGTGTGAGAAAGAGCCTTTCGCACCAGCTGTTCCACCCCCCAGGTGACGGACCCAACCACACATCCCTCAGGCAGGATGGTCTCAGTGGAAGGTCGACCCTCGGAGGAGGAAAACTGGCGAGAAAGAGCGTCAGGCTTAATGTTCCTTGACCCGGGACGGTAAGAGATGGTAAAATTGAAACGCCCAAAAAAAAGAGCCCAACGAGCCTGTCTAGAGTTAAGCCTCTTAGCGGATCGGATATACTCTAGATTACGGTGATCGGTCCAGACAATAAACGGACAGGAGGATCCCTCCAACCAATGGCGCCACTCCTCCAGGGCCAGTCGAATGGCTAAAAGCTCCCGGTTGCCCACATCATAATTACGTTCGGCAGACGAGAGTCGATGAGAGTAAAATGCGCATGGATGAACCTTGTGATCAAGAGCGGAGCGCTGTGAGAGAACCGCTCCCACCCCGACGTCAGACGCGTCCACCTCAACGATGAATTGGTTCTTAGGATCAGGCGAAATCAGAATGGGGGCGGATGTGAACAAACTCTTAAGACGCTCAAACGCACATTGCGCAGCCTCGGACCAGGCAAAACGACACTTAGCGGACGTGAGCGCAGTCAAAGGGGCGGCAACCTGACTAAAATTTCGAATAAAACAGCGATAAAAGTTAGCAAACCCCAAAAAACGCTGAAGCGCCGAGCGAGACTCGGGAACAGGCCAGTCGGTGACCGCCTGAACCTTGGAGAGGTCCATGCTTATGCCCTCTGCGGATACGACCGAACCAAGAAAAGTAACAGACTGGACGTGAAACGCGCATTTCTCGGCTTTAACATAGAGGCGATTCTCTAATAACCGCAGTAGAACACGGCGCACATGTTGGGTGTGTACCTGGAGTGATGGAGAAAAAATTAGAATATCATCCAAGTACACAAAGACGAAAATGTTGAGCATGTCTCTTAATACGTCGTTTATGAGCGCTTGAAAAACGGCTGGGGCGTTTACCAGCCCGAACGGTAAAACCCGATATTCAAAGTGCCCCAATGGAGTATTAAACGCCGTCTTCCACTCATCCCCCTCCTTGATGCGCACTAAGTGGTACGCGTTACGGAGATCTAACTTCGTGAAAATCTTTGCCCCCTGCAGGATCTCGAAAGCCGATGACATCAATGGTAAAGGATACCGGTTCTTAATGGTGATGTCATTCAACCCACGATAATCGATGCAGGGACGCAAAGAACCGTCCTTCTTCTTCACGAAGAAAAATCCCGCACCGGCGGGGGAGGAGGAAGGAACGATGGTGCCGGCCATGAGTGAAGTGTCGAGGTACTTCTCAAGCGCCTCACGTTCAGGAGCGGATAGAGAATACAAACGCCCGCGAGGGGGGGTGGCGCCAGGGAGAAGGTCGATACTACAATCATAAGGACGATGGGGAGGGAGAGAAGCGGCCCGGGATCGACTGAACACTGCTCGCAGATCGTGATATTCCTCCGGAACCCCGGATAAAACGATCGACTCCTCCTGAAAAACAGACAAAGAAGAAACAGAGGGAACAGCAGAGACAAGACAATTGGTATGACAAGGCAAGCTCCAAGAAACAATAGAACTATCAGACCAGTTAACATGTGGATTGTGCTTAGTAAGCCATGGGTGCCCTAGGACTATGGGGGCCATAGGAGACTGAAAAACAAAAAAAGAAATCCTCTCTTGGTGGTTGCCAGACGTGGTGAGACTCACCAGGGCAGTAGCCAGGTGAATACTGGAAAGAACGCGGCCATCCAGGGCGAGGGCTGTGGGTGAGTCCTTTAACTCATGAAGGGGCAAACCATGTTCAATAGCCCACCTCTCATCAACAAAATTTCCCTCAGCCCCGGAGTCAATGAGAGCAGAGCAGACAACAGAAGTGGTGCCCCAGCGAAGGACGGCTGAAATCGTGGAGCGAGAACTGAAGGATGGGGATATTGGGGTAGCGCTCGCCAATATTCCCCTAACTACTGGCGAGCTCTCTCTTTTACCGGACATGTGGCAGCAAAGTGACCCGTGCCACCGCAATAAAGGCATAACCGCTCTCGAATACGGCGCTGGCGTTCAGTGGAGGAGAGGTGTATTCTTCCAAGCTGCATGGGTTCAGGTTCAGGATGAGGTTCGGGTGACGCAATCTGAGAGGAAGGGGCTCCCCGGAATCCCGTGACGTCAGAGCGAGCACGACGGCGTAAATCTAAACGGTTGTCTAAACGGATGGCCAATTCAACCAATTCATCCAGACTTGAAGGAAACTCTCTAGCAAAAATCTCATCCTTAAGCTCCTCGTTCAAGCCCTCCAGAAAGCGTGCCGTGAGCGCTGCCTCATTCCATTCGCAGGTAGCAGATAGAGTCTTAAATTCGATGGCGAAATCAGCAGCGGAGCGTCTTCCTTGACGAAGTGCAGCCAACTGACGAGAAGCCTCGCGCCCGAAGACAGAACGGTCGAAAACCTTCAACATCTCCTTCTTGAATGAATCAAACTGGTCACAGCAAACAGCTCTTGACTCCCAGACAGCCGTTCCCCATTCTCGGGCTCGACTAGTGAGAAGGGACACCACAAACGCAACCTTGGCCCGGTCGGATGCATACGTGACCGGCTGAAGAGAAAATATCACCTCACACTGGGTAAGAAATGCACGGCATTCAGTGGGCTCACCGGAGTAGCAGGGAGGATTATTGATGCGAGGCTCGGAGGTGTGTCGCGACTCAGAAGAGAACTGGTCCAGGCGCAGGTGATGAAGCTGTCCAGTGAGATCCGACACCTGGGCAACGAGAGAATCCACGGCATGCTTGGCGGCGGATAATTCCTCGGAATGTCTGCCCAGCAAAGCTCCCTGTAGTTCAACAGCCGAGCGGATGGTTGTATCGTTCGCTGGGTCCGTCATGGTTGGTTTATTCTGTGACAGTTCACAAATAGACCCACAAGCGAAAGCTGGTTAACGATTTAATGAAGAAATGAAATTAATAGCAACACAGGCTGAATAAATAGCAACACAGGCTGTCTGCCGATCACAGGCCGTCTTGGCGAATGCAGAACAGGAAAAACGGTCCCAGACAGAAACCAGGCAGGTGAACGTTGCAGGTAAACGGTCAGGTAGAGCTCGCTGAAATAGGCAGGTGCAGACTCCACCAGGCAGATACCGCAGCACAGAGAATGAGACTCGACACAGGATCGCTGGAGCAGAAACTCATCTGACATATGAGTACACACAGGATAAAATGAGTAGTAATGATATACTGGCATCAATAACGGAACAGAACGAACCAACAATAAACCAACAAGAAGGGAAAAGAACCTGAGGTCTAAATAGCCAGAAAATCAGGGCAAAAGGGAGACAGGTGTGAGAAGAGCAAGAGAGTGAATGCTGATTGCGAATGGGTTCAGCTGTGCGAGAGCGCACGAGAAAGAGAGAGAGAGAGACCGGCAGAGAAACAAAACCAGACTCCTGACACCATATATCATTAATTGATGAACAGTGGAGAACATATAAATATTTCTTAGATTTATCATTTTTAACAAAAGTGCTACTGGATGTTGTAGAATGAACCCTTGTCATGGACAATTGACCCAAGTGTGGCAAATTGGATTCAACTGGCGATCGCGATTTCATAATAAAGGTATGAAATCCCGTTTTGATATTGCATGTTTTCATTCGTACTCCTGGCACAAATAAACAAATTGCTGTTTCTGGAGGATTGCTATCATGCAATGGAGATCGGATATCAATGTTGAACCCTTAGACCTTTGAAAAGATGTATAATTTGTTAACATTAATTACATATATAGACGGTAAATTATATCTAAAATGTAAGCAGAATGACATCACTCCCGAGTGCGAACAAATGCGTATCAACAGGTTAATATAGCCTTCACCAAAGCCTTGTGAAAGGGTCCTTGGTGAAGTAAATAACTTATTTAGTTCGGTACAACATTTCGAGTGATGTTCCTCAAGCGCCTCCAAGGGCGCATTAATGCCGAGCCATAAAACGCAGCGTTTTCTTACTCTATACGTACTTCCACGTTCTCATCGCAAGCACAACTGTTGTGGCGCACCTCTGACACCTAGCGGTAGGCTCCACACCGCATCCCCTTATTCATCAGATTATTTAATTGCCAGCGTAAGGCATATCGCATAATGATCAGGTCATACAGCGAGTAATTCCTATCTTATGGCATATTTAAATTTTATTAGCATTCAGGCATCATTAAGTGCAGAAATTCGTATGGCATGTCTTCATAAATCGTTCACTCATCGTTATTCAGACCACGTTTCAATCTATGGGGATCTTCAAGCAATTGGGGCTTTATCCATGTTCCAAATTTCAAAGCTCAGAGTCTAACAGTCATATCAGCCCAACTACATTACTTTTAAGTGTCAAAGCATTTCGATATGAGACGTTCCCTTTTAATGCGCATTGTCAGGGATGCTACATTTTAGTAGCAGGTAAGTAGGTCTGTCAATCACTGGATAAAACCTGTGCCAAGTCAAGCTCATTAATATAATCTTGTTACTGTTAAAGGAGACCTATTATGCCCATTTTTACAAGATGTAATAGGTCCCAAATGTCTCCAGAATGCGTCTGTGAAGTTTCAGCTCAAAATACCCCATGGATCATTTACTATACCATGTTATAAATGTTTCTTTAGGGTGGAATCAAAAACACGCTGATTTGTGCATGTCTCTTTAAATGCAAATGAGCTGCCGCTCCCCGCACCTTTCCGAAAGAGTGCTGTGACTTTTCAGCTCCTGATTCAGACACTACTGCAACAACAAATCAGAACCAATATGATTGACAGCATAAATACCGGAGTTCAGCCATATATGTATGAATATATATGTATATTCGGTCTCCGTGAATGCAGTCAGAGACAATGGTAACTTTAGCGCATTAGCCGTGGAATCAGCTATCAAGCACATTCGAAAACGATATTTGCAAATATTCACAAAATATAAAGTGCGATACTTGCATCTTCAGGACGTAAAGCTGGGACACGAACAGTTGGTACTGATCCATGCTTGAGAATCACATTTTTGAAGATCCCAATTTATATTGACACACATTCACAAAGCAGTCCGGTGTAAAATGATTTGCACAAACATACACACACTTTTGTATGTTTTGGGGCACATTTCCTTCAAAAACAAAACTGTCCACTGCGTCTTTATCTCCTTCGTTTCCCGCCTCCTCACTCTATCTCATTCTGTAGACAACCTCTCCTACCTACCAAGCAAGGATGGCTGCCGCGAATCTCCGGATGACATGTCCCTATTCACGGATGCGGCTCCCTCCATAGGATTCAGGAGTTACTTTCTAGGATCACAGTTCACAGGGAAATGGCCAAAATTATACTTTTTTCAATATAGCTTCCTACGCTCCATCCAATCTCTTCGAAATTAATCCCATTGTTAGATAAATTCATCATTTAATGTATTTAATACATTTTTCTCTGCAATCCCCATCTCGATGCGGCTCAGCTGAGGGAAGAAAGTAATAACATGGAGACCCAAGCTATCAAATCCTTCCACGTTTATTTGTACAGCACTTCATTATATGGTCCAGCAAAACAAAATTCCACTATTCCCTCCAATGAAATTGTTATGTTACCCCATATAGTTATTTGCCCTATATGGGGTAACATATATGTTTGAGTACAGATATAGGAAATACATTCCCAGAACAGCTGCAACTGCATTTTGTGATGACACAACAAGCTACATCAACAAGAGAAGTTTAAAAAGGCCTTTATTATTCCACACCCATCGTCACGGCCAGCATCATATGGGTTCCCTTCATACACGCAAATGCATCGTAGTTATGTGACAATTCCGCAGTCGTCACTATAATCAATTAAGTCTGGTCCTCCTCGAACCATCATGTCTTATGAGACGTCTGACATGGCAGAGCTTTTCCTGCAACTTCATTATCCCAGCCAGACACATTCCTGGGTTTTTCAATGTAATCTCTAACTCCTTCCCTCGTTTCGCAGGAGTTCCACAGACCAGCTTCTACTGGCACCCTTCGAGGTATACTGGAATCCACAATGAAGATGCTCGGCCGCTGGTCTCCCCATTTGTACCTGAAATGGTCAACCTAACCCAAATCATCAAACAAGCTCAACTCTCCATCAGCCATAAGTTCTCATCCATTATCGTATGGCTTTATGTATGCTGTTCACCTTGGCAAAGATGACCAATAAACAATGGCCGCCCTCGCTCGAGGGCTTGATCCTCATGGAATATCTTTCTACAAAGGGTATTGCATGCAATGTCGCCATTATCGTATGGCTCTACGCACGTTTTTCACCTTTCGGCAAAGATACCTCAAACAACTTTTCCCTCGTCGGAGGGTTTTCATATCAAATGTTGTTTTCTTTCTAACGTAGGGCCGCATACCACGTTGGATGTCTTTGGCAAAGATTCTACACAACCAGGGGCCCTCGACGCACAAAAACAAAATCAAACTCGAGGAGAAAAAGAGAAAACGCACAAGGACAAAATCAAACTCAAAGAGAAGGGAGAGAAAAAAATGTAAATAAAATACTGCGGCTTTCCTTATTGCATGGCTTTTTCTATTCAAAGAATGAACACAAGACCTGGTTCGTACCCAATCGGACCATCTCTTTTTTTGGGGTAGTATTCTACATTCTCTCTCTCTTCTGGGGGTAGGCTCCTCGCCACTGCCTCCTATCTCCGGCAGGATATGATGGTTCCGAGTACTACAATTTCGGACTGCCAGATGGGGCCTACGCCAAAGAGCAACATTACTTTTCTGTTTTATAGTCATCAAGTAAATGTCATCTTCAATTTCACTCAAGTCTGCAAGTCTTCCTGATATAAACTCCACTTACAATGTGTGCTTAAAAGAAAGATTGACTTTTGTTATTGTTTTTCTGTAGTGCATTCCACATAATGCTGCCAATCAAAAAAGATATCCCAATAAAAAACTCTCGTTTGTGTGTTCCTCATTTCTAGATTATTCATTTAGATCAACATCAATGGCGATAAAAAACGTGGATAAATTAGCATAGTTGAAAGCAACTTTGTAGTTGTTTACACAAACCTTATACAAAGTTTTTTGTTTATATATTGTTTGTGTATTTGTGGACAATTCAAATAGAATAGGAATATCTCAAAAATAAATGTTTATTGTACCCTCTGCAGTGTCTCCCAACTGGTGGAAGCACTTGCACTCTGTCCTGTAATTTGTAATCAGTACCAGATAATATTTTAAAAATAATCTACTCCACACTGCCTACTACATCAAGCCTTTAGCTTTTCTTTGGTCCCTCATGATGCTGCTGTATATCTTCAAGGCATTAATTATAGTGTGTTGAGAGTGTGTCATGACTTTCTGACACAGACAGCAAGTTTATTTACAGGTTATGTAATAGCTCTCTGTTGATGGTGCCATTATTTCAGCAGAGGGTTGGGCCTCACTGAGAGAAGCTGAGTGGTGTTTGACATTATTTGCTGTTATTTCATTACTGTTCCTATTGGACACATTGACCAGAGTGGCATTCATTAATGGATTTAATTTTTCTGGGAATGCATATCTTCCTGGGAAGACAGCACAGGCTTTCTCTAAAAATGAGAATGAGCAAGCACAAAATTGATATTGCTCACGAAACGAGTGCTGCAGTATGTTAATACACAACGTCTTCAAGTGCAGTTTCATGCCTATTCAAACAGAGCATGTGCACCCTCAGATTTTTTCAGCTAGTACACTTAAAATGCAACTTCCAAAAAACAAAACAAAAAAAAGTGTCTTTGATAATTACTTTTTATGGTATAGGTACAGAAAATGTTTATCTAAAACATTATGGCTGAAATCAACCTCACTCTCGTGTCTGAACAAAGTTTTTCCTTTGGTAATGTGTTATCTTGACTAGAGCTCAAGAGAGCCAGGACTGTCACTGCTGCCCGCTCAAAAAGAAAAAAAAGGCTGCAGCAAACCTCTGACCGTGTTCCTGACTATCACTTGCAGATGCTTCTGTGTAAAAAGCTGAGCACACAGCGTCAGCATTTTCGCAGTTACTTGTCAATTGGTGTTGAGTGCTCACAGGATTTTTGCTGGCCCAGCACTGAACCTAAAACTTAAATAAAGATTTGTGTGTGGGAAAGGGTAACTAATAAACAGCTAGCAAATATACTGAAAGCAAACACGACTATTGAAAAGAAGGTCAAGGGATCTCAAGCAGAAGCCTGATGCACAACTTGCAATTTTGGCCACGGTTTTGCAATTAGAAATATATTTCGGGAATTGTCAAAAAAGTATTTTGTTCAAGGGTAAAATCGTCTAGGTTACTGTTGTAACCTCCAGGGAACGAGAGGTTGTGTCAAAGAAGCGACACTAGGGGTCTCTCTTGAGAGCCTCGCACATCTCTTAACATGAGAAAAGGCCAATGAGAAATTGGCAGACAGAATTTGCATGTCCTGCTCCCGGACATATGGGTATAAACGGAGGGAAAAGCTGTTCATTCAGGATTTTGCCTGAGGAGCCGACAGTGAGGTTCGGCCATAACAGTGGCTCGGTTCAGCGACGTGGCCGGGAGGACACAACGTCTCGTTCCCTTCATCAGGGAACAGGGGTTACAACAGTAACCTAGACATTCACCGTCCGTCGCTCACTTTGACATTGTGTCGAAGAAGCGACACTAGGGGTCCAATTTTAATCATGCCATGCGCTGAACCATGTACATGTGCTGCTGACACAGGTGCGGGCAGGCAGTTGCATGCCAAAGCGACAGGCCGTGTCAGACTGTACGTACCCTTCCCCAACGCCCCATATAACTTTCTGGTTCCCTACAGCCCGATATGGGGGGAACAAGGCGACGTTCCAAGCATGGGAGCAAGCCACGCCAGTTGTGTCTTTTCTCTCTCTATGCTTCTCGCATAGAGTTAAAGTGGCTGGGACGATCTTAATGCTATCACACACATCGGGGAAGATGTTCTTTCCCAATTCCTATTCTTTCAGGGGGAAGAGACCACACCTGCCCAGGCTGGGGGAGGTAAAGAGTGGTGAAATACATCACATGGGATTTCAGGTCGCAAGTGGAGAATGGCGCGGTGGTAAATCCTACCCCACCTCATTACAATCATGGCGACCGGGGGGCAGTGAGGACTGCCCAAGGGAGATACGGGTCCGCTCGCAAGGGGACCGTACCGCGGAAAATACACACAGGGGGACAAGTCCACACAGGGGCCCGACCAGTGGAGCACCTATTCCAGTACAGAGTAATTTGAGTACTCGTAGTGGGTCTGGTAGTGGAATTCCTCCACTGAATTCATGGACCAGAGGGCTAGGGAGGAGTCATCCAGGGAGCTGAGTTAGTGGGATCTCCTCAGTGGAGAGAAAGGGCACTAGGTGCAAGCGGTACACCTGGTCAGTTGTTACCGCGTTACCAAGTTCTACCAGCTCGGACCTGAGAAAACACGGGATGAATCCGACTCAACCCTGAGATTGTAAAATCTCGTAAAGGTGTGGGTGTTGCCCAACCCGCTACTATGCATATTTCTGCTAAGGAGGTGCCTTTGGCCAGTGCCCACGAGGATGCGGTCCAAATAGATGCAAAGCACGTACTGGACACAGCAACGAAGGGGCTGGGTCTGCCTCCTCCTTGGGCAGCGCTTGAAGGTTTACTACCTGGTCTCTGAAGGGAGTCGTAGGTCCCTTGGGCAGGTAGCCCAGTCGCGGTCTTAGGGTGACGTGAGTGAGGTGTCGCTGACAGAGAACACTTGCAGGTCCCTGACCCTCTTAATGGAGGCGAGCGCGATCAGTAGGGCCGTCTTCAGGGAGAGTGCCTTGAGCTCAACTGATTCTAGCAGCTCGAAGGGGGATCTCTGAAGGCCCAAAAGGACAACTGAGAGATCCCAGGAGGGGAACAGGCTTGGCAGAGGAGGGTTCAACCTCCAGGTGCCTCTAAAGGAACCTTATAACCAAGTCGTGCTTAGCCAAAGACTTGACATCTACTGCGTCGTGATGGGCCGCAATAGCGGCAACATACACCTTCAAGGTGGATCCAACCTCTCCTGCAGAAATGAGAGCACTGACCCGACTACGCACCTCTGTGGGTCTTCAGACCGGGAAGAACACCAATTCGCGAACAAGCGCCACTTCAGCGCGTAAAGTTGCCTGGTAGAGGGAGCTCTGGCTTGGTTGATCGTGTCTACGACAGCAGGTGGTAGACCACCTAGAGTTGTGACATGTGACGAGAGTGGACGCCGCATGGCGATTTATATACGCTACCATTGCGGTACTGTCTGATCGGATTAAGATGTGCTTACCCCAAACTAGCGGGAGAAATCTCAAGAAGTACAACCAACAACCCTAGGCAATTGATGTGCCAGCGAATCTTGGGCCCTTTCCAAAGGCCCGCGGCTCCGTGCCCATTGCTCACGGCGCACCAACCCTGTTTGGAGGTGTCTGTGGTGACCAGAACGCATTGGGACATGCTGCCAGTGGACTCCTGCCTATAAAAAACAGAGGTCTGTCCAGGGTTTGAAGGTCTGGCGGCAGGCGGGGTTCAAAACACACAGTGCGTGCCACGGCATCATGCCTGTCTCAGGACTTGAGTCTGGAGCCAATGCTGAAGTGGTCTCATATGCGTCAACCCCAGGTTTACTGCTGCGAACCAATCTAGATGCAGGATGCAAGTTAAGATGTGTCTTTGCGTGAGTAAAGTCCAAGTCCAAAAGTCCAAGATCGGTCGTAAGCCACCACCTTTCTTGGGTACGATGAAGTAAGGGCTGGAGAAACCTTCTTCATCTCGGCTAGAGGGACAGGCTCTATCGCGTCTTTGGTAAGAGAGTCACGATTTCCGCGCACAGGGACTTGGCGTCTTCGCTGTGCACCGCGGTAAAGCGGATGCCCCCCGAAGGAGGCCTGGCAAACTAAATTGCATAACCGAGTTGGATGGTCCTGGCCAGCCAGTGTGACGGATTGGGAAGTGAAAGCCACACATCCATGCTCTGTGCTGGTAAAAGTCCTACAATATATAAATATTGTGCAGTCTAACATAAGAAACCTCAAAAGATATCACTTTGGTCTTATCGTACAATCTGACATGCAACAGTTGAATAAGACATAAAAAAATGATACAGTGTGCACCCAGCTGTAGAAGTCAGATCCTAGAAAAGTGTTGGACAAGTTTATTCAGTAGAGGAGCAGCTAAGAGATAAACAAATCCAAGAACAGACGTAACTCCGGCAATGTGGTCGATTCTATTTTCTGCCACAGTCTTGGTCTTTAATCGCTACAAGCCCATATACACTGTGAACCCTCCATGTGGCTGTTGCTAAGAAACTGCATGACAATGGCAGCCTGCTTGTGTTGCAAGCACACTTTGGGTATTTTATTGACTAATAATTGTGTACAAGTGCTCTTATGTAAGCTGAAATGGTTTCACACCAATACACATACACAACAGGTATAAACACATTTACTTTGGTCTTTTCCTCCTCCTAATGTTGATGAATCCACTAAATGAGGGCTGTTTTTAGGGCCAATTAGTGATTCAATGTTTTTGAAATTATTTTATTTTTTATACCTTTATACCTTAACTTATAACTAATCTTTTATCGTCCTAATTTTTTATTGTTATTATATTAGTACATATTCTATTTTTCTTTACTATAATATGCAAGTAACATGTATTTAATTTGAGGGGTGATTGATTGTCTCACCTATGCCAAGAGTGCAGAATGTCTCGGTTGTGTCGATGAGTTGACACTAGGGGTCGCTCCTGCGGAGCCCAGACATCTCTGATCTTGAGAAATGGCCAATGGAAATTGGAGTGTGGTATTTGCATGCCACTCCCCCGGACATACAGGTATAAAAGGTGTGACGCTGCAAACACAAATCAGGTATCGCACTGACGATCCGAGCCAAAGACCCGGCCATTTCAGCGGTTGGTTCAGTGTTGTGGCAGGGGGGACACAACGTCTCGTTCCCTCCATCAGGGATTTTAGGTGGAATACAACATCGTGTGGTGCGGCGTCGTGGTAGATCCTACCCAAGGGGGGAGGAGTTACTACAAACACGGCAACCAAGGACAAAGGGACCTCTGCCCAAGGAAGATGCGGTTTACCGGCAGGGAAACCATTTTGTGGAATATACATCACACAGGGTTTGCCTATGGGGACAACCAGCACATTTGGAGCACTTACCTCAGTACGGGGGCCTGGTGACTCCTGTACTGGGGTGGCAGTTAGCCTCTCTGAAGACTCGATGACCGCTAGGCTAGGGAGGAAGAACGTCCAGGGTCCACGCTTCTTGAGAACGCAACTGGGGAAAGAGCGCACGTCTTGGCCTCAAGGGAGGGGAAAGGCAATATGCACAAGCAATACACCCGGCCAGCTGACCCGAACTTACATGTTTGTGTCACCTGATAACACACTGGATGAAACTGGCTCAACCCTGAGGTTATAGAACCTTGCAAATGTGTTAGGTGTTGCCCATCTCTCGGCTCTACATATGTCTGCAAGAGAGGCACCATGGGACAAAGCCCAAGAAGCCGCAATACCCCTGGTAGAATGGGCTCGTAGGCCAGCAGGGGGTGGCACATGCTGGGTGTGGTATGCCATAGTGATGGCATTGACGACCCAGTGGGCAATCCTCTGTTTGAAGACAGCGCTTCCCGCTGTCCACCGAAGCAGACAAAGAGCTGCTCGGAGCTTCTAAAGCTCTGCGTGCGATCCAAGTAGATGCAAAAAGCGTGCACCGGACACAGCAATGCCAAGGCTGGGTCTGCCTCCTCCTGGAGCAGTGCTTGCAGGTTCACCATCTGATCCCTGAAAGGCCCGGTCGGGCCCGGTTGCCCGGTCGGGGTCACAGTATGACGTGAGTGTAAGCCGGACCGAACTCTAGGCACAGTTTGCTGGCAGAGAATGCCTGCAGGTCCCCTACCCTTTTGATGGAGGTGAGCGCCATCAGGAGGGTGAACTTCAGAGAGAGAGCGCCTTTAGCTCTGCTGACTCAAGGGGCTCGAAGGGAGCTCCCCGAAGGCCCCGAAGGACCACGCGGCCTGGGGGGGGGGGGGGGGGGGTGTGGGGTGGGGTTAACCTCCTTGCGCCTCTCAGGAACCTGAAGATCAAATCGTGATTACCTAATACTTACCGTCCACTGCATCGTGATGTGCCGATATAGTGGCTACATACACTTTCAAGGTGGAGCCTTCCCTCCAACTTTTCCTGCAGAAAGGAAAGCACTGACCCTACTGCGCATCTCTGGGGGTCTTCACCTCGGGAAGAACACCACTGAGCGAACAAACGCCACTTCAGGCCATAAGGGCGCCTCATTGAGGGGGCTGTGGCCTGAGTGATCGTGTCTACCACGCGGGTGGTAGGCCACTTAAGTCTTCCGCGTCCCATCCAAGGGCCAGACATGGAGATTCCAGAGGTCCGGAAGCGGGTGCCAGATGGTGCCCGTCCCTGAGGAAGAAGGTCCTTCCTCAGGGGAATTCGCCAGGGGGGCTGTCGCGAGGAGCATACCAAATCTGGGAGAGCCAATATGGGGCCACTAAGAGGATCTGCCCCTCGTCCTCCCTGACCTTGCATGATGTCTGTGCAAATAGGCTCACTGTGGTGAATGCATACTTGCGCAGCCCCAGTGGCCAGCTGTGTGCCAGGGTATCTGTGCCGAGGGGAGCCTCGGTCAGTGAGTACCAAAGTGGGCAGTGGTAGGATTCTGGGGAAGTGAACAGGTCTACCTGTGCTTGCCGAATCGACTCCAGATCAGCTGGACCACCTGAGGGTGGAGTCTCCACTCTCTCCTGAGCATAACCTGTCGCGACAGTGCGTCCGCTGTGCTGTTGAGGTGGCCCAGGATGTGGGTGGCTCGCAGCGTCTTGAGCCGCTATGGACTCCAAAGGAGGAGATGACGGGCGAGTTGTTACATTCGATGAGAGTGTAGGTCGCCTTGACGGCTGATGTATACAATCATCACTGTGTTGTCTGTCCGGATCAACACATGCTTGCCCCAGATCAGTGGCAATAGCCTCCTCAGGGCAAGTAGTACTGCCAGCAGTTGACGTGCCAACACAGTCGCGGGCCGGTCCAAGGGCTGACAACTGAGTGCCTTTTGCATATGGCGTCCCAGCCCCGTTGGGAGGCATCTGTTATAACCATGACGTGCATGGGGACCTGGGCTAGGGGAACTCCTGCCCGTAGGAACGCTAGGTCTGACCAGGGGCTGAGAAAACGGCAGCAAGCCTGCGTGACAAGGACGCGGTGTGTGCCGTGGCGCCATGCTCGTCTCTCGACTCGGGTCTGTAGCCAGTGCTGAAGTTGTCTCATATGCATCAACCCAAGTGGCGTGACCATCGCTGAGGATGCCATATGCCCCAGGTGCCTCTGAAAGGATTTCAGTGGGACCAACGTGTTCTGTCTGAACACATGCAGACAGTTCAGCACTGACTGCGCGCACTCGTTGGTGAGTACTCATTTAGTCCGGCTTCTGGAGAATATGCATTTACTGTACGTTTTATTTATTCCTGATTTTAGTTTCTTTAATGTGATATTATACTGTTTCGTTTGGCCTTGTGTATGCATTCTGTGTTTTCTCCTTCTCTCTGTCCTAATGTTCCACAGATGATGAGGCTTTACATTCCAGGAAGTCTTATGAGGTGAAGATAGCATTGATACATTGAATGTCAAGATAACTTATGTCTCTGAATTATTTACAGTTATTGTGCCCTCTCAAACATGACTTTGCCATAGTCGAAAACAACGTCCAAGGATTTTAATTGCTTTCATTTTAACTCCTTTGATGTAAAGAAATAAGGAGTAGCTATAACTGATAGCTAACCTCTGATATCTGACCATAAGTTTGTTTCAACAAAGGATGGGACCTCGATTCATGTTGTGGCTACAAATGATTGTTTCCATTGAAGTAGTTGACCTACCAGAATGCTAGAAATTGTGGTATGATGACAGTCTTAATGTAATTTGCATATGACTATATAATTGCATTGGAAAGTTTGTAAAACTTCACTTCCACTTTCTGTCTTTCTAATGGTTGTTTCTCATAGATTTGATTGTTCTCTGCAGGTTCAAAAACTATCATGAGTAAACTTTCTTATTTGATTATTGCAAAACCTGACTCTGTGTTTTATTCCTCAATATACATATTAGACACAGGTGTATAATAATGAAACAAAGAAATTCATCACATCTCATATATCTAATTCAACAGAGAGTCTGTGATTTCAGCATACAGTTTGTTTTGAGTTGATTATATATTTTTTAGTCAAATATACACAAACACATTGTTAGTGAATAGGACCCGTTGCATGTAATAGCTACAGTGATGGTGTCAATTTGCTGACATCTGCACTCCACAAACTTCTGCACCATTCCGGCTCAAAAACACCCGATGAGCTTATTCATGCTTCCCTGGCTGTCAGCATGGCTAGCAGTGGGTACCACAGAGATTCACAGGCCAAGTGCAACAGAATTGAGACTTGTTTATTTGGATTTTTCTGGAATGGCAGGCAACAACCCTTCTGAAATCTTTCTGTTGTTCCTCTTAGCTAATCTGTGCATTGTGCTAAAGCAAACAGCCTTTGTTTAATTTTCTGCATGAGATGAAATGTATTTATTTTTTCCAAGACTGTACAGATATTATTCACAATGGCCTGGCTTTCAACGTCAGTCTAAAGACCGTAAATGCTCCTCACAACTCATGGGTGAAATTTTATGTGCTAGGAAACCTTATGTGCCTATAATTCTGCAACACACTTGCATATGTCCCTGCTGAACAATAGTATCCAATTAGCATGTTTGCAAACAGCCCACTTTTATAACTTCAAACTGGAACTGACACTTTTATAGATTTTAATAAGTACAGCAAGGGAATAGATAATAAGGAACAAACCTTTGAGACTTACAGGCAAATCAGATAACTGAAAAAAGAATTTGATAATAGAAAATAACTTTGATAGAATCTGTGTTAAATTTAAATGAATGGTCAATTAACTCTTTATTTAGAAGTTGACACATGTTATTTGCATCCCATTGAATATTTGCTATTGAAGGGGGAAGGTGGTTACTCCCTATGGCTACATGTGACTCTGGACAAAACAATTGGAAAGTTGTTAGCAGACATTTCTAACTTTGACTGTTGCTTTCTATTGAATTTAATCCACATTTGAGGCTGAAATCAGATTCCCAAAAATCTGATGTAAGTGTTTTGCTGTTAATTTATTTATCTTTATAAGTGGTTGACAGTGTAAATGTAAATGTTTTCAATGAACATCCACACTTTAGCACAAACTTTACTCATACACTGTAACTCTTGGCAGTGCTAAAAGCACTGGCCGCAGTGAGCACACCCTTCCCTCGATGTTGCCTACCTTCATCCTTCATGAGGGACCTTAACTGCTGGTAATTTGTGCCCAAAATCCATGAAAGATCTACTCATTCAGCTGGAACTGATTTTCCCAGAATCACTTTTACCTTCCATGTGTAATAGCCCTGCCAGAACAGCTGAATAAGCGATGCTCTTATTATTAACAGCTGCATAATTATACAAAAACATGTGGTGTGGAAAAGAGGCCATGGCAGACCAATCATTTAATATTTTAATTTCCCTCACGGCTGTCTCTGTCATGTTAGGTTTTGAAAGGCAAGTCTTTTTCAGCTGCTTACACGAACTGCACTACGTCTTCCCATCTCAATTTATTTTACAAATTTCTACAACCAACAGGCAGTTCTTGTCAGGACGCCTGTTTGATCAGCCTAGTTGTGTTTGTTTCTGTGTCGTTGTTCATAGCGCTTGCTGTCTTTGTGTTTGTGTTCGTTCACTGTGTGTGTGTGCGCGTGTTGTTTTTCACGTGTTCTACTGTCAGTTGTCGCCCCGCCCTCTTGTTACCTTGTTAGTTCAACATTTCACTCACTTGTTACCCCTCATTAGTCACTCTTTATATTCCCCTTGTGTTTTTTGTCCCTTGCCAGATCGTGTTTCACGTGTTGTTACTCACGTCTAGCTAGTCTTGCTTTTCCTTGCTGTTTTTGATAGTCTAGTTATCTATTCAAGCCTTTTTCTTCCATTTTTGATTTGCTTGGTATTCCAAGGGTTTTTCCCTATTTTTCTTTTGTTTTGCTGTGTCTTTTTCCCAGCCCCGATTTGATTTATAATTTTTCCTTTATTAATTTTTTCCTTTTCCTTTCTATATGTTAAACTTGGCATAGTTCATAGGTTTTGCCCCTCTTCCCTACCCCCTGTGGTCTGCATTCTGAGCAGTTTAGTCCTTTTCCTTTTTTTCTCTCTTATTTTCTCTCTCTAGTCTCACCGTCTTCCAGGCTGCTGGACCGAGCTTATTCCTCCACCACCTCCAGCCTACCAGCTGTCATCTCCCTTCCCCTTTGCCGCAGCTCACCTGCCCATTCTGCCCGTTGCTTTCCCTGTCTCATTCGCCACCATCCTTGTCCTCTTGTGCGGACTGCTCTTGGCTGGGAGTTACCGGTCCATGGACCAAGGCTACGCTTTCTGAGGCTGTGATTGTCTGAGGTCCTGATCCTGTCCGGCTCGTGCCTGTTATTTTCCCAATAAATAATTATTTACCCTGCAATTGAATCCTCTTCTTTCTGAACCCTGACAGTTCTGGGCAGATTACTTGTGAATTGTAATCCGGTACTGATTACAAATTACATGAGAATTACAATCAGTGACGTAATATAGTAGATAAATTTTTTTGGAGTAATCTAATCTGATTAATTTTGGATTACTTTCAAACTAATTTTATTTTATGTCACAAGTATGGAGTCAAACCCATGCCACATATATTTGCAAACAAAAATGAAGTATCACAAAAGTAAAATAAAGTATCGAGGAAAAAAAATAAAGTTTTGCAAACAAAAATAAAGAATTGCAAAATAGAAATTAAATATAGCAAAAACCAAGATATAATTAATTGCAGCATTGATTTTGCCACATATATTTTTCTTTGCAATGCCTACTAATTATTTTGCAAGGCTACTTTTAATTTGCATTTCCATCAAGTGTGAGCTCGTGATACCGTTTTGCCTTTGCGCTTCACTTTTCTGCGCGTTTCAGTATATGGCACTGTTTTGATGTGGGGGTGGAGTCAGGGGATTGGGGCGTGTACAACGGGCTCAGGGATGCCTCCCTGGAAGTTACATCATTAGCTTGAGACACGGATCAATCATCATGGCTGAGCAGAGGCATGCGGGTGGATCTCAGGTATGTAAAGTTGATTATTTCCTTTTATTTAATTAGCATTAAATGTGTATTAACAGCATTTGCTTCAGATAAAGATGTTAGAGATCAGTTAAAGCGGTGGATTTATTAGCCATACTCGCTAACGTTACCTAGCAGCTTTGGATAATGTACATATTTGTAAGGAATTATTAGTGTTGACAGATAATTGACAATCGTGAGAGGATCCTCTGGTGTCAAACAACAAATACGCTGTCAACAAGTCATTTTTATTGCAGCTATAAATTAAGTAATATAACAAACTAAGCTGTCATTTCCATAATATCTTGTCAAAATATCATACAAACCTTATTTTGCATTTTGTATATGTCAACTTGCTTTCTGACTCCTGTTGAGTGCACAAGATAGCGAGTCTTACTACATTGACAAAAACGGGTTTATTTAGTGTTTGTGACATACTGGTGTTTATTATTATGTAAATAATTTATAACCAAAGTTTACTATATTAAGTACAATTGCATTTACATATTACATATAATTAATTTTACTTTTCTGCCAAGGATCTCTCATTGGCATTCATATGTACCTTGTAATAAACTTTCAATTGTAAATCCTGTAGGTCAATTAAAATTTTAAAGGCAAATTCACCCCAAATTTCAAAGTGTATCCTAGCACTTGGATAATTTCCTCACATTCAAACACTCATGAAAAGCTTTCCTTTATATGTTTGCTCACATTTTCAAAGGATTATTGATTAGAGTGACCATTACGTTACTGTATACATGTTCCAGTCATTTTACTGTACAGTTTGTTAATTAAAAATTTAAAGGCAAATTCACCCAGATGCAGTGCACAGTTCATTTGAATATAACTTTTATCCTCTTTAACTTAATACGAAGCAATAACCACAAAATAATTACCCCCAAATTAACATCAACACTGAAATAAGAGCGCATGTTTTATCTGTCAATCAGACGCACATGAAAGTTGCATTCGTTACTATAGCAACAATAAACTGCGGGCGCATCATTAGAATCATCGTCTTGTAGAAAGAAAAAGTAAAAAAAAGGATGCATTTTATAATGCATATAATGATAATTTCCTCACATTCAAACACTCATGAAAAGCTTTCCTTTATATGTTTGCTCACATTTTCAAAGGATTATTGATTAGAGTGACCATTACTGTTACTGTATACATGTTCCAGTCATTTTACTGTACAGTGTTTGAAAAAATTACATGCAAATTCACACCAAAAATTCATCCTAGCACTTGCATCACTTCCTCATGTTCAAACACATCATAAAAAGCTTTCATTTATAGGTTGATATAAATATAATTAAAGGCAAAATCACCCCAAAAATTTCATTTTGTCCTGGCACGTGGATCAGATCCTCATATTTAAACACTTGTAAAGTTTCATTTTTTAGTTCTTGTTCAAACATGCCATGATTATTAACATTAAATTTAAACTCATTTAATGTAGTATTGGACAAAATTACAGGGAAATAATCTCCTGACATCATACACAGAATGTCTTATTACATTTAATATGGTATTGAGATGAACTTTAACTTTAAAATGATCTAAATGAAAACCCAGATACAACAAGTGACAGATCAGAGAGATAAGCGAAGAGAGTTGGCAACACAGAAAAATCAAAACAATGTCATGTACTTGTTTTCAAATGATCACACTTTTATAAATTCTTTGCTTTTCTTATTTCAGATAACAGCTATGTGCATCTTAAAGAATAACCGCACTTTCTGCATGCTGTTGTGCCCATGCACAATCCATCAGAATGCACAACAGTGTTTACTGTGTCTTCTGCACCTGCTGCACACTGATACACACACACCCAATAAAATTAGCTTCTCATATTAGATTTTTGTCTTATTAGTTAAAAATTACATATTTGCATACGGTGACATGTCATAACACATGTTACATAATAATTCACACACATCTTTCTGTAATTGACTTTATAAACTCTTGTTTAAATTGCATTAGGTTGAGTTGCAGTATTCTCATTATCAATCAATAGTGTGCTTAAGGTGTCACTGTCTTGAAAGGAACATATAAATAAAATGCATTATTATTATTATTATTAATAATTCTTATAAATTAATACAGGAACAAGCTGGAGCAGAGGCTGCGGCAGAATGACACCAGGGAGTCTCTGCAGAGCCAAGAGGACCATCACTGGTTACAAGCTTTCTGGACAATAGATATTGATTTTATTTATTTATATATATTATATTGCATCAAAACATGAACATGACTGTTTTCTATTATTCATACTGAAATAATCACACACACACAAAAAAACTGCAAAGTAACTGCACCGTTGGCACCCCTCCTAGGAGCACAGTGTAAACTTTTTTATATATATATATATATATATATATATATATATATATATATATATTTTTAGGGTATTTTACAGGATGCAAAAGCCTGTTTGATGAAATGAGTTTAGCCAGGTCAATATTTTCTTTTAAACGTCATCAGGTTAGAATTAACAATGAATATTATTTCATTGAACTTCACTTTCTCATGGATCAAACAGTCCATTTGCAACTAAAGGGGTTTTTGTTGTTGTTTTTTTACATCATTTCCATCAGATGGTACCACCACGACATGATGGTCTTAATTTAATTGTAATAAAATGCATCCTTTTTTTTTTTACTATTTCTTTCTACCAGACGATGATTCTAAGAAAATGCGCCCGCAGTTTATTGTTGCTATAGTAACGAATGCAACTTTCATGTGCGTCTGATTGACAGATAAAACATGCGCTCTTATTTCAGTGTTGATGTTAATTTGGGGGTAATTATTTTGTGGTTATTGCTTCGTATTAAGTTAAAGAGGATAAAAGTTATATTCAAATGAACTGTACACTGCATCTGGGTGAATTTGCCTTTAAATTTTTAATTAACAAACTGTACAGTAAAATGACTGGAACATGTATACAGTAACAGTAATGGCCACTCTAATCAATAATCCTTTGAAAATGTGAGCAAACATATAAAGGAAAGCTTTTCATGAGTGTTTGAATGTGAGGAAATTATCCAAGTGCTAGGATACACTTTGAAATTTGGGGTGAATTTGCCTTTAAAATTGTAATTGACCTACAGGATTTACAATTGAAAGTTTATTACAAGGTACATATGAATGCCAATGAGAGATCCTTGGCAGAAAAGTAAAATTAATTATATGTAATATGTAAATGCAATTGTACTTAATATAGTAAACTTTGGTTATAAATTATTTACATAATAATAAACACCAGTATGTCACAAACACTAAATAAACCCGTTTTCGTCAATGTAGTAAGACTCGCTATCTTGTGCACTCAACAGGATTCAGAAAGCAAGTTGACATATACAAAATGCAAAATAAGGTTTGTATGATATTTTGACAAGATATTATGGAAATGACAGCTTAGTTTGTTATATTACTTAATTTATAGCTGCAATAAAAATGACTTGTTGACAGCATATTTTTTGTTTGACACCAGAGGATCCTCTCACGATTGTCAATTATCTGTCAACACTAATAACTCCTTACAAATATGTACATTATCCAAAGCTGCTAGGTAACGTTAGCGAGTATGGCTAATAAATCCACCGCTTTAACTGATCTCTAACATCTTTATCTGAAGCAAACGCTGTTAATACACATTTAATGCTAATTAAATAAAAGGAAATAATCAACTTTACATACCTGAGATCCACCCGCATGCCTCTGCTCAGCCATGATGATTGATCCGTGTCTCAAGCTAATGATGTAACTTCCAGGGAGGCATCCCTGAGCCCGTTGTACAAGCCCCAATCCCCTGACTCCACCCCCACATCAAAACAGTGCCATATACTGAAACGCGCAGAAAAGTGAAGCGCAAAGGCAAAACGGTATCACGAGCTCACACTTGATGGAAATGCAAATTAAAAGTAGCTTTGCAAAATAATTAGTAGGCATTGCAAAGAAAAATATATGTGGCAAAATCAATGCTGCAATTAATTATATTTTGGTTTTTGCTATATTTAATTTCTATTTTGCAATTCTTTATTTTTGTTTGCAAAACTTTATTTTTTTTCCTCGATGCTTTATTTTACTTTTGTGATACTTCATTTTTGTTTTAAAAATTTGTTTTTTCTTTTGCAAAACTTTATATTGTTTGCAAATATATGTGGCATGTGTTTGACTCCATACACAAGCATTTGAGTTGGCGAATCATTTAAACATAAAAGTACAAAGAGGAAGAAAATGTGTTCCATTCTTTATTACTAACAAAAAGAGCCTCACAAAAAGTCCTTATTAAATTTTTTTACATTTGCATTAAACATTACATGATTGAAATAAACATTAAATCTAACAGCAAAGCATGGCCAAAGTTTATAATTCAAAACACTGAGACATCAAGTTAATTTTAATTGTATAAAACAATAGCAACATTAAGAACATTACTGACATCAACTGACAAATCAACTGCAATGACTTTGTTAGGTCAAAGCTTTCATCTAAAAACACAAACACTTTTAAACCTTACTTCCTCCTGAAAGTCCATTCCCTATTCCAAAGTTGAGGTGCAAGATATTATCATTTGAACAGCAAGAATATTCTAACAGAGCAGAATATTTTAATATGGAGTTCCACCGTGTCTCACAAAGAACAATTGTGTCAAGTTTTACATCAAGTTTCATGCAGTGGACTCCACTGCATCAGCAGCAACAGTAGAGTGTTGGGCTCCATATTGCTGCACATTTTGTAGTTGAACTATTGTGTCTCCTGCGGGCAGGACTCTTAGAGATGGCATACACTAGATCCTTCGAAGCAATTAAGTTCAATGTGTAAGCTGCACACCATTGGTGTAATTTAATTCTTAAAAAAGAAATTACCTCTATAGATCCAGAGGTTAAATGCTGAGGTAGAACGCTCCATCTTCACATAACTGGCTAGTAGTGATTATCAGTACTGAGAGCAATGCACACAACCCTCCTCCTCTCTTCTGAAAATACTTGAAGATTTACCAGACGTATCAGCGGTGTGCTGATTTAGAATTAAAAATGTAAAAGACTGAAAAAAAGAGAATTAACAATTTACTGTCATTGCCTTGTTAATATGTTTTAATTAAATGTGTCCTGATTACAAGTATATAAAATGTAATTTAATCCAATTACAAGCACTTGATTTTGTAATCTGATTATGTAATCCAGATTACATGTAATCCATTACTACCACCACTGCCAATGGGTCATCCGCACAGTGTCCAGTCAATACAATCTGGGAAGTGGACCTCTATGTCCTTAAGAAGTAAATAAAGATGTCATAAAACAACCTGAGCAGGTAAAACAAGATTGTTTGAGCAATCACTTGAAAGTTTTATCTTTGGTTCTGCATGATTATTGAAGCAGAAGCTTTTGGTGAGGGGCTCTATTCCATATAATGAAAGTAAATGGTGTCAGCCTCACAGAAGTATTGCAAAAGTGATCCATACAACTTGCGCTCTATATTCCAAATCTTCTGAAGCTATATGATCCTTTCTGTGAGGAACAGACTGAAATTTGTAAAAAATTTTCACTGATGACTGTCGAAGCTCCATTTTTGTAACCATATAATTTTTTTTGTTAAATTCAGAGTAAAGTGAATAATGTCTTAAAATTCACTACACGTCTCATACAAAGGATTGTAAGGCTTTAGAAGACTCAAATATAGTGCATGTTTTATTACATTTTTTTAATTTTGGAGCTTGATAGCCCCAGTCACCATTCACTTTCATTATATAGAAAAGAGAAGCCAGAGAGAGAGAGAAAAACCCCCACGAAGAATCAAAGTTTTTTAAAATGAAGTTTTAGTTTATAAACCAATTTAGTGCTTATAACTTCCTTCCCAAAAATTCTGAAATATGATGTATTTTTTTGTACTTTGTAAATGTGGTGAAAAATAACTGTAGCGAAGTTGAATACTTATATCAACTCAAGTAAAAGTACTATTATTTATTTATACTTAAAGTAGAAAAATTAGAAAAATTTATTTTTAGTACCGCAACAATAGTAGTTGTTATTCGTTACTTTCTACCTCTGCAGTGACAGATTGACAAACTTCAGAGTGTTGCTCAGTGGCTGTGTGAAGTTCAAACCATCTGCAGAGGCAGAATTTCAAATCTGATCTGAGCTTCGGATACGTTCAAATATTTGTGTGACTAGACTGTATGTAACCACCTGACTTAATGTGACGTATTCATTCAAAATTATGAGCACAAAGTGAGAAACAATGATGGTTTTTGTCCTAAACTTTATTCTAAATGCCTGCTACTTCTACATGTTGGACAGTTATGAAAAGATTGTTCACGTTGCACATTTCTAAAAACAAAAGAATTTTGTAATTAAATGTTTACACGTAATTTATTTCTACATTAGCCTTCATATTTAAATAACGTCTATAAATTTCTACTCCCTATTTGCTGAATTATTATTGTTGTTATTGTTAGGTAACTATTAATTATAATTATAACTATAAAACTATAAAATAATGGAATCTGAGTAAATAGATCAATCTGATCAACAGCAAGGTTTGGTAGCAAATCTCAGAAAAGAATTCACAAAACCAACAACATTACTAACTTTCTTTAGAGCTTTTTTTATTTTTGTCTTTCTCTATGTCTCAAGGGGCTGGGTGCTCTGACATCGCGACAAACATCGTGTGACTGTGGAAGCATTTTTGCTAAATAAAATTGTTGTTCATTACACGTCTGTAGACAGGTTCGTTAAAGCAATGGAGGAGTCAGGAGACAGCGAAGCAGGATTGAGGTCAGTATCTTTAATTTAGATTTGCACATACAACGGCACTCGTCGTAAACATAAACATAAACATATAAACATAAAGGGGAACAGCACACTCGGGCTGTCGCCAGTTCTGGAACGGTTTCTCTCTCTCGCTCTTGGCGCTGGCCGTTCCTTAAATGTCTCTCTCCGTATCACTATAACGAGACACAGGTGTTAGAGATAATTATACACCAGGTGACAAGCCTTACCGCTCTCGCAGACCGACACATGACCACGCCACCCCATGCCACAACGTCTTAGGGCAGTTCCGAAGTGAAATATCCACTGTGCTAAAACCAAATGAAATGTTCTCGCGAACAGATTTTAAGGTTAATGTTCTAATGATTTAAATCAACAAAACAAAATCTCCCTACCCTAAACCTAACCGATAATGTCATAAAAAGCAATGAACATTTTCTGAAGAAACTACGTCATTTTGTGATACTTCTATGACACTTTCAGCTCACATGCTGAATTGCATCATCTTCAGGACTCATACCCAAGTTCTTTGTGCATGTGCAGCACTGTATCAGTTGAGCTATCACACAATTTGATCACACTCAAACAAGCTTGTAAATGTAGTTGGTTATGTAATGCAAACATTAAAATGAGTAATGCGCTATAGTAAAAGTGTTTATATGTCATAAGATAGCATTGTGTGAGTAAAGGAGCAAAAAGTGGTTTCACTGAAACACGCTAATGAAATAGAAACCACAATTTGAAAAGTTTCCATTGCATTAGATACATTCCTGTTGCAAGCTATTTCATAAATTGGGGGACAGTAGTGGCAAGACAAAAATGTTGGTGGATATGATTGAATGATTCAGTGTGGGTAGAAGGCCGCTCGCAGTGAGTAGGTGCAAAGCACCAATGACAGTGAATGAACAGACCAGGCAAAAGAATAGGCACTAGAAAAAGCTTTTCAGTCAATGTTAAACTCAAAAGAAATCATCCTTATTGTTTTGTTCCTTCAGCTGCAGTTAACATCATATAAAGGCATATCAGCATGTAGTTGCAAGTTAGCTTTCACACTAGCACTTGTGGTGTCCACCTGAGTCTGTTTGATGTCAAAGTTTGGTTTGATGCCACCCCATTCATTTCCATTGTAACTACATTTTTTGCTTTTTTTAATAAACCAGGGGCAAATTGATTTTTTTGTAGTAAACAACAATATGCCACAAACACTGTGGATTGAGCTTAACTTGTATTTAACCTGGAATATTTCTTTTATTTTTGGGGGTGCTTTTGTATGTAGTCTTTTGGCTCTTTCGAACTAGGATTCTGACGATTTCATTTTCGATAACAAACGGACACAGGCACCTTAACAGACCTCTGTCAAATTAATTCAATTGCAATGACAACTGGACCAGCACCTTTAGAAAGTGGGAGGAGTGATTTTTTTAGAAGGCCACAAAAAGAACAATGTGCGTTAATCAAGATTGTCTTATTTTCTGACAAAGATGGTCTTAATTAGACATTGCTGCATGTGTCAAGATTTAATTGGGTGACACTGACTTTCTCCTCCATCCCCTCAGGGGTTTTTTTTGGTAGAAAAGGTTTGACATTCTGATCGTTGTGAGAGGACATGGTGAGGAAATTATGGAAATATATTTGATGACCTCTGTACACAGCCCTTTTGAAGAACATGTTAAACAAGTGTTGCTTGAGAGACTGGAGGAGAGGTTCTTGTTGAGCATTAATCATTTAACACTGAACACTCATAAGCATGATGGACTCTAGACAATTCTGGCCATGATTTTGCTTTCTCAGACAAATTTTGTGAATTGTAAAAGATTTGTTTCTTCGTAGGACAAAATCGCAGCCTGACTCATGAAAGTTACATGACCGTGGCAACATTTTTGCAAAATGAAATAATGCACTACATGTCCATTGGGGGTGTAAGCATTATGTTATTCATTCATTTCAGGCTTCTCATCCAATCAAAATCCAGCCTATGCTTCATGAGCTCTGCACAGCTATCCTTTATCACTTCTTCATCATGCCTCCCTTTGCTTTTACCCCCCACCAGAGGCTGCGCTCCCCAAAAAAAAGTGGCTGAGGCTACATTTAGGGGCGTACCATCGATTATAATGGCATTTACAGAAGATTTTTGACTCAAGCGCGAGTCTAATAAAACAGGAGTTCTAGGGTGAAAATTTTACTTGTCAATCGACCGCTGTAATAAAACTTAATTTTTAAACTTTAACAGCTACGTGTGGCACATCAGCTCAGTTAAAATAGGATCTCCAATGAAATATCATGTTTGCACTAAGATTACATGCATAAATATCATAAGCGGTGAGCTGATTTATCCATGCTTTCTTATTGTTCTTATACTTTTTGCGTTTTATTTTGATGCAGAAACACATAGACATACTGTAGTATTTGGTGTATGCAGTAATGAAATCAGAGACACTCAGCTTGAAATACATACAGATCAAGTCAAAAGAGATGCATATACGATCAGGTTTAAAAGGTGATGGCGCCTGTCCACTTGTGATTGGATCGCCCTAAACGTCTTAATACACACACATCACATGAGTGAAATCAAAACCTGAAAATTCTTTCACTTTATTCACATTAATTCTTACATTTTCCAAGTCTTTCTGGTAGAACTGGATGTTATACAGAACCAATTCTTCTAAAAATACCAGAACTGTATAATTTTAAATTACTTTCGGTTCCATTAACGGTTCTCGAATGTGAATTCTTCCGCTGATGCGGACATAACATCATACTAAAATAGTAACGCAATTCAACTGCAGCGCACCCCCGCTACTGAATCTACAGTGTGAAACACAGAGTGTGACCAGTGTAGGCTGATTCCTGAATGAATGACTCTTATGAGCCTATTTTTTTTTTTTTTGTATCTACTGCACAAAACATTTAGCGTGACCAGTTTTGTCTGATTCCCAAAGGAATGACTCTTATGAGCATACATCACTACCCCAGAATGAATGACTCTCATCAGCTGGTCCTTTTTAGTGAATCAAAAACTTACAGAGCCATAAGTACTTAATTTTGTCATGTCCAACTAAATGAACCAATTGTTGTAAGACTTAAATTGGAGTATTTAAATGTAACAGTAGCCAGCTGTTAAGTGATAGTTGTGAAGTGTGTAAACCTTACTCCCCTGGCCTCAAGAGATGCACTTACAACTGACACGAAGGGCTGTAGCCTTTAGCCTCCTCGTTAGTGCGTCAGCCTCCAATGTCGGAGCAGGTATAGCAGGACTGGTTACGCTGGTGCCGTGACCCAGATGGGAGTGAGGTTTAGGGGGTGAGTGTAATGGTAACCAGCCAAATCCTGTCATTAAGAGATACTCTAGCGACTGTGACTAGGGGCCATGACTTTTATAGCCTCCTTGTTAGCGCATCTTACTCCTATGTTGGGGATTGCCAGTTTGAATGCCACTCTGAGTGGGTCGAGTAGGACCTGTGACACACATTATAAATTTTGTGGTAATTAGTGTTATTTTACAAAAAATTTGCTAATAAAAAAAATCTTAATTCAGTCCATGTAAACATCTTTTGAAAGAGTCTGTTCTTTTTATATATGAAATAATCCATCATCATTTGGTAAAAGGCTCATGAGGACAGTAAATCAATAAAAAGTGAATTTCTTATTTTCAAATATTTCTTCTTCAAATGTACTAAGAATAATTAATGGTATCTTTAAGGTACGTATTCACAAAGAGAAAATGGAAGCAAAATGTTTGAATTCTTTACTATGTCCATCCATCCTCCAGACTGCTTTTTCCACTTCCAGGCAACACTTTAGCACAAGAGCTTGCTCGGGTTTCTGCGGTATCTGTGACATGATAGATTGTTCAGTCAACATTGTTATTCTGGACCAAAGTCCAAAGATGTACAATGCACAGTCTGACATGAAACTGTTTATGTCACATCGTCTGCCTGGGGTTTTAGATCTCACCTTGTTCATATCGTACTATTTGTTTCTGTACCTCACCTGCTAGAGCTAGCATTGCCAATGCCATATGTTCAATTTCATATGGAACATATGGACGAATATAGTGTATACTTTGAATGCACTGTAAGTTGATCTGGATAGACCATCTTCCAAATTTATAAATGCAATCTTATAAGCAATGATTTTAAAGGACCTGGCTATAAAGGAACTTTCAAATGACTGCATGTCCTTCTGTCAAGGGTGCAAGAGAGTGTGCTGTCATCATCACTGCATGCTGACCTCAATTTCTCACCAACCAAACTGAAGGAAACTGATTTATTTATACTCAAAGAACTTGAGCTACAGTGAAAAATGTACTCAAGTAATGTAACACGAGTAGTTGTACTTTATTGCTTTCAATCTCGACCTTAAATAGTTTCATCTAATTTATTAAATTCAACTCTTTGCCTATGTTTTGACTGTTTTACCCAAATGTGTGTAATGGCATTGTTAGCTTAGCAATATGCTAACATCAAGAAAAGTCTCCAATGCAATCCCATGTGAGAAGCGCTATTTAGCATGTGGAGTTGCTAAGTAGAGCGTTTCAAATCAGTCACTTATGAGATTTTTTGACTGTTAGCATATTATTAGCAGTAAACAGCTTGAGGGGGACCATTTTAGTCTTTTCCAAGCTTGTTTTCTCTACCTCTATATCAGCTTTGGACAGTAACAAACTAAAAGTAGTGAAAATTGCTCATTTAACTACATATTTCAGTACTATACCAGTAGCTGAGCTGTTTTCAAAACTGTGTGGCTTTCCGGGTAACAGGCTACTTTTTTTTCTAACAAGTAGCAATGTAGCATGACAACACACTGCATTGCTGTAATTGTTACATTGAATTGTGCATGCAGCTTTACAGCTGTGCAAACTTAGGTAATAGTTAAATATGCTTGCCTAAAATGTTATCTTTTTCATATGAAGCATCATTTGAAAAAAAAACTATAACTGATTCATTGGAGTCCCTACACAGATGCCTGTGTGGCAGTTTTTTTTTTTTATTTGTTGTTATTATATAAAAAGTAAAAGTATACTAATATTTTACACAATAACATATTTAGTTAAATTGGGCTTTTCATCTGCCCTGGTCTCATAGAATAAAGTTACTGTGAGAATGTAGACCCTCTGTTCTTCAGATGCATCGATTGCCACTGGGTGATAGATCAAATTGTATACTATACTAAGCACCTAAAATATATTAAGAGGTTGAACATACAATATCCTCTTAAAAAGCATGTAAAATTAACCTAAAACGCCTAATCAAGGCATACCCAAAGTAAATGTAAAGCTGTTCTTGAACCCTTTGGAGTACATGCATGGTTTTGGTCTCTTTTGAAAGGTGAGACTCTGACGTTTGAACACAATGAAATAGAAGTTTGTTTTTCCGTCTGAATTTTTTTTTTTGCATACAGATGCCTGCAGATGACTATAACTTGTAGCTATTAGCTTGAAAACAAAATGGGATTACAGCATGAAGCCTTACCTTGTCCAAGTACAAATTTCATAACAATACCACAAAAAATGACTATTATCTTGACACCTGTTTTTTTTAAGGGTACACCCAGGCGTTTTACAAAAGTGCCTTTTGGATACTCCAAAAGGACCCTTGGTAACCATGGCCATATACCTAGGATAAAAGGCTACTACTTTTGAACGCTTCAACGTACAGTCATAATTTTGGGCTCTAATGAAAGATGACACTTAGAGCTATCACATTCCAGATCCAGATCAACTATTAGTTTTGCTGACACAGAGTAACTGATGCATAAACACATTAGAGTGCCTTTTCCCTTCTTGAAACTAAACGTTGTGCATATAAAAGAGTCAAAACTAGTGCTATGGTGGAAAATGTGTTTATATAAAAAATCCACATCTAACTATTTACATACATTTTTACAAAAAGTATTTACAAACAATTATGCAATTTTACGAGTTTCTAGCAACATGCCAGTCATTGTAGCAGTCCCGTTTTGGTAAAAAGCACAAAGGCACATCACAGGAGGAGCACTTCACTGGTGTCTTTGCATGACACTGCCTGCACTTCAGACAACCAGCGGTGCAAGATTTGGTGATGTGCACTGGCCTGTGATGTGCACTTTGTGGAGCAGGAGATACGGGTCTGGCTGTGGAGTGAGACCCCAACTCTGCCAGCTCCTCTGCAAGGGTCTCTCTGAAAGCCTTCTGGTTCATTGGGACTTCTACTTTTCCTTTGGTGATCCGTGGTCCTCAGCCTCTTGGTCTTCTCCTGCTGGCAGAACCTCTCTTGGGAGTTTGGAGATGGGGCTCCTCTCTTGAGGTGCTGTCCTGCTGCTCCACTCTATGTGGCCGCTTGCTGAGTGGGGGAGAAGTATCCGGCTCACAATCGCTCAGATATTTGCCTATAGTGAACATAAAGAAATAAATGTCACTTACAAAGCTAGACAAAATGTTTCCATCTTTTCTGTATTCAACCTTTTTACAGCTTGCTTCTTCACATCTCAGCAATTTACACAATGAAACACACACACACACACACACACACACACACACACACACACCTCCCCCAAACTTATATATAAATATATATGTGTGTAAATATATATTCGTGTATGTATATTTACTGTAAATACTGTATGCTTTGGCAATGAAAACATCTATATACCACGCTAATATATCTAGATCGGCATCAAGCAATGAAACAAAGGCATAAGAAAAAAAAAGCGCACACGCAAAAGCAGTCTCATATTCAACGTGTATATAGTTTTTCTTTTCAAGTATGTAAATATATATTTGTGTATGTATATTTACTGTAAATACTGCATGCTTTGGCAATGAAAACATCTGTATACCACGCTAATATATCTAGATCTGCATCAAACAAGCAGGCTAAGCCTCATACACACAAAAACAAACAAAGAAATACAAACAACTCCCCCAACCAGTTCAAACACTCACTAGGGAAACACGCGACAAAAGGTAACAAAAAATGTGTATTCATTATTCAAACTAAAGCTTATTTATGCGGAATATACAGTAATATATGTTATAAAATACAAGAAAACACTTACATGTCCAGAGTAATGCCTCCTCCGTCCATAAACATTTCCTCTGCTTCGGAATCAACATATGACAAATCATCCGTATTTTTCTCAGAGATTTCATCTCCAGACACATCACTTTCACACCGAGTGCATTCTTCCAAAACATCCTGGAGCGAAAATCTTGTTTTCCTCGTCCGTTTCGCCATATTTAAATCTTTTTTTTTTTTTTTTTTTTTTTTTTTTATTGAGAAAACACTCAATAAACACAAGGGAAATACAGAGACATTTGAATCCGTGAAACAAAAACAAAAAAAACCCACAATTCTCCATCTTATTTCACATATCAATCATCTTTCTAATACATTAAGTATCCTTTTCAACAGTTTTGATGTCTTTAGAGCTTTGCGATTGTTTTGTATTGAAGTTAAAGAGTCATAAAACATCTTCAAATCAGTGGAAAATAGTCTAACATTTGGTACAGTGGATATACATTTTGCTTTATGTATATGATATTTTCCAAATAAAATGAGAAGTTTAATTATATTATTCATTTCCAATAAATCAGAGTTACAATCCATAAACAAGACCATTACCTCAGTTATTGTGACAAATTTATAAAATAACTCAAAAAGAAACCAAGAAACTTGGGACCAAAATAAATTGGTATAATTACAACTAAAAAATAAGTGTATTATTGTTTCATTTTCTTCTTTACAGAAACTGCATAGTGGTGAAAACCCTTCTTTAAATTTACTAATGAAGTCATTACAAGGATAGTATCTGTTTATTATTTTAAAGTGAGTTTCTTTAACTTTATTAGGGAGTACATATTTATTTATATCAGACCACAAATTCTTAAAAACAAGAAAGTGGTAATCCTGCTTCCACTTCACCATTGCCTTAGGTGAAGTAATTCTTTCTTTGGTTAAAATTCTTCTGATATATATATATTATTAAATTTGTTATCTCTAATAGAAAGGCCCCCAACAGTCAGATTGGGAAGAAAACTTGGAGTTACAGGATTATACATCTTTTCGTTTTTTATAAGATAAAGTAGTTTCGGGGAGATACAACGAATAAGTTTAAAGTATTCTTTAGAAGAAACATTTGTTCCAATATAATTAATAAATTCATTATAATTAAGTAGGTCACCTAATTGATTTATCAAATCTTTAACAAAAATTAAACCTTTGTTAAACCAATCATTCCAAAAAAATGGTTTTGTTTTTGAATAGTACATATTGATTATTCCAAATAACACAGGAATGGGGAGAGAAATTGTGTTTGTAAACTAATTTCCACGCATTCAAAGCTTGTTTATGAAAGTTGGACAACTTAATTGGGAGTTTAGTACATTTAAAATCACAAGCAAGTAGAAAATTAAGACCACCACATTTTTTGAAGATTAAATTGGGAATGAAAAACCATGGAAGGCTATTATCACAAAGACAATGTTTGATCCAATTAATTTTAAATATATTATTGATAGTGTCAAAGTCTAAAGCATTTAGACCTCCTTCTGATACACTTCTGATTATGGTTTTCCTTTTAACATATTCTGTTTTACCTCTCCAAATAAATTTAAATAAGATTTTATCAACTGCAGCACACATTTTAGAATCTACATAAAGAGATAACGCTGGATATACAATTCTGGAGATCCCTTCAGCCTTTGAAATCAACACACGACCTTGAATAGATAAATTTCTTTGGAGCCAACAGTTAAAAATATTTCTTGTTTTTTGTAATCTTTTCAAAAAATTTTCTGTTAGTCTCTCAGTATCTGATTTACTAATTACAATACCCAAGTATTTGACTAATTGTTTAACCTGTATTCCAGATATATTTGAGTCTTCAAGTTGGTGTACAGCCATAATCTCACTCTTAGCCTGATTCACAGTTAGACCTGAGGCATCAGAGAACAATTTAAGTGCCTCCAAAATAACAGGGACCTGATCTTTGTTTTTCAAAAATAAACAAGTGTCATCAGCGAGTTGACTAATAGTTAAAGTGAAATCTCCTATCTCAATACCTTTGATTTGAGAGCAATGCAGAGTGTAAAGATTCAAAGTTTCGGCTACTAATTAAAATAAAAATGGGGAGATAGGACATCCCTGTCTAATGCCTCTTTGGATACCAAAACGAGCAGACGTACCATTAGATAAAGAAACACTACTTGAAATATTTTTGTAAAGTGTGTGCATCATATTTGTAAAAGTTGAGCCAAAACCAAAATAATTAAGAGCTTGATACATGAAATTGTGCTCTACTGTATCGAAAGCCTTACAAAAATCTAAAAACAAAATAAGAGCTTCCTCATTGACCAAATCTGAATAATCTAAAAGGTCTAAGATCAGTCTAATATTGTTTGAAATACTTCTTCCTTTCATAAATCCAGACTGTGTGACAGATATGACTTCCTCCAAGCATGGTTTTAACCTATTGGCGTATAGAGATGCTAACAATTTGTAGTCCGAGTTGAGCAGTGTGATTGGGCGCCAATTATCTAAATGCAAAGCGTCTTTATTTGGTTTTGGAATTAGTGTTATTACTCCCTGTTTCATAGATTCTGTAAGTTCTCCATTTGCTGCACATTCATTGAACACATTCAAAATAAACTCTCTAATTTCGTCCCAAAAACATCTGTAAAACTCAAAAGGTAAACCATCGGGTCCTGGGCTTTTGTTAAATGGTGTTTTTTTGATGATATCATCTAATTCTTTCAATGAGATCTCCTCTTCACAAAGGTTTTTGCTGTTTATATTTATACTAGGAATGTAAGGCTGTATCTTGTTAAAAAATAAATCACTTGAATCAGGATTAAAAGATGATGTATATAATTTTTCAACCCGGTATCACGCCGAGGCGTGAAATAGACACGCCGGTCCACTCGCGGATGCGTGTCTATTTCACGCTTTGCCTCCTCTAGGCGTGTACATGACACGCGCGCGTCTACGTAGAATACCGGCAGGGGGCGATCGTTTCCTCAACGCCAACAACTGTCCGCGCACCAAAGAGGAAGCGATATATCGCGTTCTCCAGTTCCGGTTAGCAGGATATATATTTTTGTACATAAATACACTTTTTAAATAAATATATATATATATATATATATATATATATATATATATACACACATCAGCACAAGATACTCGACAGCCCACACACACACACACACACACACATATATATAACAACGTTAGGCTACAGCAACGTTAGGATTTCTTCATGAAAGCAGCACTATAATGAACCTTTATTTGTCACATATGGTCACAAGTGAAAGTAACCGGCGAAATTGGCCGGCATCCTGCCCGCACGAACGTGCAACGCGACGACAACGGTATCGCTTCCTCTTTGGTGCGCGGAGAGTTGTTGGCGTTGAGGAAACGATTGCCCCCTGCCGGTATTCTACGTAGACGCGCGCGTGTCATGTACACGCCTAGAGGAGGCAAAGCGTGACACCGACACGCATCCGCGAGTGGACCGGCGTGTCTATTTCACGCCTCGGCATGATATCGGGTTGAATTTTTGGTAAAAATCTGAAACAAATTTTGAAATTATTTTATCATCTGATATAAGAGTGTTATCAATATACAAAGAGGAAATTTTTTTTAGTTCAGCTCGTTTTTTTTCCAAATTGAAAAAGTATGCAGAGTTTTTCTCGCCGGCTTCTAGCCATTTGGCCCTAGATCTAATGAAGGACCCTTTAGCCTTTTCTATATAAAAGGAGTCTAATTTTTCTCTTAATAGGTATAAACTTTCTTTCTCTGCATCATTTGGGTTGGGAAGACAAGTAATGCGGTTAATTTCTTTCAATATAAATTCAAATTGTAATCCTTTTGACTTTAAAAGATCTTTACTAAATTTTATGGAGAACTTTCGACACTCATATTTAAACAATTCCCAGCTTAAGGTACTAGAAATATTAGTATTTTTTTTAAAAGAATCAATTATGCCTTTAATACCCAAACAATAATCAGAATTGTTTAATAAAGAGCTATTCAATTTCCAATACCCTGGTTTCCTAAACAAGTTATAATTAATGTCAGAGATTTCTAACTCTATACCTGCATGATCAGTTAAGGGTGCATTGGAAATAGAACATGATTTAACAGAAGAAATCAGATTATCAGATATTAACCAAAAATCAATACGTGATTTTTGTGTCAAATCAGATTTAAACCAGGTGAAGGAAGGGGAAGAGTCATTATGTAAGAATCTATGAATATCTACCAAAGAGAGACTGGTACACATATCACTAATTATTTTGTTGACAGTAGTAATGCCATATTTTGGAGGAAATCTATCATAGCATAAATCAGGAGCCTCATTAAAGTCTCCACCCATAATTAGTGATGTAGATGGGTATTTTGTTTTTAAAGAAATTAATTTGGAGGTTAAATCTGTAAAGAGACAACTATTAAGGTTGGATCGGTTGAAGCCATAGACATTTGCTAGAATAACAATGTTTTCCCCAAACTGGATAACAATAATTAACCACCTGCCTTCATTTGAACAATGTGATTCAAGTACAGTGTAATTAAAGTGTTGATTAAATAAAATCATAACACCAGCAGAATAATTGGAACCATGACAGTAGATAATTTTACTCCCCCACTGATTCGACCAAAAACTTTCGTCTTTCACAACTGAATGCGTTTCTTGTAAAAAATAGACATCTCTACACTTCGATTTACAAAAAAGAAATAAAGCTTTACGTTTGGTTAAGTCTCGGATTCCCCTAACATTAAGTGAAAAACAGTTCAACTTAAATGACATAAAACAAACAACAAGAACGTGTAACCAAAATCTATTATCTAGTAAATAAAACTAAAAGTTCTAAATGGATTAAGGTAGACAAAAAGTGAGTGCAACACTTATCCAGACCTCCTCATTATAACGTTAGTTAGAACAAGTTTAACATTTCTCTAACCTAGGTTGGCACCCTTACAAGTAGTAAGTTCCACGAGAATGAAAAACCTTTCACAGAATGTTAGAGACACCGCAAAGAGTCACTTATATGTGGTCAGCTGTAATTTTCTTCCCGTCAATGATGGCAGCTGAACCCTGAAACCCTGCACGTTTACCTTCCAGCCTAGCTTGGTTCACAAGTGGCCACAGTTTGTTTCGAGCCTCCCTTGCGCGTTGTGTTAAGTCCTCCGTTATCCTGATATTCTTTTGTTTGAGATTTTCGGAATGCTTTGCATCGGCCCAGATGAGGTCACGGTGTGTGCGAGAGGTGAACTGCACAATAATACGACGAGGCTGCTGAGTGAGCCCTTTCTTCCCAAGCCTGTGGGCCACGTCGATGGAAGACTGGAGAACATCTGCTAGAGATGGTGAAACAAAGCGCAGTATTTCCATCACAGCCATCTTTACGTTCTCACCTTCCACTTCAGGAATACCAGCAATCCTTAGGTTCCACCGCCTTTTGTATGCCTCTAATTCATCCAGCTTTTCCCAGAGTTGTTTGTTTTCGGTCTTTAGCGATGTAACTTGATCCTTCATTACAGTGGAGTTTGTAACAGCAAGATCGGCCTTGTCAGAGATCGCGTTAATTTCAGATCCGAGTTCAGCGATGCGGTTTGAATTACAGGAGACAGAGTTTTCAATTGCCATTAACTTCTCTAAAAAATCGTCTTGTTTTTTCCCTAGTTTCTCAATTGCTTCCAAGAGAACAGCATTCGATGGCTCTGTAGTATGGCGTCGCATCTTCGATTGTGGACTCTTGGTGGGAGTATCGGGTAACGTTGAAAGAGCCGATTTATCCGTCTGCACGGGCGACATTGAGTAACTATGCACACGTTTTACTGCTAAAGCGTCTTCCATATGTTGCAATGAGGGACAAGACCGATAGTTATAACCGACGGAAAGAGCAGTCACTTCTCAAATAGCATAGGCCTACAGGTTAATCTCCAAGAAAGTGCGTATAGGAAACATCCATCATCCCAGATAGCAATGAGTCGGCGGACCGCCGGCGGCGCTCCTGAGGCAGTAGAAGCGTCAGAATGGCGTAATCGCAAACACGTTTGACGGCGCACCGCCGGCGGCAGACGCTTTTTAAAAGCGGCAGCCGCCTTCCTACCGCCGCCGGCCAGCGGGCCATCCGCCGTTATACCGAAGGCGGACCTTCCGCGGCCCGTCGGAGGCAAACGCTGTTATTGAGCGAGCTGCCCCGCCGCTTATTTTACTTATATATATATTTGTAATATTTATATCATGCAGTTTATCAAGAATAATGATTGATCAAACCTGACAAATTTCAATTTCAAATTTGGCATTTTAATTCCACATTTCAAAGTACAGTAACTGTCATTGAAACAAGATGTCAGATCACTGAAATATAAATAACAGAAAAATACAAATATAAATACAAATAAAAATACATACACACAAGAACATGCAGGTTTCCAATTAAATTTTGGTTAATAAATACTTTCGTAAAAAACTATTGAAACACTTAAAATAATTGTTAATATAAAGAGTTCAGCTTCTGGCTTCTTTAGGGGTTTTGATGTTACTGACTGCAGGATAAACGGTTCCAGTTGTCAGTGATGCTGGGGTGTCAGTAGTCAGCCTAGGTTTAAGGGGGTGGCTGTGGGTCCCTCTCAGCTGTGCGGCGTCTTTTTCCACCTTCACGGTCAGATGCTCCTTTCAGGTAACGCGTAACGTTAACCTGGACTGCTTCATCAGTGGCATGCTGGGTTGCTGGGTTCTTCCGGATGGCTCCTGTAGAAAATACAGATCTGTCATTCCATTTGAATGGCATAATGCAATACACATCTACTTAAATATATATCAAACTTACTTTGAACAATGGTCTTCAGGAACGTCTCTCTAAAACATACTTTATCCCCTACTCCAGTCCAGGTTGTATTGATGGAAAGGTGACTAGAGAAGATACTCTGAAGCATTCGCCAGACGGTTGTCTTTAGGTCCCTCCCACATTTGATTGCCAAAAACCAAAGCTGAAGATTCAAAAAAAGTGTTACCAATTACATTTCTCTGAAGCTTATCATGCATAAATATAAAATGTGACAGGCTGTGGATTCAGACTGTAGAATATGCAGAGTACAATCTTAATTTTACTTTTTAGATTACCCTATGGAGTTATAAACAAAATCAGCACACTTACAAATCGTTCCTGGAGCTCTTTATCCTGCCTCAAACTGTTGTCAAGCAACGCCAAATCTTCCTTGGTGTCTAGGGGGAGTAACAGTTCCCCTGGCAGGGATAACTCTCCATCAGACACATTGGCACTGAAATGTTGCAGCATAGTGTCCATTTTGTTGTCCATGCTACGCACCACATCGCCAAACTCTCCAAGACGTCGAAGCATTAAGGTCTGATCTGCACCTACAGGGGTTCCCAGAACAAAATAATATAGTCAGTCCTGGTCCCTCAACTACTATGACATTTATATCTAGGTCTACTACATGTATAGGTGGCCCCAGTGGGAATTAAACCAACAAACGCAGGTGTTGTTTGCAAGTTGTACCTGATTGCCCAGTGCGAGCAAACGTCTTCAACATTGTACCAACTTGCTTCACCTGCTCTTGAAGTGAGCCGCTGTCATCCGAAGCTACAAAATGAAAGGCATATGGTAATTTTGGACCTACATCACGTACTCTCTTAAAGTTTACTTTGTGCATGTTCTCACCTGCTCGTGCATTGCTTTCCGTCAGGGCTTGGATCTCCTCCCTCAGAGCTTGGTTCTCCTTCCTAAGGGCTTGGTTCTCATCCATCACGGCTTGTTTTTCATTCTGGAGTCTCTGGAAATCTACATAAAAAAAACAAAAATATCAACTCAGTAATTTATTTCATATTCAGTAATTAAACTATAATTGAAAAGATCAACTTACCTTGGCTTTCCCGGTGCTCTGAAGTATGTGCACCAGAGCACAGGCCATCTCCTCTTTGTTTTTGACGCTGATGACTGGCTCCAGCACAGAGCAGCATGTAGTTGTTGGTGGTGTACTCTGCAAACTCTTTGTAGAGTTCCATAGGTAAGTGTGGAGAAACGATGGTATATACCACCTGAGAGTTCTGTTGTTTTAAAACAAGTCACTGTTTTCAGAAGGGTTCTTGGGGTCTTTAGGGAGGGTTGGATGATCCTTGGACAAAATGGTTAAAAGCTTACCAAGTGCCACATGGGGGATCATGTTGTCAATAGCCCACCCTGCCAATTGTGTCCTTAGGCAATCCTCTTCCTCTTCACTATCTTCTGTGCTTGAGGAAAACATTTCACCAGGTTCATATACCTCATCAACAGTTATTTCCTGAGCTTCACAGGTTACAGTTTGTCCATGGCTTGTAGCCATTCCATGTTGATGTTCATTAACAGGAGGATTTACTTGGTCAAAGTCAGGAATAACAGCAAGCAGAGCATTGTTTGCAGCTGCTATTTCCTGTTTGTCCCTCTCAACTCCTTTCAATATTCTTCTCCTTTTGGCCCAGTAACTTGACATTTTTGTGACAAACAATGCATTTACCTTTAAAGCCAAAACGATTGTCCAACAGTAGGTCTCTTGGGCGAAGTTAACCAGTTATGCTCCGGTCAAGGTATCTGCAAGAAAATGTGAACAAAACCACATTGTTAACATTAGAAATATACAGTAGCTATGCTGTAGGGGAAAAATTACCAGCCAAATGTGGAACAGTGAAATTAAAAAAAATAAATTACACTCATTCAGTGTAGTGAATGATTCAAGTGAACACAGCATTGTCCTCAAAAATAAAAAGCACAGCAGTTTAGATAAATAGAACTCATCATAATCCCCTTAAATCCTAGAAGTACAGTAGCAACACAGCACCTGCTAGCTAACACTTGCTAGCCACTGTAGCTACATTGTGAACTAAACTTGCAGCATATTTTTATTGGACAAACAAAATAATTTAAACAACCTATATACATAATTCTGCTTTGTGAGAAAACGCAAAGTAATACTCAGTCTTTCTAGATGTAAAGCTTTAGCTACCTACTGTAGCTGTTACCTTTCTACAAGTAGCATAACTAGCAACATTGCTTAACCTCAGTGTGTACTGTAACAAAGGCAAAACAGCACGTGTTAGCTAACACTTGCTAGCCACTCTAGCTACTGGACTAGCAGCTTGTTCAGACAAACAAAATCATTTAAACAACCTATATACACAACGTTAGTCTTTCTAGATGTAAAGCTTAGGCTACCTACTGTAGTAGCTAGATACATTTCAACATGTAGAACATGCTTGAACTCAGTGTGTAACAAAGGCTAAACAGTGTTAGCTAACACCGTGAACTAGACTAGCAGCATGCGTGTCGGAACAAACAAATGAAAACAACCTACCGATACATCATTCTGTTCAGTTAGAAAACAACACAAGTCATACTGCTCAGTTTTTCTTGTCGTAGATTTCGCTACTGATGGATCCACGTTACCAGATGGGCGTCAGCATAACTTAATTGTCCATACAAGTAACGTACGTTAACTCTGTTATTTCAGGAACTGGTTATGTAACTTAGTTAATTCGACTGACCAAAACTAACTTAAAACATACTGTAACTTACTCACACTCGTATAAGTTAAACATACGTATCTTAAAAGAAAAACTCAACGCGGAAGAAACGTTAGCCATTTCAGAAAGTTAATAGTAACATGGCGGCAACTTTGTAAACAAGGACTTACTTTAGCTTGACTAGTAAGGCAAGAACAAATATGACTACAGATTTTACAAAGATAAACTAAAAACAATGTAAACATAATACTGCGTCACACAAAAAGGAAACATGTACTTACTTAAACGATGGTAGAGGACAGTAACTCGCGATAGAGCGGCGACATGATGCGAATTCGTGTGCTCTAGTTATATTGTTTGGGGAGGGGGCAGCCTGAGCGGCTCCAGTGCGTCATCGACAGTAGGGGCGAGCCCAAAAAAAATCCTGAACACAGCAATGGTGAAACACTATAAAACAGTCTAACTCCACAATTCAGTACTTCACAGTTCACAGTCTTTGTAATGTGTTTTAGCAATACATTTCTAACATTTATAATGTGTTTAGATTTTTTTTACATTGCCTTTACAGGGAATTTAACACTTTCTTAACCATTTATGTACAGGTCAATTAATCCCTTGTAAAAGGTCAAATAAATAACAAAATCGAGGTTGGAAAAAAATGAAACACATAGGCCTAAACGAAATTTCCTGGAATGGCAGAGAGACAAAATATTTCTAAATAATTCACAAATCTGCCAGCGCAGCTGTGAAACCAGAGATTTTAGCTTTTTATTGAGTTTATCCTTCAGGTCAAAACAGAGATTTGTATGTTTATAATAGATATTACCATGGTGGCAAATTAATAATTTTTTTTTTTTTTTAAAGTAGGCCTACCCAAGATTTTGGCCATGTTGCAGATGTCTTTTTGTTCAAATAAAATAAAAAATAAAAACTAATATTTTATATAATTCACATATAGGCTATTATGATTTTATAATTGCTTCAAATGTGAAAAGTAGGCTAGTAAAAATGTGGTCAGTTCCACTTCCATTCTAACTCCCATGCCAAACATAGCCAACATGGCTGGTCCATTTTAGAGTAGAAATCCTTGTATTTCAAAGCGGCTTGCCGCCAGCCGGCAGCGGTCCATTAGACGGAGGCAACCGCCAGAGAAAATGAAGCAGTCGGCCCGCCGGCTATTCGCCGGCGGCATCTCGCAAGAAATGGGAGTGGCCAATTCGGCGGCAAACGTTTCATCCCCGCCAGCGGGACGCACCTATAGCCGACAGCTTAGGGACGGCGGCAAAAAGAAGCTGTGCGGATATTTTTTGCTATCTGGGATCTTCAAGAAAAATCCCGTTGTAAGGGTTCTAAACTTTGTAATATTTAGTATCGATTTTATTCACATGAGGACCGGTTAGGTCAAGAATTGCACATAAACGCTTAAGAGCTACTGAAAACACGACTTACACAGGCGCCATCTTGGCCCGCCCCCCCCGCCATATTTAAATCTCCAAATGTGTAAACAGTTCCAAAAGGACACGCCTCTGCTTTTACGCACAGAGGCGCAAATCACTCGGTAATGGCAAGACAACTTTGCGCACACACATTACAGAAACATGCAGTAAACATCCCACTAAAGCCGCATATCATTGTTTTCAGAATTTCATTGGCTATACGATGCGCCAGTCATCTGCAAACTTGGCTGTAATTTGCTTGATCTTTACACAAAGGAATGGGGGGAGGCCCTTACATTCCACACAGACTGTGGTTGGCTATTGAAGGCTTTGAACAGGACATGGAAGCTCCTATTGGGTCAAATGAGGTGTCAATCGAAAGGTCAGAGTCCAGCAGCGATGATAATACCGGATATATGATTTTGTTTACATCTGAACTGAAGTTATGATCGATAATATGTGAAAGATTAGGCACAGCTGCCGGGTACTTTGAAATGATGCAACAAGAATCTGTGGGTATTTATTGATGTAATAATGTGATTTGGACTAAAAATTTTACTTGATTTGATCGTTTGGACATTTGACAATGTAACAACACGGTTTTTGTCGGGATGTTATGGATCAGTGGACTACCATTAGGCTTCATTGGTGAGTTGCCTAAATGTTGTTATTGTTTGTTTATATGTTGGTGGTCTGAAAAAGATATAGATTGTACCTGCTGTTGTGATTTTATCTTAAAATGGTTTATATCAATAGAAAATCAAGAAATTGAGCTTTCCAAAGATATGTGGCATGTGTACCAATGTACACACAGCAGTGTGTACATCGAATAGATATTTTTTGTTTACATTGAAGGCCCGTCGGCGGGTCTTTACACTAGATGGCGATATACAGTAAATCAACACATATTTGAAGTGTAAGCATTAAGTGTGTGTGAAGCTGGCCGTTTCAATGGGTTTGGTTTCCCATACATGAACCCCTGAGTGTCAGTAAATCAGATGGTTTGTCTGGGGCGTCATGACCGTTGGCCCTGTTGAAATGGCCCTGCCATAAAACCGTAATGTTCTAGAGACCAGACTCCTCTATATGCTGCAGGACACGAGTGAGAGAATGAAACAATACATCACAGTAATGCAATGCCCATTCATTATTGATTTTAGAATTATTATTATTACAATTCTTCATCTTCCAGTTATTGTTTTGTATCTCAGGGCTTTGACATTTTGCCTCTACTACTGTACGTTGTAGGACAGCAAAATGAAGTGTTTCCTATCTCATTCCAGAATAATCTGCACAGAATTAAGATGCGTTATTTAAAATAAAAATGAGTGCCCTTGTGTGTGTGTGTTCACTTTGGTTAATTTGGGCTTTATTTTCTTTTGTATTACTCTGTGCTCAACTTCTTCTTACATAATTAAAAAATTTCAACTCAAATCAATATTTCACATCCAGATATTTATTTCTTGGCAAGCAGCCAGTACTGTAATAAGTTGAATAATGTACAGTTAGCCGGTCAATAGCACAAAACCCATACAGAAATTTGATATAAGGCAGCTACAGGTAAAACACTAGCATATACAGTATATGATTTTCACTTATATAATATTAAATGTATCACACTAAGGGGGCACTTGTGTACTTACTTGTTTTGATTATTGGGAGGACTGTGGGACAGTCGTAATAAAAAAATTCCTAGAAATATTTTTTACACAATAAATATTGAAATGGTTTGTTTATTTCACTCTTTGTAGATTATCATAGTTTCAATATGTGTTAATTTTTGCAATGCATATTCATAGTTTTATACAGTATTTAAAGTCTGGGACTGGGACAAAAAGTAACAAAGATAATGAAGGCCTGATTAGAAGTTTATTGGTCTGTTTTAATGTGACCATTATATAATAAAAATAAAAGTTGAAATCTGTTCGTTTGAATGAAAATGAACCTCTGGGACAGGAAAATGCCCATGATGTTGAAGAAACACCAATTTATACATGCTTTCTATGTATATTCTGTATGAGAATAAACGCTTTCTCTGTGACACAAGACTTTTCCAGATCACCCTGTCAGAGTTTATTTTTCGATAATGGCCGGCTGACTCTACATTAGCCCCTACATATAGTATAGTAAATATTACAAAGTTATATCATAGTCACAAATGAGGATGTTTGGCCAGTTCTGGCTATAACTGTGTCTTTCGTCTAATGGCTAAAAATTGTGTATTCACATACAGCAACAGAAATCTAAATCAAGGTTATTTTTTCTGTGGCTAATGGCAAATAACAGAGAAGTAAAATAAATGATAACTGCAGTGTATTAGAGGTTTCAGCAAGTATTTATCTAAATTTTTGGCCTTGATCTAAAAAAACTAAAATATTCAGAAAGCACAGATTTTCATGGACTGCAGTGTGCTGCAGTAGATTTTACTGCAATAGAAAAACAAGTGTGAATCAGAAAAATATCTCCTCTTGACAATTGGCTGCAGTTTGAAGGTCCACATTGTTATTTCATTTGAAAGCTGGTGTGTGTGTGTGTGTGTGTGTGTGTGTTTCCATGTCCATTTCTCAGCTGCAGAGTAGATGTTATTACATTTGAGTCGATGTCTTTTTCTTCTTGCCTATTAATCCAATTCATCCAGCACTCTCCTCTGGGGGAAGAGAATTGTTTGTGTGTTTGTATTATTGGCATTCTGCTCAAATTATCGTGTGATATTGAACAGCTGATACAATTTTAGGACCACTTGTGTAAGTATTAGCACTGGCACTACATCCATCTTTTAGTTTAAACTAATATTTCACCCAAAACTTAGTATTCATTTACTCACCCTCGTGCCATTTCAAATCCGTATGACTTTCTTTCTTCCATGGAACACAAATGGAGCTGTAAGAAGAAGAAGAAGAACAATACAACACGTGTGCGTTTCATTCAGAAGTGATCATCACTAGGCTCTATTCCCTTTGCAGACTTTACCATCCACTGTGAGAGCTTTGGAGGGCTGAAAGGTGTGGGGCTCAAACATAACGTTTATTCTGAAAATACCTTTGAGTCATTTTTTTGAAATTCTGTACGAAGTGGTCTTGCAGCATGGCTACTATGATTGTTCTCCCTTAGACTCTTGCCAGTAGTTAACTCAGTAACTTGATGCTGGTTAGCGGGAGTGTAGTAAAGGTGATGACAATAATATCAAAAAAATATCCATTAACATTGGGATATGTTGAGAAGTATGAACTTGAACTTTAGCGTTCACATACAAGTCAAATATCTCCTTGAAGGTGTTTGCTGATGGGGAAATTTGTATTTAAGGAGGGATCCTCCACAATCCATTGTAAACCCACATACAGGTCTGACTGACACACACTTTCCACAATCCAATCAATACCTGAAGGTCAAAATTAAGTGCCGGCTTTGCCGCAATGCGACAGGCAAATACCATTTCATTTTGACTAAATCTTGCTTAAAGGAAAAAGGTTAACCTGTAACATGTAGGTCAACCCATATAAAGTAAAATGTTAAATGAGATTTCTTTAATATAAAAGACAGCAATGAGATTAAATGGGAAGTAATAAAACAGGTGTCCCCTTTAGGTTTTCAAGGATATTTCAACATGTTTAGTTTAGTACACGACTTTATTAATCCACTTGGGGCAAAAAAAGAAAAAAAAGTAGGGCTACAGGAGTGATTAGACGATAACCCGCCCCCTTTTAAAGAGTGCTCAGATTTGTCAAGATGCCATAGTCTGCTTTCAAAAGTCAGAGATCTCAATTTGAACTAAAAAATGTCTCATTAAATTCATCCAAGACCACATTATCTGAGCTATACTGTCCAAATTATCTGAGCTAATTCACTTTATAGTTCTACACTCTCACTGTATGTAACTGCCTTTATTTATTTTAAGGATTTTTAAGGAAATCAGAAGCAAAGTTGACACATCAATCAGGGGTGTAGGAAGTGGGGGTGCTGAGGGTGCTGCTCTGTCTTCATAGGATTGTAAATGAAATGCAAACTGTTTTCTAAACATAATTAATACATTTTGACATTTTCAGTAAAGGTAAAAATGTACCTGCACAAAAAAAAAAAAAAAAAGCTTATTTAATGGCCAATTTTCAATAAATAAGCCTGCATTTTTTAGATGTTTTATAGATTATTCCTTCATATATTTGTGCAATAACTTCTACATTTATCAGGTGTGCATTTACTAAATTGTCTTCTAAGGAACACTTTCAGTAAGGTGTTTAAATATAAATTGAAAGCAGGCTATAGACCTTTATTAAATGTTTTATTAAATAGTTTTCATTTGACATTTTAGAAACGTGATTACCCATCATTTCTTTCCTCTTGATTGAAGCACACATGTGTTACACTTGTGCAAGAGGTGAACTGTAGCTAGAAGTTTGATGGCGCGAAAGGGAATTTCTGATTTATTTTTAGGTTCTCTTATTTGCACAAGTGTAAAATATCCCACCAGTTGCAATTTGTGTTATCTTGACCTCCCCATGTAAAAGTTGATCATTATGTTACAAGTGCTGGTTGTCCCACTATTTTCTGAAAAAAATGTAATATGTAATATATAGTCAAATTTAAAGCGTGCATGCTCCAGTTTATGAGTGTTCTGGATGACATGTTTGTTTGTTCTGCTTCATGGACTTTTGATGTGTTTTGTATTTGTTTTGTTTTTTGTTTTTTTAGGATGTGGTGAATATGACATGAGAAAGGAAAAAGGAAATGAAAAGAATATATATATCATATTTGCGCAACAACCCAGTAGATGGCAATATGCAAGAATGCGAATCACCAAAAAAAAAAAAAAACGAAATAGGAAGAATTTTGTGAATGCACGTAGGAGGGCTGGTGAAAGTGGGGATTTATTGTAAAAAAGGACTTAAATATGAATCTGTTTCTCACCCACACCTACCATTTTTCTTCAGAAGACATGGATCATACCACTGGAGTCTTATGGATTACTTTTATGCTGCTTTTTGTGCATTTTTTAGAGTTTCAAAGTTCTGGCCACAATTCACTTGCATTGAATTCATCTACAGAAATGAAAAAAAAAATCTCCATTTGTGTTATGCAGAAGAAAGAAAGTCATACACATCTGGGATGGCATGAGGGTGAATAAATTATGAGAGAATTTTCGCTTTAAGAGAAACCTCTGATCAATAAAACACAATAAGTAATTTACAAATGCATTATAAATCATTTGATATGCAGCCATAACAACATGAATACAAAGGGCAAGTTTCATGCAATACTTGCTAAATAGTGAGCATTTTAACTTACTTGTTATAAATGCTTAATAAATATATTTATTCAAAAACATAAAATGCCCTCATGATTCATGGCAAAATGCAGCAAAAATTTACAGCAAAAATTATTTTGAGATTAAAAGGAGTTGCACTTGTATTGTCACTTTCCTTGTCACGTTGATATCAAAAGAATACCTTACCTTATAAACCTGTTTACAAAGAGAACATTAATGTCAATTGTTAGCATTATTAAGGGGGGTGAAATCAGTAAACAGTTGCACCACTTTTGCATTTTATTTACGAACCACACACAATCAAGTTTAAGCAGACGCAATCAGCGCTGAAGTAGTGCTGGGCTTCAAGTGTTTAAATTAATTCATCATAATTTCTTGCCAAGCAAATATACCTTCTTTATGTGTAAATTAGGGTTGTTGTTTTTTTATCAAGTCAATCCTCCCCAAGTAATTTTTAACATGTATCTTGGCAAGCTATAACTAATGGAACGTGAGACGTCTCCCATCAACATGGCTTCCTGTTGCTGAGCAACAGGAAGCGATGTTTTATCCCAGCGTATCCTTTACCTACTGTGTACTTACTCGAAACCTTATTATCTCTCCTGCCTGCATTCTGTGTGTGGCCTCTTGCTAAGCCTTGAGTCTAAAAGATATCTGAGCTAATGTCAGATTCAGAATTGATGTTCACTTTGTCCCACTGAATGCATCCGGTCTAAAGAATGCAACATGAAAGGAAATCCCTGAACTGCGACCTACACCGAGTGCTGCTTTATAACAGGAAGTCCCATTTGACCGAGGCTGCCCCTGATCAGCGCTAATGGCCAAGAGACAATGAACCAAAATGCATCAAGGACTAGAACATTATTTTTAGTGTTGATTTTGCTAATGCATTTTCATAGCTGTTTTAGAGTTTAGAGCAATTTGAAATTGGCAAATCTCAAGATAATTCAAATAAAAGTAGAGCTGCACTATTGATAAAAATCAGCTGCATTTTAGATCAACTGCCAACTGACATTAAGTAACGCATCAATTAACAGGACAGGGGTTAATGTGCATGCAGTGTGCTGAATTTCAAACATGCACACAATTGTATTCTGTTTATTATATATCCATTGTGTGTATGTTTTGGTGTCATGAACAACATTGTGTACATATTTAAATGATAGTTCACTCAAAAATTAAAATTCTCTCATTTATTCACTCTCATGCCATTCCAGATGTGTATGACTTTTTTCTTCTGCAAAACACAAATTAAGACTTTTAGAAGAACATCTCAGCTCTGTAGATCCACACATTGCAAGTAAATGATGACCAGATATATGAAGCTCCAAAAAGCACACAAAAGCAGCAAAAAAGTAATCCATAAGGATACAGTGGTTTATTCAATGACTTCAGAAGTGATTTGATAAGTGTGGGTGAGAAACAGATCAAGATTTAAGTCCTTTTTTAACTATAAATTCTCCTCCCTGCCCAGTAGGTGTGATTATTGTTTCTCACCCACACTTATCATACAGCTTCTTAAGACATGGATTTAAACACTGGAGTCGTATGGATTACTTTAATGCTGCCTCTATGTGATTTTTGGAGATAATTGTTTTTTGGCACCCATTTACTTTCATTGTATGGACCTACAGAGCTGAAATGTGCTTATAAATAGCACTTCAGTTCTGCTGAAGAAAGAAAGTCATACATATCTGGGATGGCATGAGGGTGAGTAAATGATGAGACAATTTTCATTTTTGGGTGAACTATAACTTTAATTGCATTGCTGTAAACAGAGTCATGACATGCTTTTTCATGTTAACATTTTTGTTATTTGATTGCTATCTATCTAATAACTGTTTTAATGGAGATATTTCTTTGTTCATCTTAATCAACACTTTTATTTACATCTTTTAATATGATTTTTTAAATATTTGTTCACATAAAATAGCCCCAATTTAAGAGGTGAAATCCATGATAAGACTAATATGAGATCAATGGAAGGCCCTAAAATATTTTTATATAAAAATGTACATTCACAGCGGGTACTGTTGTGCTCTATTTGGAAAAAGAAATAAAGTGATGTGGCTGTGGTGTGAGCCTACTGCAGGTATCGAGAGCTCAATCAGTGCAAGATATTCATCATCTTTTGTTTGTCTGTGCATCATGTTGATTTCCCAGCATCATGAAGCATGGCAGCCCCATCACTTGGAGAAGCTTGACTGGCCACAGCTTTCATGCTAGGAGGCATCTCTTTGAAACCCATTGGAAGAGAAGTGGGTGAGTCTGAAGCCTTGTAAATGATGGATAAAGCCTCCATATACATACTGCCCCCTTCACTCTCCATTCACTGCCAGCTTGTGCTGCTCAAAAAGAATAGAACATCACAATAATGTATATTTCATGAAGATGGGGCCAGTAGCGATTTAACATACCTGCAGTGGTGGGCAAGAGGTGTGAACAGGACAGAGCTGGAAGGCAATAGCCAGGTGCTTTCAAAGGTTGAGCGGGACAGTAAGGATTTAGTTTTGGGATCTCAAACAAGGTTATGGATATGTGAAAAGTGACTTTAGATAAGGGTTAAGGAGGGTAAAGGGAAGATTTCTTAGAAGCGCACATGAAAAACCAGGAGGTTGTGGGTTCAAACTCTGCAGAATACATGAGCTACTGAATTATTTATGGAATTTTACATTTAGGAATAGTTCACCTGAAAATTATATTTCTGTCATCATTTACTTGTCCTCATGTCGTTCCAAACTCAGAATACGAAATAAGATATTTTGAAGGATGTTCACGCTGCTTATTTCCATATAATGAAAGTAAACGTCAGGGGCAGTTCAAGGGTCAGTAGATATTCGGGGCTTTGCTCAGACCTCTGTGGTTAAGTATGGGGTCAACCTTGGATGAAATATCGGAGTATAATACCCTTTTTAATAAAAGTTTAAATGTTACATACTGTATGTGAGGTGTCATTCTATAAAGTAAAACTTTACATATGCCTGGAACTAAAACTAAAAGTTCCCTCTACCTTTTGTCTCATTCTCAGACTGCACTCAAAGATCCGAAGGTTTTGAAAAAAATTTAATAAAAATAAACATATATATATATATATATATATATATATATATATATATATATATTTTCACATTTCATGACATCTCAAGTATTCTGTAAACAAATTAATCTCGATTGTGAGTGGATCATTCAATGAGAGCCCACTTTGAACATTTTTATTAAGAAAAATATTTGCCCCACTTAAGAAAAAAACAATGTGTTTAATACAGGGGGGGCTTTTTTACCCCAAATACTATACTTTCACTTTTGGACAGTTATTCAAAAACTTGAATTACTCACCTTGAACAAAATCTAAAATGAGAAATTACTATTTTGTCTCACAATAAATGGGATCATTTCCAGGACATTCATTAGCTACATAAATTTGGAACATTTTAAAAATGATTAAATATTAGATAAAATTACCTCAAAATCAACCTATAGACACCACATACAAAGATCTCATGGACCATGGACATTTTGCAGTTCATAATGACAAACAGATGTTTAGGAAAGTGCTGAGGTAGTTTTTGATGCTATTTAGTGTTTTGGGAGAATATCAAATAAATGGAGCCTTTTACCCCACGGAGCCTTTAGCCCCGTTGTACCTTACTTTTGACATCCTTACAAGATAATACAAATATTCTGCGCATAAGCCCCAGGAGCCCACCCCTTGCATGGTGAATGTTGTTCACAGATATTTTGCCCTCCACAGCAGCTCTCATATTTCTTTGCACTTTCGCACATACAAACTTGCCGTGTTGAGATTGCTTATGACACACATGAGAACCAATGGTGTTTGGTATCATAGATGTCAAACCTGGTGCAACAAGTTATAATGGCAGTTTTCAAAGTGAATGCAAGATTTTAGAGGTATGGTAGAGGGAAATATTATCAATGATTATCAACTTTTATTTTGGTTAATCTCATCACTGTAGAGAGCATCCTGTCTGATAAAACCCTGAATGAAGTCTCAATGTGTGGTAACCATGGTATATGCAGAATAATTAACCCCGGCCCATTGAATTATTGAAAAATAACTCTGCTGTTCGTCGTCACTGCATTACCACCTCGGTTGTGCATTATATTATACCGTATATACAGGTGAAACTCGAAAAATTAGAATATCGTGCAAAAGTTCATTAATTTCAGTAATTCAACTTAAAAGGTGAAACTAATATATTATATAGACTCATTACAAGCAAAGTAAGATATTTCAAGCCTTTATTTGATATAATTTTTATGATTATGTCTTACAGCTTATGAAAACCCCAAATTCAGAATCTCAGAAAATTAGAATATTGTGAAAAGGTTCAGTATTGTAGGCTCAAAGTGTCACACTCTAATCAGCTAATTAATCCAAAACACCTGCAAAGGGTTCCTGAGCCTTTAAATGGTCTCTCAGTCTGGTTCAGTTGAATTCACAATCATGGGGAAGACTGCTGACCTGACAGTTGTGCAGAAAACCATCATTGACACCCTCCACAAGGAGGGAAAGCCTCAAAAGGTAATTGCAAAAGAAGTTGGATGTTCTCAAAGTGCTGTATCAAAGCACATTAATAGAAAGTTAAGTGGAAGGGAAAAGTGTGGAAGAAAAAGGTGCACAAGCAGCAGGGATGACCGTAGCCTGGAGAGGATTGTCAGGAAAAGGCCATTCAAATGTGTGGGGGAGTTTCACAAGGAGTGGACTGAGGCTGGAGTTACTGCATCAAGAGCCACCACACACAGACGGGTCCTGGACATGGGCTTCAAATGTCGTATTCCTCTTGTCAAGCCGCTCCTGAACAACAAACAACGTCAGAAGCGTCTTACCTGGGCTAAAGAAAAAAAGAACTGGTCTGTTGCTCAGTGGTCCAAAGTCCTCTTTTCTGATGAGAGCAAATTTTGCATCTCATTTGGAAACCAAGGTCCCAGAATCTGGAGGAAGAATGGAGAGGCACACAATCCAAGATGCTTGAAGTCCAGTGTGAAGTTTCCACAGTCTGTGTTGGTTTGGGGAGCCATGTCATCGGCTGGTGTTGGTCCACTGTGCTTTATTAAGTCCAGAGTCAACACAGCCGTCTACCGGGACATTTTAGAGCACTTCATGCTTCCTTCAGCAGACAAGCTTTATGGAGATGCTGACTTCATTTTCCAGCAGGACTTGGCACCTGCCCACACTGCCAAAAGTACCAAAACCTGGTTCAATGACCATGGTATTACTGTGCCAGCAAACTCGCCTGACCTGAACCCCATAGAGAATCTATGGGGCATTGCGAAGAGAAAGATGAGAGACATGAGACCAAACAATGCAGAAGAGCTGAAGGCCGCTATTGAAGCATCTTGGTCTTCCATAACACCTCAGCAGTGCCACAGGCTGATAGCATCCATGCCACGCCGCACTGAGGCAGTAATTAATGCAAAAGGGGCCCAAACCAAGTACTGAATACATATGCATGATTATACTTTTCAGAGGGCCGACATTTCTGTATTTAAAATCCTTTTTTTTTATTGATTTCATGTAATATTCTAATTTTCTGAGATTCTGAATTTGGGGTTTTCATAAGCTGTAAGCCATAATCATAAAAATTATATCAAATAAAGGCTTGAAATATCTTACTTTGCTTGTAATGAGTCTATATAATATATTAGTTTCACCTTTTAAGTTGAATTACTGAAATTAATGAACTTTTGCACGATATTCTAATTTTTCGAGTTTCACCTGTATGCTATTATTTCTGGAGCTTAGGTTTTCAGGACAGTTTCTTACTTATTAATATTTAATAGGTTTTATAAGTGTTTAATTGTAAGTAGTTTATACATCTTTCTTTAAGTATTTGGATATTTGGTTAGTTTGGTCTGTTACAGTTTGATTATTGTTTTCAACATTATTGTCAACTGAAACATATTTGTCGACTAAAATTATATGAAATTTTGGTCAGAGTAACATTGACTAAAATGATTAATATGACGTAATAAAATAATGACTAAATGTAAAGAACATTTTCATAAAAAGATTAAAATTATGACTAAAATAAAATACAATTACATCACAGTTTGGTATATTCCTCAGACAAAGCTATCATGTGAATTTAGTAAACTTGGAATATAAAGCATAAGTGTATCAGTAGAGATTGCTTTAAGACTTAAAGTCGTTCTTTGAAATATCTGTAAAATTGCACAGTGACATGTTTATCAAGTACAAATTTTTGACCGACATCTGTGCTTCCCCTCATTTGAAAAGCACCAGCTGCCATTGAGTCTAATTGACAACTTTTATGGTGCTTCTTTGTCACATTTGGACCTTTACAGCCCCTGTCCCCATTCACTGTCATTGTATGGTAAAGACCAACATGAACATTCTGCTAAACCATCTGGAAGAAAGAACATCAAATGGGTTTGGAACAACACAAAAATAAGTAAATAATGACAGAACTTAAAATACATGCATACTTTTTCTAATTCTGTATTAGAAAAAAAAGGGAATCATTTTAATGGTATTAAATATGAAACACCCAATTGATACAATTGGTACATTTGGTACAATTGATAACTTATTTTTATTAAACTTAAAGCAAGCTGCACATCATGTACTGTATGATAAGAGAAAAATATAACAAGACTGCTATGTGAATTTTTCTAGAATGTCTATATTTAACTACAGCGTATATTCCACTTTTGCTTCAACATATGCAACAGATGCTAAGATCAGAGAAAGCAGCTGTTAAAAAACAGCCAAATGTGAATATGTTAAAGCACTGACTGTTTTGTGCTGCAAGCTTTAAGATGCCAATCTCTGTGAGTAAACTGAATGCTGAATGACCCCCTCAGACTCCATTCAGACTGCACTGTGAACGTCACACAGAAAATGTTAAGGTATGTGTAGAATTTGAGGAGTGTCCAGATGGAAGCGGTGTAAAGGAGAGGACCAAGGTCACACACACACACACAGTTGCTAACATGACAAGACAACACTAAGACAAAGGATGTGAAAGGACTGAATCTTTATTCAACGTAAAGAACAGCAAAACAAGACACATAAAGATACAAAACAACACCAGAATACTGTTATTAGTCCCACAAACTAACTTTCATGAAAAAAGAAGAGCAAAACATCTTCAAATGTTACCAAAACAACTTCATATTTAATCCACAATTTACACTGCCTTCATTTCAGAATGTTTTTTAATATACAATAATTTATAGCTACTGCACGTGTTCTCTGTGCATGAATGCAGCAAACGATGTTGGAAGATGTTATCTGCAACCACTGATCTTAAGTCAGTTTTTGGGTCTCACTAATAGTTTGGTTTCGGTTAAGGGTCGCTTTATTATGGAGTAGAAATTTGAAGCAACAGGCGAAACGATGAATTGAGTGAGATAATTCCACTAGAAAATTATATATGTGCGAGCAGAGGTCTTAACCAATTAAATGCTCATGTATACGTTGGAGGCATGAAAGCAGAATGCTCTGCCTACAAATTTGGACACACTGATTTAAAGGATCATATATGATTATTTGTTTTGATGCAGGCAATAGATTCGATTAGGGATTGTGTGTGTGTGTGTGTGTGTGTGTGTGTGTGTGTGTGTGTTTGCCGGGATTCAAGGAAATCTGCTTTGCCATTATGCAATATTATTAGGCTGACATATTTAATCGAGGGTGCTGTAATGTTCATTTCCTCAAGCCGGGCCTGCTTTCCTTACAATACTGTCTTCCAAAACAATTTTTTATATTTCCATAGAAATTTGCACACTTGAAAGTCTAAGTACAGAATTTCACAACCCTGTAACCAACCAAAGGTTCTTTGCAACCTGATCTCAGGAAAATTGTGACTGTTGCAACATTTTTGCAAAATGACATTACGTGGTTCCTTATATCACATATATCACATCAGTTTCAAGGTGAAAGGTCCACTGTATGGCGCTATGTGAGTTTTAAATCAATGAAACCAACCTACCCTACCCTAAACCTAACCAATAGTGTCATAAAGCAAATGTGAGATGAAAAACACAATTGCTGAAGCAACCACTTCATTTTGTGGTACTTGTAACAGTTTCAGCTCACATGTTGACATTTGAAAGACGTGTCTAAGCCTGTACATGTAGTTGGTTGTATAATGCAAATGTTGAAATGTATCGCCTCGCAAGTCATGATCTATAGTAAAAGTGTTTAGTTTTCATAATAAAGCATTGTGTTTGGAAGAGGCTGAAAATTAATTGTTTGTGAACTGTTAATCTGCCAATTTGCATATGATTTGTATGAATAAAAGATACATATTATTGTTCACAAGTGTTCATTTTACCAAGAAACTGCCATTAACAACAACCACTCAAAAACTATTTAGCAAAAATGATCTGTTTTACAACAGCGTGAAATCTAGGAAATATTCATTATTTTCCTCAAAATTCTACAAACGATACCCCATAATGACAACGTGAAAGAAGTTTGTTTGAAATCTTTGCAATTTTTTAAAAAAAATAAAATAAAATAAAAATCACATGTACATAAGTATTCACACCCTTTGCTATGACACTCAAAAATGACCTCAGGTGCATTCTGTTTCCACTGATCATCCTTGAGATGTTTCTAAAACTTGATTGGAGTCCACCTGTAAATTCAGTTGATTGGACATGATTTGGAAAGGCACACACCTGTATATATCAGCTCAGTTAACAGTTAGCAGTGCATGTCAGAGCACAAACCAAGCCACAAAGTCTAAGGAATTGTCTGTAGACCTCCGAGACAGGATTGTATCGAGGCACAGATCTGGGGAAGGGTACAGAAACATTTCTGAAGCATTGGTCCCTAAGGTCCCAATGAGCACAGTGGCCTCCATCATCCGTAAATGGAAGTTTGGAACCACCAGGACTCTTCCTAGAGCTGGCCGGCCGGCCAAACTGAGCGATCAGGAGAGAAGGGCCTTAGACAGGGAGGTGACCAAGAAACCGATGGTCACTCTGACAGAGCTCCAGTGTTTCTCTGTGGAGAGAGGAGAACCTTACAGAAGAACAACCATCTCTGCAGCACTCCACCAATAAGGCCTTTATGGTAGAGTGGCTAGATTGAAGCCACTCCTCAGTAAAAGGCACTTGACAGCCTCCTGGAGTTTGCCAAAAGGCACCTGAAGGACTTTCAGACCATGAGAAACAAAATTCTCTAGTATGATGAAACAAAAATTGAACTCTTTGGCCTGAATGGCAAGCATCATGTCTGGAGGAAACCAGGCACTGCTCATCACCTGGCCAATGCCAGTGAAGCATGGTGGTTGCAGCATCATGCTATGGGGATGCTTTTCAGTGGCAGGAAGTGGGAGACTAGTCAGGATCGAGGGAAAGATGAATGCAGCAATGTACAGAGACATCCTTGATGAAAACTTGCTCCAGAGCTCTCTGGACCTCAGATTGGGGCGAAGGTTCATCTTCCAACAGGACAACAACCCTAAGAACACAGCCAAGATAACAAAGGAGTGGCTACGGGACAACTCTGTGAATCTCCTTGTGTGGCTCAGCCAGAGCCCAGACTTTAACCCAACTGAACATCTCTGGAGAGATCTGAAAATGGCTGTGCATCGATGCTCTCCATCCAACCTGATGGAGCTTGAGAGGTCCTGCAATGAAGAATGGGAGAAACTGCCCAAAAATAGGTGTGCCAGGCTTGTAGCATCATGCACAAAAAGACTTGAGGCTGTAATTGGTGCCAAAGGTGCTGAGAAAAGTATTGAGCAAAGGCTGTGAATACTTATGTACATGTGATTTATTTATTTTTTATTTGTAATAAATTTGGAAAGATTTCAAACAAACTTCTTTCACGTTGTCATTATGGGGTATTGTTTGTAGAATTTTGAGGAAAATAATTAATTTAAACCATTTTGGAATAAGGCTGTAACATAATAAATTTGGAAAAAGTGAAGCACTGTGAATGCTTTCTGGATGCACTGTACATGTGTGCTACAAAGGACACATCATTAGGAGCTCTATTTAGAACAATCACTGTGAATCTTTCCTCTCAGTCTATAAAAGTTCAAGTTTGGACTCAAGTTAAAGATGCAAGCACAGGCACCCAGAATCCTGGCCAGAAAAATAGCATGAATTACCTAGCTACACTGCCCAAAAGTAACACAGGTAAGCAACAAGGTCATAAAGGCAGAAAAGTAAACACTGCAAAAAGTATTTCTGTCTTGATCTCCAGTAAAAATATCTAAACACTCTTAAAACACTTTAGAAAGTTCATGCTTAAAATAAAAACAAAACTATTTGCCAACAGGGTAAGAAAAAAAACTTAATCCAAGGGGAAAACAAGCATAATATTTTTTTTTCTGTTTTAAGCATAAACTCCACCACAGAATAATGGCATCATTTTCAGAGTGCTAGCACTAAGTGCAGTGCTATGAGATAAGTCATACACACAGTCAATGGGCACGTCCAGGAAGTTTTTATATTTTTGTGCAAGCAAGCATTAAGTTTAGGTGCAAATGGGTTGGCGAAATAGCATGCGCAAAGTGCAAATGATCAAGTGCAATTAAATTCTGGGGGTTTTCTCCAGTTATTGCACAGTCTGCTTCCTATTATATAGTTAATTCCCTGTCAAGCAACGTTGATAATGAAGACAGCCTATTCATAAGAATTTGGTTGTGTACGTGTGCTGTATGCAATGCATTAGAAGAATAGAAATATTGACCATTTGTGTCTTATGTTCTTTTGCGCATTACCTACTGTGTCCTTGTTGAATGTCAGCCATTTTTCTATGACAATGACACGCTTCTTTTATATGCATCGAAAATTTTGGTGCTTGTCAGGACTAATTGAATATAGGCTGTATTACACTCTAAATAATGTACATATAATTAACCATAATAATTTACTGACACAAATCATGGCTAGTATTAACAGTGATAGCTCTTTGACATCATCTTCTGGTAATGTACCATAAAACTTCAAATGCAGGGACTGATTTTAGGTTGCGCTCAGAATAGATGTGTTTCTCAGATGTCTTAGGCCAATTACCTATTTCTCAGGGAAACAGCAAATCGTGATTTGTTACAACACACCCGCAGGTTGCGCACATACACCCACAAATAGTGCAAACACTCTCATGAAAATCGGATAAGACATGATCATTGTATATATCATGATCATTGTATATAGCGCTCTGCCTAGCACGTTCGATCAAATAGAGCCCTTAATATCTTATTCTGCTAATCAAGTTAATTTTTCTTGTTTTCACGATATTAAGCTATTTTAACCAGAAAATAAGACAAAAATACTCAGTAAGAAATGTTTTTTACAGTGAAGAAAAATCTTAGAAATAAACTCTATGTGAGTTCACAATGTAGCAATGCTGAGAATGCAACACATGCTTACGTACACCTATTGAGTTTAGTGTTAGGTTTCATATACTTGTGTATATTTCGAGTCATATTTCACATTGTCAAAGCAAGAAGAGTAACGCCTAGGTTACGTATGTAACCTCCGTTCCCTGATGGAGGGAACGAGACGTCATGTCGAAGAAGCGACACTAGGGGTCTCTCTTGAGCACCGAAAGATACCTCTGATCTATGAAAAAAGGCCAATGAGAGTTGGCGAACAGTATTTGCATACCCCGCCTCCGGATACAGATATAAAGGCGAGGGAAATACGCTCGTTCATTTAGGATTTTTCTGAGGAGCCGGGAGTGTTCCGGGCACCTCAGCGGCTCGGCTCAGCGACATGGCCGGGAAGACACGACGTCTTGTTTCCTCCATCAGGGAAGGAGGTTACATACGTAACCTAGACATTCCCCGTCTGTCGCTCACTTCGACGTCGTGTCGAAGAAGCGACACTAGGGGTCCACTTCAAAACTAGCCATGCGCTGAGCCGTGTACGTGGGAAGGGGGTCTTACCCGAATTCCTATTCTTTTAGGGGGAAAAGACCCTGTGGAGGCAACACCCACCCGAAAGGGGAGGTAGAGGTGGCAAAATACATCACATGGCCTCTTGGGTTACATGTGGGAATGATGACGCGGTGGTAGATCCAACCTCGAGGAGGGGGGACTTGCTACAACACGGCGACCGGAGGGCAGCAAAGGACTGCCTAAGGGAGATGCGGGTCAGCGCGTAAGGTGACCGTACCGAGGAAGTACACACAGGAGGAGTCCGCGTAGGACTCTAATCTGTGGAGCACCTATTCCAGTAGGGGTAGCCTGGGGTACCCGTAGTGGACTGGGCCGGCAAGTTCCTCCGCTGAGCTGCTGTGGGCCCAAAGGGCTAGGGAGGAATCAACCAGGGACCTAGGTCTTCTGGGAAAGAAGCGCACTGTTTTGCCTCGGCAGAGGGAAACGGCGCTGGAAACAAGTGATTCATCCGGTCAGACCGTCGACGTGTACCGAGTTCTACGGGCTCGGACCTGAGAAAACACGGGACGAGACTGACTCAACCCTGAGATTGTAATATCTCGTAAAGGTGTTAGGTGCAGCCCAGCCCGCAGCTCTGAAAATGTCTGCTAGGGAGGTGCCCCTAGCCAGTGCCCATGAGGATGCCAAGCTCCTAGTAGAGTGGGCTCGAACCCGCAGAGGGGGTGGCATGGCCTGGGTGTGATAGGTCAGCAGAATGGCATCGACCACCCAGTGAGACAACCTCTGTTTGGAGACAGCGTTCCCTTTCTGCTGTCCTCCAAAGCAGACAAAGAGCTGCTCAGAGCACCTGAAGCTCTGGGTGCGTTCCAGGTAGGCACGCAAGGCACATACCGGACACAAAAGTGAGAGGGCTGGGTCTGCCTCCTCCCGGGGCAGCGCTTGTAGGTTCACTACCTGATCTCTGAAGGACGTGGTAGGAACCTTGGGCACATAGCCCGGTCGAGGTCTTAGGATCACATGAGTGTCTGCCGGACCGAACTCCAGGCAAGTGTCGTTAGTAGAGAACGCTTGCAGGTCCCCGACCCTCTTGATGGAGGCGAGCACGATCAGCAGGGCCGTCTTTAGAGAGAGAGCCCTGAGTCCAGCTGATTCTAGCGGATCGAAAGGGGATCTCTGAAGACCGGTGAGGACCACCGAGAGATCCCAGGAGGGGAACAGGCTTGGCCAGGAGGGGTTTAACCTGCGGATGCCAGAGCGTACCCCGTCCCTGAGAAAGAAGGTCCTTCCTCAGGGGAATTCGCCAGGGAGGGGCTGTCGCGAGGAGTACGAGGTCCGAGAACCAGGCCCGGGTGGGCCTGTAAGGAGCCACGAGAGTGACTTGCTCCTCGTCCTCCCTGACCTTGCACAGCACCAGTGCAAGAAGGCTCACTGGGGGGAATGCGTACTTGTGCAGCCCCACCGGCCAGCTGTGTGCCAGTGCATCTGCCCTGAGGGGAGCCTCTGAGCGGGCGTACCAGAGCGGGCAGTGGGAGGTCTCTCGGGAGGCAAACAGGTCTACCTGGGCCATGCCAAACCGTTCCCAAATCAGCTGAACCAAGTGGGGGTGAAGCCTCCACTCTCTGCCAGGCAAGCGTTGTCGTGACAGCGCGTCCGCTATCACATTGAGGTTGCTGGGGATGTGAGTGGCACGCAGCGACTTGAATCGGTGCTGGCTCCAAAGGAGGAGACGACGGGCGAGTTGTGACATGTGGCGGGAGCGTACGCCACCTTGGCGATTTATGTACGCGATCGCAGTGGTGCTGTCCGACCTGACTAGGATATGTTCGTCCCGAATTAACGGAAGAAACTTCCGCAGGGCCAAAAGGACAGTCAACAACTCGAGGCAGTTGATGTGCCAACGCAGCTGGGTCCCTTTCCAACGGCCTGAGGCTGCGTGCCCATTGCAAACGGCGCCCCAACCCGATCTGGAGGCGTCGGTCGTGACCAGGACGTGTCTGGACACCCGCTGTAGGGGTACTCCTGCCCGTAAGAAACAGAGGTCTGTCCAGGGGTTGAATGTTTGGCAGCAGGCGGGGGTGATTGTTACCCGGTGCGTGTCGTGGCGCCATGTTCGTCTCGGGACTCGGGTCTGAAGCCAGTGTTGGAGCGGTCTCATATGCATCAACCCCAGCGGCGCGACCGCCGCGGAGGATGCCATATGCCACAGGAGCCTCTGGAAAAGCTTTAAAGGGACCGCTGTGCCCGGCCTGAAGGCGGCGAGGCAGTTCAACACTGACTGGGCATGCTCGTTGGTGAGGCGTGCCGACATTGAGACCGAGTCTAACTCCATCCCGAGAAAAGAGATGCTCTGAACTGGAGTAAGCTTGCTCTTTTCACAGTTGACCTGAAGCCCCAAATGGCTGAGGTGCCTGAGCACCTGGTCTCTGTGGGTGCATAGTAACTCTCGCGAGTGGGCCAGTATGAGGTAGTTGAGTATGCGGATGCCGGCTTTTCGGAGTGGGGCAAGAGCTGCCTCTGCGACTTTCGTGAAGATGCGAGGGGACAGAGACAGGCTGAAGGGGAGGACTTTGTACTGATACGCCTGACCATCGAACGCAAACCGCAAGAAGGGGCGGTGTCGAGGCAGGATGGAGACGTGGAAGTACACGTCCTTCAGGTCTACCGCTGCGAACCAATCTAGATGTCGGACGCAGGTTAAGATGTGCTTCTGTGTGAGCATTTTAAACGGGAGTTTGTGCAACGCTCGGTTGAGAACTCGCAGGTCCAAGATTGGTCGTAAGCCGCCGCCTTTTTTGGGCACGATGAAGTATGGGCTGTAGAAACCCTCCTTCATCTCGGTTGGAGGGACAGGCTCTATCGCGTCTTTGGCCAGAAGAGTCGCGATTTCCGCGCGCAGGGACTGGGATGTTCGCCGTGTACTGTGGAAAAGCGGACGCCCATGAAGGGGGGCGGGGGCCTGGCAAACTGAATTGCGTAACTGAGTCGGATGGTCCGGGCCAGCTATCAAGACGGGTTGGGAAGTGAAAGCCACGCGTCCAACCTCTGCACTAGGGGCACCAAAGGGGCGATCAATTGGGGGCGTCTGCTTCCTGCGGTGTGCTTGACGCTGGGGCTGAGAGCTGGGCCCGGGTTGAGGCGGAGCAGGTTTCTTAGCCGCAGGGGGATGCCCTCGGCGAGCAGACGGTGCAGTGGCCTTGGCGGCAGGTTTGCGGCGAGGCAGGATGTAAGATATGGCCTCCGTCTGTTTTTTCACCGTGGAGAACTGCTGGGCGAAGTCCTCTTTGTCGGAGCAAACTTTGTCGGCCTCACGCATCTCGGCCAGGTTGAGCCAAAGATGACGTTCCTGGATGACAAGGGTGGCCATCGCCTGCCCGAGTGCCTGCACGGTGACCTTCATGGCTCTGAGGGCGAGGTCGGTCGCTGAGCGCAGTTCCTGCAGCACATTGGGGTCAGGGCTACCCTCGTGCAGATCCCTGAGCACCTTGGCCTGGTGGACATTCAGGATGGCCATGGCGTGCAAGGCAGAGGCGGCCTGTCCCGCAGCGCTGTGTGCTTTGTTGTTCAGCGAGGATGAAGTCCTACAGGCCTTGGAAGGGGGTACAGGGCGCCCACGCCAGGTGGTAGGGTCAACGGGACAAAGATGGAGCGCAACTGCCTATCCACCTGGGGAATCGCCGTGTACCCGTGGGCCTCTCCGCCGTCGAGGGTAGCGAGAGCGGATGAGCAGGGCTTTTGACGAATGGAGAGCAGGGCTCTCCATGAAGACGTCAGCTCATCATGCACCTCCGGGAAAAACGGGACCGGGGGGGGTGGGGGGGGGTAGGCGGTTGTGGGGGATGTGGCTGTGAGCGGTGCCCAGACCCCAGGAACCAGTCATCCAACCGTGACGGGTGTGGGGATGGTGGAGGTTTCCAGTCCAACCCCACCCCGACGGCGGCCCGGGCAAGCATGTCGGACATCTGCGCATCCGAAGGCGGCAGCCCAGGGGAGGAGTCAGCGTCAGATGCCGCGCTCTCCGACGGAGCGGCGAGCTCATCTGCCTCAAGCTCCAGAGGATAGGCAGACCGGCCCGGAGGCGAGTCGCCGTTACCTCGAGGCTGGACGGAGGTCAACGAGCGTGTCGGGGGGCGGGTGGTCCGAGGGGGCGTACCCGGCGGAACTGCACCCGCTGCCCTCCCCAAATCGCCTCCATCGCCAGCCGCATCGTCCTCAATCCCGTGGGAAGAAGGAGCGATACGTGGGGTGGCTGGAGTGGCGTGCTTTCTGTTGAAAGCAAGCCGCGACCGCAACGTTGCCATGGTCATGTTCTCGCAGCGAGAACATGAACCATCCACAAACGCTGCCTCGGTGTGATCGGAGCCCAGACACACGAGACAACGCCTGTGGCCGTCAGAAGCGGAGAGAACTCTACCGCATCCAGGAACTACACAGGGGTTGAATGGCATCTTTATAAAGACGCGCCCTGAAAAGGGCGTTCAACACCACAGTGTATTGCTCTTTCAGAGAAATAAACTCTTTTATAGAGAAAATTACTCTTTTTAAATGGAACTCTTTTAACTCTGCGCTGTCGAAGCGCCCAGGGGCAAACTGCACGCCGGCAGAGAAGAGAAAAGCTGCTGAAGTGCGCCGTAGATCCAACAGCAGCAGAGCGTCAGAGGATCAGAAACAGGATCAGTTGTGTTACTCGCAGCTGGCAGCATACACACGACCATCGGCTCAGAAGAAAATTACTGAATGAACGAGCATATTTCCCTCGCCTTTATATCCGTATCCGGAGGCGGGGTATGCAAATACCGTTCGCCAACTCTCATTGGCCTTTTTTCATAGATCAGAGGTATCTTTCGGCGCTCAAGAGAGACCCCTAGTGTCGCTTCTTCGACACGATGTCGAAGTGAGCGACAGACGGGGAACCCCTATTATGTGTATAATCATTCTAACAAATATCTTTCATTACAAAAACAAAGATATGGCAGTATCAACTAAAAAGTTACCCTCAGTTCAACAAAACGCTAAATGCAAGAATGCTAAAAGATCTGATTTACCAAACTTTTCTCCTTCCGCTGTGAAAAAAGGAACATTTGGCCAAATTTACTGAACTGTGGTTAACTCAATAGCATTGAGCTTGAATGGCAATCTAAGGTGAGATTAGTATCCTATTCCTCTAAGGAGCTTAATCAGTAATACAGTCAAATAGGTCAGTAGTTTTTCCACTGGGGCTAAGTCTCAATCATTACAGTACCCTGGAATGTGCTAGAAAATCACAAGCTATGCAAATGCAGCATTTCGCAAATTGTCCCATCACAAATGCCCTCTTGACATTTTAGAGCAAGAAACTCAATCTTGGAGTGAACGACAGACATATTTACATATATACTCACAAAAAGTCATGCAATATCCATGGGCAAATTATTCCCCCCCTACACTTGCCTCTAAAGGTCATTTGGCACATCTGATAATTTGGCAATAATCATGATGTATGGCCAAGGCTGCAAGTCGTAAGCATAGCAGTTTGTTTTGAGGCAGGCGGCTTCATCGATTCACTTTTGCTTTAGCACAGCATTTTTCTTGAGATAAATTCTGTCTTTCTTTTCTTCTCTGACAATTACAGTATGGCTTTTATTGCCAACATATATTCACAATGCACATCTCAGTGACTACATGTCTTGCGAAACACATTTCTATAGAGGACATCGTCTTATCCAGCATTTTCTTTTTAGAGCAATTTCCCACATTCAAGGTGACTCCAGTCAAGAGTTGAGAAATGTCACACAAACAAGATTTAGTGGGATTTCAGTCATTCATATGACATGCTATATGTCACCTATGTCCTTGTCATATCAGCCTTTTGGTATTGTATCACAGTGTAACACAACAAAACTAAATACAGTATCTAGCATGTGCCAGAATACAACGTTCGAATACATGACGAACAACAAAGAGGCACAAGATTGATGTCATCAAAACAAACCGACTGTCCTTAGCAGTTAATGTTCATTTTAACTGTCTACACTGCAAAAATCTTTATTGAAATCAGTATTTTTGTAAAGTTTTCTGGGAAAAAAAAATATCAGTTAAAATATAAATAAGAAACTTTTTTCGCTCTGGTGCAGGTATCCATATGGGTGAGTAAATTATGACAATTTTTATTCTGGGGAGAACTTTTCAATTTATATGTAAGTAAATGTCTCAAGTAAACGTGTCTGCTTCTAAAAATGTTTAGCTATTTTTTTCCAGTAAACAAGACTAAAGTACTACGCAAGAAAATATTTTTTGGCAGCGAGTCATCATAATAGAGTCCTTAAAATAAGTGTACATACAATGCACATACATGTAAAAAATTAACAAGTAAACTCAATAAGATAACATCTACCATGGCTTACTTGTCCACAAACTGCATGGTTGAGTCAGACATCTTCACTCTGACAATTTGGGACATGCAGTAATATCATTGGAACTTTTTTCATACTGTATGTACAGGGAGTGAAGCAGATTATACATCTGCCTCTTTACAGTAAACTTTCAAAAAAGTGCTCACAAGGTGTTACATCTGGACAAGATAGCATAAGGCTATTGTTGTTAGCCAATGCTCCAGCTAGGCTAATCTCTCCAAAGCATCCAGAAATATAGGTTATGGAACACACAAGGAGGCAGAAATAGGGAGTTCATACATGTAATCGAGCTTTAAAGCAATATTTTAGCTTATGGAGTTTTTCAAAAATAAAAATTCCAGCAGATTTTCAGTTAACGACTGGCAGTGATAAATCTACCAATTAGCATTTTTACTCCAATAAACTTCCTTTAAATGAATGCAGATAGCTAAAACAATGCAAATACATAAAAGTAATAATGAATTCATAAAAATATACTATACATTTTACTGTCACCCTCTGGAACTCTTAAAGTTTCACTGATATTAGCCTTCATTAGCGTGTGAAAAGATCTGCCCACATATTACACAAATATGTCGATAAAGTTTACAGAACTAACGGCTAACACGACTATGATTCCCAAGTCACCTATTTCAAGTGTTCTAACAATATCTAAAATATTACTTTCACATGTTCTTATATTTGAATCAACTATCATGCCTCTACAGAGCTCTATCCAGTATTGTTTTTGTACAATTACTTATAAGGTTATAGTATCTTATACTGTAAAAAAACATAGATCGTGTATGCTATCGGATATTTATTTAGCATAAATAGATGTTTAAACTTCTATATAAATATACTGTACTTCTTAGATGTAGTTTTATGATTTGCACTACTCGTGTCAACAATCAATACAATACCATTTTATTTAGCCTTGCAATAGCTCATAAGGGACATTAGGAGCCTACTGATATTCACTCCAGATATACTATTTGACTATTTGAAGGGCCACTACAAGATACAAAAACACAAAGCCTCAATCTGAAAGATAACACAATTATAGCATGTGGGTGAAGGTGATGCAGGTAATGAAGAGATTGTCATGCATTAATTTATTGTTAATAAATCCTAGTGTCTTGTGTTATTTATATATATATATATATATATATATCTGTAAATGGTCAATGAAATGAATGAAATGTTAAGTGAATGCTTTTTTTGCTTAATATAGCTTGCTGTCACATAAGTACATACTTTACGCAACTTTTATGTTTATCTCCAAAAAATTTCTCTATTTTAAGTTCACATGTAAAACTGACACTTTCTAAGTGAATGCAAATGATTTTTTATCCAAACTCAGGAGCATAACAAAATTGAAAACATTGTGAAATAATAATAATAATAAAAACATCATAGTGGATCACTATATATTTAACATAAATTTTGAGTGCATGTTCTCAGATTGACTTAAATTAACAAATAAACTAGTCTTGCAACACATTTACATTTTGTATGACATCTCACACATAGGACATTATGATACTGGCTTGCCATTGCAAAAATAGCAAGATTATACAATTGAAATAGTAATAACAACAAAAATAGTGCATTCACAAGTTGAATACTAGACTGTTCAACATGAAAATTAATAATTGAAAGGTACAACACCATGTCCTAACCAGGGACAATCCGATAAAGCACAAAGTGATTTGTCCTAACCGAGCACAATGAGCATTGATCGGTTCATTGTTTTATTTCATTGTGTAATCATTAAAGGGGGAATTCACCAAGAATCAATTGTGCACGCTGATAGCACATTTTATTTGCACACTCATTAGCACCTGATTCACTAATAATTATGCAAATCAGGCAACTGTGCTGGTAATTACCGGTTCTGGGTTGTGGGAGCACTAGTTATTAGTTTTGAGTGCTAGGTTGTGGAGGATGCAGTAGATGACCGCAATCTGGCATACTTTACTGGGATGGTATAGCATCATTCCAATGAACGCTGTGATCCAGGTACATAAATCAGCTATTTAAAATGATAAAAGTGCATTTGGACACATTGCAAATCTGGATATGTGCCCCAGTTCTCCATCATTTCATCATTACTTGGTGAATAACGTTTAGGTTACTAGTGTAACCCCTGTTCCCTGATGGAGGGAACAAGATGTTGTGTCGATTGTAGTAACACAAGGGGCTTCATTCGGGAGCCTCGGATACCTCTGATTACGAAAAAGTCCATTAAAAAATTGGCGAACAGAATTTACATGTCCCGCCCCCGGATATACAAGTATAAAAGGTGGGAATTGTGCATCTGTTCAGTTAGGTTCTGCACTGAGGAGCCGAGAATAAGGTTCGGCCATTACAGCGGCTTTGTACAGTGTTGTGGCAAGGGGGACACAACGTCTCAAAAATACATCACAGGTGGTTACCATGATAACCAGCATCTATGGAGCACCTATTCCGGTACAGTACCCATAGTGGGTCTGGTCAGAGCCAGAGGGCTGGGGAGGAATAGCATCCAGGGAGCGCGAGTTTGAGGACTCACCTGGGAGTAAAAAGCACACGTGTTCACATCAGTGGAGGGGAAAGGCACTGGCACAAGTGGTATACCCAGCCAGACGAGACCGACTAAACCCGGAGATTGTAGAATCTCGCAAAGGTATTGGGTGTTGCCCAGCCCACTGCTCTACAGATGTCTGCTAGAGAGGTGCCATTGGCCAGTGCCCACAAGGATGCCACACTCCTTGTAGAGTGTGCTCAAACCCGCAAGGGGACGGGAACGGCCTAGGTCCTATAGGCCAAAGCACTGGCGTCAACTAACCAGTGGGCAGCCTCTGTTTGGAGAGAGCATTCCCTTTACGCTGTCTGCCAAAGCAAACAAAGAGCTGCTCAGAGAGTGTAAAGCTCTGTGTGCGGTCCAAATATGTACGCAAAGCACGTACTGGACACAGCAATGATAAGGCTGGGTCTGCCTACTCTCAGGGCAGCGCTTGCAGGTTCACTACCTGGTCCCTGAAAGGGGTCGTAGGAACCTAGGGCACATAGCCCGGTCGAGGTTTTAGGATGACCTGAGCATCTGCCAGACCGAACTCCAGGCAAGCGTCACTGACAGAGAAAGCTTGCCTCGGACCAGTGGGAGAAGCCAGCAACTCTAGGCAGTTGATGTGCCAAAGTATCCGTGGGCCCATCCAGGAACTGGCGGCTGTGTGCCCATTGCACATGGCGTCCCAACCCTGTTTGGAGGCATCTGTGGTGACCATGATGCATCTGGACACCTGCTGCAGGGGGACTCCTATCCACAGAAAACAGAGGTCTGTCCAAGGGTTGAATAACTGATTGCAGAGGAGGGTGAAGATCACATGATACATGCTGCGGCGCATGCCCATCTCATGACTCAAGTCTAAAGCCAGTTCTGAAGCAGTGTCATATGCATGAACCTCAGTGGTGCGACCACGGCTGAGGATTCCCCAGGAGCCTCTGGCATTGATTGCACGTGCTCGTTTGTGAGGCGCGCTACCATTGAGACGAGAAAAGAGATGCTCTGAACCGGGGAGAGCTTGCTCTTTTCCAAGTTGACCTGAAGCCCTTGGCGGCTGAAATGCCTGAGCACCTGGTCCCTGTGAGCGCATAGTGCCTCTCAAGAGTGAGCTAGGATTAGCCAGTCGTCGGGGTAGTTGTGTATGCGGATGCCCACTTCCTACTTTTAGCGGGGCAAGGGCAGCCTCTGCGGCCTTCGTGAAGACGTGAGGGGACAGGGACAGGCCAAAGGGGGGACCTTGTACTGGTACGCCCAGACCTCAAACACGAAACCTAGAAAGGGTCAGTGTCGGGGCAAAATTGAGACATTAAAGTACGTGTCCTTCAGGTCTACCGCTGCGAACCAATCTTGATGCCAGATGCATGTTAAAATGTGTTTTTGCGTGAGCATCTTGAACGGGAGTATGTGCAGAGCCGGTTGAGAACTTGCAGGTCCAAGAATGGTCTCAAACCACCTCCTTTTTTGGGTATATTGAAGTAAGGGCTGTTGAAAACCTTCTCCGTCTCAGCTGGAGGGACAAGCTCTATCGTATCCTTTTGCAAAAAGGTAGTGATTTCCGCGCGCAAGGTGCTGGCCTTTTTGCCATGCACAGAAGTGGGGCAGATGCTGCTGGAATGAGGCGGAGCCGCGATGGATGGTCCTGGTCAGCCAGCGCGGCTGGTTGGAGAGCATAAACCACGTGTCAAAGATCTGATCACTATGTAGATGATAGGCAAGGCAAAGTTGGGAGGCAAAGTTGTATACTGAGGCATGTGTGCTGTGAAAAAACTCAAAGCACTTACCTTGCTCCGCATACCCGGCAGGGGGCAGGTTATTGACTGAGGAGGAGGTCCTAGTGAGGTGTCCTCTGGACTCATCAGAAACCAGCCAGCCGTGGTTGTGAATGTTGTACAGTCGTGGATGTGTAGGTGAAATTTCTATGTCCAGAGTGCCACTTTGTCTGTAAGGGTTTGATGCCAGGGCACCGTGAGAACGGCGTTTGCGGGCACCGGCTAGGTGACTCAGGGGAAATCGCTCTTTTTTTGATAAAGTTGGTACCGTAGCTGAAGGGGGGCATCCGCTTCCTGTGGATAGCTCTGCGCTGGGGCTGAGAACTGGGCCCCGGTTGAGGCGGAGCTACCTGCTGGTTTCTTGCTGCCGCAGGGGGATGCCCTCGGCGAGCAGACGGGGCTCGGCTGGGTATAGTCCAGCACAGAGGTAAGATGTTTTGGATGGCCTCCGTCTGCTTTTTCACTGCTGAAAACTGCTGGGCAAAGTCTTCAACGGTGTCGCCAAATAGACCGAGCTGGGAGATGGGGGGGTTGAGAAAGTAGGCTTTTTCAGTTTCCTGCATCTCGACCAAGTTCAGCCATAGATGACGTTCCTGGACCACAAGGGTGGCCATCGCCTGTCCGAGTGCCCACACTGTGACCTTCGTGGCCTGGAGAATGAGGTCAGTAGCTGTGCGCAGATCTTTTCTGCCTTGGCCTGGTGAACTTGCTGGAGGCGCCCTGACACGTGGAACCAATCTTCTAGCCATGAGGTTCCAGTCCAGCTCCATGCTCATGGCGGCCCGGGCAAGCATGTTGGAGATCTAGGCGTCAGCCTCGAACTGGGAGGGCAAACCCGAAGTTGGCAGCCCAGCTGAGTGCTCCCAGCGTGTCACTACAATTGACAACGTCGAGTGAGTGACAGAAGGGGAACTGCTGTCATGATCAATTGAAAAAGAAACATCTGTACCGCCTGCTTTCTCTGGGCGGTAATTGTGCAATGATAAAAGTGCACAGGCAAAAAGCATTTAGTTTTGTGAATACAGCACAATCTATAATAAGCCTATTTTACAGAGAAAGGAGGCATGTTCTTGTGCTGAAAATAATGACAATGCTTTAATTTAAATACTATGGTGTGAAATCACTAAACAGTTGTGTGACTTTTTCACTAAGTATTTCTGTGTAAAAACCTGTGTCTTATGCACTCACCACCCCCAATCTAGTTTAAGCAGGTGCAATCAGTGCAAAAATAGGACCACATCTTGAATATTTACATTAAGTCATTGTCATTCCAAACACAGCTCCTTTCTATATAAATTCGGCCCATTATAGGTTGTGCTTCATTCACAAAACTCTATTTTTTCCAGTAGTATCCAGTGTGGTCAAGTGCACTTTCAGCATGTTGCCTAGATCACAGTAGTGGCAAATAAGGCTGACGGTGATCAGGCAAGATCAGAACTGCGCTGTGCAAATTGTGTTCAGTACTAATTTTGTGTGCGTGTTTGCAACGTTGCCTGATCTGCAAATTTCCTGCAAATAAACAGCAGTTTCCATTATTCTTAGTGAATTCCCTCAATCAAGGCTCAGCACTATTTCATTGCATTTAGTTCCTGGTTCCTGGCATTAGAGTATAAGACACAGCTGAAATACCACACACAAATGTATTTTGTACATTTTACCCTAAAAAAATCTTCTTTTTTGCTGATTTCATCAAGTCACGCAGCAGTTTTGCATTCAACGTGTATAGGCGAACTGCTTGCCGCTGGAAACTTGTCACATTGTGCTTGGTTAGATTATGGTGCAAAGATCAAAATTAACCACTTACACTTCAGTGTGAGGTAATGAAATAAGTTGCATGTACTTTCTGTGTGGCACTGACCCACTGAAATGCTTTATAGCCTGTTACAGTGGCTTCATTTATTGAATACACATCCTTTCTCGGGTACCACTTGCTCATATTGGCCACTAACAATGAAACGCTGGCTGGGTGGCCAGACAGTCGAGCTGTCAGCATTAAATCAACTCCAATACAGCACTACTTAGAGTTTAATACCAATCTGTGAGAGTTCATTCAACACTTATGTTTTTCATCATGTAAGCTTGAAGACAATGTCATCATGTGCCAAACTATTTAACTCCACGGGCGAGAGATTAAAAAGGCACACAGCTTCTTTAACTTGGAGCCTGCTCAGGCTATTAAAACAAGAAGAGTCACTGGACAGGTAAATACACAGATAGACCCATGGGGAGGGAACACAATTCTACATGTTATTACTCTGGGTCTACAGAGTGTTGAATGGGCGGTTAATAATGATGTGCCTACGGACATCGAAACTGGCTGCTGAAAGGCTACATTTACTCGCCGTGGCAACCGACAGTTAATAATGAATGAGTTTTTTCCCTGATGATGCACAGTGTGTGAAATGGGTAAGTAATGATCATCCATACAAGACCAGTATTATTGATTAATCATACTGTACCTTATGCAACAAAGTAAATAGCACATAAAACCTAGACAAAACTGCAAAAAAATACTTTCTTACTTACTTACTTGAGAAGCAAAATAATAAGATAGAAGTCTTGTTTTCAGATAAATCCTACACAGTTTGGTGGGGTTTATGCTAAAAAAGAAAATACCAACGGGGTGAGAAAAATGTACTTGCTTATGTTTTTTTTACCTTCTAAATTGTCAACTAAGTTCTTAGATTTCTCTGAAAACAAGACTTGGGCTACATCCACACTAATCTATTCCATTCTATTTCCTAATATAATCATTCTCCAAAGAATGCGGTAATGGAGAGCATTTTTCAGGAGGAAAAACCTATTCTAGTGCAGATAAAAGGAGTGAACGTAGTGAAATCCATGCGTTTTTCAAACGAAAACTTATTAACTGTGTTTTTGTAAAAATACTCTGCAAGACAAATATTTTTTGCAGTTTAACTAGGCTTGCATTTACATGGCTGTATGGCATCTACTTAGAACTAGAAACTTTAAAAAAGAATATGAAAATTGAAAAAATTAACGCATATTCTGAAAGCAGTAGTAGCATAATTCTGCAAAATAAGACTCGATTGGCAGTTTTTGTTTTGTTATGTTCATTTCTGGGGACTGGACCGGATGATGGTCGGCTTTCTGTTGACATAAGTGGCCCAGTAAGCCAAGTTGAAGATGAAGAAGAGTACAGGAAAAATGATACGTGAGATCTTGTCCACTTTACTGACGCGATTGTATGACTTCCTCCCCCCATCCGGCACGTATTCACCATCCATTTTAGGCAGCCGCACCTCTCGGACAGGCTGCAATGGAGTGGACGTGGTCGAGGCACTCTTGGAGATGGTGGTCAGTCCGGGATCTTTGGCTTCGCACATACTGTAAGTGGTTCCCACAATATTGAAAGTGTTGTTGGTCTTCTTGGAGAGGGAAGCAGACTCTCGTCTCTGTGGAAAAAGAAAGTCAATAATAAACATAAAGATGATAATAATGCAGAAATCAACTTGTAAGCTCACTGCAGAAAAAAAATAGTTGTGCAAAAGTTAAATATTATATGTCTTTTTAATGGCTCCTTTGTAAGCATTTTTTCCCACAGCACAAAATACGACAGTGGCAAATTCTTTGTAATATGAAAATTTCTAAAAGTATGTTCCATTTATTTACTCTAAATTAGATTTTTGTTTTATTGCAGAGTGAATTGTATTTAATGCAGCAGAATAATCTATTTATTCATCAAAGCATCTGATCTCAAGGGCAAATTCAACATTTTATTCAAAGTGCTGATAACATATTTAAAATAATGACATTTCTGGAATCTAACTCATTGCGGTAAGGTATAAATATGCATATTACTGATTTGGCTAAAATATAGCATACATAATGTTCCATTTGTTCTTGTTGAAATGTTTTTACTGGCTTTCTCTCTGGTATTATCACTGTCCCGCGCGGCAAAGGCTTTGTGTGTTTGCTATTGCTTTTATGAGCATTTATCCACTACGTGGAAAACCTTCCAGCTAAATCAGGAAGTGTTTGTCCAAACCTTTATGCCAGTCAAATAACCTCCGGGAAATATCTGAGTACTGTTATGATTGCAGGCTGATAAGGAGCCTTTACAGTTTGCTTTTGACAAGTGCTGTGATTCATTGGCCAAGATTTTGGTGGGAAACATCATTCTTTCTAGACAGAGGGCATACTTAAACCCAAGAAAAAAGACCAGAGATTTTGTCTTTGTAAAAATAAGCTAAAAATAGCATCAAGCACTCCACACAGAATATACAGGTGCTGGTCATATAATTCCATTCAAAAAGTGAAACTTGGATATTATATTCATTCATTACACACAGACTGATATATTTCAAATGTTTATTTCATTTAATTGTGATGATTAAAACTGACAACTAATGAAAATCCCAAATTCAGTATCTCCGAAAATTAGAATATTACTTATGACCAATACAAAAAAAGGATTTTTAGAAATGTTGGCCAACTGAAAAATATGAACATGAAAAGTATGAGCATGTACAGCACTCAATACTTAGTTGGGGCTCCTTTTGCCTGAATTACTGCAGCAATGCGGCGTGGCATGCAGTCGATCAGTCTGTGGCACTGCTCAGGTGTTATAAGAGCCCAGGTTGCTCTGATAGTGGCCTTCAGCTCTTCTGCATTGTTGGGTCTGGCGTATCGCATCTTCCTCTTCACAATACCCCATAGATTTTCTATAGGGTTAAGGTCAGGCGAGTTTGCTGGCCAATTAAGAACAGGGATACCATGGTCCTTAAACCAGGTACTTTTAGCTTTGGCACTGTGTGCAGGTGCCAAGTCCTGTTGGAAAATGAAATCTGCATCTCCGTAAAATTGGTCAGCAGCAGGAAGCATGAAGTGCTCTAAAACTTCCTGGTAGACAGCTGCATTGACCTTGGACCTCAGAAAACACAGTGGACCAACACCAGCAGATGACATGGCACCCCAATCCATCACTGACTGTGGAAACTTTACACTGGACTTCAAGCAATGTGGATTCTGTGCCTCTCCTCTCTTCCTCCAGACTCTGGGACCTTGATTTCAAAAGGAAATGCAAAATTTACTTTCATCAGAGAACATAACTTTGGACCACTCAGCAGCAGTCCAGTCCTTTTTGTCTTTAGCCCAGGCGAGACGCTTCTGATGCTGTGTCTTGTTCAAGAGTGGCTTGACACAAGGAATGCGACAGCTGAAACCCATGTCTTGCATACGTCTGTGCGTGGTGGTTCTTGAAGCACTGACTCCAGCTGCAGTCCACTCTTTGTGAATCTCCCCCACATTTTTGAATGGGTTTTGTTTCACAATCCTCTCCAGGGTGCGGTTATCCCTATTGCTTGTACACTTTTTTCTACCACATCTTTTTCTTCCCTTCGCCTCTCTATTAATGTGCTTGGACACAGAGCTCTGTGAACAGCCAGCCTCTTTAGCAATGACCTTTTGTGTCTTGCCCTCCTTGTGCAAGATGTCAATGGTCGTCTTTTGGACAGCTGTCAAGTCAGCAGTCTTTCCCATGATTGTGTAGCCTACAGAACTAGACTGAGAGACCGTTTAATGGCCTTTGCAGGTGTTTTGAGTTAATTAGCTGATTAGAGTGTGGCACCAGGTGTCTTTTCACAATATTCAAATTTTCTGAGATACTGATTTTGGGGTTTTCATTAGTTGTCAGTTATAATCATAAAAATTAAAAGGAATGAACACTTGAAATATATCAGTCTGTGTGGAATGAATGTATACATTATACAAGTTTCACTTTTTGAATGGAATTACTGAAATAAATAAACTTTTTGATGATATTCTAATTATATGACAAGCACCTGTACATGGGGCCAAGTTTTGAGGGTTTAAATGCAGACATGTGAAGCTTAGAATTTTATAAATGCACTTATAATAATTCTTCTGTAATAATGTGTGTATTATTTGACCTGCAAAGATGTCTAAATCATCATTTAGCTTAATAAGCAATTTGTATTACTCTAAAATCATGTTAAAAGACATTTTGTTTACATTTTGTTACTTTTGAAACAGTGAGTATTTTTAACATTTACGGATGGGTCCCAAAAAAAAACTGATTTTTGATTTTTTTTTAAAAGGAGGGAAGAAATACATTTTTGTGGTAAACAACATCATGCCACAAATGCTGTTGAATGCGCTTAACTTCCATTAAACAGAATATTCCTTTAAGTGATGTTAGCAATTCAAATAAAACATACAAACCGACAACTAAAAAGTTAAAGTGGAGATTTATATTAAAAAAGGACTTAAATTTTGATCTGTTTCTCACCCACACCTATTATATTGCTTCTGAAGATATGGACTTAAACTGGAGTCTTATGGATTACTTTTATGTTTGCTTTATGTGATTTTTGGAGCTACAAAGCTCTGATCACCATTCACTTGCATTTTATGAACCAACAGAACTGAAATATTTTTCTAAATATCTTCATAGGAATAACTACACTGTAAAATATGTCCATAATTTTAATGGTAAAAGACTTTAATTGGTTAACAGGTAGTTCCCTTGAAAAATTATGTGCTGATCAGAAGTGGGTAGAGTAGCCAAAACCTGTACTCAAGTAAAAGTACAATTTCTTCAAAAACATAATTACTTAAAAGTAGAAGTAAAAGTACTAACATAAATAATTACTTGAGTAAGAGTAAGAAAGTATCCCATTAAAAGAGTAATCAAGTAGTGAGTAACTCATTACTTTCAAAAATTACATAATAGACATTTACTCCCCTACTATATTCCATTAAATAATACACATTGAACATGTACCACAGAATTATGATTATTGTTAATGGAATTTCTGTCATCATTCACCTTGATGTTGTTCCAAACCTGTATGACTTTCTTCCATCATTTACTCACCCACATCCCATCCCATATGAGTATGTCTTCCTTTCTTCAGCAGAACACAAATTCAGATTTTAAAAGATTATTTTGGCCTGTGGCCATCTGAAGCGGAGAGCACTCTACCGCATCCAGGAACTACACAGGGGTTGAATGGCATCTTTATAAAGACGCGTCCTGAAAAGGACGTTCAATGCCGCTGTGTATTGCTCTTTCAGAGAAATAACTCTTTTAAAGAGAAAATTACTCTACTTTAAAGAGAAATTTAACTCTGCGCTGTCGAAGCGCCCAGGGGCAAACTGCATGCCGTGCAGAGAAGAGAAAAGCTGCTGAAGTGCGCCGTATATCCAACAGCAAAGCAGAGCGTCAGAGGATAGAAGCAGGAAACTGGTGTGTCACTCGCAGCTGGCTGCATACACGACCATCGGCTCCAAAGAAAATTACTGAATGAACGAGCATATTTCCCTCGCCTTTATATCCGTATCCGGGGTCAGGGTATGCAAATACTGTTCGCCAACTCTCATTGGCCTTTTTTCATAGATCAGAGGCATATTCAGCACTCAAGAGAGACCCCTAGTGTCGCTTCTTCGACACGACGTCGAAGTGAGCGACAGACAGGGAACAGCTTTTCACTGCAGTGAAGCATGTAGGAGAAATGGGTGGAATTTGAAGTATTTGAAATACTATAATCATCGTCCATGGCAAAGTAACTGTGCAAACATTTTTAAGCTTCTGACGATCAGTTCAGAAAAGAAGTTGGGAAGGCACAGTGAATAACAAGAGTTTAATCCACTGTGGAGAAGTGATCATCTCTGATTTGAAATGCAGAAATCAGAATTAGAGTGATTTTGACAATGTAGGCTACCGAATCTAAAGTAGTTTGTTCTTATAACGATCATGCAGATTTTTACATTTTAGGAAGGTAATGCGAGTGGCACTTACTCTGTATCTATCCTTCACAATGTTAACCCTGCAAAACAATAGAAACTCTTGCAGAAATTTTAATGGTTTTAATGGATATAAAAGGAATAGTATTGGCTTTAATGGAAACTATAATGGCCCCGGTGGGTCTAGTAATGTGTTGGCTTGTTTTGGTGGCATATTAAGTCTGGTGGATACCATTAGAGACAATACAAACCATTAAATCATAATGGAATATAAACTCAGCAAAAAATGTCCCTTTTTCAGGACACTGTTTTTAAAGAGGATTTTGTGAAAATCCAAATAACTTTACAGATCTTTACTGTAAAGGGTTTAAACAATGTTTCCCATGCTTGTTCAATGTACCATAAACAATAATGAACATACACCTGAGGAACGGTCGTTAAGACACTAACAGTTTACAGACGGTAGGCAATTAAGGTCACAGTTATAAAAGCTTAGGACACTAAAGAGACCTTTCTACTGACTCCGAATATCACACCTGTGCGACAGGTACAGGATGGTAACAACAACTGCCCGAGCTACACCAGGAACGCACAATCCCTCCATCAGTGCATCAATAGGCTGAGAGAGGCTGGGCTGAGGGCTTGTAGTCCTGTTGTAAGGCAGATCCTTACCAGACATCACCGGCAACAACATCGCATATGAGCACAAACCTACCTTCACTGGACCACACAGGACTGGCAAAAAGTGCTTTTTTTTGTGACGAGTCACAGTATTGTCTCACAAGGGGGGATGAAGGGACTTGCATTTATCGTCGAGGGAATGAACGTTACATCAAGGCCTGTACTCTGGAGCATGATTGATTTGGAGGTGGAGGGTCCTTCATGGTCTGGGTGTGTCACAGCATCATCAGACTAAGCTTGTTGTCATTGCAGGCAATCTCAACGCTGTGCGTTACAGGGAAGACATCCTCCTCCCTCATGTGGTACCTGACATCCTGACATGATGCTCCAGCATGGCAATGACACCAGCCATACTGCTCGTTCTGTGCATGATTTCCTACAAGATAAGAATGTCAGTGTTCTGCCATGGCCAGTGAAGAGCCACGATCTCAATCCCATTGAGCACTCCTGGGACCTGTTGGATCGGAGGGTGAGGGCTAGGGCCATTCCCCCAGAAATGTCCAGGAACTTGCAAGTGCCTTGGCAGAAAAGTGGGTTAACGTCTCACAGCAAGAACTGGATAATCTGGTACATTCCATGAGGAGGAGATGACCTGCAGTACTTAATGCAGCTGATGGCCACACCAGATACTGACTGTTACTGTTGATTTTGACCCCCCTTTGTTCAGGGACACATTATTACATTTCTGTTAGTCACATGTCTATGAAACTTGGTTGTTGAATCTTTTTATGTTCATGCAAATATTTACATGTTAAGTTTGCTGAAAATAAAAGCAGTTGAAAGTGAGAGGAAGTTTCTTTTTTGCTGAGTTGCTAGAGTGTGTGTATATATATATATATATATATATATATATATATTGAGGTGCTTACCAAGTTTCCACATTGGATACACACTGTTTAAAAATGGCAGAGGACATCGCTGTTTCTACAGTGAATGACTCTTGCATGCCTACCACGAAAAAGGGAGAAATACCCCCGCTTGGATGCTATTTTTCCACTGAGAAAGCTGATCTTCAGAACGCTGTCAACATATCTGCTTGGGAGTGACAACAGGTGATCACAAACGCTCCATCTCTCTCTCTCTCTCTCTCTCTCTCTCTCTAACACACACACACGCACACACACACACACACACAAAGACACATAGACATGCACACACCCATCAATATATCCTTGTTTATCCAATAACTTGTTAGAAACAGCGCAAGCCGTGAAACTATTTCTGAAGTGAACTTTTTGAATTACAAACAGAGGTTTGAATGCATCATTTGTTTTGAACCAGCAATGGCAGATTCTGATCTGTAGCGTAATAATGTAGTTGCATGCGCAAATGTGTTTTTATGACCTTACTCGGTTTTTCATATTTTTTGGGGGGGGGGATTTAATTGTTCATTGAACTGTTGTATATAAGCAATATCACACTTGCAATCGTGCTATATGGCCCTGCGGCCAAATCACAACAGTGCTGATGTAGGGCCATATCGCACTCTTGCTCGTGTGATATTGCTTAAATATACAGGTCCTTCTCAAAAAATTAGCATATTGTGATAAAGTTCATTATTTTCCATAATGTAATGATAAAAATTAAACTTACATATATTTTAGATTCATTGCACACCAACTGAAATATTTCAGGTCTTTTATTGTTTTAATACTGATGATTTTGGCATACAGCTCATGAAAACCCAAAATTCCTATCTCAAAAAATTAGCATATCGTGAAAAGGGTCTCTAAACGAGCTATTAACCTAATCATCTGAATCAACTAATTAACTCTAAACACCTGCAAAAGATTCCTGAGGCTTTTAAAAACTCCCAGCCTGTTTCATTACTCAAAACCGCAATCATGGGTAAGACTGCCGACCTGACTGCTGTCCAGAAGGCCATCATTGACACCCTCAAGCAAGAGGGTAAGACACAGAAAGAAACTTCTGAACAAATAGGCTGTTCCCAGAGTGCTGTATCAAGGCACCTCAGTGGGAAGTCTGTGGGAAGGAAAAAGTGTGGCAAAAAACGCTGCACAACGACAAGAGGTGACCGGACCCTGAGGAAGATTGTGGAGAAGGACCGATTCCAGACCTTGGATGACCTGCGGAAGCAGTGGACTGAGTCTGGAGTAGAAACATCCAGAGCCACCGTGCACAGGCGTGTGCAGGAAATGGGCTACATGTGCCGCATTCCCCAGGTCAAGCCACTTTTGAACCAGAAACAGCGGCAGAAGCGCCTGACCTGGGCTACAGAGAAGCAGCACTGGACTGTTGCTCAGTGGTCCAAAGTACTTTTTTCAGATGAAAGCAAATTTTGCATGTCATTCGGAAATCAAGGTGCCAGAGTCTGGAGGAAGACTGGGGAGAAGGAAATGCCAAAACGCCTGAAGTCCAGTGTCAAGTACCCACAGTCAGTGATGGTCTGGGGTGCCATGTCAGCTGCTGGTGTTGGTCCACTGTGTTTTATCAAGGGCAGGGTCAATGCAGCTAGCTATCAGGAGATTTTGGAGCACTTCATGCTTCCATCTGCTGAAAAGCTTTATGGAGATGAAGATTTCATTTTTCAGCACGACCTGGCACCTGCTCACAGTGCCAAAACCACTGGTAAATGGTTTACTGACCATGGTATTACTGTGCTCAATTGGCCTGCCAACTCTCCTGACCTGAACCCCATAGAGAATCTGTGGGATATTGTGAAGAGAAAGTTGAGAGACGCAAGACCCAACACTCTGGATGAGCTTAAGGCCGCTATCGAAGCATCCTGGGCCTCCATAACACCTCAGCAGTGCCACAGGCTGATTGCCTCCATGCCACGCCGCATTGAAGCAGTCATTTCTGCAAACGGATTCCCGACCAAGTATTGAGTGCATAACTGAACATAATTATTTGAAGGTTGACTTTTTTTGTATTAAAAACACTTCTTTTATTGGTCGGATGAAATATGCTAATTTTTTGAGATAGGAATTTTGGGTTTTCATGAGCTGTATGCCAAAATCATCAGTATTAAAACAATAAAAGACCTGAAATATTTCAGTTGGTGTGCAATGAATCTAAAATATATGAAAGTTTAATTTTTATCATTACATTATGGAAAATAATGAACTTTATCACAATATGCTAATTTTTTGAGAAGGACCTGTATACTACTTTCAATATATATATATATATTGAAATATATAGTAGTATATATATACTACTACATAAAAAACATTTGGTAATGATTTTAATAGTTATCAGATGGTGATTCCTAATTGTATTTGGACTGGAAACCATGAGAATTTCTATTACTTTTTCAGCAAGGAAGGTGTTATGGTTGGTTGCCAGCTTGTTGTTCTGGTTTATGTATGGTTGCTAAGGTGTTTTTCTTTTTTTCCTTTTTCTCCCAATTTGGAATGCCCATTTCCCAATGTGCATTTAAGTCCTTGTGGTCGGAGGGTGGTGGAGGACGAATTTCAGTTTCTTCCGCGTCAGAGACCGTCAACCCTAGGACATTGCTAAGTGGTTGTTCGGTGTCCTGGTGGTTCCTAGGGCATTACTTGGTGGTTTTAAAGGTGTGCTGGGTGGTAACTAGGGCAATGCTTCTTGGCTGATACAGTGTTTTGTGTGGTTCCTAGAGCATTGTTAGGTGTTTTTGGGGTGTGCTGGGTGGTTGCTAGGTGGTTCCTTGTACTGGGTGGTTACTAGAGCATTGCTAGGTAGTTGCTAGGGCATCAAACATCTGCAACTTGTTGCTTACCAGTCTAAATCTTTAATGCGAAATTCACTTGGGTGGGAGTTAAATTAGCAGCTCTTTAGTTTTACACAATGATGCGCTACATCCAAATGCAATATATCTTCCTCCCTGTCCTTACAGGGTCTCAGGTATTTCCTGAGGACAAATTCAGATTACTACAGACAGGTGCAGCATTCTAGCTGTGCAAAGTAATATTCCCTATTTTGCAATATGCATGTGGAGATGTGGAGACCTCATTTACATGGGAACTGGTACATGAGCTGAAGATAACTCTAAAGATATCTGTAGGGCTGTAGATCACTCTAACAACATAAGCCATAAGTGGTCACTGGGCAAATATCACATTTAAAAAAATTATTAAAATTAGTCAATTTTAATTAATTGGAGAATTTGTGCCAAGAGAGGTTTTCAACCCTGCCAAAAACTTGAGGCATCCAAGCAGCTTCTTAGAAAGGAAAGTAATGAAACTTATGACACTGATCTAGGTCAAATGTTTGAGTGGTATTTAATACCTACTTCTGTCATATAATTTTTTGAAAGTCACATGTGATTTTGATTGGCAGATTTGCAAAGCAAAGTGAATCTCTATTTTGATTGGAAGTCTTGGATTGGCTAATCAGATCAGTATAATTGGCTAACAGCACACATTTCTTGTATGTTATATCATGTCGTTTAATTTTGTATAAATTATTCTTTAATGACTAATTCCTAACTTTTATTGAGAAAAATGGCCTGAAAATCTGAACATTCAAAAAGCGGCACTTCTAATTTGGAATTTGAGTGCCTAGAAAATAATTAATTGTTCCCTATCTGTCACTCTACATGGTGTCGATGTAGTGACACTAGGGGTCGCACTTGGGAGCCCCAAAAACTGGAATAAAAAGGTGGAATAAAAGGAGCTCATTCTGATTTTTTCTTCGGAGTCAAGCGGTTGTGTTTCAGCGAGCTGAATTCATCAGCTCTTCCATTCATTTCTGCATGTTGTTGGATTTACAGCACATTACGGCGCTATTTCTCCCCCTCGTGCTTTGACAGCCTAAAAGAGTATATATTCTTGCAAATAAAATAGTATATTTCCTTTTTTAAAGATGTATGATGTGTGTATTTCCTGGTTGCAGTCGTTACCTCTCAGCTCTCACGTGCCTTGGTGCTGCCCACGAAGAGACAGTGTTCGTGGACGGGTCATGTTCTCACTGCGAGAACTTGACGATGGCAACATTGCGGTCACTGCTTTCCTTCTTCGGTAGGAAAGCTACCCCAGAGGCTCCCCGCCTCGACCCTTCTACCTACAGGTTTGAGGCCATGTCGGTTAGCACTGGGGGCGATTTTGGGACCCCAATGTGAGCCACACCGCGGGGTAACCCCAACGGACCTCCCATTCCCCAGGACGCTCGTTTGACCCAGTCGAGTTCTGTGATGAGACCGCTGGCTCGTCTCAGGGCAAATTCGCGATCTCAATTGGGACAGACGAATGAGCTCTCGGTCACAGCATTGGAGAGCGTGCTGATCCAGTCTGATGCCGAGGACTCAACGGGCTCCCACCTTCAGGTGTGGTCGCACAGTAGCAGGCCGACGCGCGGATGGGCAGCAAGCATTGGGCTGGAGTGGAACCAGGGTTAAAACCTCTTTAACCCTCTGGGGTCCTGCTGGATATTTTCGTCATTACAGCAGAAACAACTTAAAATACTCCGTCATTTTTGGGTATACAGATAAGTGTAAGACATCATTAGAGACTATAAAGGGTCTACTTTTATTTGTGTATACTCATAATAACAATGAAACATTGTGCTTTTGTAAAATAAAGAAAATAAAAAGGGTGAGCTGTCAGCAGTCTCTGTGTTCATGAGCATATTTCAGAAACACGTCAAAAAAATGAACTGAAACTCTGCGAATACTTATCACACAAACATGAAACATATGTCTAAAGAAAGCTTAAAATGTCTACTTTTTAATAAACCAATTCAAATTTAAAACAAATATTCTCTTGCAATGCAATCTGTTTGAAACAAAGTGATGTACAGTTTTTACCGGTTCATCTAATTATCTGTAATGTGATTCACCACCAGCAGAGCGCGCCATTCATACGCTAATGTTCTGAGACGATCAATGCAAATGTTCACGTAACAGTTATAATGTAAACAAAATTCATTCAGATTTCTGCGCGTTTGCAGCGATACACAGGCGAGAAAGCTCCAGGATTGTAAGGAAGAGTTAACATTTTCCTCAGAAGAAGAGCGGGACTCCGATGAACATTTGTATTTTGACGAGAGACTTGATCCAGCCGAGGATACAATTTCGAGTAAGTCATTTAGTTTTCATTAGTAGACATGCTATTTTATATAAACTTGCCATTTGCCAGCAAGGATTCAGAGTATTGAAATTTGAAATATGTCCTAATAAGCAAGTTTTAGTTACATGTAAATGTTGTTTTGGCTAAAGCAGGTGTTTAAATTGTATGCTGTATGATATAAATATGATATGTAATATGATATAAAAATAATATGAATGTTTAGATTATATTTTAACTAGAGGTTATGCTGCCTCATTATCATAAACAAAGGTTGTGCTTGCAAATATGTGTTCAGGTTAAATGAATAAAATGCACTTTAATTATGCCCATATTATAAAATCAGCCTATTATTATGATTTCTGAATGATCATGTGACACTGAAGACTGCAGTAATGATGCTGGAAATTCAGCTTTGATCACAAATTGCATTTTACAATATATTTAAATAGAAAACTGTTCTTTTAAATTGTAAAAAGCGTTCAGAATATCACTGTTTTTACTGTATTTTGGATCAAATAAATCCAGTCTTTTTTATTGAGCAGAAGAGACTTCTTTTAACAGTAGTGTAGGTCTAAAATTAAGTAAAGTCTTTATGTAAAGAAAATATATAGTCTTACAAAAGTTAAATTACTATATTGTTTTGTATGAATGAGTGATCAGGATGGTTTTCACATCATTTTGTAGCAAAAACTCTAGGCTACAAGATCCAGTTCTCAAAAGTCTTGTGGACGAATGTTTAGTATGTGTTATATGGCCTTATTTCAGTGACATAAATTTTTTGTTTTCTCAAAAATGTACACATGGTGCTCACATATTATTGTAGCCCAGTTTGTGTTAAATACAGTGTTATCAGACTTTAGCCATTAATATGTTTTTAAGCAACTGAAAAATACACAAATGTCAAGGCATGTCAAAACTTCTCCAGGGCCCAAAATACCCTCAGACCCTCAAACAGAGAATCGCCCACAGGGTCGTTGATGCTATCACTTTGGCATAGCACAGCCAGAATGTGCCGTCCCTCTTGGGGCTTCAGGCACACTCCACCAGAAGTGTGGCGGCCTCCTGGGCCCAGACCAGTGATGCCACTTTTACAGACATCGGTAGAGCAGCGGGCTGGGCAACACCCAACACTTCACCCAACACAAACAATGAGGTTCAACAATGTAACCCTGTGTGATGTATCTTTCGCAAGAAGGTTTCCCCATTGGTAAACCTGCTTCTTCCTTGGGCACAATCCCCTCTGTCACGGGTTATCATGTTTGTAGAGAGCTCCATCCCCTCTGGGTAGGACCTACCATGGGGACTTCTCCACATGTGACACTGCCGACAAAACTTGCCTACATCACAACCATGTGACGTATTTCCATACAATTGCCTCCCCTTTGGGTAGGGTTTGGTCTCTGTGGTGTTTTCCCCTTGGGAAGGGACACCGCCCCGATGCGGACACTTATGGGAGAACAAGAAGAGAAGAGGCCGTGGCTGGGGCAGCCTGTCCCCATTTTTGGCAGTCGACTTGTCTCCGAGGTGTGGGGGGACCTTACAAGGCTCATAGGAGCGTTGGCGGAGGTTACGTGATGGCTATGTGCGCTGGCTTCGAGGCATGCAATAGTTTTCCCGTCTCGCACCGCCAGACCACGTAACACAGTTCAGCTAGTTGAGTGACAGATAGGGAATATCCTGGTTAATTTTGGAACCTCTGTTCCCTGATGGAGGGAATGAGACGTTTTGTCCCTCCTGCCACAACACGTAACTACACACTGAAATGTCTGGGACCTTGTCTCGGCTCCTCAGCAGAAAACCTGAATGAGTGGTTGCGAACCAGCTCCTTTTATACCCGTATGTCCGGGGGAGTGGCATGCAGATTCCACTCGCCAATTCCCATTGGCCTTTTCTCAATGATCAGAGGTGTTTGGGGCTTCCAAGTGCGACCCCTAGTGTCACTACATCAACACAGCGTCTCTTTCACTCCATCAGGGAACAGAGGTTACGAAAGTAACCAGGACGTATTGCTTCCATGTTGCTCTTTCATGCAAAGTAGGGTTGCATCTAACGATTATTTTGATAATCGGCTAATCTATTATTAGAACGATTATTTGACTATTCAGGTGATTATTGCAATGATTAATCATTAGCTCTTAATCTACTATTCAGCTTGTGACCCGAGTTAAAAGGATTTATTAATCATGCTTTTTAACAACAAATAGAACAAAATTATCTTTATAATCTTAATAATTATCTTAACAAAATTATCATATAACGATTACGATGCACCGCAGATGGCTGCCTCGGTGTGGAGCTCTCCAATTCTTTTGTTGTTTTTGTTTGTTTGTCCTGTGTTTAGTAATATTTTACCAGTCAGGTTTACCAGGGATGAACTACTGAACATTCGGCAGCACATACCAGATCATCTTTTCCCGGTTTTTGAATATTCAGACGTTTTGCTGGACATTTTAGTCGGAGGCGCGGCTGTGTTGTTTAAACACACTACGAGACGCAGGCGAGGGAGACGAGCTGGCGCGCTGGTTAAACTCTGTCAGCGCGGCGTTCGAACAGCACTGCCGAGCATTCATCTCGCAAATCTCCGCTCTCTTCCCAACAAAACTGACGAACTACATCTCCTCACACATACAAATAAGGACTTTTCAAACTCCGCTGCACTGTGCTTCACTGAAACCTGGCTGAGTGAAGCCATTCCGGACAGCGCATAATATCTGCCGGGCTTTCAGCAGTTCAGAGCGGATCGCATCGCTGAGATAACGGGGAAAACGAGAGGCGGTGGAACATGCTTTTACATCAACGAATGTTGGTGTACAGATGTAACAACGTTAAAGAGGATGTGCTGTCCTAACCTGTTTTTCTTCAATATTCTGGTGAGTGTTTACATTCCTCCAAACGTGTCTGTGAACATAGCACTGCAACAGCTGGCTGATCAAATCTCAGACACAGAACAACAATACCCGGACTCAGTTATTATTATTCTTGGGGACTTTAACAAAGCAAATCTCACACGTGAACTGCCCAAATACAGACAGCACATTACATGCCCCACCAGAGACAGGAATATATTGGATCACTGCTATACAAAATTAAAGGATGCATATCGCTCTGTCCCACGTGCAGCTTTGAGACTCTCTGATCACTGGTTTGGTTCATCTTCTTCCGACCTACAGGCAGAAATTAAAATCAACAAAGCCAGTTGTAAGGACTATAAGGAGATGGACTAATGAAGCAGAGCGGGAACTACAAGCCTGCTTTGACTTCACTGATTGGAGTGTTTTTGAAGCTGCAGCTACAGACCTGGATGAGCTTACAGATACTGTTACATCATACATCAGTTTCTGTGAGGGTATGTGCATCCCTACTAGGACATTTTTATCATTCAACAATGATAAACCATGGTTCACAGGAAAACTCAGACAGCTTCGTCATGCCAAAGAGGATGCTTACAGGGGTGGGGGTAGAGTCTTGTATAATCAGGCCAGGAACACACTGAATAAGGAAATCAGAGTGGCTAAAAGAAGCTACTCTGAGAAGCTGAAAAACAAGTTTTCAGCTAACAACCCTGCATCAGTGTGGAGTGGCCTGAAACAACTTACTAACTACAGGACTCCTACCCCCAACCCTGTGGTGGACCAACGACTGGCTGACGACCTGAATGTGTTCTATTGCAGATTCGAACGGCCCAATTTCACACCCCACACGCACTCGGACCTTCATTTCACACAAACATTAACACCTCCTGCAACCCCCCTCCTCCCCCTCCTGCTACACAACCTGCACTCAAGATCTGTGAAGTCGATGTGTGCCGTGTCTTTCGAAAGCAAAGGTCAAGGAAGGCTCCAGGCCCAGATGGCATCTCACCAGCGTGCCTTCGTTCCTGTGCTAACCAACTGGCCCCCATCTTCACTCAGATCTTCAATAGATCACTGGAGCAGTGTGAAGTCCCATGCTGCTTCAAATGCTCAGTTATTATCCCTGTCCCTAAGAAACCTAAAATCACAGGACTTAATGACTACAGACCTGTTGCCCTGACATCTGTGGTCATGAAGTCATTTGAGAGACTGGTGTTGGCCCACCTGAAGGACATCACTGGACCCTTTCTGGATCCCCTTCAATTTGCTTATCGAGCAAACAAGTCTGTGGATGATGCAGTCAACATGGGATTGCATAACGTCCTGCAACATCTGGACAGACGACTGGCTGACGACATACGCAAGGATCCTTTTTGTGGACTTCAGCTCGGCTTTCAACACAATCATCCCAGCCATTCTCCAGACTAAATTAAACCAACTCCCTGTTCCCACCTCTACCTGTCAGTGGATTACCAGCTTTCTGACGGACAGGCAGCAGCTTGTGAGGCAGGGAAAATTCACTTCCACCACCTGTACCATCAGCACTGGTGCCCCCCAGGGATGTGTGCTCTCCCCACTACTCTTCTCGCTCTACACAAATGACTGCACCACCAAGGATCCCTCTGTCAAGCTCCTGAAGTTTGCAGACGACACCACTGTCATCGGCCTCATCCAGGATGATGATGAGTCTGCATATAGAAAGAAGGTTGAACGGCTGTCTGTCTGGTGCTGTCAAAACAACCTGGAGCTGAACACACTCAAAACGGTGGAGATGATTGTGGACTTTAGGAGGAACACCCCAACATTGTCCCCCCTCACCATTCTAAACAGCACTGTGGTAGCAGTGGAGTCATTCAGGTTCCTGGGCACTACCATCTCACAGGACCTGAAGAGGGAGATACACATCGACTCCATTGTGAAAAAGGCCCAGCAGAGGTTGTACTTCCTTCGGCAGGTGAGGAAGTTCAATCTGCCACAGGTGCTGCTGAAACAGTTTACTCCGCAGTCATTGAGTCTGTCCTCTGCACTTCAATAAGTGTCTGGTTTGGTGCAGCTACGAAATCAGACATCAGAAGACTACAGAGGACAGGTCCGGACTGCTGAGCGGATTATTGGTTGCCCCCTGCCCCCCCTCCAAGAACTCTACACTTCCAGAGTGAAGAAAAAGGCTGGCAAAATCACTCTGGACCCCACTCACCCTGCCCACTACCTTTTTGAACTGTTGCCTTCTGGCTGGCACTTCAGAGCTCTGAACACCAGAACCGTCAGACACAGGAACAGTTTTTTCCCTCAGGCTATCCATCTCATGAACAATTAAATTGCCCCATTGAGCAATAATAATGTGCAATACACAGTTTAAGTCTATTTATATTATCCAACATATCCACTTCTGCCATTACTTACATTGCTCTGTACATAATATACTGTATTTTTGTTCTTTATATAACAGATTGTAATAGATTTGCACTACGTGTGTGTATGTGGGTATGTATGATGGTGAGTGTATGTACGTATATGTATAATTATTTATTTTTAGTCTTTTTTTGTTTTTAATTACCTATGTCTTGCTGCTGTTTTTTGGTACTGTTTGTATTGTTGTACACTGGAAGCTCCTGTCACCAAGACAAATTTCTTGTATGTATAAGCATACTTGGCAATAAAGCTGATTCTGATTCTGAATATACCACTAAATGACATTCACTGAATTAAAAGGGAAAAATATTTCTTATTTGGTTTAATTCAGTAAAAATTCAATGCAAAAAATTATATTGTTATCAAGTGTTTTTGTCTTGTTTTCCATTTAAAATTGTCCAAAAATCCTTAAAACAAGATACATTTAAAATAGAAGCAACATATAAAATATTAAGAATTGCTTTCAGAGAATGTATCTTGAATATAAGTATTTTGTATACAAGTGTATTTTTTCACTTGGTTATACTTCTGTCAGTGCAGTAAAGACAAAATATACTTATATTCAAGATATATTATCTGAAAGAAAGTCTAAATACTGTTGTGACTGGGTGGAGGGCGGGCCGGGTCGTGATTATACACACCCTATCCCTTATCAGGCTAATTAAACCTCCGAGAGGGATAAAGGCAGACTGCGGATGGTGGTGCGAGAGAGAGAGAGATCATTTACGGTCAGCTGACCGTTCTATGTGTGTTTGTGTCTTTTGATTTATTTATTTATTAAACTATTATTTATATCATCAAGCCGGTTCTCGCCTCCTCCTTTCCATTAATATTTACAATTGTATAAGCTCCTTCTCTGGTGAATGCATTTTTAGGATTTTTAAATGTTTTTAAACAGAATTTTTTGTATATTATATTAAACATTCTCAGATAGCAAATTTTTCTTCTGCAGTATATCTCCTAAAGAATTGTTTTTGAATTTGAATTGTTTTAAAAGAGCTTTAGATATTTATACTGGAAAACAAGCCAAAGTGTATAATGGGGGGAAGACGACCCCTCTTACCAAATTCATGCCAAATTTGAGATGGCATGAGGGTGAGTAAATGATGAGAGAATTTTAATTATTGGGTGAATTAAGCCTTTAATATTAGGAGTGGGAATTGCCACAGACCTCCGGATTCAATATTACAATTATATTTAATTGCGATTCAATATGTATTGCGATTTGATTCTACACTATTTTTTTGCTGCGTTTACTCCTTCTTTCTTAGAAATCCAATTAATTTAGGTTTTCCCAGCACTACATGTGAGAGGATGGTTTAGGTGAGTGTGTTTTTTTTACTGACTTTTGATTGCAAATGTTGCAAATCTGATCAGTATGAGAGACCTGTGAGATTAATATATCTTCTTCACATGACAATTATCAACATGAGATTTCAGCAAAACTCCATTTGCACTCCATTTAATGTCATCCCTGTCAAGGAAAATCTAGAGATATTAAAGAAATCTCATTTGCCATTTTTCTTTCCTATGGGTGGCATAAATTCTTTTTTTGATCTTGATTTAGATTTTTTAGATCTTAGTCTGCATATATAAATCTAGGGTGTCTGTGAGTTTGTGCGTTCGAGTCAAGGTGCAGACTTGACTATGCTAACATGTGTAGACCACTTCAAAGCACGACTGGGATGAGAATATAGTACTTCCTAATTATGGGCCTCTGTGTTGCATACTGTCTGTCAGGCAGGATAAATTAAACATGTGTTAAATCCGTCATCAAGGTAACACTGTCTCCACTGCACAATTGTTCCACTTAGTCCCCATCCACTCTCTCTCACACACACTTAAACAAATATACTCTGAAATTAGGTTAAGCATTAGTATAGATGCAACAATCAAAATGAGCAATTCCCATGTCACTGTGCATCTCACTCCTCTCACCCATACAAACTAAGACAAAAACAATGGCAGTCTCAAAACTGCTTTTGATTTGAAATTTTACATGGGTATCAAGTGTATTAGGAATTCTTTTTGTTTTGCATTTTGTGCTTCACACCGTGTCCTAAACAGCCGTAATAAATCTCGTCTACATTAATCTAAGATTTTATTGAAATGACAAAACACTTTGTAGGGATGTAACATCCATCAATCTGGATTGATGAATCGATAAAATAACCAACAATGCATGTCATAAATGCAATGTTTAAACATCGATGTCTATTTTTTAAGATGCACCTTTATTTTGAAAATCTCATGCCAACCACATCCGTACACTTGTGCATGTCCACTTCAAATCTTCAAATTGCCAAATATGATCGAACAATGATCTTATGGAGGGTTTAACCATGCATGGCTAACTGTTTGAAAAGGTTAAGTGAATGAAAATAATGTAACTAATGAACTACTTCTAAAATGATGTCCTTGAATTTCATTTGAATGCAGCAAGAAACTTGTTTAATCGAAACCGGCTGTTATAAGGTTTGAATAAATAATAATATTTGACATCAAATTCATCATATTCAATACTGTATGTGAGCAACAGTTTTAACCAGTAAAGGCACATAATACATCTCTCATGGTAGTTTTCATTTTATACGCCACTTTTCTCAGCATTAGAAGTGCTTTAAACATGTGAGGATGTGTTTTCATCAGCGTTACATATCCAACAGCAGGCAAACTGAATCAAGTTAATTTATAATACATTTAAATGTATTATGTATAATAATTTGTATAAAATTAATGAACTAGTATTATTACATAATGCTTAAATAATAATAAAACTGCAGCACTGCCCATAGTCAACATTGAAACCTGCTGCTTGAATGCAGTGCCATCACAATAATTTCATCTATACTCTCCGGTTGAAAAAAAAAATATTTTACCATTGAACACAAGCCCCTCAATCGAATCAAATCGAAATCGCGTCACAGCAGACTTTGAGGTATTGGCAAACACTGAATCACTGGCTAAGATTGTATCATGGTGAAACTTGCGATTTATACCCCTAACATATTGTCTGCTTGTTTTTATTTTAGTGCTGAATAACCTACAGTGAAATCCCATTGGTCCAAAATCCTACTCCTCATAGCTGTATATTAAACATCAAAAATATTCTGACTAGGCAATAATCAGAATACCATTATATCAGTTCTAGAAATATCCTGGATTGAGAAGTTGTAACATTTCAGGAAAAGTTCAGTTTTGATGCTATGTGTGAATAAAACCATTAAGATGACCCATGAAAAATGTTGATGATGCAACTACTCCACCTCATATAACACATGAATATTAAAGGGATAGATCTTCCCAAAAAGATAATTCTCTCATTATTTGCTCACCCTCATGATATTCCAGGTGTGACTTTCTTTCTTCACCAGAACACATTTGAAGAAAATTATAAAAATATCTCATCTCAGTAGGGCCTGAAACGGCAAGCGAATAGAGATTTCTCTTTTAAAGCACCAAAAATCACAGACAGTCAGCATAAACGTCATCCATACTACTCACAAGCAATACGATCACTTTTGTGAGAAAAAAAGATAAATATTAAGCACATTCAAGCCAAATGGTTCTGATCATGTTAAGTAGCAGTCTTAGTAGGGCTATAGTTTAATAGTTAGAGTTAGGGGTTTGGAACAAACTTTCTGAAATTTTTCTTTATTCATACACTGTGTTGTGTCACAGTATTTTGCAAGTAAGCTCACGGCTTGGTAAACCAGTTCAACAACTTCAAAAGACCAACACAGCCAGTGCATGAGCTTCTCCTCATGAAGCTTTATCACAACCCAATCTGTAATGTTATAAACCCCAAAAAGCAATAGGGTCCATGTCCAACTTAATCCAAAGCTCTGTGGTTTTACAGTATGCAATTAGCATAGTAATCGGTCTCCAGTTTCTTGCTTGTAAGTGATGTTTGGTAATATCTGTAGATAGGGATGTCTCAGACTCTGAGATAAGGGACAGTTCACCTTGTTCTGATCACATTTCTTGCTCAGGGATGACCTTGTGACCTCGATATTCCTTGCGGTAAAACCAACCCAATGAGATGAGTGGCCAACAGTTGAGTTCCTCCTCATTATGGAATCAAGGTTCAATCCCAACACATTCTCTTTCTTCCTGCTTGTCTTATCTGGTTTTTCCATTGTTTGAACCATCCTTACTATAGCAAATCAGTTTTCGGATTTCTCTTTAGCGCTATACCCCAGTGAGCCTGTTTTCAATTTATCTTTCATCTGTGGGCTTTCTTCTGCTTTCTATTATTCTCTTTTTGGCTATAAATAGCAATTCAATTCTCTTCTAACTCAAAGGTCCAGCAATTTTAAACTTGTCTCAATGCTACCCATTGCTCTCTTTTGGGCAGGCTCAGCAGGCCCTGAGCCTATCATTAGAAGAGTGTAGTGAATCCTATTGCACATAACCAATTATCACTAGCTTTACTAGATTGGCTCAGTCAGAGACCACATAGGACAGCTTGACAATATGGTGATATAAAGTACAGCAATTTGTCATTCCTGGGGGAAAAAACTGTATTACAACATTGCATCTTCAATACAGCAAAAATTTACTTTGAAAAAGGAGTGAATAAGTTACAATTTTCCCAATATTTGCTCAGAACCACAATTAACAACAATTCAATATATAATGACTGAATAATCATAGTAATATTTGAATAACAATAATTATAAAAAAAATATTCTAAATACAATAATCAAGATAATTAAAATTAATTACACTGTTGTGTTTGATAATACAAAATGTCTCGGTTACGTATGTAACCTCCGTTCACTGTCTGTCGCTCACTTCGACGTTGTGTCGAAGCAGCGACACTAGGGGTCTCTCTTGAACGCCGAATATGCCTCTGGTCTATGAAAAAAGGCCAGTGAGAAGTTGGCAGACAGTATGTGCATACTCCGCCCTGGACATACGGGTATAAAAGCGGGGAAATACATCGAGTTCATTCAGGATTTTTCTGAGGAGCCGGAAATGGTTCGGCTCAGCGTTGTGGTCGGGAGGACACGACGTCTCGTTCCCTCCATCAGGGAATGGAGGTTACATACGTAACCGAGACGTTCCCCATCTGTCGCTCACTTCGACGTCGTGTCGAAGAAGTGACACTAGGGGTCCACTTCAAATCGCGCCATGTGCTGAGCCGTGTACGTGTACTGCTGAAACATGAGCGGGCAGGTATTTCACATGCACAAGTGACCAACTGTGTTTCAGACTGCACATACCCTTCCCCAATGCCCCCAAAAAGTCGTCGGAATCCTTCTGGTTACCCTAGAGGGGAACAAGGCGACGCTTGCCAACCTGGGAACGGGTCAAGCCTAGCTGGGCCTCTTTTCTCTCTATGTTTCTTAGCATAGAGCAAGAACCGCGGGGCCCTTACACGCATCGAGGGAAAGGGGTCTTACCCAGTTTCCTATTCTTTCAGGGGGAAAAGATCCTGCGGAGGCCACACCTGCCCAAAAGGGGAGGTAAAGGTGGCGAATACATCACAATGGTTTTTTAGGCAACATGTGGAACGTGGCGCAGTGGTAGATCCAACCTCAAGGAGGGGGGAGTTGCAACAGCATAGCGACTGGAGGGCAGTAAAAACTGCCTAAGGGAGACGCGGGTCCACTTCATAAGGGGACCATACTGTGGAAAATACACACATGGGGAGTCCGTGTAGGAGTCCGATCTGTGGAGCACCTATTCCAGTACAGGGTAGATTAGAGTACCCATAGTGAACTGGGTCAGCAAGTTCCTCCACTGAACTGCGGACCCAAAAGGGCTAGGTAGGAATCGACCAGGGACCCAGGTGGGTGGGATCTCGTGGGAGAGAAAGCGCACAGTTTTACCTCGGCCGAGGGAAAGGGCACCAGGTGCAAGTGATCCACCCAGCCAGATCGTCAGCGTGTTACTGAGTTCCACCGGCTCGGACCTGAGAAAAAACAGGATGATACTGACTCAACCCTGAGATTGTAAAATCTTGCAAAGGTATTAGGTGTTGCCCAACCCGCTGCTCTACATATGTCTTCTAGGGAGGTGCCTCTGGCCAGTGCCCACGACGAGGATGCAATACTCCTTGTTGAGTGCACTCAGACCCGCTTTTAGGGGGGGGGGGGCACGGCCTGTGTGCGATAGGCCAGTGAAATGGCATCCACCACCCAGTGGGAGAGCCTCTGTTTGGAGACAGCGTTCCCTTTCTGCTGTCCCCCAAAGCAGACAAAGAGCTGCTCAGAGCACCTAAAGCTCTGTGTGCGGTCCAAATAGGTACACAAAGCACGTACCGGACACAGCAATGAAGGGGCTGGGTCTGCCTCCTCCCAGGACAGCGCTTGCAGGTTCAATACCTGGTCTCTGAAGGGCATGGTAGGGACCTTGGGCACGTAGCCCGGTCGTGGTCTTAGGATAACATACGTGTCTGCCGGACCGAACTCCAGGCAGGTGTCTCTAACAGAGAACGCTTGCAGGTCCCCAACCCTCTTGATGGAACCGAGCGCGATCAGCAGGGCCGTCTTTAGAGAGACTTTCGTGAAGACGCGAGGGGACAGAGACATGCCAAAGGGGAGGACTTTGTACTGATACGCCTGGCCGTCGAACGCGAACCGTAAGAAGGGTCAGTGTTGAGGCAGAATTGAGACGTGGAAGTACACGTCCTTCCGGTCTACCGCTGCGAACCAATCTAGATGCCGAATGCAGGTTAAAATGTGTTTCTGCGTGAGCATTTTGAACGGGAGTTTGTGCAAGCTTGGTTGAAAACTCGCAAGTCCAAGATTGGTCGTAAGCTGCCCCCAGGGGAGGCATCAGCGTCAGACACCGTGCTCTCCGTTGCAGCGGCAAAGTCATCCACCTCGAGCTCTAGAGGATAGGCAGGCCAGCCATGAGGCGAGCCGCTGTTGCCTCGAGCATGGACGGGAGTCAACGAGTGTACCGGGGGGTGGGTGGTCCGAGGGGGCATACCCGGCGGAGCTGCACCCGCTGCCATCCCTAGATCGCCTCCAGTGCCAGCTGCATCGTCTTCAATCCCGTGGGAAGAAGAAGCGACGCGGGGGGCGGCTGGAGTGGCATGCTTTCTATTGAAAGCAAGCCCCGACCGCAACGTTGCCATGGTCATGCCCTCGCAGTGAGAGCATGAATCATCCACAAACGCTGCCTCGGGGTGATCGCTGCCCAGACACCCGAGACAACGCCTGTGGCCATCTGAAGCAGAGAGTACTCTACCGCATCCAGGAACTACACAGGGGCGGAATGGCATCTTTAAAAAGACGCGTCCTGAAAAGGACGTTCACCGATGCTGTGTAAAGCTCTTTTAGAGGAAATTACTCTTTTATAGGGAAAATCACTCTTTCAAATACAATTCTTTTAACTCTCTGCACTGTCCAAGCGCCCAGGGGCAAGCTGCACTGCCATGCAGAGAAGGAGACAGCTGCTGAGGTGCGTCGTAGATCCAACAGCAAGCAGAGCGTCAGAGGAACAGAAGCAGGAACTGGTGTGTGACTCGCAGCTGGCTGCATACACGACCATCGGCTCCGAAGAAAATTTCTGAATGAACTCGACGTATTTCCCCGCTTTTATACCCGTATGTCCAGGGCAGGGTTTGCAAAAACTGTCTGCCATCTTCTCATTGGCCTTTTTCATAGACCAGAGGCATATTCGGTGCTCAAGAGAGACCCCTAGTGTCGCTTCTTCGACACGACGTCAAAGTGAGCGACAGACGGGGAAAGTGGCTTCCGTAGGCAATATTTTGTTGATTTCCATATTATTGAACAAAAGCCTATCATTTGCCTGCAGTCCACAGCATTTCATTTTGCAACTCAATTTGTCAATTTGTCCATTATAGATACATTTATTACAAGTCAATGCAAATATATGCAAATGTCATAAATATCCATTGACAGACAGTAGCTACTGAGATAAGGCGAGTAGTATTCCTCTGGTCATGTGAACTCAACATGGCAACCTTCTGAGGGAACCCCATGTAGATTTAAACCACTTTTATATGGTTATTGATATGACTGCCAGGAGTCCTCATCTCACGTGAGTGTTCATGATTTTATACAGATGTTTCAAAATGAAAATTCAGTTCTTAAGGAGAACACCTTTTTTGAAGATGAAGAAATTACTGCATGCACCTTTAAAAGCAAATGCTCCCGATTAAAACAAGGCAGAGTGATCGAGTGATATGATGCTTAGAACCTGAGTTAATCTTCACAGAAGACAGGTTGACATGCTGCTGTGCATCAGAAGGTTGGACGGCTGCTCCCAGGTCCTATCAGTTGCCGCTAGGGCTGCACAATTAATCCTATTATGACCCTGATAATGATCTCTGCCTCAGTTAATTAAGCAAAAACATTTGTGGTACTGAGCTATCAAGCAAAAATGATAAGCCAGGTTAAGTTGCAAATGGTTGTTCATTTACATTATAGGCTGTGTCTACAGATGACAGACCAAATCACAAGCTCTTTCGAAGTCTATTTTCAACTCAACAGATCCTTTACGCTCTCCTCAGAAGTTCCCCACTGACCAATCACTGTTTCACTTTCAAAACTTTCTTGTGCTTTAATAATGTGTCTTAAATACAGAACTGCTCCGAGTTTGGTTTGTGCATGTCGCTAATGTGTGCTGACCACATTATATTTATAGTGCTACACATTTCCTTTACATTAATTGCACATTTGCATAATTCAAAATATGTCTGGCCATTGCAAGTTTCTAAAAAATCAAAAGTAATACCATGTGGATATAACATGAAAATAAACAACCCAAACTGACTAATACACAAAGCACATAATGAAAATACCTGTACAGTCCAGAAAAGAAACATGTAACAGGTGTGTTATGAGGATGATATGAATTACACTGGTTTAAATGTTATCTTTGAAATCAACAACTATTCTAATAATAATAACCATTATGATTTTGCTTCTTTTCATATCAAAAGCCATTATCATTTCGAATTAATGTTTACACTTATACTCACAGTTTGGATACTGAGCAGCTCATGATTTCCAGCATGTGTATAACTGGAGTTTAACAAAGTTTATTATGTTTCATTTAGTGCATCATCTCTAAAATGCAAAATAATGAGAGAAATAGGTTTGTTTTTTTACTGTGGGGACAACACTTATGCTCTTTCCATTTACGAGTGTGCATGCACGTTAAACAGCATCTAATGCTGAGATTACACTACACGATTTTAAGTCTAATTTTGCTCACCAACAGTATTGTGGAGATCTCCGACAAAAGCCTGAAATAGTAGGCAAGTCAGAGCTCGCTCCCGTGAGCGACGAACGCAATGTATGAATTATCAAAGATGAGATATCTAGAATTTTAAATATCTGGACCTGTCTGCGATTCCAAATCATGCAATGTGAAAGATGTTTTGACTGAATACATCTACAGCATTGACCTACAGCCAATGAGAGAGCAAGAAACGGATATGGGAAGTTTCAGTGGGAGGAGTCCTGATGTACCTGCAACAGAACATCAACTAGCATGGCTGCGGAATCAAGAAAGTCTCATTGGACTGAAGAAATTGTGGAAAAATTCACGATCTTTGGCAGAAGCGCTAGTGCCTATTTGATGTTTCCTGTGAACATGCATATGAGACTGCTCCAGCACTGGCTTCAGACTCAAGTCACGAGATGGGCATGGCACCACGGCACAAGTCGTGTGACCTTCACCTCCCTCTGCCGTCAGTTATTCAACCCCTGGACAGACTTCTGATTTCTGCGGACAGGAGTCCCCCTGCAGCAAGTGTCCAGGTGCATCGTGGTCACCACAGATGCCTACAAACAGGGTTGGGGTGCTATGTGCAATGGGCACACAGCCGCTGGTTCCTGGTCGGGCCATGGCTTCATTGGCATATCAACTGCCTAGAGTTGCTGGCTGTATTTCTTGCCCTGCGGAGGTTTCTCCTGCTGATCCAAGGGAAATACGTCTTGATCTGTTCAGACAGCACCGCGACTGTGGTGTACATAAATCGCCAAGGTGGCGTGTGCTCTCGTCATATGTCACAACTGTTGTGACAGGCTCCGCTCAATGGAGAGTGGAGGCTCCACCCCCAGGTGGTTCAGTTGAACTGGGACCGTTATGGCATAGCACAGGTAGACCTGTTCACTTCCCAGGAGAACTCCCATTACCCGCTCAGGTACTCCCTCAGGTCGGAGGCGAGTCCCCTCAGGACAGATGCGCTGGCACACAGCTGGCCCCGGGGGCTGCGCAAGTACACATTTCCCCCAGTGAGCCTACTTGAACAGGTGCTATGCAAGGTCAGGGAGGACGAGGAACATGTCACTCAAGTGGCCCCCTACAGGCCCACCTGGACTAGGTTCTCTGATCTTACGCTCCTCGTGACAGCACCTCAGTGTCAAATCCCCCTCAGGAAAGACCTTCTTTCTCAGGGATGGGGCACCCTCTGGCATCCGTGCCAAGTTCTCTGAAGCCTCCACGTCTGGCCCCTGGATGGGATGCAGAAGATCTGAGTGGTCTAACACCAGCTGTCGTAGAAACCATCAACCAAGCTAGAGCTCCCTCCACCAGGCAGCTTTACGCACTAAAATGGCGCCTGTTTGCAAATTGGTGTTCTTCCCGATCTGAAGACCCGCAGAGGTGCGCAGACGGCCCAAGGTTCCTACGATCCTTTTTAGGGATCAGGTAGTTAACCTGCAAGCGCTGCCCAGGAGGAGGCAGACCCAGCCTTTTCGTTGCTTTGTCTGGTACGTGCTTTGCATACCTATTTGGACCGCACAGAGAGCTTTAGACTCTCTGAGAAGCTCTTTGTTTGCTTTGGTGGACAGCGGAAATGGAACGCTGTCTCCAAACAGAGGCTTGCCCACTGGCTAGTCAATGCCACCGCATTGGCCTATCAGACCCAGGCCGTGCCTGCCCCCTTGTGGGATCGAGCACACTTTTTTACAAGAAGTGGGCGTCCTCGTGAGCACTGGCCAATGGCACTCATCTAGCAGACATCTGTAGAGCAGCAGGCTGAGCGACACCAATACCTTTGCGAAATTCTACAATATCCGTGTTGAGTTGGTTTCAACACGTGTTTTGTCAGGTCCGAACATGTAGAACTCAGTAACACAGGACAATTGACTGGTTGTTCCACTTGTACTAGCGCCTTTCCCCTCCACTGAGGTGAACAAGTCATTTTTACTCCCAGGTGAGTAAAAGGAGTCTTTTCCTCCTTAGCTCTCTGGTCCATGAATTCAGCAAAGGAATTCCCGACCAGATCCACTATGGGTACTAACTACTCTGTACTGAAATAGGTGCTCCACAGGGTTTGGCCATCATGGATTAATCCCCCTTTGCATATCCTTGGTCGGATGCTGCAAACCTAATAAAAACAATATGATGTCTTAGTGGGGCGTCGGGGAGGGTCATGTGCAGTCTGATGCTCATGCTTGAATAGGGACCCCTTGTGTCACTACAATTGACACAACGTTGAGTGAGTGACAGAAGGGGAACATCTAGGTCACTAGTGTAACCCCCGTTCCCTTATGGAGGGAACGAGACATTATGCCCCCCTTGCCACTACACTGTATGGCCGAACCTTATTCTTGGCTCCTCAGTGCAGAACTTGACTGAACAGATGCACGATATCCGCCTTTTATACCCATATATCCGGGGGCAGGACATGCAAATTCTGTTCACCAATTTGGCATTGGCCTTTTTCATATTCAGAGGTATCTGAGGAGCCTGAAATAAGCCCCTTGTGTCACTACAGACACATCGTCTCATTCCCTCCATCAGGGAACAGGGGTTACACTAGTAACTTAGATGTTTCCATTGACTTTGCTGCCACAGAGGTTTAAACTTTCCCAGAGTTTGCAAAGTCCTAATCCGAGACTACAGTGCGTCGCATCCTGCACAGTGGCAAAAGCAGCCATTATTTCCATCTTGCTTCCCAGCAGTGAGAATCTTCTCACTTCAGAATCACATTTAAACAGTCTTCTGGAGGAGAAGGACACCAGGCAGGCTCAAATCAAATCATCAAATCAAATCAAATCACTTTATTGTCACACTACCATGTACTCAAGTGCAACAGTAGGTGAAAGTCTTGTGTGCAGTTCTCAGCAACATAGCAGTCATGACAGTGACGTGACATATACCAATTACAATAAACAACATATTTACACAACACAATTTACATATCAAATGTACACATAATTACACAACACAATAATAATATACAGTATATATAATGTACAGTAAACAATACACACAATATAGAAAGCACATACAAAAAAAAAGTATATATATATATATATATATATATATATATACTGTAGTTGTATTGTGGAGAATATAATTATGACAGTCCAGTGTGAGATAATAAGATTAATAAAGTGCAGTGCTGATGTATATTGATTGTGAGAGATCAATTGTTCAAAAATCTGATTGCTTGGGGGAAGAATCTGTCATGTAGTCGGCTGGTGCAGGTCCTGATGCTGCGATACCGCCTGCCTGATGGTAGCAGTGAGAGCAGCCTATGACTCGGGTGGCTGGAGTCTCTGATGATCCTCCAAGTTTTTTTCACACACACCTGTTATATATGTCCTGGAGGGAGGGAAGCTCACCTCTGATAATGTGTCTGGCAGTTCGCACCACCCTTTTCAGGACCGCATTGCGGGCGGTGCTATTGCCGTACCAGGTGGTGATACTCTCTACAGTACTGGTGTAGAACCGTGTGAGGATGTGGTGGTTCATTCCAAACTTCCTCAGTCATCTCAGGAAGAAGAGGCGCTGGTGAGCCTTCACAACGGCCTCAGTGTGGACGGACCATGTGAGTTCCTCAGTAATGTTTACACTGAGGAACTTGAAGCTGCTGACTCTCTCCACCGGTGTTCCATTAATGGTGATGGGGCTGTGTTCTCTGTCTTTCTTCCTGAAGTTCACTACAAGCTCCATGATTTTACTGATGTTAAGGGAAAGGTTGTGCTCCTGAGTGTGCCCCTCCTCTCTGTAGGCTGTTTCATCATTGTCAGTGATCAGACCTACCACCGTCATATCGTCAGCAAAACTTAATGATTGCATTGGAGCTGTGTGGTGCCACACAGTCATGTGTGTATAGGGAATACAGGAGTGGGCTGAGAACACAGCCCTGTGGTGCTCCAGTGTTGAGGGTCAGTGATGAGGAGATGTTGCTGCCCATTCTAACCACCTGATGTCTGCCTGACAGGAAATCCAGAATCCAGCTGCACAGTGAGCTGTTTAAGCCCAGAGCCCGAAGTTTCACATCAATCTTGGAGGGCACTATGGTGTTGAATGCTGAGCTGTAGTCTACAAACAGCATTCTCACATATGTGTTCCTTTTTTCCAGGTGGGAGAGAGCAGTGTATATTGTAGATGCAATGGCATCATCAGAGGAGTGGTTGTTGCGGTAGGCAAACTGCAATGGGTCCAGAGAGGTGGGCAGCACAGAGAAGATGTGATCTCTTTTTAACCTCTCAAAGCATTTGCTGATGATGGGAGTCAGAGCAACAGGACACCAGTCATTTAAACAAGTGATTTTTGATTGCTTTTGTACAGGCACAATGGTGGACGTTTTGAAGCATGTGGGGACTACAGACAGGGAGAGGGACAGGTTGAAAATGTCCGTTAAAACACCAGCCAGTTCGGATCGTGCACATTCTGACGTGGCCCGGAATGCTGTCTGGACCCGTGGCTTTACGGATGTTCACCCGTCGGAAGGATCGGGTTACATCCACAACAGAGACGGAGAGTGAACCAACCTCTGTAGGGTCGGCCGTGAGTGCTCTCTCCAGGAGGGCGGTGTTATTGTCCTCGAAACGAACATAAAATGTATTAAGCTCAACCGGGAGAGAGGCAGTGGTGTTCATGGTGGATTTTTTATTGCCTATGTAGTCCGTGATGATGATATTAATTCCCTGCCACATACTTCAAGAGTCAGTGGTGTTGAACTTTGTGCCTGTACTGTCATTTGGCTGCTCTGATAGAGTTACGGAGGGCATAACAGTCTTGTTTATGCTCCTCCGCGTTCCCAGAATTAAAAGCGGAGGTCCGCGCATTAAGTGCCGCGCGAATATCCTCGTTAACCCATGGTTTCTGGTTGGGGTAGATCTGTATTGTTTTGGTCGGAACAACATGCTCTATGCACTTCCTGATGAAACACGTTAGGCTATCAGCGTAAACCTCGGTGTCGTCATTAGAGGCGGACTGGAACATCTCCCAGTCCGCGTGATCAAAAAAGTCTTGTAGAATAGCGTCTGATTGGTCCGACCAGGACTGGATCGTTCTGAGCGTGGGTGCTTCCTGTTTCAGTTTCTGCCTTTACGCGGGCAGAAGCAGAATGAAAGAGTGGTCTGATTTGCCAAATGGTGGGCGGGGGAGGGATTTGTAGACTTCCCGGAAAGGAGAATAGCAATGGTCCAAAACCCGGTCCCCTCGTGTGTTGAAGTTGATGTGTTGGTGTATTTTGGTGCGATTGTTTTAAAATTGGCTTTGTTAAAGTCCCCGGTAACAATGAACGCGGCCTCATGATGCGCGTTTTCCTGCTCACTTATGCTCCCACACAGTTCCTTGAGTGCCCGGTCTGTGTCGGCTTGTGGGGGGATGTACACAGCATTGATAATGACCACTGTGAATTCCCTTGGTAGCCAGAATGGTCGACACAGAAGCATGAGATATTCCAGATCAGGAGAGCAGAAAGACTTCATAAAATGTACGTTCCTCTGATCACACCATGATTTTTTGATCATAAAACATACACCACCACCTCTGCTTTTACCTGAGAGGTCTTCCGCTCGGTGCACGGAGAACCCTGCGGGTTCGATGGCCGAGTCTGGAATCTCCTCAGACATTCAGATTTCCATAAGGCAGATAACGCAGCAGTCCCTCATCCCTCGTTGGAAAGAGATCCGTGCTCTCAGCTCGCAGAGCTTGTTGTCCAGAGACTGAACATTTGCCCCCGCTGAATATTTTATGGAATGGAAAGGCAGCTATAATGAATAAACGTTTTCATTGTGTGATTGCGTCATTATTATTTTGCATCATTATGCAATATCCATCTTGTTACAGCACAAAATAAAACACAGAAATTCAATGACCAGATTTTTTTCCAAATTGTCCAGCAAAATGTATAATTTCCTGTCACGTTGGCCAGTACCAAAAATTCTTAGCAGAAACTCTGGTCAAACTCTGCTCTGTGCAATATCTACAAGACCATGTTTCTGACAAATTAGAGATTTTACCTAAATTTAAATAAGTTAGAAAAAGTTTCTGTCCTAACACAAATTATCACTTTACAATATTATTTCAATGCTACATCATTTCACAGCCAGCTTGTACTTCTATTGCCTTGGTATATCCATGTTATCGGTTTTGCATTGTACTCTCTGCCTTTTGAGAAACTTTGCAGCTCACCACACTTTCTGCAGAGAACTGAAATTTACATTCTATTGAACAATTAATGAATAAGTAAAGTGCTTCTCAACAGATTACACATGAGTTTCAACTGGAGGACCAAACAGGAATTTATATTACTGGTTCCCAGGTACAATATTTCCTCATTACTCTCCTTTTACCGCAGCAATTCCCATTCATTAGTTCTGAGCATTTCATTTTTCAGAGGATATCAGGGCCAGGACAGAGGGTAGCAATAATCAAGAGTAAGCAAAGGCAGTGGAGAGAGAGAGAGAGAGAGAGAGAGAGAGAGAGAGAGAGTGTGTGTGTGTGTGTGCTGGCAGCATCAGACGTATTGAGATGGAACAACCTCAGTAAAAAATTACAATGGTGACAAGCTTGCTAACAAGAAAGCTCACATTAGTTTGGGATTTATAAGATGAATATTTATTGCTTTGTGTGAATTAACTCTGTAAAAAAATCTATACTGTGGAATTAAATTGTGATTGATCACATTACAGAGAAAACACTAAATTTGATTAAAGTTTGTTAACCTCTTAAACTTGGAGCAACCATGTACCGGGCCATCTAGGGGGTGCTGATCAAAAGGGAAAAAAAAATAATATGGTATTTCTCAACAACCACTTGCTTGATCTGCACAAAATAGGTGTCATTTTAAAGCTTAGACTCTTGTCTTTACAATGCATATGGCTGATCTGACCATTTCCAAAATACTGCTCTTAAATTTGCTGATAAATTTGTAGAATTCACAAATTTGTGATCACCACATAGCCAATTGTTATATATCTTTGGAAAGGTCTTGATTAGAAGAATATAACAATCAAATCTGTTTCATTCATAGACAAAACTACAGTGAGAATTAGCATGTGAAATATATTTATCAAAAACAAAAAAGATAAACAGCCTTTCCATAATATTTTTGTTTATTACTTCATGAAGAATACACATAATAAACAAAACAACATATCACTACTTACAGGTGATCGTGAATCAAACAAGCCCACCCTCAATGTCATATATTGTGTAAATCCAGAGATATTAGTCAAAGAGTGTCCTGAGAGCTATCGTGGGTAGCGTTAATGGTGATCTCTATAGCAACGGGGAACTCCGGGAGCATCTCACTTGAAGACGACCCTTCATGTCATAGAAGTGACAGATTCTTCTCATTGGATCTAAAGAGAGTGTCAGATTCCATATTTGGGTATTCCATATGTCGCATGTTCAGTATGGGTCTCAATAATAGAACCACAGCGCAAATCCATAGACTGTGCACAAGAAGGCGCTCAACGCACATTTTTGGAGTGATGGAATAAGTATTTTTATATATTTTTTTATTTTATTTTTGCATTCATAGTTTTCAGTTATTCTGTTTGAATGTTCAATAAAAACACATTAATTATGGTTTGGAGATATTTTTTGGACACTTTGATAAATAAAAGGCTTATAAATTTTTTTTTTTTTTGTAAGCAATGTTGTAACATAAGAGTCTTTGAGCAGGATCCAAAAATGTATACCATGCAATTGACATTCTTTGCAATTTTTTATGTTTGAGTAATAATCTGTTACATTTGGGTTTGTGATTTTAGCGGAAATCCGTCAGAATGTCTTTAGGGTGTAAGGTGATAAGTATGCAACACAACTGTGGAGTGGAGGGGGGCGGGGCCGGGCTGGAATGTCGCACACCCCGGTCCCCAATCGGACTGATGAGGCACGCGAGGGATAAAGGCGGCTGGTGACGACGGTTCGAGAGAGAGAGCAATCCCGGACATGTCCATTGTGTGTCTGTGTTTGTGCTTTTGTTTTAAGTTCTTCATTAAAATATTATTTATATTGACAAGCCGGTTCTCGCCTCCTCCTTGCCCATCCTGACCCCGCGTTACATCGGTGCCAAAACCCGGGAAGTAGGAGAGATGCCCATCGCAGAGTCCTCGACACTGCCGTCCACCCAGGGGAGCGCCGCTGCCTTCTGCCGGGTGACGGAGTAGCCCGACCGCCCGGATGTGGGGAATGGCTGCCGTCCGCAGGGCGAATGGGGACTGGATTCCCCGACCGGCTGGAGCGAAGGAGCCGCTGCCGGGGGTGGAGGAGTCCAGAGACGCGGAGGGGTCGAGGGAAGACCGCTGTCCATGAGGGGAGGAGGGAAGTAACTCCCCGACTGCCCGGAGCGGTAGGGCCGCTGCCAGGGGCGGAGGAATGTCCCCATGCGTCACCAGGAAAGCGGAGGGGCGTTCTGACCGCTGGGGGTCGGAGGTTGGCTCCGGTTCACCTGGAGAGGAGCGGCTGTCGTCTGCAGGAGAGTGTGGAGGAGTGTGTGAGGACCACGCGATGGTACATCAGAGAACTGGTGAGCAAGCTTTTTCCCTCTCTCCTCTCTCTCTCTCGCTCTATCGCACCGTGTTGGCCTTTTCCCTCGCCTATTTTTTTATTTGTGTTGTTTTCCCCTCCTGTCTCCTCCCAGGTCGAGGAAGGCGGGGATAACCAGCCGGCAGATGGGTGCAAGGCAGATAGGTCCCCAATCGACCTGATGAGGCGCACAAGGGATAATGGCGGCTGGTGACGACGGTTCAAGAGAGAGAGAGAGCAAACCCGGACATGTCCGTTGTGTGTCTGTGTTTGTGCTTTTGTTTTAAGTTCTTCATTAAAATATTATTTATATTGACAAGCACTATTGACATATTAATGATAGTTTTAATTGAAAACTCAATAGACAAACACATAAGACGACGGACATGTCCGTAAGGAACTCTCTCTCTCGCACCGCCCTCTACAGTCGGCCTTTATCCCTCTCGGTGGCTTGATTAGCCTAATACGGACCAGGCGTGTTGAGTCACGACTCGGCCCCGCTCTCCACCGTGCCACAACAACCTTTTGTAAAGTGATGTATTAATTGGCGAAAGGCAAATAAAAAAAATAAAAAAAAGTGGGACAACTTATTTATTTTTTTAATTGTATATTTTTGGCATTTTTTCAATACGAGTGGTAGGAAAAAACAGGGCAGAAGAGGGGAAATGGTATTGGGAGTATTTCAAAGCTGCCAAGCTCCTTAAAAGTACTACACATGTAAACAGTTCAAGACTTCTGAACCTATATAGAGTATGACACATAGGATAGTTCACTCCAAAATGATAATTCTCTCATCATTTACTCACCCTCATGCCGTCTCAAACTCAAATTACTTTCTTTATTTTGAAGAACACAAACAAAGATTTTTTTCAAGAATGTAGTGTTAAAAAATGTAGGTGTTTTTGTCCATAAGCCAATGGGGTAGATGTTAAATCAACTATAATAACAAGACATTCATTGTGAGGGAGTACTTAATGACCGAATTTTCAATTTTGGAGAGATGTTACCCAGCTGTACTAAATGTTCTTAAACCTTCTTACCCGCATCTCCTGTGCCTCCTTCTGACCGTCCCAGGCCCAGCTGCGTTTTGTGAAGTAGTTGACTGTGGCAAACTCAATGAGGGCAGAGAAGACAAAGGCATAGCAGACCGCCATAAACCAGTCCATTGCCGTGGCATAGGCCACCTTCGGAAGTGAGTTCCTAGCACTGATACTCAGTGTGGTCATTGTCAGTACAGTGGTGACACCTAAGAACAGAAACAGGAAACGGGTATATTTTTATCCCCATATAAAGGTTAGATAAAAGAGCTCTTGAAGTCTGGATCAAGGCTCATGTGGAGAAATATTCTAACAATGTCATCAGTGTTGTGGAGGCATTGAAGAATCTCTAGCTTGCCATGGAACAAGCTAAATGAAGTAGTTAAACTTCAGTCTAACTAGCAACTAGCTAAGTAATTAGCTACACTGCAAGCTCTTAGCAAAATGTAGCTTACTACATTGAATCTTTGTTGAGTCTTTTAAACAAATTACTGTCAGATTATATAATTTTTTAATTAATCAGTGCTGTGTTTATCTAGCAAAAAAACATTTTGAATGTACAAATCTCAATTAGTTTCATACGGTATTAACAGCAGAATTTAACATAATATTCTATTATAAAGATAGAAGACCTAAAATGTCACACAGGATTACATTTTATTTTAAATCTGGTCTCATAGAATCATGTTATTACACCTATATTGTTGAAAAATTATTTTTATGTGGCTCATTGTACATATTGTGTCAGTTTCCTGGTGAAATGAACTCTAGAAGTGCTACAACAACAACGACAAAATAACACACACCCACGCTACTATATACCAGGTAGACTATTTCAAGGACTGTTTGTCGGTTTAAGAAGTGGCGTCTTTGTTCCTTGAACAGTTCCTTCTAGTTGTCAAACTCAATCAAAACAACTGTTAATAAACTTCATTTATAGTGACTTTAACACAATTGTCATAAAATGTAATTATTAAATGTGGACCATGTTGTTTGGTGGCTGAATGTTCTCTAGAAGCCTAGAACTGACGTACATTTAAGTGTTTATATTTCTGAATAAGCAACAAAAAATGGATGCATGTACTACTGCCATTAAGCAGGATTTGTAGAGTACTAGCAACAGTAGCATACATCTTTTCTCTAGTAGGTGAACACCATTTATGCAACCATGACAACCTGTAGCTCAAGACCGGTTCCCACTAAAGCTAAGCAGGGTTTAACCTGGTCAGTACCTTGATGGGAGACCTCCTGGGGAAAACTAAGGTTGCTGCTGGAAAAGGTATTAAAGAGACCAGCAGGGGGTGCTTGCTCTGTGTGGGTCCTTATGCCCCAGTATATTGATAGGGACACTATACTCTAAAAAGGCACTGTCCTTCCGATGAGATGTTAAACTGAGGTCCTGATTCTCTATGGTCATTCAAAATCCTAGAGCACTTCTGATAAAGTCCTTCTAAAGTCCACAAAGTTTCCTGACTAAATTCCCCCATTGACCCATCTCAATCATGGCCTATAATCCCCATCCACTAATTGGTTCTAACTCTACTCTCTCCTCTCCACCAATAGCTGGTGTGTGGTGAGTGTACTGACACACTATGGCTGCCGTTCCATCATCCAGGTGGATGCTGCACACTGGTGGTGGTTGAGGAGAACCCCCTGTTCACCGTGTAGTGTCAGATAAAGTGCAATATAAATGTAAACATTCATTCATTCATTCATTCATTCATTCAATAAATCAATTACATACTCTAAAAGTGAATATAGATCACTTCCATTATAATTAATGAAGCTGCGCAAGTCATTTACATTTAGTCATTTAGCAGATGCTTTTATCTAAAGCAATTTATAAATGAGGAACAAGCAATTTGTCACACAAAAGTCAGAAATATCTGCAATATGGCTCTGCCAAGATTTCAGAGTAGCTGTACAGAAGCTACCGCAGACGAAAGAGACACACAAGTAAAGTTTTTTTTTTTAATTAACTTTGGCTGGAATTCACGTGCTTGCAGTAATAACAGCTTCACTGATTATAATAGGAGCAATCCAATATTCCTGACCATGCCAGTGTGGAAATAATTGTGAGCATCTAAACCACGATACATTTTCTCGCATAGAGGTGCTCAGTATCAACACCACACCTGGATAAGTCACTTCAGGTAAACGTTTGATGATTTAAAAGATCCGGTAATGAGACCTCATTGTTTATTTTCAGTTTTGCGCATATCTTATTTGTTCTGTTTTGGCTAGACTTCAAAAGTAAACACTAGTAATTTTTTTTTTTGACAGTTCTGGGTTTTAAAAATGCAGCTACTGGATATACTTCAGGGTCAGACATGCACAATAGCGTTCTAATTCCCATGTTATGGTTTATGTCATTGAAAAGGTCCATCATCTACCTGTCCCTTTGTAAAAGTATGAAACAGTAAATATGGGAAACAGAACATTTATTCAGTTCTGAGCAAAGGCTTTTTGTCATTTCACATCATATAATACAATGTCTTATTACCTATTATGATCTTTTGATTGCTGAACTATTTTTCAGTCAGACACGACAATTCGGCATGTTGTTTTCTATAGTTAAGGCACCCTTGTATCTTCCACATTATACCGACTCACAGACAAGCAGCATTTTCTATCAGACATTTCTGCATTGGCTCCAGCTTGTTAACCTTCACCTGTGTCGCAACCAGAAGCATGTTGCGTCAGCAGCATAAGGGACCCCAGTTCGGATGTTGCATTGAAACAAGGAAGAAATCATGTTACACAGTGTGAATACAGCTTCCTTCCTCCATTTATTCATTCTTGCTGTACAGAAGTACCAACATTTGTTCATTTGGCATTGAGTTTTTCAGTTTGGTGCTCATTCTGGGCTTTCTTTGCAAAAATAAAAGTAATTTTTTAATGACTGTGTTAGCTCAGTGGCAAATTCTCTGGGCCAGCAAAGCCTTCTCTGCTGGCCTAATATGCATAATAATAATAATAATAAAGATATCATTCTTTCATTATCATTAACTTGTCTGCCTATTTATTTTCAATTGCTTTCCACTATTAATTTATCTACAATATAATAGCAAAAACAAAAACGAAAAGTCCAATCAGATGTTGGTACCGCTTTAAATGAAAGCCCGCAATTTACAGTGTAATACACCGAATTTACAGCGTACCTTTTTTGTATTAACAGTGTAGCTACTCAGTACGTACTTGTAGGTATAAGGGAACAATATGCAAAGTTTGGAGAATAAAGGGGTAGCAACCTAGAAAATTATAAATAATGTATATTAAGTAAATAAATAAGTATTTTATTACTTTTAAGGTGCTAAACAACAATCTTACTTTGAGGGCAATTAAGCAAGAACATTCACAGCATACCTTTTTGTAATAATAGTGTACCTACAATACACAGATAAGCTACTGTTGGTATTTTTTAAGTACGGGGTACATACTTTATTATTACAGGATCCATGAGTTGTTTTTTTTTCTTCACTACCTTGCCATTGTCGCCTTTAGCTTGCTCATTGGGTGCTTAAATTATTATTCATATTCAGAAAATATTATCGAATTGACACTATCGGATGAAAACTGAACTGAATTGAGCTGAATAATTACATTACTGTCTTGAGCTGCTTTATAGCTGAAATTGAAGTATTTTTCCAAATTGATGCATTTTTAAACATAACTGTTATTTTTCTGTTTATTACTGTGAAGCTGCTTTGAAACTATACCATGTGTAGCCTTTAGTATAAAGCGCTATATAAAAAAATGTGATTGGACTTGACTTAACTTGACATGATGGAGATATTACGTGGTATATGACCTACTATGCTAAACAACAATTCATTTGTAAGCAATTTAGAAAGAGCACACACTGCATACCTTTTGTAACAATACGTTTTTTTATTATACATTATAGGACTAGATATTTTTTTTTTAACTACCGGATACATATTCTATTATTACAGGATACATGTGTCATGTATTTACCTGTAATTACCATTTTTCCCTCTAGATGTCCCTAGTTCTCTGTTTTTCTGTCCTGTTTTCCAGCCATTTTTAATGTCATTGTTTTCACCTGTGTTTTGTTTGGTACTATGTATTTAAGTTACCTCAGTAGGACAACGTAGTGTGGTGGAGTATGCCATCCAGTTCCATACCATAGCTGCAGAGAGTGGCTGGAACAAGGAGGCTCTGATGGCCAGCTTTTCATCTGGGCTCTCTACACGAGAACCAGCTGGGAATCTTGAGACCCTCATCGGGCTGTCTGTTCGCCTGGATAAGCGTCTTCAAGAGAGAGCACTCAACCGCAGGTCAGCTAGACCCATCTATCAAACCCCTATCCTTGACTCGCCCTCTGACCAAGAACCCCCTGAGCCTATGCAGGTAGGCCGAGCCCGGATCACCCCAAGAGAACGAGATCGACGCATGCGGAGCACTGCTGCATGTACTGCAGCAGAACCGACCACTTCCGAGTGACTTGTCCTGATCTACAGGGAAACGCTCAACACTGTGCAGGTCAGGGAGGACTGTAACGGGAGCTGCCCTCACCTCCCTATCATTTAACTCTGGTCTTTTTCTACAAGCTACCCTCAAGTGGAACTCCCACAGTCACCCTCTACAGGCTTTTGTGGACTCGGGAGCAGCGGGAAATTTTATGGATACTGCTTGGGCCAACAAACATGGAATCCCGTCTGGACTCCTACCTGACCCGTTGCAGTTACAGCCTTGGATGGAAGACCCTTAGGCGAGGCTCTGTGGCATCACCCGGGCCACAGAGCCTCTTCCTCTCTCAGTCCATCATCACCAAGAGAAGCTGACTTTTCATCTCATCCAGTCCCCGGAATTTCCACTCATTCTTGGTCACCCCTGACTGCAACTGCATAATCCACAGTTTGATTGGACAACCGGATCCCTTATTCAATGGGGCCCAACTTGTCAAACTGGTTTCATCCGTCAGTCCACGTCAACTGCAGGAGCCTGTTTTTTCTTTGTGGGGAAGAAGGACGTGGGTCTCCGGCCCTGCATTGACTACCGTGGATTAAATAGCATCACCATCAGAAACAGGTACCCCTTACCACTGCTGGAAACAGCACCGACCAGTCACTATGAATAGCAAGTGATGCCCTTCGGCCTGACCAATGCTCCAGCGGTGTTCCAGGCTTTGATTAATGATGTTCTCTGGGATATGCTCAACATCTTTGTATTTGTCTATCTGGATGATATCCTGATCTTCTCGAGTTCCCTGCAAAAACATATTGAGTATGTTCGACTAGTGCTCAAATGCCTCCTAGAGAATCTTTTGTATGTCAAGCCAGAAAAATGTGAGTTCCACACCACTAAGGTGCAATTCTTGGGATTCGTAGTTGAACCCGCCATATGTTCATGGATTCCAGCAAGGTCAAGGCTGTGTCAGAGTGGCCCACCCCAGCCTCAGTCAAGGAAGTCCAGCGGTTTCTCGGCTTCACCAATTTTTATCGGAAATTCATCAAGAATTTCAGCTCTGTGGTGTCACCTCTCTCAACACTCACCAAGGCAAGCCAAACCCGTTTCCAGTGGACCCCAGAAGCCGAGGCCGCCGTCTGTTAACCTCAGCACCCATTCTCTCTCTGCATGACTCTGAAGTTCCATTTGTCGTGGAGGTGGATGCCTCAGATATAGGAGTGGGAGCTGTGCTTTTTCAAAGAAGGAAGGATGAGCAGCATAACACATGTGCTTTATTCTCCCATCGCCTTACATCAGCCGAAATGAATTATGATGTGGGGGACCGGGAACTCTTGGCAGTAAAACTGGCACTTCTGGACTACAAGAACAGCTCAGTGGATAGTCAGTACCACTCCCTCATCAGAGACCTGAGTTCGAGACCGGCTCGTGACAACATGATGGAGGTTTTTGCTATATTATTTAATTCAGAAATTTAAATCAAGGCTACTTACCTGATGCAAGCATGTTACATCCACCAAATAACTTGTTCTGCTGTTCTGTTTGAATGACATTGCAGTCCATCAAGGTGCAATGCAGTGGTTTACCTCTTTCCAGCTATTCCCAGGAAAGAAAATACAAATATAACATGATACAACACAACACTTGCATCTTACTGCATATATACAGTAGACTATAATTGATATGTTGTTATGATAGCAAAGTGCATCTGGCTTAGTTTAGTCTACCATGTTTCAAGGCAAGTAAAACTAAATTAATTAATTAATTTAATTACTGGCAAATAAACCCCCTTGTTTCACCTAGTTACCGAGTAAGTACAACATCTGCTTGCTGTAATTTAAATTGGTAATTGTTACACCTTTATTCCCCAAACCTTTCATATTGTTCCCTTATACCTACACGTAAGTAATTTATAGGTACACTATTATTACATTAAGGTACGCTGTAAATTCGCTGTATTTACGCTGTGAATTGCAGGCTATAATCTAAAGCGTTACCCAGATTTTTTTGATGCTTACAAGTGAAGCATGATCGCTGTTTCACATCGCATGCCCGAAGCCGTGCTTGTCAGAGAAACAGTACGTAAGTCTGAGCTCCACACTTTTACACCTTCAGAATTTCTACAGTATCCCTCAACAGGGCAAGTGAATAGGCAACTAAAGTCAGAGTGTCAGATTCATCAGAAAATCAGATTGATTTATTTGTTCTTGGTGGGTTTGGTCTTTTGGGTAAGATCCTGTCAAGGCCTTCTGGTTAGCCTACAGTGACACAATAACGCTTTAAATGATGTACATAATTTGAAAGTGAAGAGTGCGAGATGCTGAGGAGTCGGCTGTCAGAAAGTCTCTGGCTGTCATTACCGCTATCACCATTGATAAATAGATTCTTATGGATTTAAAAACCTGAGATATAAACAGGAAAGAAGAGCTGATTTTCACTTCAAGCAAATTGGTAAATGCTTTTTGCATTTTTATAACGTCACTGGGAGTTTCCTAAGTGTAAATTAGGCTGGCTGGAGGGTCGGTTCAGTGTTGGTTCAAGTTTTGAAAAGTTAGCATGTACCCTTACAAAACAAATTTTTTTTTTGCAAGCAAATGTTATTAGATAGCTTTTCCCTGATATCAGACCTCTTTGGTTTTGGCTTTTGTGCGTGAACATGTTTTTAAAAAGCTAGTTGGTATTATTAGTTGGCAGCGACATCATTTATAATTTCCATAGGAATAGGGTGTCCTTTTAATCGTGAAACAGTGTTTTCTTAATGGCACAAATCGCACTGAAGGCCTAGACTTAAAATGTACGTGCAGCCACTTGGTTAGCTCATCTTAAAGTTAGCAAAGACTTTTTACCTATCAATACCAAGTGTTGGGTAGACTACGTCTGAAATGCAATCTGGTACTGAATTACTAAAGGATTAAAATTGTAATCAGCATTGTAATCTATGAGATTACACTTTTTAGGTAATATAAACCAATTACTTTTGGATTTGTTGGATTACGCAATGTATTTCAGTCTCTGACTCAGACATCTTTTCAAATTTAGGGGCACAATCAGTACAATACATACTGATTAATTGCTGTTGCCTGATAGGTAATGTAATATGTAATAATGTAATCCATGAAAAGTAACTGTAATCTGATTGTGTATTTTAAAAAGTAATGTAGTCTGATTAAAATTATTTCATGTGTTGTAATCTGATTACATAACTCAGATTACATTAATTGTATACATAGTTTGGTACTACCCATACAGACCATAGGAGATGCATTCTAAAGCTACTGCTTTGTTGCATGCAGGTCTGTTTTTGTGGAATGGAATGTGGCAGGGCGGAGGGCGGGGCCAGGTCGTGATCCTACACACCCGGTCCTGTATTAGGCTAATCAAGCCTCCGAGAGGGATAAAGGCCGATTGCAGAGGATGGTGCGGGAGAGAGAGATCGTTTACGGACATGTCCGTCATGTGTGCGTTTGTGCATTTTGGTTTAAGTTCTTTATTAAACTATTATTTATTGTCAAGCCGGTTCTCGCCTCCTCTTGCCCATCTAAATTCCTTGTTACATGGTACTTTTCAAAATTAAAGTGTGGTCACTCTGGACCAGGCATGGGCAAACTACAGTGGCTCATTTATCTTGAAAACGTTGTTTCAGAGGGTACTACAATGATCTTGCATTGCGATCTAACGCGCCATCACAAGCTTTTAACATGCTTAGGGTGGGTTGCACGAATAAGGACTTAATTAAGCAAAGTTTATAGCTAATAGAGGGTTTGTTGATCCAAATTTTATTTTAATTTGAGTTGTGTTGCACCACTTAATTTTAAATATGGTTTAACAAATCAGAGATTAAACTGTTAACCTGTGATTAAAACCATATCCTGCAGTACATTTTGTCTGCCACGATGGATTCTGAACCTAGCAGTAGATCATTATACTGGGCCAGTCAAGCAGGTTAAGAAAATGTATCAGCATCATGTACAATGTCACAAGCCTTAAATATGGTAGGATAATTTAAGAAAAAAGTAAGGCTTTAAGTAAGTAAGAAAAAGTTTGGATCAACCGCCTCCCCTCACGTTAGCACCAGAAATGAACAGCGCGTGCAGCCGACTAATGCGAGTACGAGAGGAGGGAAGCAATTACGAATCATGCGGCCACCGAGATGAGCCATCACACCCCAGATTTGAAAGCATGTATCGCCACTGATGGCCCATGATTTTGGGCCATAATAAACATAAAAATAGGCTAAAGATCTCTCTCAGAGTGCTAAGAGTACATCCATTGTTTATTAATCTAGTCATTTATGTTTAATTGTAGGTCCATTTTTTTCTTTGAACCACCCCAGCTGCAAGTTTAAAGTTAATCCATAACTGAGATTTAAAGAGTTTAAAGTACTAAGATCAAAATGATGGTTTAAATGTAACCTTGATTATTTTTAAACAAGGTTTAAAGTTTTCTGCAACAGAAATATCATGGATTATACATGCAGAAGAATTGAAACAACATGATTTGAATCTAGGATTTTCAACCTTTTACTCCTGGAACTCCTCGGCATCATAAAGTAACAGACCATGCCTCAACTTCCAACTGAAGGCCTGTCGTTGGACAATAAAATGGTCAAGACACTCTAAACAACCTAATTTAAAGCAAAAGGGTCATGGGTCAGAAAGGCCCTCTGCACGACCTCCTGATCTTCCACACAGAGTTAAAGCAGACTTTTCCTTAAAAGGTTTCCAAAAGTCCATCAGATTTGCACGACTCGAATACTAAGACATTTCATCTTAAACCAGGAACATTTTACACAAAGTAACAGTACTTTACCGATTTAGTCTTCTAAAATGTACAGAATGCATTTAAATCCAAGATTTATACAAGACATAGTCTTGCTAGGTAATTCTGAGATCTTCTTTGAACTGTGGTAACTTGTATAATTGAGAAATTAATGATTTATAGCCAGATGTACCTCTTTAAAATGTGTGTAATGTTTTATCCATGTGATATAACCAAGGAATTAACCAGTATGATTTGTAACCAGGGATTTTCATGTTTTGTTAACTATATGTAAAATATCCATGAAAAAAATGTCATGTTTAGTATGTAAGAGTTAGCTGGCATATGCAGAGAAAGCTGATGACAACGAATATCATGTCTCTTGTACCATTCTCAAGATATAAAAGTTTATGATTAAATATGCACTAGTTTTGAGTGGGAGATTTATAAGAATCTGAAACAAAGGACCATAAATCAACTATCGGAAAAGACAGTCCAATTGACCATGTGACACTGAAAAGTCCCTTCTAATTGGCGCAGGACATCTTTTGGGGATGCGGCCAATTTCAGTTCAAAAGTTTCCAAACAGGAAGAACACACTCTCTTCAGTCCCTACTCTTCAGTCATCTCTGTCTTCTCTCTTCTCTCTTTCTTCTCTTCCTCTCTGCTCTTTGGTAGTCTCTCCTGCTCCGCTGACTGCTCAGACTTCGCTCTGACTCTTCCCAATTTGAGGTCCAAGGAAGCTCGGGACTCGACGTCCCGAGAAAGCTTGTCACTCTCTATGGTTCACACACCCATGAGAAGGCCTCACTTCAAAGCCAACCTCATCATTCATACAGACAATAACTTTTACAGAGGATTTTACAGAGGTCCAAAACATAGACGGAACAAACTTTCGAACAAGAACCAAGCAACACAAAGAACATAAGGAAACACCACAAAGACACGCAAGTACATCTCCAACATTGTGCTCAAAGTGCTGGTGTATTAATTAAATAATTTGGGTAATCCAATAGCAAATCGATGTAGACTCAATGAAGGATAAATGGTTCTTAAGGTATTGTCAACATAAATTTACATAAAGTTCATTCTCACTGTACTGATCATTTATTTCACATTCTGTCACTCTTTTCACCAACCTGTCTTATGTATATATGTATTAGATTAGATTTATGTTTTGAATAGTAATAAAGTTTGTCTGTTCAAAGACGACGTGAGTGTGGTATATTTTGATAAATAATCTCATCCCTGTTTCTAAAAGATTTTGCTTCAAAGTTGTACCTAAATACATGTGAAATTATTTTCAATAAGTCATGAGAACAATATCACTCCAATAAGTGAATTAATCAATTCACGTAAAGCTAATTCCTTACAGTAGAAATCATGAGCGGATACAAATAAATGTTGTATTACAATTTTAATGGTGGAGAATCTATTAAGACAAATATTCTAGTTATTTGTCATTTATCTCATTTATAATGGTTGTTGACGTGACTAATTCCATTATACATTTCATTGCCTAATAATGTACAATAAGGACAGTTTATTTTTCTTCATAGCTCATAACTCATAGATATTTTGAGACCCTAAATTCCCTTCAAAATTTAGCATACCAAATATCCTTACATATAATGGTGTGAGAACAAGGGCAATTTAACGGTTCCCTCCAAAATGTCGCATACCAAATTTCTTACAATGTAAACCTTGATTTAATCAAAATTTAAGTGTAATCCTTGTTGGTGCAACCCACCCTTAGGGTTGCCAGATAACAAGAGATGCAAACCCCAATCAGAGCATTTTACATGCAAAAATTGGGAATTTTCTGCCCAGTATTATTTATTTGACATTTTTAGCCATTTCGTGTCCATTCATGAGATTGCTTGTGCTGTTTAGTGCTACTAAGTCTGTGAGCAAACCTTCTCAGTGATCTTTCTCCTGATCACGGCATCATTGGCAAGCGAGCAAAAGCAAGTGAGAGAGGAATGCATTCTTCTCAATGGCAGTTGTTCAGTTGCTGCAGGACCCCCCTGGAAGTTTACTATTTAAGAGCACTACATAAATAAAATTATTATATATTGTGTGATACATGGTGTTTTTGAGAACGACTGCTATTCAAAAAAATAGTGAGCATTGTTTGTTCCCATAAACGTCAGTGGCTTACAATTAAATTGAAATCTATTGCTGATGAGGGGCTGTAGAGTGTAAAAAATCGAATGGCAGAGAAGATTCTCATTAAACTTTTCATTAGATTTTATCTCCATCTGGAAATGGAGTGAAAAGCATGGGGGACATTAGCCAGAATGTCACGAGTTGCTATTTTCTCTGTAGAGACAGACGCCTATTGTATTCAGTATGTGTTGAAACTATAAATTACATATTACACTGTGGAGTTAAGAAGAAAATGACAAAACAGAATGATCTTACATGAAATGTCAGGTCAGAGCCATCATAGGAGATCCTGGAAACTGACAGGTATACAGGGCATAAGAGATTGATTAAATATCTCAAAGTGCTGTTTGTGAGATGATGCAGCAGCCAAGAAACAATGACCCAGGTTTTCCTTTTTAGTAGAGCGGATGAGTTTTCTTCACTGAATTATTTTAACAAAGACAAGGAAAAAGTAGGATACTTTTAAAATAAAGTTTGCAGAACCCTGTTCTTATCAAGAACCATTGATCTCTGTATCACTGTGTGTGTTTTATAGTAATTTTTTATACTTTATATATAGCCTATAAATTAGGGGTGTAATAGTACATATTTCTAATGGTTTAAAAAATTTAAGAGCCTCTTTCTTCCACATTCATCGCACTATAGAAAATGTCTCGGTTACGTATGTAACCTCCGTTCCATGATGGAGGGAACGAGACGTCGTGTTAAAGAAGCGACACTAGGGGTCTCTCGAGCGCCAAAAGATGCCTCTGATCTATGAAAAAAGGCCAATGAGAGTTGGCGAACAGTATTTGCATACCCCGCCCCCGGACATACGGGTATAAAGGCGAGGGAAATACGCTCGTTCATTCAGGATTTTTCTGAGGAGCCGGGAGTGTTCCGGGCACCTCAGTGGCTCGGCTCAGCAACGTGGCTGGGAAGACACGACATCTCGTTCCCTCCATCAGGGAACGGAGGTTACATACGTAACCGAGACGTTCCGCGTCTGTCGCTCACTTCGACGTCGTGTCGAAGAAGCGACACTAGGGGTCCACTTCAAAACTCGCCAAGCGCTGAGCCGTGTACGTGTACTGCTGACACAGATGCGGGCAGGTATCCTACGTTCACAAGCGAACAACTGTGTTCAGGCTGCACATACTCTTCCCCAATGCCCCAAAAAAGTCATCAGAACCCTTTTGGTTACACTAGGGGGGAACAAGGTGACGCTCCCAACTAGGGAACGGGCCAAGCCTGGCTGGGCCTCTTTTCTCTCTATGTTTTCTCGGCATAGAGCAAGAGCAGCCGGGGCCCTTACCGCATCGAGGGAAGGGGGTCTTACCCGAATTCCTATTCTTTCAGGGGGAAAAGACCCTGCGGAGGCCACACTCACCCGAAAGGGGAGGTAGAGGTGGCAAAATACATCACATGGCCTCTTGGGTCACATGTGGGAAGAATGACGCGGTGGTAGATCCAACCTCGAAGAGGGGGGAGTTGCTATAACACGGCGACCGGAGGGCAGCGAAGGACTGCCTAAGGGAGACGCGGGTCAGCGCGTATGGTGACCGTACCGCAGAAGTACACACAGGAGGAGTCCGCGTAGGAGGCCTAACCTGTGGAGCACCTATTCCAGTAGGGGTAGCCTGGTGTACCCGTAGTGGACTGGGCTGGCAAGTTCCTCTGCTGAACTGTTGCGGACCCAAAAAGGCTAGGGAGGAATCGACCAGGGACCTAAAAGGGGTCTCCTGGGAAGAAGGCGCACTGTTTTACCTCGACAGAGGAAAGGGTGCTGGACGCAAGTGATTCACCCGGTCAGACCGTCGACGTGTACCGAGTTCTACGGGCTCGGACCTGAGAAAACACGGGACGAGACTGACTCAACCCTGAGATTGTAAGATCTCGCAAAGGTGTTAGGTGTTGCCCAGCCCGCAGCTCTGCAAATGTCTGCTAGGGAGGTGCCCCTAGCCAGTGCCCAGAGAACGCCACACTCCTGATGGAGTGGGCTCGGACCCGCTTTTGGGGGGGGGGGGGGGGCGGCCTGGGTGTGATAGGCCAACTGAATGGCGTCCATTACCCATTACTGAATGGCGTCCATTACTCTGTTTGGAGACAGCGTTCCCTTTCTGCTGTCGCCCAAAGCAGACAAAGAGCTGCTCAGAGCATCTGAAGCTCTTGGTGCGTTCCAGGTAGGCACGCAAAGCACGTACCAGACACAGCAGTGAGGGGGTTGGGTCTGCCACCTCCCGGGGCAGCGCTTGAAGGTTCACTACCTGATCTTCTGAAGGGCGTGATAGGAACCTTGGGCACATAGCCCAGTCGAGGTCTTAGGATCACATGTGTGTCTGCCAGACTGAACTCCAGGCAAGTGTCATTAGTAGAGAATGCTTGCAGGTCCCCGACCCTCTTGATGGAAGCGAGTGCGATCAGCAGGGCCGTCTTTTGAAGAGAGGGCCCTGAGCCAACTGATTCTAGCGGCTCAGAGGGGGATCTCTGAAGACCGGTGAGGGCCACCGAGAGATCCCAGGAGGGGAACAGGTTTGGCCGGGAGGGATTTAGCCTCCGGGCACCTCTTAGGAACCTGACGATTAAGTTGTGCTTACCCAGGGACTTGCCGTCTACTGGATTGTGGTGAGCTGCGCCAGCAGCGACATACACCTTCAAGGTGGAAGGGGACAGCCTCCCCTGTAGGAACAGGAGCACTGACCTAACTGCGCAACTCTGTGGGTCTTCTGCCCAGGAAGAACACCAATTCACGAACAGACGCCGTTTCAGGGTGTAGAGTTGCTTGGTAGAAGGGGCTCTGGCTTGTTTGATCGTGGCTACGACCGTGGGTGGTAGACCAGCTAGATCTTCCGTGTCCTGTCCAGGGACCAGACGTGGAGGTTCCAGAGGTCTGGATGCAGATGCCAGAGCGTGCCCCGTCCCCGAGAAAGAAGGTCTTTCCTCAGGGGAATTCGCCAGGGAGGAGCTGTAGTGAGGAGTTCACGGTCCGAGAACCGGGCCCGGGTGGGCCAGTAGGGAGCCACAAGAGTGACTTGATCCTCGTCCTCCCTGACCTTGCACAGCACCTGTGCAAGAAGGCTCACTGGGGGAAATGCGCAGCCCCACTGGCCAGCTGTGTGCCAGTGCATCTGCCCAGAGGGGAGCCTCTGAGCGGGCATACCAGAGCTGGCAGTGGGAGGTCTCTCGGGAGGCAAACAGGTCTACCTGGGCCTTGCCGAACCGTCCCCAGATCAGCTGAACCGAGCGGGGGTGAAGCCTCCACTCTCCACCAGGCAAGCGTTGTCGTGACAGCACGTCCGTTATCACATTGAGGTTGCTGGGGATGTGAGTGGCACACAGCGACTTGAGTCACTGCTGGCTCGAATGGAGGAGACGATGGGTGAGTTGTGATACGTAGTGGGAGCGTATGCTGCCTTGGCGATTTATGTACGCCACCGCAGTGGTGCTGTCCTTTTACCTGACCAGGATATGTTCGTCTCGAAACTAACGGGAGAAACTTCCGCAGGGCCAGAAGGATGGTCAACAACTCGAGGCAGTTGATGTGCCAACGCAGCTGGGCCCTCCAACGGCCTGCAGCTGCATGCCCGTTGCATACGGCGCCCCAACCCGATCTGGAGGTGTTGGTTGTGACCAGGACGCGTCGGGACACCTGCTGTAAGGGTACTCCAGCCCGTAAGAAACAGAGGTCTGTCCAGGGTTTGGATGTTTGGTGGCAGATGGGGGTGATTGTCACACGGTGCGTGCCGTGGCGCCATGCTCGTCTCGGGACTCGAGTCTGAAGCCAGTGCTGAAGCAGTCTCATATGCATTAACCCCAGTAGCGCGTCCGTCGTAGAGGATGCCATATGCCACAGGAGCCTCTGGGAAAATTTTAAGGGGACCGTTGTGCCCGGCCTGAAAGCGGCGAGGCACCTTAACACTGACTGCGCACGCTCGTTGAGGAGACGTGCAAACATTGAGACTGAGTCAAACTCCATGCTGAGAAAAGAGATGCTCTGAACTGGAGTAAGCTTACTCTTTTCCCAGTTGACCTGAAGCCCCAAACAGCTGAGGTGCTTCAGCACCAGGTCTCTGTGAGTGCATAGGTCATTGAGTATGCGGATGCCGGCTTCTCGGAGCGGGGCAAGAGCTGCCTCTGCGGCTTCCGTGAAGACTCGAGGGGACAGAGACACGTCGAAGGGGAGGACTTGTACTGATACGCCTGGCCATCGAACATGAGCCGCAGAAAGGGGCGGTGTCGAAGCAAAATTGAGACGTGGGAGTACGCGCCCTTCAGGTCTACCGCTGCGGACCACTCTAGATGCCGGACGCAGGTTAAGCGTGAGCATTTTGAACGGGAGTTTGTGCAACGCTTGGTTGAGAACTCGCAAGTCCAAGACCGGTCGTAAGCCGCCGCCTTTCTTGGGTATGATGAAGTGAGGGCCTAGAGAGGGTAGAGACCCTTCTTCATCTCGGTTGGAGGGACAGGCTCTATCGCGTCTTAGAATATGAGTGTAGCGATTTCTGTGCGCAGGGACCTGGCATGTACGCTGTGTACTGCGGGGTGGGCAGAAGCCTGGCAAACTGAATTGCGTAACCGAGTCGGATGGTCTGGGCCAGCTAGCGAGATGGGAAGAGACAGCCACGTGTCCAACTCAGCGCTAGGGGCACCAAGGGGACGATTATTTTGACATACCCAGCAGGGCTTCTCAGCGGGGCGGAGCAGGTAGGGCAGCATTGGGCAGCGACAGGGCGACCCGCGGCTGGGGTGCTGAGAAAAGCCTCAAAGCACTTACCTTGCTCCGCACACCCGGCAGGGGGCGGGTTAGCGACTGAGCAGGAGGTGGTCCAGTTTTGGGTAGGTGTTCTCTAGATTCGTCGGAACCGGCCGGCCGGGGAACAGTTGTGGGGGCTGGAGGCAGGTGGTCCACATCCAGGATGCCGGAACTGTTGAGATCTGACGGCAGAGTGCCGTGAGAACGGCATTTACGGGCCAGGTGACCCAGAGACAAAAAGAAATAGCTCGTTACAGAGAATATGAGAATGTGAAAACTAATTCAACAAGAAAATTCTCCTCCCGGCCCTCCACCGGGGACGGAGCGGTCTTACCACCTCCGGAGCTAACATCTTGGTCCCTGGGTCGAACGTCTACGGACCACCTGGGAGCCTTCTGGGTCCTCGAGGGGGTCCGTAAGACGGGGGCGGCTGAAGTGGCTTTCTCTCATTACAAAAGAAAGCCGCGCGACCGCAATGTCGCCATGGCTATGTTCTCGCACTGAGAACATGAACCATTCATAAAACGCTGCCTGCGTGTGACAGCTTTTATGACCGTGAGAGGTGGGGAGAAATCACCACATCCAGAAACTACACAGGGGCGGAAATGACATCTTTATAAAGACGCGTCCTGAAAAGGACGTTCAACGCCGCTGTGTAATGCTCTTTCAGATAAATAAACTCTTTTACAGAGAAAATCACTCTTTCAGCTCTTTCCAACTTTGCGCTGTCGAAGCGCCCAGGGGCAAAGCTGCACACCGTGCAGTGAAGAGAAAAGCCACTGGAGTGCGTGGTAGATCCAACAGGAAAGCAGAGCGTCAGAGGATAGAAGCAGGATCAGTTGTGTCATTCACAGCTGGCTGCATACACACGACCATCAGCTCCGAAGAAAATTACGAATGAACGAGCGTATTTCCCTCACCTTTATACCCGTATGTCCGGGGGCGGGGTATGCAAATACTGTTCGCCAACTCTCATTGGCCTTTTTTCATAGATCAGAGGCATCTTTCGGCGCTCAAGAGAGACCTCTAGTGTCGCTTCTTCGACACGACGTCGAAGTGAGCGACAGACGGGGAACAGAAATGATCATTTGTAACCATCAAAGATACAGTCAACTAATAATCACCATGACTGTTCAACATCACACGCACCATATGTGTTCAAAATCAAGATATATATATATATATATATATATATATATACAATTTTATCCCAAAACTGCTCCAGAGACAATTCATAAAGATTTGTTAAACCTCTTTAGCGTTTTGTGGTGAAGTAACATGGATCACTAATTAGTATTTGCGTGAAGCCTCAATGCCATTATTGCTGGATGAACTATTACTTTTTCTGGTTATGACTGTTATCATGATGAGCATATATCTTTGAGCTTTTTTTTTTAAACTGGATTGACACTCAAGTGAGCGCACATGTTTGAGTGAATAACATGCAAACATACTGTTTCTATGAATGAGAGCACAGACTGACCACTGCTTTCATGTAACCTCAGCTCTGCTCATATATTCGTTGTTGCTAATTTCATTTATTGCATCCCTTTGCAGTTTATTTCCCTCTCTAACTGTGCTGTGAATCAGCAATACAAAGAAATTCTGTAATGCTCCTGAAAATAAAGACCTCACAATTCATACACAAATAGACTATTGATAAATATATTTTTGATGAAGAAATCATAAAGCGGAAATTGTTCTCCTATGAAATAATTGGAACCTAAAAAGTTTCTCATATGACATCATTGGAACCTTAAAGGGTTATCCTACTAAATCATTTTAACCTAAAGATGTTCACCTATGATATAATTGGAACCTAAAATGGTTCTCCTGTGAAATTTTTAGAAACTAAAAGGGTTCTCCTATGAAATAACTGGAACCTAAATAGGTTCTATTATGACATCATTTGATAATGGAGCATAAAATAGTTCTCCTATGACATCAATTTAACCTAAAAGTGTTCTACTATGACAACATAGGAACCTAAAAGGGTTCTCCTGTGAAATAATAAGAATCTAAAATAGTCCTCCTATGAAATATTTAGAACCTAAAAGGTTATCTTATGACATCACTGGAACCTTGAAGGGTTCTCCTATGAAATAATAACAATCTTAAAAGGTTCTTCTATGAAATATTTGAACCTAAATAGGTTCCTTATGAAATCTTTGGAGTCTAAAAGGGTTCACCTATGAAATAATGGAGCCTAAAATGGTTCTCCTATGACATTACTAGAACACAAAAGGGTTCTTTTGTGAAGTCATTGGAACCTAAAAGGGTTCTCATTTGAAATCATTGGAACCCAAAAGAGTTCTCCTATGACATTATAGACATTTTAAAAGGGTTCTTCTACGGCATCATGTTGTAAATTTTCTTTTGGAACTTTTCTTACATTTTTTATAAGGCATTTATATTTACTGTCAAATCTACGGGCAGCAGTTAGTGAGCCGATTGGTGGGACAAGGCTGCTTAGATGTACTGCTCAGTGGAGCCTGCTTTGGATGTGGCATACACAACCTCCAGGCATCTTAGAAAACACTACATTTAACATGACTTGTCTACCAGCCTAGTCACTCCATTACTTCAGTGCCCAGCCTGCGGTCCAAGCTCCCCATTGTTTCATCACATCAGCAGACATCGGTGAGCGAGCCCTGTAGAATATTAATAAGGGTCTGCTCTGGACCTCATTAGTATCTCTCCATAGAAGCCTACCAGCATATCTACAGTGGTTGTCTGCAAGCAGAAACACAGCTGAGAAACTGAAGAAACAATGGATTTCATTTACAAGTGTTACGTTCACATGACAAGGGCTGGTCGAAACAACGAAAAGACTATATCTTTTTTTATGTGAAAACCTTTCTTTTATAAATAGCAATTGGGAACCTTGTCACATGGGGAAGTTGTCAAAAATGCTATATCTCAGTAACTAAAATATTAACTATAAAGTCCAAATACAAAAATGTGTTTTCTCAAGCAGATGTTTTGTATGTTGGTTTCGAACACCTAGTTTTAAACCCTCATAAATTAGAATAATGTTTGTGAATTCTACCTTCCAAATTAAATTACAATAATCATCATATCATTTTTATACATAATATACAATATATTACTCACAACTTTTTTTGGCCATTTGGTGATACCTTTTAATTTTTTGTTGTTTCATGAATTGTGTTGTGCTTCATAATTTTTACTTTTTACATTTTGACCAAAAGGCTTTAATAAGCCATTTTGTGCAGGCTTAGAATTAAAGACATATAGCCCTTTTTTTTCTTTGCCAACCCAGATTAATCATTGCTTTTGTGTTAAGCATATTAGCTAATTGATGGAACATTTTTCAGGAATAATCAACTACTCATTCATTGATAATTAAAAATATGCATGATTTTATTTGTTTATTGTCAATGTGTCCTCGAATAGAGGGTGTTTTTGTATAAAAACGTATATTATGGCCCATATCTGCTATAGTGTTTTGTTGATATTTAAGAAAAGGTTATTGCTCAGAGGTTGCTCTTTCAAAGCTTAGGAGAATCTCCGTTATGCTATTATCTTTGTCTTAGATGTTTCTCCTCAAATTCCTAAGGAGAAATAAAAATAAGAACAAATGAGATAAAGGTTGACATACAGTAGGAGTATGCCATCAGAAGAAATAGCACTGATCTTGCCTTTGGTGTTATTACATGGCCATAACAACCAGGAAGACTCCTCAAAAGATAGACACAAAACTCAACACAATACTTTTACAAGGCATATTTCTTGCCTCTGTGGGCTGTGAGGGCTTCCCACCATGAAGGAGGTCTTCCTGCCACATTTCATATTGAAAAGCTCCTCCTGGGCATGTGCAGGCACTGCAAACAATGGCAGTCTCCAGATCGCTGATTAGCCTGCATGCACACTTGCCCAGCGGGAAACACTTGGGGCTGCTATGACACACTCTTCAGTGCCTCTTTTCTGGACAATATAAGTAGGAGTGAGTGACAAGAACACAAGAGGACTGGAGTAGAAAGCCGCACATGCTGGAGTGGCTGTAGTTGGAGAGGTGGAGAGCTCGCCTGGTGGGGCTTCTTGGTATGAGAGCAGTGACTGGTTAATGATGCGATTCTCACACTGAGTGTGATTGCTGATTAGTCACGTTTAAAGACTCAAGACTTAAAGGCTAATGTAAAATCAGTTGGATACAACCTCCCTCTTGTCTTTATGAAATGATGAATGACATGATACTAATTACTGCAGCATTTAACATGCTCACTGCTTTTTATTCGACAAAGTTAGCACCTCCATATATTTTTGTTGCTTGTATCTTCGCAGATCCCTCTTGTTGATCTTAAAAGCCAACACATGGGGGCCTGGGTAGCTCAGCGAGTAAACACGTTGACTACACCCCTGTAGTCGCAAGTTTGAATCCAGGGCGTACTGAGTGACTCCAGCCAGGTCTCCTAAGGAACCAAATTAGTCTGGTTGCTAGGGATGATGAGTTGTGCATGGATGCCGCGGAGAATAGCGTGGGCCTGCACACGTGCTACATCTTTACCACAGTAATGCGCTCAACAAGCCACGTGATAAAATGCGTGGATTGACAGTCTCAGACACGGAGGCAACTGAGATTCGTCCTCTGCCACCCGGATTGAGATGTGTCACTATGCCACCACAAGAACTTAGAGTGCATTGGGAATTGGGCATTCCAAATTGGGGAGAAAAGGGGAGAAAAAAAAAGAAAAACATTACATTTGAAATTCTTGTAATCAGATTACAGTAACTGATTTTTTATTATTTTACTTACTGTTAAGTAATTTTTTAAAAGTATATTATGACACTGGATGCGCGTGTACATTTGAATTAGTTATTGTAAGAGAAAAAGTTGAGTGTATGATTTTTGTGGAAAGGAGGAAATATAAATTTTACTTTGAATTTGTTGAGTGGAAATAAGATAACTTCACTGTGAAATGTGCTTTAGAATGAAACTTAAAGGAATATTCCAGGTTCAACACAAAAAATCTCAATTGTCAGAATTTGTAGCATAATTACTTGTCCCTTCTTATCCTTAAAAAAAGAATGATGCAAAAATCTGGGTTCCAGTGATGCACTTACTATGGGAGAGAATGGGGCCAATCTGTAAACATTAAGACTTTAACAATATCTGTGTTAACATGGCTGTAGTGTGATAAAAATGCTTACTAACCTTTTCTGTGCCAAATTTTACAACTTCGCCGCCATTATGACATATCACTGTAAACCCTAAAACGACCCTAAAAACAATGATTTAAAGGAATTTTACAGCTCAAATTATACATTTTAACAGAATAATTAATTGAGTGCTGTTATAAAATTATAAGCTTCACATTTCTGCCTTTAAACCCTCCAAAAACTGGCACCATTCACTTTCATTGTAAAAGCCTTCAATATAACCCTTTTGCATTTTATATTAGAAAAGGAGGGACAAGTAATATTTTGGTGTGGTAATCAACATTCTGCCACAAATGCTGTTGATTGAGCTCAGTTTTATTGAACTTAAATAGCACAGCACCGTTTTGTTTACAAAACTCTACACTATTTGCATGGCACAATCAACATTGCACTATTAAATTGAAAGTGTAAACACTAGGGCTGTCAACAGGGCTGAGAATCGAAATTCGAATTTTAAATTTTTTGTAATTATATTTGAATTTAATTACATTATTTAAGTTGTTTAAATATTTCAGTTAACCTACAAGACATCCAAATTTATGTTTAAATTGACACCAGTCAAAAAAGAGTGTGCAGTGAATACATATGAACACTGATTTTTTCTTTACTTTGGCAAAGATAAGAGTAAAAACAAAACACAAATATCTGATTTAAGAATGAGTCTTTTTTTATTTTATTGAACTTTAACAATAAAGTCTTCTTTAATGCAAAGGACTTGAGAACGTAGCTCTTGCTGCAACTCTGAAAACTGAAATTCAAACAAAATTCTTTACCAGTTCCAAATTAAATGTAAAACAAATCACAGGTTGACAGGGTAAGACAGAATGAGTGAAAATTAACTAATTAATTAATTAAACAGTGACTTGTCAGTCGATGTGTCATAACTGTAAAAGTCCCAAACAGGACTAGAGTGCTTTTTATCTGCTTTGCTAGTGATCCTCGCTCTGTTGCTAATGCAATGAGGTCAATTGGCCATCTATTATCATCATCTAGTGGCAACCAAATGTTGTGGTAATGGTGGCTTTAAAGGTTTAAAGACATATAAAACTATTCAAGATTGATTTTATTTTAGTTAGATTCATAGCCTTAAAATTATATTTTAGTTTGGTTTCAGTTTTCCCCAATTATTTTATAATTTTTTGGGGGCATTTAATTTAAGTTTCAACCACAGAAAGCACTTGCTAGAAAACACAAAGATCCGTAGTGCATCTTTAAATTCGAGGAATGTTCGATTTTTACTCGGCATCAGTAAACTCAATTTTATTCAAAAGAGATATTTTGTGCATTTTCTATTGCTCATGGCATCAAATGATGATCAAATAATTGAGAAGAGCATTGTAGCCAGGCATATAACCAGACATGTGGTTTATTCAAGTGCTAGAACTGAAGTAGTGGGGTAATGCTGTACAGTTGTAGTGGTCTGCTACATCCTCCACGTCCTCCACAAGGTCGGTAATTTTGCAGTGCAAATTTCGTCCAGCACAGATTTTGTTAAAATAAACAGCGGGTAGATTTTAGTCTCAGTGAATTACCCATATATTGTTCTAGTTTAAATTATACAGGCCTGTTTGGCCTAGTCATACATTATCAACAGTTTTCACTAATTTAATCTCAGTCTAATGTATACTTTATATTCTCATGTATGAGAATAGATTATTCTAAATAAATTTTACATGGCGGATCAGAACTGGATGCTTTCAAGGGAGAGAAAAAACATAAAATAACCAAGTCATTTTCAAACTGTAGATTTAATCCTTTAAACTCTAGACTCAGGGAGATCTTTGCAGACTGATGGTTGGTAGGTTTTATTGGCAGGGTCTATGCAAGAGTTCTGCTGTTGCACTCTTGAAAATTTTCTCTTTATAAACAACAAGGTGCAGAAACTATGCAACTATTTTTTCACACAGTATACAAGGATTAATTGATTACATTGGGAGTTTTTGCGAGAGTGCAGTAATCAATTCTGTGATTTCACGCTGAACTGAAGTGATTGACTTCTTCAGTGATTATTGAGGGAGTGTTCTCGCTTTATGTATATAATTTAATCACAACTTGACTAACAGTCCATTGGTGCTCTATGCATCAGTAAATCAAGACTTGCAGCATGAAAAACAACAAATTCAGGAATACAGTTCTCAGCTTGTTTGGGATGTGTAGCTACATAAATAATACGGCATGCAATACATTTATATTAATCACTACAATTAATAGTGATTACAATATCAAGTATGAATAATATTCAATTATGATTTTAGTCATAATCATGCAGCCCTACTCTTGCCCTACTCTTGCTAAACCTTCCGCAACGTGACAATTGGTTCCTGCAGCTACCGCGAATAAAGTCATAGCCTCTACATGGCAGTTCTAACCATAAATTACTAATGATTGCTTTGTGTTGTTAGACCACAGTAACAAGATCCAGTTCCAGACCAAGACATATAAGCATATATATGGTCTCAAGAGCTCCACAAGATCAAGACTCCAACTCTGTTTAGGGGTTTGTTCAGACTCCTACCTTGAAGAATGAGCAACAGTAATAGTGATCATATGAGGAAAATAAATAAATATCTAAGCCTGTGTGGGCTGAACACTAATTCTATTGAGTCTGTCTTGAAGTGGGAGTGCGAAGAGTAATGGAGAGGGTGGTCTGCACAGAATAAGGGGATGAAGATGAAATATGACTATACACTTGAGTGAGTCACTGCATGCATAAGCTTTATCTTAAAATTATAGAGATAGAACCAGTTAAAAAACCAGTTTTTGTTGGCTTGACAAAGCTGAAAGAAGCTGAAAGATTTAAAAGCCTATAGAAGTTTGAAGGTTATAAAGGGATTATGTAGTTTAACATCTATACAGTGTTTAGAGTTGAATTAGATTAGAAGTCCAAACCAAAGTCTAACTGGATAGGTAAAGATTGATCACAAATATTCCAAGATGGCCGCGTTAACGTGAGCGTTTGCTGTCTGATTCGACTGCTCTGTAATTTGGACTTGGTTATAACTGTTACCTTCAACCATTTTATATCCATTTAAGCTCTTAAGACTTTTTCAGCAATGGATCAAGAGATTTCCCTACAAACAATTTGGGACTCAATACAGCTAATTAAAGTCGAAATGACTGCTCATCTTGATTCAAAAACTGAGATCTTACAAACTAGCCTTACTAACATTCACGGATCCTTATCTTCACTGTGTGAACAAATTTCTGAGCTTGAACACAGGGTGAGCTCTAACGAAGATAACTTTGATGATCTGTCGAAACGCGTGCAAATACTTGAAAAAGAGAATGCCTACCTGAAGGTCAGAGTTGACGACGCTGAGAACAGAAGTCGGTCATGTAATCTTCGTTTCATCAATGTGCCCGAAAAGAGTGAAGGTAGTGATGTGATCGTCTTTGTGAATCAGCTGATTCCGCTTCTTCTCGGCAGAGATCATTTCTCTGTTGTACCGGCTGTTGAGATGGCCCATCGCTCTCCTACATTTAGTTCTGGATCCAGGCCTGTGCCTAGACCTATTTTGGTCAAGTTTCTACATTTCCAGGACAAAGTAAAGATTTTACGTCTGGCCAGGGAGAAGAAGGATCTCCTCTACAAAGGTACTCGAGTTCACATTTATCCGGATTTCAGTGCTGGTCTGATTAAGAAGCGCCGGCAGTTTGATGATGTGAAAAAGAAACTTCGTGCTGTGGATATTAAATACTCTTTGCTGTATCCCTGTACGTTGAGGGTGATGGTACATGGAAAACCTAAATTATTTCGTAGCTCCGAGGAAGCAGAGATTTTCTTTCGAGATTTTTCTGTCTCCTCTTTTTGATTTATGGTAGGCCTACTCTCCGCTCTAAGTCATTTATATGGTCTATATTTTTGTTTCAAAGTGGTGAATTTATTGTATTAAGTTTTTTTTTTTTTTTTTTTTTGATGCGATGATGTAGCCTACTATGTATGTGTATGTATGTATGTGTATATTTATATATATATATATATGTGTATGTGTATATATATATATATATATATATATATATATTCTTTTTTTTTTTTTTTTTTTTTTTCGTTCAGTCCTCTTTTTATAATGTTATCGCTGCAGTTCGAATTTGGGGCATATTTGTTATATTTGCTTTATTTTTTTTTCGATTTTCAATGTGGATGTGTGTGCGTGTGTATATGTTTAGTGTTTGTGTGTTTGCTCAAGTTGCTGCATTTTTCTCTCTACCCCTTCCTTTCTCCTTTAGCTCATTATGTGGCTGGTTGAATTATTGTTTATATTGGTACAATTGAATCTGTTAAAGGTTTAAAGGTTATTCACCTTAACATTAGGAGTCTTGTCTCTAAAATAGATCTCCTTAGAGCCTGGGTTTTTCTTTATAAACCTAATATCATCACTATATCTGAAACTTGGTTACATAGTAATATTTCCGATGATGTGATTAATATTGATGATTATGTTTTGTATAGATCTGATAGAGCCTCTAGAGGTGGTGGGGTGGCAACTTATGTTTCTGCAATTTTAGCTTCCGAATGTGTTATTCCTAATATAGATCCAGTTAATTTTGAGTGTCTTTTTGTTAAAGTTACTTTTCATGTTAATAAAAATTTAACTATTGGTAATATTTATAGGCCACCTTCTGCTCCGTCTGACTCTACGTTGTGTATTCTGTCAACGATTAACTCCTTAGAGAAGCACAATGAATTGATTATTCTGGGTGACTTCAACAAAAACTGGTTGGATCGTTCTTCTGTTAATGATAGAAATTTATTTGGCAGTATAAATCTCAGTCAGTTAATTGATGTGCCTACCAGAGTTGACCATCGCTCTTCATCTTTGTTGGACTGGATACTCGTTACTAACCCTGAAAGGATAATTAAATCTGGTATATTGTCAGATTGTTTAAGTGATCACTCGATTATATATTGTATCTGGAAAATTAAAATGCCATGCTCTCTACCTAAATACACAACTCTGAGACAGTGTAAAAATATGAACGTTGATAATTTTATTCAAGATCTAGTAGATATTAACTGGGATCGGTTTCAGTTAATTCCTTTTGTTGAGGATGCAACGAATTTTTTTCATTCTGAAGTTATGAATATAATAAATAAACACGCCCCTTTGAAAACTTTTAGAATTAAAGGCAGACATTTACCTTGAATCAGCTCTAATCTTGTTAAACTTTTTAAGCAAAGGGATAAAGCATGGGCTAAACACCGGTTATCCAGGGATCCTATTGATTGGGAAAATTACAGACGTTTGAGGAACTTATGTAAATTGGAAACAAGGAATGCAAAAGCTAATTATTACAAAGATCGCCTTTCGCAAAACTTTCACAACCCTAAACAGTTTTGGAATCAGCTGAGTAATCTCTTAAATAAATCTAAAAAAAGCGTGATTAAAAATATTAAATTTAATAATGAAATTATTTCTGACCCGTCACTTATTTCTCAAGCTTTTAATCAGCATTTTTCCTCCATATGTGGTTCTCAGTGTTCTGATTTCTATACTGCTGCGCCATTTAATTCAATTACTGCAAACGGTTCATTTTCTTTTAAGAAGATTATGCCTGTCGACGTCTACTATGTTATATGTGATCTAAAAACAAATAGTAGTGCTGGTCCTGATGATTTAGAAACTAAATTTGTTAAATCTGCCGCTCATGTACTAATGTATCCTCTTGCAGATTTATTTAATTTGTCATTGACTACTTGTTCTATTCCCTCTATATGGAAATGTGCAAAAGTTACTCCTTTGCTCAAGGGTGGAGACTCATCTGATGTTAATAATTATAGGCCAATTTCTATTATCTGCTCTATTGCAAAATTTTTTGAGAAATTAATATTTAATCAACTATCATTATTTATTAACTCATTACACATTTTATCTCCGTTACAGTCAGGTTTCAGACCTAATTTCTCTACTACGACTGCTCTTTTAAAATTTACGAATGATGTGTTCTCATCCCTTGACAAAGGCCAAGTAACAGGTGCCATTTTCATTGATTTTTCTAAGGCCTTTGATATGGTTAATCATTATCTTCTTCTTGATAAATTGTATTCTATTGGTTTAACTAGAGATGCTCTTCTCTGGTTTAATGCTTATCTTCATAACAGACGTCAATGTGTTGTTTTTCAAGGTTTTCAGTCAGACTATGTAATTGTTGAAAAAGGTGTTCCACAAGGTTCCTCTCTTGGACCATTACTTTTCTCTATTTTTATTAATGATTTACCTCAGATATGCTCAAATTGTTCCGTGCATCTTTATGCTGATGACACTGTAATTTACACTTCTAATTCTGATCCGTTACAAATTCAGAACTCTTTACAACTTGACTTTAATTCTGTTCAAAAATGGTGTCATAACAATATGCTTACGTTAAATAAGAGGAAATCTTGCTGTATGATGTTTGGGTCGCGTCGTTGTCATTCCAGCACCTTCAATTTGAATATTATTGTTGATGATGGATTATCTCTCGAGAATGTTGATTCATTTAAATATCTTGGCCTTTGTATCGACTCGGGACTCTCTTTTAAGCCCCATATAGATCATATTATTAAAAAAACATACTATTGCCTGCGCTTACTTTATTGCTCAATTAATTGCTTTACATTTCAAGACAGGAAAAGAATTGTTTCTCAGTTAATATTACCTCTTATTGACTATGCTGATATTGTTTATCAAAATACATATGATATTTATCTTAAGCCTCTTAATGTTGTTTATAATTCTTTGTGCAGATTTGTGTTAAGGTGCCCATATCGTACTCATCATTGTCATATGTATGAATTGCTTAATTGGTTGCATCCTAAATCTAGAAGACAATTCCATTGGTTTTTGTTTATTTTTAAATGTGTTTATTTTGATTTTCCATCTTATTTGAATGAATTTTTGATTCCATTTAGATCTTCCTACTCTCTTAGACATGTGCAACACCCATTTTTCTTTGTTCCAAAAGTTATCAGTGTAGTCGGACGTAGGTCTTTTCTGTACAAAGCCCCTTTTGACTGGAATAACCTTCCTGTTTCTTTGAGATCTATTACTTCTCTTAATTGTTTTAGGTTATCCTTATTTTCTTATCTTAAAATAACTTGTTTATGTTTTTGATTTTTTTGATTTTTTTGATTTTTTTTTTTCTGTATTTGAGATTAATTTGAGGATCTTTTGCTGCTAGTATGTGGCTCTATGTTGATATCGCATGATGTCGATATTTTGTACTGAATCTGTTGCGGGTGTGGGAAGTCGACAAGAGTGTGGGAAGCAGGTTGAGCATTTGTTTGTTTGTTTTGTTTTGTAATGTTGTTTGTTTGTGGTATTATCTGTGCTGTATATTGCTTGTGTTTTTAGGACCCCCTTGAAAATGAGATGTTACATCTCAAGGGGCTATCCTTTCAATAAATTCAGATTAGATAAACTCTGCTGTTGGCTTAACAAAGCCTTGTTTGAATGTAATACCCTTACAAAAATGAACAGCAGTAAAATTGCAGTCTGATTGCAGTTTTACTGCAATCTATGTAGTAAACAGTGTAGTTTTGTGTAGTACAATGATGCTGTACTGCACAATGACAACCTGTGCTGCACTCACAATGCCTTTTAACTGCAGTACTGATATAGTGCACTGCAGTACAATTGCAGGTCAATATAGTACTAATACAGATCAGTGAAGTATATCTGCATCCACACTGGTATAACTGCAGTATATTGCAAAAAATAGAACTTCAGTGTGTTCTTTTTAAAATCAATGCAGTAGAGCTGTAGTTTGTATAGTTCACCTGCATTTCAGTGCAGTTAAAAAAGTGCACTGCTGTATATATGGAGCTGCAATTGCAAATGCATTTTTCACATTGAACAAAACTGCAGTTCTAACGTTTCTAAACTAGGGCTGTGGAAATTAACACATGGGATTAATTTACAATGTTTAACGCATTATTTTTTTATGTGATTTATAACATAATTACCAATTTGACATTAGATTCTGGTATTCTATTCAGCTCTGCGTGTGAATTAAACACTGGTTACAATAGTACGGAACCTTTACAAAGTAACCGGGTGGACCTTACACAGAGGCACACACACAACAAACAAACAGTAGTTGATCAAAGTGATGGAGAAAGGACCTCTTAATGGTAGTGTTTTTTGAACAAAACAAACCCAGATGCTGCAAACTAAAGCCACATTCAAACAACTCGTTGGAATGAGTAGCCAGCATATCCTTGACATCTTGTTGTACTTCCATTTTACCAGATTATTCACATTAGAAGTATCATTATGTAGGCAATGTTAGCGCTAAAAGCAAACAAAGCCCTATATGGAATGTCATTCTCACTATGAAAGAGAGCACATGATCACATCAGTGGAGGGGAGGGGCGCTATGTGCAAGCGGAACACCCGATCAGCCGTTCCGCATTACCGAGTTTTACTTGAGAAAATATGGGACGAGACTGACTCGACCCTGAGATTGTAGGATCTTGTAAAGGTATTGGGTGTTGCCCAGCCTGTCGCTCTAAAGATGTCTGCTAAGGAGGTGCCATTGGACAGTGCCCACGAGAAAGCCACACTGCTCGTAGAGTGTGCTCAAACAATAGGGGGCCACTAGGGTGACTTGTTCCTCATCCTCCCTGGCCTTGCACAGCACCTCTGCAAGTAGGCTCACTGGGGGAAATGCGCATCCGCTGGCATGTTGAGTCTGCCCAGGATATGAGTGGCATGCTGCAACCTGCAAAGGACTCCAAAGGAGGAGATGGTGTGCGAGTTGTTACATGTGACGAGAGCGTGTACCGCCTTGACGGTTTATGTACACCACCATTGTGGTGCTGTCTGAACGGATGAAGAAATTCTTGCCCTGGATCAGCAGGAGAGACATCCGTAGGGCAAGAAGTACAGTCAACAACACTAGGCAGTTGACGTGCTAACGTAGGCGCAGTCCTGTCCAGGAACCAGCGGCTGCATGCCCATTGCACATGGCACCCCAACCCAGTTTGGAGTTGTCTGTGGTGACCACGACGCATCTGGAAACATGCTGTAGGGGGACTCCTGTCCACATAAAACAGTGTTCTGATTATAGGTTGAATGTCTGGCAGCAGAAAGAGGCGCCATGCCCATTTAGGGACATGAGTCTGAAGCCAGTGCTGAAGCAGTCTCATATGCATCAACCCGAGCGACGTGGCCACTGCCGAAGATGTCATATGCCCCTGGAGCATCTGGAACCACCGCAGTGGAACCACTGTGCCTTGTCTAAGCAAACTTAGGCAGTTCAGCACCGACTGCGCACGCTCGTTGGTGAGACGTGCTGACATTGAGACTGAGACTAACTCCATGCCGAGAAAAGAGATGCTCTGAACCGGGGCAAGCTTGCTCTTTTCCCAGTTGACCTGAAGCCCCAGACGGCTAAGGTGCCTGAGCACCTGGTCTCTGTGAGCGCATAGTAACTCTCGGGAGTGGGCCAGAATGAGCCAGTCGTCGAGGTAATTGAGTGTGCAAATGCCGGCATCTCGGAGCGGGGCAAGGGCTGCCTCTGCGACTTTCGTGAAGACGCGAGGGGACAGAGACATGCCGAAGGGGAAAACTTTGTACTGATATGCCTGGCCGTCGAACGCGAACCGTAGAAAGGGTCGGTGTCGAGGCAGAATTGAGACGTGAAAGTACGCATCCTTCAGATCTACCGCTGTGAACAAATCTAGATGCCGGATGCAAGTTAAGATGTGTTTTTGCATGAGCATTTTGAACGGGAGTTTGAGCAGAGCCCGGTTGAAAACTCGTAAGTCCAAGATCGGTCGTAAGCTGCCACCTTTCTTGGGTACAACGAAGTAACGGCTTCTTCATTTCGTTTGGAGAGACAGGCTCTATCGCGTCTTTGAGTAAAATAGTAGCGATTTCCACGCTCAGGGATTTGGAATGCTCGCCGTGTACTGCGGTAAAGCGGACGCCCACAAAGGGGGGCGGGGGCCTGGCAAACTGAATTGCGTAACCGAGTCAGATGGTCCGGGCCAGCCAGCGTGATGGGTTGGAAAGTGAAAGCCACGCATCCAAGCTCCGTGCTAGGGGCACCAAGGGGATGAGTATTTTTGACGTACGTGGTGGGGCAGAGCAGCGGGGCAGAGCAGGTAGTACGGCGTCGGGAGGCGAGGATGCGTCCTGAGGCCCTAGTGCTGAGAAAAGACTCAAAGGACGGAGTGGTCTTCTTACCAGCTCCGGAGCTAACATCTCGGACTCTGGGTTGGATGTCTCAGGAGCGCCAGGGAGACTTCCGGGTCCTTGAGTGGGTCCGTGAAATAGTGGGCGACTGCTTCCTGCGGGGTGCTCGACGCGGGGGCTGAGAGCTGGGCCCGGGTTGAGGCGGAACAGGGTGTTTCTTAGCCGCAGGAGGACGCCCTCGGCAAACAGACGGGGCATGGCCCATGGCGGCAGGCTTGCAGCGGGGCAGGATGTGAGAGATGGCCTCCGTCTGTTTCTTCAACGCGGAGAACTGCTGAGCAAAGTCCTCGACGGTGTCACCGTAGAGGCCGAACTGGGAGACAGGGGCGTTGAGAAATCGAGCTCACACATCTGGCGAGGTCGGTCGCTGAGAGCAGTTCCTGCAACACGTCGGGATCAGGTCTACCCCCGTGCAGATCTTTAAGTACCTTGGCCTTGTGGACTTGCAGGAGGGCCATGGCATGCAGGGCAGAAGCGGCATGTCCGGCAGCGCTGTAGGCATTGGCGGTCAATGAAGACGTCGTCCTACAGGCCTTGGAGGGGAGCACAGGGCGACCCCGCCAGGTGGCAGGGTTTCCGGAGCACAGGTGGAGCGCAACAGCCCTGTCCACCTGGGGAATCGCCGTGTACCCGCGGGCCATTCCGCCGTCGAGAGTAGCGAGAGTGGATGAGCGAGTGGCTTTGTGATGAGTGGAGAGGGGCGCTCTCCACGAAGACGTCAGCTCATCATGCACTTCTTGGAAAAACGGGTCCGGTTTGAGGGGTGGTTCGAGGCTGTGAGCAGCGTCCAGACCCCAGGAATCAGTTATCCAACCGTGATGGCTGTGGGGAGGACGGAGGGTTCCAGTCCAACCCCACGTTGGCGGTGGCCCGGGAAAGCATGTCGGTCATCTGAGCATCAGCCTCAGCCTGGGCGTGCAGGCCCAAAGGTGGCAGCCCAGGGGAGTCATCCGCATCAGACGCCGCGCTCTCCGATGCAGTGGCGAGCTCTAGAGGATAGGCAGGCTGGCTGTAAGGCGAGCCGCTGTTGCCTCGAGCAGGGACGGGAGTGCTTGATCTGCATAATTCCTTTAGTGAATCTGCCGCTACACCAGCGCACGCAAATTTTACCGGCCACAATTCATTCCACGCTCAAGCCTGGTTTCAGTCTCATGTGAAGCTGCCCACTGATAGATATGCTCGTGCTGCGCATATGGATATTTACATATCACGATATACACGATATAGCTAAATCTCTATCTGGTTTCAGTCTCATGTGAAGTGTGCCCACTGATAGATACGCACGCGTTTACAAATGAATATTTACATATCGTGATATATACGATATAGCAAATTCTCTATCGATTAACACTTTATATCATTGCCACAATATATGTCATCATATTGCCCAGCCCTAATAATGAGTATTGTTAAAAGAGTTACTAAGAGTGGAGACAGGAACAGGATGGGAAGAATGGGACAAAAGGAGGAATCAAACCTGGGTTGTCCGCACAAAAAAGCACATGCACGCCGTCTTTTCACAACACGCCACTTCAGCGAATCTAATGGTGTAGTTTGCCTTTAATTTCAGTTTCCACCAGACTATTAGAGTGCAAATAGTCATGTTGTGGGGCAGGTGCTGTTTACACATTGTGCAAATAGTCACTCCAAAAAGAAACCCAGCGACGAAGCCAGACACCATGTCAAAGTTGATGTGAGCGCAATACACAATAAGCTCTTAACTCCAGCCACCTTAAAGACTGATGCGAATAGGGAGATGCAATTGCGATGCTTTTGGTTTTATTTTTACCCTCCCCATCCCTAAAGAGGCCCATCAACATCACTTTCTCAGACTTTATTTTACTTGTGGTTTAGGTCCATCTAATCTGTAATTAATTAGGTGCTTGTGTGGTGGACAGGTCAATCTCGTGATCCCGGCACACTTTCAAAACAGAATTCATCACTGTCCAGCTGCAGGGCCACTCAACAACTACACCCCCTGCACTGCTCTCTAAACTTTTGAACTTTTGTTTTGGTGAAGCCTCATATTTTAAACAGTAGTTCTACATTTGATGTGTTATTTACTGGATTACTTGCACAGTACATCCGTGCATTAAGAAACAATAAGGAATAAACTCTCACCAAAGACAGTGCGTGCAGGCACAGACTCTCGGTTTAGCCAGAAGGAGACCTGAGAGAGGATGACGGTCATTATGCAGGGGAGATATGTCTGGATCACGAAATAGCCAATTTTCCTTTTCAAATGGAAATATGTTGTCATCACCACATATTCTCCTGTACGGAAAAGGAGAAAAAAGAGAAGAGACAGCATAAGAGAGAGATATTAATTATTGATGAGCCTAGTTCAACGTTAACACGACATACTGAATAAAATATTAAAAACGTTATTTACAGACAATCATGCATGCAGAGAGTGCCTAAGATGTTGTAAGATCTACATTAGAGGCTGGTAGTGTGGTGTTGGTGAGGGAGGTTAACATGATTGCTACTTGTATATCACAGCACAAATGTGTTAAGACTCAAGTGTTTTCCCAGTATGGTTGGGTTAGGGGAGACTGGATTTTCTTACCTTTGTAATGGGTGATAGAAAATTGTTCTCATTTTCAGTTCCCCTGACAGTGACATTTAAGGAATAGTTCACTCAAAAAATGTAATTCTGTTATAAATTTACTCACCCTCAACAAAGACCCTTTTTAAATGGTTAACTAACATGCTCCTCCTTTGTTCCAAGGAAGAAAGAAAGTCATACAGGTTTGGAAATTACATAATGTTTATTTTTGGGTGAACTATTCCTACACAATTTTAAGTTGTAGTGCCAGCTTGCTGTATTATTCATATAACATTTGTTCAAAATTGTTATCACTTCCATAAGACATTACCGTTAAAATAATGGAGATGTCAAATTCATAGCAGTCAATGATATTTGAAGACAGACGGAAGGTGAAATGGATAATTATTTTAATTTAAATATTTTCTCCTATCCCAGTTGGGTTATTCCATGTCAAATCAACCAAATTTCAGAAACTTCACCATCTGAAATTTTTAACATTTTGCTAATACTTTTTTCTGAAAAAATATTAACAAATGATAATAAAAGCTAAATTATTAAATGCCATGGATACATTTTTCCTGAGAAAACCATTATTTAGTAGGAAGGAAATTTTTGCCTATGATTTTCGAGTAAAACTACAGGCCAAAAAATAGCTTTAGTCTACAGATATAGAGTTTACTAATAGTGTAGTTTTTGGACTCCCGAAAATCAAGATTTTGACACGATTACTTTTTAGTGCTGACAGTTGATTCAATTATTTAATTGCAATTAATTGCATTATGTTTCAAAGTTAATCACGATTAATCAAAGATTTTGAAAGTGCTGAAATTTGACTCACTATACAGTATATACTTATTTTCCTGTGAAAATGCATTTATTTTCTTTCTAGGAAAGAAATCAAAACATAACAATATGGAACAATAATGCTTTATTAACCTTCCTTAAGCCTTCCACAGATAAAGAAAGAAATACACTAAAATTCAAGTAACACTAAACTAGTCCCCATTGGTTGTGTATTCACTGCAATATGCAATTAAATCCCTTAAACCTTCATTATCCACAATAATAATCTGCCAACATGCTCTGGCTATTCGCTTTGGATATGGAATGCACATGAGTCAAGCACTGCTTTGAACTCCATATCAAAAGCACTGTGTCTTGTTCTGATTCTGCCCATGTAAAGATACTTCATCCAAATTGTCTGGTAATCATTAGCTGATGCTTCAAAAGATCAGTTGCGATGGGTTCAAAGTTGAAATTATTTAAACTGGGAGAACTCAAACAATTCACTATCACTTGATCATTAACATGAAATAACTGTGTGTGTGTGTGTGGTGTGTGTCAGTGTAATAATGTCCCCGGGCACATTGCAAAGTTTACACCCTATTACAACCAGTGTTTACAGCTCATACATAGTTAAATGTCCAAATCAAATGTGAAAATTGGTAAATGCATTAAAACATGGATTGATGGCCTCAACAGAAGCATACCATCGATTAACAACCTCTGAGCTCACGGTAGGTCAGTCTTGAAAGGTTTAAAAGATATAATTAAAAACAATTGAATATGAATGGTATTTTTACTTCCAGGACTAGAATGTTATGCTGTATTTCTATTGCTCAGGGTCAGGGATTCAAACATACCACTCACCCTACGTTTTCAACTCTGGAGCGTCCTCTTGGATTTGACTGGTAGACCATAAAAGGAACAAACAAATCCCATCGATTTTCATTGAAGGAGGGACTTGAGCCATATCGAAGACCAGAATATCATACTCTTTTGTCTTGGGTCAGTAACCAACCCAACCTGAACACCCTAGAAACCATCTAGTACCATCCAGAGGTAACCAACAACAACATCACTGCGTCGGCTTCATTTGCATAGGCAAAAGCCACTCACATTTTCTTTAGAAAATTTTCACATTTTCTTTAGAAAATGTAAAAATATAGTTCATTTTTACATTCCGTTTGATGCAGAAAGTGGTGCAAAAATTACACACTTCATCTTGAAACAGAACCAGAGGTTGATTGAATTGTAATCGCATTGTGGCAGAAATTTGTCAATTGAGTTATCATACTCTCCCTGCACAGGGAGGCAGAGTAGAGGACAATTAAAATGACAAAATGAGGAACAAACAGATGCATCTGGTGCTTTAAAAACAAACACAGGCACATTTGTCTATTCCATTTTATCTGAAGGAGACAGTAAAATAGGTGTCTCATCCAGAGGCGAGTCAATGTGAAGCCTTTCAACGCAACTAACTTGCAACCGGGGGCTGTTTGAACACAGAATTCTGAATACTGTCTGTCTCTAAATAATCACTGCTGCAGAACATGATCTTGTCATGCAGCTTTTAATAATCTAGCATTGCGTGTTCATTGCGAGTCAAAAACGGCTTTATCTGTTGTGACAACTAGGATTGAGAAGGTTTGTATGTTATCATTCTACTCCATCCCACTCAATTTCACAGCAATTGCTGGTTGCAATGTGATTGGCAATCTTCAGTTCTGGTAATATGAACGGAGCTCACATCTGTGGAGGAGTAGAAACTCAAGGCAGAATTGTGGGTGTCGGGGATAAAGGTTTAGAGGGCACCATTGCAATCAGAATCTCAGACCAAGTGTATAGACTAGCCTTAGAGGTGGGCAGTATGGAAAATTAGTCGCCTGAAAGCACGCTCATAGTTTTTGTTTTTTGAATCAACAAAGTTGCAGCCCGTGGGTTGAGAGCGGGGTAACCCCTCATAGTAATCAGTACTACCACCACAACCCACAGTATTTATACCATGATCAATGGAAACATATGCTGATTTCACTTGAATTTGTTTGGTAACATTATTGGTATTTCAAAACGACTGTGAGTGTTCAAATTCTACAAGTTTGCCATTATCACAGAGCAACATGAATAAGTGCTTCTCAGAGCCCTTTATGAATACCGCAGCATAGAGGAGTATTTTATTAAGATTACAGTGTATGTAAAAAAATACAAAAGATTCATATTACTCAAATTATTGTCTGATTATATTAATTATTTGAATGTTTATGTATTATGATGTTAATAAAGCTTCAGATTATATATATTTGTGAATCTAAGCTTGCTGTAATACACTGTAGGTCTATGGTGTTTAATTATTTTTCAAAGAGAAATTGCTATATGAAAACTTTCAGTCAGAGGAAAGAATTGTTTTGGAATTTATGTTTTATGTTTATTTACATTCTTTATGTGATAAAGAGATACATCAGTAATTCAGTTGCTGATATTTATTCTGTTTTTTATTTCATAAACCTTGTATTTGTCCACTACTTGATGCGCAACCATCAATAACACATACACTGAAAATAATTGAGTGGGAATTACCCCCCCCCCCAAAAAAAAAAAAAAAAAAAAAAAAATAGGAAACAATTTTCATGCAGAAATTGTTTGTAAATTTAATAGAACACATTTTCAATTAAAGTCTACACACAAATCTTGGTGACTTTAATAAAAGTTTCACAATACTTTACAATACTCGGTTTCAAGTAAATTTTACTTTCGCAATTGTCTTTTGTACATGCTACTCAAGCAATGTAACACTAAATTAAGCCTTGCTTTTAAAATTGTACTAGTATTTAAATGCTTTTTGACACTACTAAATGACACAAGGAAGCTTTCCGCAGGGAAGTTTAATGCTATATAGTCTATGCGACAACATCAACTTGCCTTGCTGATGATAGAAACAAGATTCAGAGTTGCGCATGTAGAACACTTGGTGTACAAAACAAGATGAAGGTAACAATCAACAGAACATTTTTGATCACGAATGGGTTATTTACCTATTTTATTTACCTGTGAAATTTAATCAAATTAGTAAATTAATATTAAGGTTTTCTACTTTAGGACTGATACATGATGATGCATTGTAAAGATAAACAATTCTAAAAATTATTTACTTATAAGCTAGAGCGTTAAATTTCACATGTTTGAATTTAGCACAAATGTAGAATTTAAGTAATATTTTCAAGTTCAAGCTTAAACTTACTTATGCAGTATAGAAAGTACTTAATCTTTTCTGCTATATTTACTTCACCACCTATTTTCTTTCTTTTTTATTTCAGTGTACATGCCTCTGAGTTCTCTAACAGGAACGTTGATGGTCAGTGTTTAATTCATCGATATTACAGGTGAAACTCGAAAAATTAGAATATCGTGCAAAAGTTCATTAATTTCAGTAATTCAACTTAAAAGGTGAAACTAATATATTATAAAGACTCATTACAAGCAAAGTAAGATATTTCAAGCCTTTATTTGATATAATTTTTATGATTATGGCTTACAGCTTATGAAAACCCCAAATTCAGAATCTCAGAAAATTAGAATATTACATGAAATCAATAAAAAAAAAAGGATTTTAAATACAGAAATGTCGGCCCTCTGAAAAGTATAATCATGCATATGTACTCAGTACTTGGTTTGGGCCCCTTTTGCATTAATTACTGCCTCAATGCGGCGTGGCATGGATGCTATCAGCCTGTGGCACTGCTGAGGTGTTATGGAAGACCAAGATGCTTCAATAGCGGCCTTCAGCTCTTCTGCATTGTTTGGTCTCATGTCTCTCATCTTTCTCTTGGCAATGCCGCATAGATTCTCTATGGGGTTCAGGTCAGGCGAGTTTGCTGGCCAATCAAGCACAGTAATACCATGGTCATTGAACCAGGTTTTGGTACTTTTGGCAGTGTGGGCAGGTGCCAAGTCCTGCTGGAAAATGAAGTCAGCATCTCCATAAAGCTTGTCTGCTGAAGGAAGCATGAAGTGCTCTAAAATGTCCCGGTAGACGGCTGCGTTGACTCTGGACTTAATAAAGCACAGTGGACCAACACCAGCCGATGACATGGCTCCCCAAACCAACACAGACTGTGGAAACTTCACACTGGACTTCAAGCATCTTGGATTGTGTGCCTCTCCATTCTTCCTCCAGATTCTGGGACCTTGGTTTCCAAATGAGATGCAAAATTTGCTCTCAAATTTGGAATTTAGAGCGCTTGAGACGCTTCTGACGTTGTTTGTTGTTCAGGAGCGGCTTGACAAGAGGAATACGACATTTGAAGCCCATGTCCAGGACCCGTCTGTGTGTGGTGGCTCTTGATGCAGTAACTCCAGCCTCAGTCCACTCCTTGTGAAACTCCCCCACACATTTGAATGGCCTTTTCCTGACAATCCTCTCCAGGCTACGGTCATCCCAGCTGCTGGTGCACCTTTTTCTTCCACACTTTTCCCTTCCACTTAACTTTCTATTAATGTGCTTTGATACAGCACTTTGAGAACATCCAACTTCTTTTGCAATTACCTTTTGAGGCTTTCCCTCCTTGTGGAGGGTGTCAATGATGGTTTTCTGCACAACTGTCAGGTCAGCAGTCTTCCCCATGATTGTGAATTCAACTGAACCAGACTGAGAGACCATTTAAAGGCTCAGGAACCCTTTGCAGGTGTTTTGGATTAATTAGCTGTTTAGAGTGTGACACTTTGAGCCTACAATACTGAACCTTTTCACAATATTCTAATTTTCTGAGATTCTGAATTTGGGGTTTTCATAAGCTGTAAGCCATAATCATAAAAATTATATCAAATAAAGGCTTGAAATATCTTACTTTGCTTGTAATGAGTCTATATAATATATTAGTTTCACCTTTTAAGTTGAATTACTGAAATTAATGAACTTTTGCACGATATTCTAATTTTTCGAGTTTCACCTGTATAAGCCATCAGTGAACAGCTTTACAGAAAATCATGCCTAGCCCCCATTAATTGCATTAAGCCCCAAATGAACAAGCCAAAGGTGAAAGACCTTAACCTATTTTATGAAAAGGCACATTTTGTTCAGGTCAAATGGACTAACCTTAAGATAATTTGATATTCATGACTCAAAAATTAGATATTTTTACGTTTACTTGCTCTTCTTGTGTTCATTTGTGTATTCAAAGTGCAAGGAAAGTATTTTAATACTCTTTACTTGATGGTAACACCACTTTGAAATTTTTAATGTCATTAAATCAATAAATGCTAAACAATGTATTTAGCATCAAAATGCTATAAAATCTGTTTTTAAACTATTTATAAAACAAATATAAAATTTCTACAAAAGTAGACTCTAGATTTTGTAATTTTATCACCTCTGACAGCCTTATTTGTCAATGACCAATTATCATTTGCACTTCAGCAGTCAAAATCCATATCTGGATAAAATCAAATGGAAGTGCAGCCAGTATATGGGTGCTTAAACATTGTTCCCTGTCAAAAAGCTACACTTATGATGCTGCGCTGAGTTAGCGCTTTGGGAACAAATTTAGGTGTGACCAGCTGTGAATATGTGTGCAACAAGTCAATGAAAATTCACCGGAATTTATAGCTTCTGCTGATGACATCATTGGATGCACCTGTAGCAGGGCTATAAATAGGTGCATCATCAGATCTTTTTTCTTCAGATCACTCTGTGTGTGTGCTTCATGAGCCTGTCAGAAACTTTCTAATTTCCTCTGTTAGGAGTTAGAATTGTTAGGCAGTGCGCAGAAACCTTTCTCTTTCTCTTTTCTTTAAAAAAAAAGAAGAAAAAGAATGACTGATAAACAAAGCAAGCGGTGTGTGTTCCCATATTTACGCTCTATGGCTGAAATGGACACACACCAATTTTAGTTTTGTGTGTTTGGGGGAAGAGCATGCTGCGCGGATGCAGGCATTGCGATCTGTCTACAGTCAAAATGATTCACACTCATCTCGCTTACTTCCAAGAGCCAGCGCCTACTCTTTCATTGTGGGGCTCTCGCATAGATCTGGCTGAGGAGCGAGAGACGGGTCCGTCCCTATCGCTCGCTCTCTCTCCCCAGATCCAACTGATCCTTCTCGTAAGCCTGAAGCGCGCCTCGGCGCCTCTTCGGTTCACGAGGGGGACGCTGAACCTCTATACATTCCATGCAAAATAATAAAGCGGCTGAGGAATTACTCGAGGTGGTTACTCGGGCTATGGTCAGACTAAAGACCAAGAGACACCCCCCCCCCCCCCCAAACGCTCCAAACTAGAAGACAGATTTCTGTCTGGTGGCCAAAAAAGGGAACGCTATACCAGTCCCTTCCTTTCTTTGATGACCTCCATGACAAGCTTTCTCGTTCCTGGAGGAATCTTTTTACCTCCGGTGTCTTCGTGCCCTCGACGTCGACATATTCGACTATCGTAGGTGCTGAGACACGGGGCTATTCGTTGATGCCGCCGGTAGAAGAGACACTTGCGGTTTATCTCTTGCCTGGCTCGACATCATCACTAAAGAGACCCACTCTCCCCACAAAGCCGTGCAGGACCACCTCCACGCTTGTGGGGAAGGCTTATCAGGCAGCAGGTCAGGCTGGTGCTGCCCTGCACACTATGGCAGTGTTACAGGCGTACCAGGCTGATCTGTTGAAGTACCTATGTCTGCTTTAGTCAAAATGGAGAGACACTTATGGCTCAACCTGTTGGGTATCAGAGATAAGGACAAAGTTTTCCTTCTCGATGCCCCGGTTTTGCATTCTGGCTTATTTGGTGATGCTACGAATGTAGTTATCACCAGGTTCCTGGAGGAAAAAGCCACGAGGAAGCCTTCGGGCAATTCCTTCCTCGCCGCACTCAGGGGGAGGGGCTGTTAGCCACCCAGCCGTGACCCACCCAGTGTTTCGGGAGTTAGTGGTTTCTAGCTAAATGTTGGGTGTTCCGTTGCTTTCTGCCATATTCCAGGACACGGGACACTCGACATCCCCTCAACAGGAAGTGTCAGAATCGATAACCATCTCAGAGAACCTGGCAGCGTGGAAACTACTGCCAGGTATTTCTATGTGGGTCCTAAGAACAGTAGAAAAAGGCTACAGAATTTCATTCATTCACCATCCTCCGCGTTTCAATGGCGTGGTTCCCACTACAGTGAAACCGGAGCAAGCATGTTTACTGTGGAAAGAACTGCAAATCTCTTGGTCAAAGGGCCCATAGAACATGTTCCCCTTCCAGAGAGAGAGTCAGGTTATTACAGCAGATACTTCCTGGTTCCCAAGAAGGATGGGGGGGGGGGGGGTTGCGTTGCTCCGAGGGCGTTCAGGTTCAAGATTTTAACCGTCAGGACGGTCGTGTCTCAAATCCAGCATTGCTATTGGTTTGTCACGATCGATCTCATGGACGCGTACTTTCATGTAGCAAGTCTGCCACAACACAGGGAGTTCCTGAGGTTTGCTTTCGGGGGCGAAGCTTTCCAATATCGGGTTCTTCAATTCGGTCTAGCCGTATCACCCCGCACATTCACGGAATGCATGGACACAACACTGGCTCCTTTGCGACTCTGGGGCATCCGCATTCTGACAGGCTGATACTAGCACAGTCACAAGAACTGGAATTACAGCACAGGGATGTCGTCTTAGCTCATCTGGTTTCTCTTGGGTTGAGGCTCAACGCCAAGAAAAGCGTCCTCTCTCCCACTCAGAAAACTACCTATCTGGGGATGATATGGAATTCGACCACAATGCGGGCACAATTGTCTCCCGCTCGAATCGAGTCCATTCAGAACACCCTGAGCAAAGTCAGGCTAGGCCAAGGTTGCACTGTTCGTCAGTATCAACGACTACTAGGTCTCATGGCAACTGCATCCTAGGTGATCCCTTTGGGCCTTTTTGCACATGAGACCATTTCAGTTGTGGCTCAAAGCTAGGGGATTTCATCCTAGGGCCAATCCCTTAGGCTGATAAGGGTTACACGCCGCATGCTACCTACCCTTTCTATGTGGTTCAGACCCCGGTTCCTCACTTTGGGTCCCACTCTAAGTGTGTCTTGCTGTCGCAGTTTGCTAATGACAGACGCCTCCCTGACGGGCTGGGTAGCAGTCTTAAGTGGTCGTCCAGCTCAAGGGGAATGGGAGGGTAATCAGCTCGATTGTCACATTAACTGTCTCAAGTTGATGGCTGTATTTCTGGCCCTGAAATACTTCCTACAGAGGCTGCCATGTCTTGGTGCGGGTGGACAACACAGCGATAGTCTCATAAACCATCAAGGAGGTCTACGTTCACGTCAGCTGAACAGACTGGCACAGCAGATTCTCCTTTGGGCCCAGGGCAAGCTCCTGTTAATCAGAGCAGCTTATATCCCTGGATGCCTGAATGGGAGCAGATTTACTGTCCAGCCAGAAAATACCGACAGGGAAGTGGAAACTCCACCCTGAGGTAGTGGAACAAATCTGGTTGAGATTTTAAAAGAGCAGAAGTGGACCTCCTTCCTCCCAACAGACAGTGCAATGTCTCCTCTACTTCTCTCTGAGTCACACAGCACCCCCTGGTGTAGTGCGCACAGGTTTAGTAGCCGGTTTGGTTATTAGCAATAATTAATAATTATCATAGATAACTATCAATTAATAAAATCAATAGAACATTGATTAGAATCAATGTTAGCTTTTAATCCTTTAAATCAACAATCATCAACTCTAATAGAATATTAATTATTATCCAAGATAATAATTAATTATTAAAATTAATTAAACATTGATTAGACTTAGCACTAGCTTGTCGATCCTTCAAATTAAACAATCATCGAAGATAATTGTCAATTATCAAAATCAATAGCATATTAATTAGGATTAATGTCGACGGGGCACCACCCTGGAATCAGGGACTAATAACCAGACAGTATAACAGTCTCAATGTTAGATGGTTCTCTTAGGAAAGTTGATATCCGTAGATCATCAAGATTAAAATGGGAACAACGAAGGGTTGAATTCGAGCACTGGCATCCCCTGCCAGCCTTTGACACGTGTATGCAAAACAAACCAAAACACTTCTCTTTTAATTATAACGAAGTTTATTGAAAATATAATATCAATTAATAATCAATACAATGCAGTCAATAAACTTCCGCCATTCAAACTACAAACTAAACAGTGACAGTAACACCTGAGAGGACGGTGTGTGTGTGTGTGTGTGTGTGTGAGAGAGGAGTGACGCGCACAAAATGGCGGACGTGACTCTCGTGGAGAGTACGTCACGTGAGATTTCCGGCCAGAGAGTATGGCCGCGAATGTGGGCGGAGAGAAGCCGGTTAATGGCGATCGTGGGAGAGAAGGCAACTGTTAGTTTACCACACAGAGACTCGGTGAACGGCTCGTAACCCGTCCCGCGAACTCTGGTCCTTTGATGGATAAACACAGTATGCCGGTCTCATCCGCGATGGCGTAAACACACAACAGTCCAACGTGGTTGGATTACAACACAGCAAACTCTAATTTATGATAACAGTATGTTGCATTAATACCTTGAGTATTATTAGCAGCAATGAGCGGACTCTACGGTCCGTAAATTGTACAAAACAATAAACTTGATCCACAAGAATAACACACCTAAATATTCTATCTCTGCCCAGACGTTAACCTCTTACTTGGATCACGTGGGGACGCATGTAGAACGTGTGTTCATCCATCGTTCCACTCCGACTCGGTTCCTCGAGTCTCGGGTGATGACGGGAGGCCGTTTCCTCGCTCTGTCGGCGGGCGGTACGGCGGCTGATTCTCGGCGGGCTGGCGGAGAAATCAGCGACGTCAACTTGATTGAAGAGGGAAGAGAATTCTTCTTTCTTCACTTCTGCAGGCAAACGGATGAAGATTGCTCGGCGCTTTCCTTCGGATCCGTTAAAGTGTTCGGTTGAACACAATGTTCTCAACTCGTCCAGCGAGATGGAGATTGTATTGCCGCAGTTTGAAGTTGCACGTTACTTCCTTGTGCAACGAGGCAACGCCACGTCTATACACGGCGGGCAAAGTCACTGGAAGCGCCGAAGGAATCGATTTCCGATGCATTTCTACTCCTGATGACATCATAGTTGAGGTGCGTTCTGTTGAGTGCCTCATCCAATAGGTGTTGAGAGTTCGATCCTTTGGAATTTCACATAGTTGTAAAGTGAGCAAGGCTTCTTGGGATTTGCAGTTGGCTGTGTACTCCCTTTGTTTGATTTTGGCGCAGTTTTTATCAGCAAGATTTATGACTTTGTTTTTGTGGACCTCAGTCAGGCTTTACGACTGTGTTAGGCCTGCCTTTGTCTTGTATCTGAATACATGAGGCCCTACACTGGGTCTGGACGCGATGGCACATACATGGCCCAGAATGCGCCTGTATGCTTTCCCCCCGGTTTCTCTGCTCCCGGTAGTCTTGGCCAGAGTTCACCAGCAAGGGTCCTGCCTCTTACTGATAGCGCCGCACTCTCGATAATGTCTCTCCTCGATGGCTTGCCTTGGGCGATTCCGGACAGGAGGAACGTTCTGTCTCAGGCACAGGAGACCATATTCATCCCTGGCCCAATCTGTGGAACCTTCATGTTTGGCCCCTGAAGGGTACCAACTGAGGGACACTGGGTTTTAACCTGAAGTTATCGAGACCATTCTAAGTGCTAGGGCTCCCACTACTTGGAACAAATCTGGGTGAAATTATACAGGGCAGAAGTGGACCTCTTCGCCTCTCAACAAATAGCTCAATATTCCCTCTACTTCTTTCTGAGTAACCCAGTCCCCCTGGGGCTGGACACGATGGCGCATACATGGCCCAGAATGCGGCTGTATGCGTTTCCCTCTACTAGAAGAAGTTACGCCAATAAATGGGGTGTCTTTGAAAGATGGTGCAGTGCACATAATGCAGATCCAGTTAACTGCCAGATTGCTTCAGTTCTGGACTTTCTGCAGGAAAAATTGTCAGCGGGCACATGCCCCGTAACTCTATGGGTCTATGTGGCCGCCATATCGGCTTGCCACACCTTGATTTATGGGGTGCCGTTGGGGAGACATCCTCTACTCGCTCGCTTCATTCGTGGAGCTATGTGACTGAGGCCCCCTGCTAGGATCAGGACCCCTTCATGGGACAGCAATAGTCCTTGAGGGTCTGGTTGAGGCCCCCTTCGAACCTCTAGAGTCAGCGTCTGATAAACTCTCGTTCTGACTCTCAAGATGGTTTGTCTTATTGCAATCACCTCTTTAAAAAGAACTGGGGATCTACAGGCTCTGTCTGTCTTGCCAGCAATTTTGATGATATGCAAAACAACATATTCAGAATAGACTAACTGGTCGGTTGTCTGAACGACTATTCAACTAGTCAATCTTACAGAGATAGTTCACCCAAAAATGAAAATTCTCTCATCATTTACTCACCCTCATGCCATCCCAGATGTGTGTAACTTTCTTTCTTCTGCTGAACACAAATAAGGATATTTAGAAGAGTATCTCAGATCTGTAGGTCCACACAATTTAAGTCAAAAGCTGCCTGTCTTGCCAGCAATTTTGCACCCTCACCCTGACTACCTACCTAAGGTTCCTTTCTTGACTTTACATATGGTCACTCTCGAAGCCTTCTGCTCCCCGCCGTTTACGACTGTAGCATTGGGTGAGGGACGCTATTGCCCTGGCCTACGAGGCACCCGGTCAAACTTAGCCAGTAGGTATCAGGGCTCACTCCTCTAAAGCCTTGGCTAGAGGTGTCCCTCTGCAGCATGTTTGTGATGAGGCAGGCTGGTCCTCTCCGCACACATTCATAAGTTTTTATAGTTTGGATGTTCATGCCACTCTTATGTCCTTGAGTCAACATCACAAGCTCATGTCTGAGACCTCACGTGCTCTTGTGAGCACACTACACAACCGTAAGGGGTCTGGACATCCACAGTGCGGTGGCATGGGTATTCTCATTCCCAAAGCGCTAACTTAGCGAAGCATCATAAGTGTAGCTTTTTGACAGGGAACGTCTCGGGTTACTTAACTGCAACCCCTGTTCCCTGATAAAAGCGGCACTTCATTGCCGCACTGGGATGCCCCAGGACTGCTCTTCAGACAAAATACCTGAGGATGCACCTGTGACGCATCTATTTATAGCCCTGCTACAGGTGCATCCAATGATGTCACCGGCAGAGGCTATAAATTCCGGTCAATTTTCATTGACGTGTTGCACACATATTCACAGCTGGTCACACCTAAAGTTGTTCCTAAAGCACTAACTCTGTGCAGCATCTCGTTCCGCTTTTATCAGGGGACAGGGGTTACAGTTAAGTAACCTGAGACGTTTAACATTTTGTTTAAAGCATAAAAAATAATTTACAGCAAAGATTTTCCCTCTCCTTGTTCTTAAAAGAAGTGCACTGCTAGTACTTGGGGCCTTGTGTTGATTTCATCTTTCTTTCATTTTCACAGGTGTACGTTGTATTGCACACATAAACACACATTGGGTCCTTCCCTCTTCACAAGGTCTGCACGACCCCAATAAATATAGCAGAAAGCAATCGATAAGATAGCAGCATGCAAAGCAGTCTAGATAAATTAAAATTAGACAAAAATGGAATTTGTAAGCATAGTCCAAGATTTGAAGAAACAAGCAGAAGAAGAAGAAGAAGAAGAAGAAAACAAAACAAAACCGTGGCAAGCAAGTGAAACTAATTTATTCAGGTTGTCAAGTGCAAAAACATAGGTTTGATAAAGGCAACGCGAGTGAACAGGATAGTGTTGCAGAATCATGCCTATAAACAAACAGTGTTTAAGAGAGTTTCTTTAATTATCCAGTTTAAATCTGTAACTCCAAATACTGACAAACAAATTAAGGCTGATGCCTAATATTCTACCAGGATATCACTTAAAGTGCTGACTGCTGCATTTTGTATAAATACAACTGTTTTGCTAGATAACAAAATGGATAAAGACTATATTTTACTACTGTTTAAAGATTTAAACACTGATCTTGTCATGCCATCTCAGTTTTTCTGTATACAGTGACCCCAAAAAAATATTTAGAGACTTAAGTCACTGAGCCATTTTTGTAATAAATTTGTATTCTTTTTATTGGATGTATGAAGTCAGATCCCTTCAAAGTCACTCTTAAGGGAAAGTGTTTTTAGCACTACATATTTACTGTCTATATAATTATAATTATTTAACACTATATATTGTATTGTATACACTGCATATAAAAAAACATCTTATTATGAAATGTATTGCTTGGAAAGCGTGCTTTTGCTATTAATTTAACCCTTAGATATCTAGTGTAGCAACGTTGCAATGTTTGTTTGTATAAAGCATTTAAACAATATCTAATATTCAAATAATGGGTGAAAACATATAACAATAGCTGACACACTGAACTGAACTTTTGGTGGAGGGAAAACAAATTCTATTAATTGTGAGAGCTTGCTAAAGTCACAAAAAAAAATTGTCATAATCTTGGGATTTTGGGTAAATATGGGTATTTTTTTAAATTATTCCAGCAAATACTGTAAATCTTCAGTATCATTAGTCCTCATTAGTTTAAATAGTCAAATTTCTTAACTGTTCATGAATTTACCCTTACTGCTTTAAAAAAAAAAAAAAATTAAATAGTTTAATTGTGATGTGAATTCAAAACTTCCATTTCCTATCTTAAAAAAAAAAATAAAACAAAAAGAAAAACAGTGGAGATGTTGCAACCCTAAATGCTAAATTTTTGGATTCCTAAAAAAAGTCAATATCAATGCATGGGTCTCAGAGGGTTAAAATAAATTGTACTTGGTATGATCTACTGCAGTGGCATTCATACTTTCCTAAGTGTTGCACTGAACATTTAGATCTCAACTATAATAACAATTTGTACGATCAATCTGACTGGCACAAGAGGGAAAGTAATTACCAGTGCTCGAGCTGATGGTCTCTTTGCCAATGAAATGGCCCAACAGATCATACTGGTTGAGTCTAGAACCATCTGGAGCCACAGAAACTGATTTCTCATCATCCAACGTCCAGATGTACACCACCTCATTGTTGGTGTAGGCATCTAAAAGAGACAAACCAAAGCTGATAAGGTTCAATGACATTTGCAAACAACTTGCAATTGTTTTATTTTCATTCTTTTTTTAATGATTGTTCAGAGAATCTTTATCAATAACACTTTAAAAATGTATATACTGGTCAACATATAGTGGTCAACAATCATCAAAATGGTGGATTAACTTTGGAAAAAAAAGATTTTGTTAAAAAAATCTCCTATATAATTAAAATTTTCAATGGTGTTAATATTTGCAGTGCATTTGCAGTGGCCAAAATAAAAGCGAATGGAAGACACTATCATGTTGAAGCTTGGTGAAGGCTGAATTATGAATTCCTGTTAAGTGTATAACATCACTTACAACAAAAATTCAACTACCTTTTGGTGCCACCATGTGGACATTTCACCTGGTAAGTGGACAACAACACTTCCAACTTCAGCCACTGGGGGCAGTGGTTTGAATTTAGGTAAGCACAGACCTATTTCAAAAGCAGAATTTTTGACCTACAGTTGCTGAATTCACAGTTTGATCTGTCTGGACACCACAGTCTTGACAAGAGGGGATCTTGGGTCAGGATGGTCGATTGGACAACCTTGTTTAGTGAGGTTGGTTGGAACCACATCACACTATCTGCACATTCAAACTCTCTCTATAAAGTTGCACCTTTTAATTCATTCTCTTTAAAGCACTGCAGCTACAACCATCAAAGCAGTGCTTTCATAACAAATTCACCCACTTCAACAAACATTTTCTACACAATCAGTCAGACATTGTGTGTCAGCAATGCTGCAGTTATTAAATATGATTCATTTTTCATGAGGACTATGAAAGTTTTGTGCAATAAATTGTTAAAGCTATTAAGCCAATTTAATTGTTGAATATCTGCCAGTTTCCCTTTGAAAGGATGCATAAATCCAATTTTCACTATTTTGTATGCACAAGCAAAGATTTTTAGAAGAATATCTCAGCTCTGTAAGTCTATACATGGCAAACCAAAAGGGTCCAACATTTTTAAGCTAAAAAAGACTCCAGTGGTTTAATACATATATTCTGAAGTGATTCGATAGGTGTGGGTTAGAAACAGCTCAATTTTTAAGTCAGTTTGTACTATAAATCACCACATTCAAATAGCCCTCCTAAGCGTTCTCCTCTCCTAAGAGTTCTTATTTTGTTTTTGGTGATTCACATTCTTCGTGCATATCGCCACATACTGGGCAGGGAGGAAAATTTATAGTAAAAAAGCACTTAAATATTGATCTTTTTCTCACTCACACCTTTCATAGCTCTTCTGAAGGAATATATTTAATCACTGGAGTTGTATGGATTACTTTTATGCTGCATTTTTGCTTTTTGGAGGTTCAATGTTTTGGACCCTTTTGGCTTAAATTGTGTGGATCTACAGGGCTGAGATACTCTTCTAAATATCCTTATTTGTGTTCAGTAGAAGAAAGAAAGTCATACACATCTGGGATGGCATGAGGGTGAGTAAATGATAAGACAATTTTCATTTTTGGTTGAACTATCTCTGTAAGATTGACTAGTTGAATAGTCGTTCAGACAACCGACCAGTTAGTCTATTCTGAATATGTTGTTTTGCATATAATTAATTGATTTAATAATGATTTGCTAGTTCCCTTTCTGTCACTCACTCGACACTGTGTCGATTGTAGTGACACAAGTGGCTTCTTTCGGGAGCCTCGGATACTGGATTTCGCCGCTGCATCGTAGAGCATCACAGTGGCGTCTGATGCTGATGACTTGACTGGGCCGCCACCCTCGGGTCTGCTCTTCCAGTCTGAGCCTGATGCACAGATGTCCGCTATGCTTGCCCGGGCCGCCGTGAGCGTGGGGCTGGACTGGAAACCTCCATCCCCCCCTCACCTCTCACGGCTAGATGATTGGTTCATCACAGTCACACCCCGCCCCCTCGATTCCTTTCTTCCTGGATGTGCAAGTCCTGGTGGGCAACATTTACTGCCCGAAACCGACCTCCTCGCTCGTCCGCTCTCACTACACTCGACGGCGGGGTGGTCCACGGGTAGACAGAGGTCCCCCAAGTGGACAAAGCGGTTGCGGTGTGCCTGTACCCGCAAAACGCGGCCACATCCAAAGCCTTCAGCGCCACCGGACCAGGTCAAGGCATTCAAAGAACTGCATTTGTGTAGTCCTGATCCTGATTTGCAGCAGGAATTGTGCTCAGCTACTGACCTTGCCCTCCAGGCCACGAAGGTCACAGAGCGGGCACTCGGACAGGCGATGGCCATCCTTGTGGTCCAGGAACATCATCTATGGCTGAACTTGGTCGAGATGCAGGAAACCGACAAAGTCCGCTTTTTCAACACCCCCATTTCCTGGATCGGTCTATTCGGCGACACCGTTGAAGACTTTGCCCAGCAGTTTTCAGCGGTACAAAAGCAAACAAAGGCGAGGGCGTCCCCCTGCGGCTGTTAGAAACAAGCAGGTAGCTCCGCCTCAACCAGGGCCCAGCTCTCAGCCCCAGTGTAGAGCAACCCACATGAAATGGACGCCCCCGTCTCACAAACATCTTCAAGGACCCGGAAGGCTCCCAAGCTTTCCCGAGACAGACCACCCAGGAGACGAGACGTTCACGCAAGAGCTGGTAGCCAGACCACTCCCTCCCCCAGTGGAGGGCCGGGAGAAGAATCCTTGGTTTCCTTATCTTCATTTGCCGCACCCCCTTCGGGCTGCAGTACCTAATTTTCAATAAAAGAGCGATTTCCTCATACCCTGGGTCACGTAGCTGATGTCTGAAAAATGCCGTTCTCATGGTGCCCTGGCTACAAAACCTTACAGTCAAAGTGGCACTCTGGATGTAGAAACTTCACCTCCACATCCACGTCTGTACAGCGTTCTCAACCCCGGCTGGCCAATTCGGACAAGTCCAGAGGATGCCTAACCAGGACCTCCTCAGTCACTAACCCGCCCCCTACTGGGTATGTGGAGCAAGCTAAGTGCCTTGAGTTCTTTCTCAGCACACATGCTTCAGGTCACAACTTTGCCTCCTGATGCAACACTACCTGCTCCCCATCGCTGCGAAGCCACACCGGGTATGTCAAAAACGATAATTCCTCGCGCAGAGCTTGGACGCATGCCTTACAATTTCCAAACACATCGCGCTGGCTGGCCAGGACCATCCGACTCAGCTACGTGATTCAGTTCGCCAGGCTTCCACCCCGTATCAGCGGCATCCGCCCCACCTCGGTACTCGGTGGGAAATCCAGCACCTTGCGCGCGGAAATCGCTATCCTTTTGCAAAAGGATGCGATAGAGCCTATCCCTCCAGCTGAGATGGAGAAGGGTTTCCACAGCACTTACTTCATCATACCCAAAAAAGGAGGTGGATTGAGGCCAATCTTGGACCTGCGAGTTCTCAACTGTGCTCTGCACAAACTCCCATTCAAGCTGTCCTTCAGGTCTACCGCTGCGAACCAATCTTGATGCCGGACGCATGTTAGAATGTGTCATTGATGCCGGACGCATGTTAGAATGTGTGCAATGGGCACGCAGCCACCGGTTCCTGGTTGGGGCCGCAGCTATGTTGGTACATCAACTGCCTAGAGTTGCTGGATGTATTTCTTGCCCTGCAGAGGTTTCTCCTGCTAATTCGAGGCAAGCGTGTCTTGATCCGTTCAGACAGCACAGTGACGGTAGTGTACATAAATTCCAAGGCGACGTGCGCTCAAGTCATATGTCACAACTCAAGTGAGGGTCCCAGCCCAAGTGAGGCCACTGCACACTAGTCATACCCTATGCAGCCTCAATATGACAGCGGATACGCTGTCGCGACAGGCTTCGCTCAACAGAGAGTGGAGGCTCCATCCCCAGGTGGTTCAGCTGGTCTGGGACCATTATGGCAAATCACAGGTAGACCTGTTCGTTTCCCAAGAGAACTCCCATTGGCCGCTCTAGTACTCCCTCAGGTTGGAGGCAAGTCCCCTCGGGACAGATGCGTTGACACGCAGCTGGACCCGGGGGCTGCGCAAGTACACATTTCGCACAGTGAGCTGTGCTGTGCAAGGTCAGGGAGGATGGGGAACAAGTCACCCTAGTGGCCCCTTACTGGCCCACCCAGACTTGGTACTCAGATCTTCTTGGATCCCAAGAATCCTGAAATTCGTTCCGGCAGATGCTCATGTCATCCTAAGACATCGACTGGACTATGTGCCCAAGGTGCCTACTTCCCCCCTTCATGGCCAGACAATGAACCTGCAAGGGACTGCTCCAGGAGGAGGCAGACCCAGCCTTATCATTGCCATGTCAGGGGCATGTTTTGCACACTTATTTTTGGACCACACGTCGGGGAGGTTTACGTGCAGTCTGATGTTCATGCTCCTTAGCACGCTACAGCATGCTGCACCAGCATCAGCAAATCACGTAACACAGTTCAGTATAGTTGGCGCTATTGAATAGGGACCCCTTGTGTCACTATAATCAACACAACATCGAGTGAGTGACAGAAGGGGAACATCGAGGTTACTAGTGTAACCCCCTTTCCCTGAGGGAGGGAACGAGACGTTGTGTCCACATTGCCACAACATAGTACCAAGCTGCTGTAACGGCCGAAGCTTATTCTCGGCTCCTCAGTGCAGAACCTGACTGAACAGATGCACAATCCCCGCCTTTTATACCCATATGTCCAGGGGCAGGACATGCAAATTCTGTTATTTGGCAATGGCTTTTTCATATTCAGATGTATCCGAGGCTCCCGAAAGAAGCCTCCTGTGTCACTACAATCGACACAACGTCTCGGGGTTACACTAATAACCTAGACATTTTTTATTTAATGTCAAGAGACATTTTCTTTAAAAAGAAAGAAAGCTAATATCAGTTTAATGTTCAGACAAGCAAATGTTGAATCAAATGTTAATTGATATCGGCAGCAGGTGGCCAAACAAAACATTGGAAACAATGTTTCTGGTAAAATCCCCTTCCATATATTTCAGGAATAAAGCTAAAAACTATATATCTGTCCTCACTGAAAAATTATTCTACAACCTGATTGATAAAAATATGCAAGCAAAAAGATATTATGCAAGCTGTATGATGTACCAAAAACTAAATCATAAGCAGCACACAGTTGTTTAATGTCATAAACTCAAGGCTTACACAGATTTTATTGGACCAGTTCCCTTCCGAGAGAAATTCTTTATTTCCATTAAAGCCTCAGTCACTGGGTTAATCACACGGTAGCACAAAACAATGCTCATGAAGCAAAAATTAGGTTGCATTAGAGTGAATAAATGCATCTCAATGGAGCAGAGGAATAAGCAGGCAGGCGTTGCGCTAGAAATATATTTCACACAGCAGGCAGGGGTTTGCTAATTAAATTTTGATGGCCAGAGAGAAAGTTATTGTTTTATTCTGTTGGAAGGCCATTAATCAAGAACTAAACACATCATGTTTAATGCCACTTCATCCATTATGCATAGTAATTGAATACAAAACAAATTATTCCATGTTCAAATATATATTTGCGATATGCGGCTGACATTGCGTCTCATTTACGTTCGGTGTGGCAGCTGTGAAATGATACAGACTGGAAAGGTCAGCAGTGACTTTCAGAATAAAAGTGAAGTCTTAAATTTAGTTTTTGGGCTAAAACTCAATTAATTTTCAGGGAGGGAGAAAGAGACAACATAACATATGGAGAAAAATTGGACACAATTCAAATCAGATTGGAAGAGGAAATATTACATCATACTGTATATAACTTTCATCTTCGTATTCATTTGAAGGACCTTTTAAGTTGATTAATATTCTGATAATAGATATATTAATATATCTAAATATCCATTATCACATTATCACATATATCAAGTGTTTGTTTAATGCACAGTGTAAATGCTCTTCAGATCTAAAACAAGCACCTGGTAAATGAGAAGCAGCTTGATTATACTGGCCTGAATTATACATCAACATGACAACCTGCCATACAAAAAGCTGGCCACTCGTTGTGCAAGTGTGAAATGAGCTTTTTACCTGTTTGGCAGAACAAATAATGGAAAAGTAAAGAAAAGTAAAAAGACACAAAGACAAACAAGAGAAACAACAACAACAGTGTATAAAACCAGCAAGGCTGTGAACTGCAGGAACACTTTCTCATCGGGAATCTGCCATTACAATTCACAACATTACCATCATTATATATATATATATATATATATATATATATATATATATATATATATATATATATATATATATTTTCCAAAACAATGCTCTAAGGAAATACATCTAAGGTGTTGGGTCAAATCATGAGAAACGTCTCGGTTACGTACGTAACCTCCGTTCCCTGATGGAGGGAACGAGACGTCGTGTTGAAGAAGCGACACTAGGGGTCTCTCTTGAGCGCCGAAAGATGCCTCTGATCTATGAAAAAAGGCCAATGAGAGCGAACAGTATTTGCATACCCCGCCCCCGGATACGGATATAAAGGTGAGGGAAATACGCTCGTTCATTCAGGATTTTTCTGAGGAGCCGGGAGTGTTCCGGCCACCTCAGCGGCTCGGCTCAGCGACATGGCCGGGAAAACACGACATCTCGTTCACTCCATCAGGGAATGGAGGTTACATACGTAACAGAGATGTTCCCCGTCTGTCGCTCACTTCGATGCTGTGTATGTGTGCTGCTGACACAGAAGTGGGCAGGTATTTCACGTGCACAAGTGACCAACTGTGTTCAGGCTGCACGTACTCTTCCCCAATGCCCCAAAAAAGTCGTCGGAATCCTTTTGGTTACCCTAGAGGGGAACAAGGTGACGCTTCCAACTAGGGAACAGGCCAAGCCTGGCCGGGCCTCTTTTCTCTCTATGTTTTCTCGGCATAGAGCAAGAGCAGCCGGGACCCTTACTGCATCGTGGGAAGGGGGTCTTACCCAAATTCCTATTCTTTCAGGGGGAGAAGACCCTGCAGAGGCCACACCCGCCCAAAAGGGGAGGTAGAGGTGGCAAAATACATCACATGGCCTCTTCGGTCACATGTGGGAAGAATGGCGTGGTGGTAGATCCAGCCTCGAGGAGGGGGGAGTTGCTACAAGATGGCAACCAGAGGGCAGCGAAGGACTGCCTAAGGGAGACGCAGGTCAGCTCGTAAGGTGACCGTACCATGGAAGTACACACAGGAGGAGCCCACGTAGGAAGCCTGACCCGTGGAGCACCTATTCCAGTAGGGGTAGCCTGGGGTAACTCTAGTGGACTGGGTAGGCAAGTTCTTCCGCTGAACTGCGGACCCAAGTGGGCTAGGGAGGAATCGACCAGGAACCTAAAAGGGGTCTCCTGGGAAGAAGGCACACTGTTTTACCTTGAGGGAAAGGGCGCTGGACGCAAGCGATTCTCGCAAAGGTGTCATGTGTTGCCCAGCCCGCAGCTCTGCAAATGTCTGCTAGGGAGGTGCCCCTAGCCAGTGCCCATGAGGATGCCACACTCATGGTAGAGTGGGGTCGGACCCGTAGGGGGAGTGGCACGGCCTGGGTGTGATAGGGCAACAGAATGGCGACCACCACCCAGTGGGACAGCCTCTGTTTGGAGACAGTGTTCCCTTTTTGCTGTCCCCCAAAGCAGACAAAGAGCTGCTTAGAGCATCTGAACTCTGGGTGCGTTCCAGGTAGGTGCGCAAAGCACGTACCGGACACAGCAGTGAGGGAGCTGGGTCTGCCTCCTCCCGGGGCAGCACTTGCAGGTTCACTACCTGATCTCTGAAGGGCGTGGTAGGAACCTTGGGCACATAGCCCAGTCGAGGTCTTAGGATCACATATGTGTCTGCTGGACCGAACTACAGGCAAGTGTCGAGTAGAGAACACTTGCAGGTCCCCGACCCTCTTGATGGAGGCGAGCGTGATCAGCAGGGCCGTCTTCAGGGAGACCTGAGTCCAGCTGATTCTAGCGGCTCGAAGGGGGATCTCTGAAGACTGGCGAGGACCACCAAGAGATCCCAGGAGGGGAATAGGTTTGGCCGGGAGGGATTTAGCCTCCGGGCACCTCTTAGGAACCTGACGATTAAGTCGTGCTTACCCAGGGACTTGCCGTCTACTGAGTCGTGGTGAGATGCGATAGCGGCAACATACACCTTCAAGGTGGAAAGGGACAGCCTCACCTCCAACCTCTCCTGTAGGAACTGGAGCACTGACCTAACTGCGCAACTATGGATCTTCTGCCTAGGAAGAACACCAATTCATGAACAGATGTCATTTCAGGGCGTAGAGTTGCCTGTAGAAGGGGCTCTGGCTTGGTTGATCGTGGCTACAACCGTGGGTGGTAGACCAGCTAGATCTTCCACGTCCCATCCAGGGATCAGACGTGGAGGTTCCAAAGGTCTGGATGCGGATGCCAGAGCGTGCCCCATCCCTGAGAAAGAAGGTCCTTCCTCAGGGGAATTCGCCAGGGACAGGCTGTCACGAGGAGTACAAGGTCCAAGAACCAGGCCCGGGTGGGCCAGTAAGGAGCCACAAGAGTGACTTGTTCCTCATCCTCCCTGACCTTGCACAGCACCTGTGGAAGAAGGCTCACTGGGGGAATATGTACTTGCGCAGCCCCACTGGCCAGCTGTTTGCCAGTGCATCTGGCCCGAGGGGAGCCTCTGAGCGGGCGTACCGGAGCGGGCAGTGGGAGGTCTCTCGGGAGGCAAACAGGTCTACCTGGGCCTTGCCGAACCGTCCCCAGATCAGCTGAACCGAGTGGGGGAGAAACCTCCACTCTCAGCCAGGCAAGCGTTGTCATGATAACGCGTCCGCTATCACATTGAGGTTGCCGGGGATGTGAGTGGCGCGACTTGAGTCGCTGCTGGCTCCAAAGGAGGAGACGACGGGCGAGTTGTGACATGTAGCGGGAGCATACGCTGCCTTGGCGATTTATGTACACCACCGCAGTGGTGCTGTCCGACCTGACCAGGATATGTTTGTATCGAACTAACGGGAGAAACTTCCGCAGGGCCAAAAGGACGGTCAACAACTCGTGGCAGTTGATGTGCCAATGCAGCTGGGCCCCTTTCCAACGGCCTGTTGCTTCGTGCTCGTTGCAAACGGCGCCCCAACCCGATCTGGAGGCGTCGGTTGTGACCAGGACGCGTCGGGACACCTGATGTAAGGGTACTCCTGCCTGTAAGAAACAGAGGTCTGTCCAGGGTTTGAATGTTTGGTGGCAGGCGGGGGTGATTGTCACACGGTGTGTGCCGCGGCGCCATGCTTGTCTCGGGACTCGGGGTCTGAAGCCAGTGTTGAAGCGGTCTCATTTGCATCAACCCCAGCGGCGCGACCGCAGCTGAGGACGCCATATGCCCCAGGAGCCTCTGGAAAAGTTTTAAAGGGACCGTTGTGCCTGGCCTGAAGGTGGCGAGGCACCTCAACACTGACTGGGCACGCTCGTGGTGAGACGTGCTGATATTGAGACCGAGTCATACCGAGAAAAGAGATGCTCTGGACTGGAGTAAGCTTGCTCTTTTCCCAGTTGACCTGGAGCCCCAAATGGCTGAGGTGCCTGAGCACCTGGTCTCTGTGAGCGCATAGTAACTCTCGCGAGTGGGCCAGAATAAGCCAGTCGTCGAGGTAATTGAGTATGTGGATGCCTGCTTCTCGGAGCGGGGCAAAGAGCTGCCTCTGCGACTATGTTAACTATATTAAACTATGAAAATCCATATTATTACATATTTAAAGCTATGATAATCTAAACAAAGAGTGGAATAAATATAAATTAATTAAATATTTATTGTGTGAAAATTATTTCTAGAATGTTTTTAAAATACGATATGAGTTGTGACACCAATTCCAGAAAACCAAACAATTCTAATAAAGTAATTTCACAAGTTAATGTACTTGTGATCTAGGTTGAGAAAAGTGTCAGTAAAGAGCAGAATATCAGAATATCACTTGTGAGCTGATTATTTTATTGCATAATTTCAAATCAAGCAGTAAATTAGCCAAATTATGCAAAAAGAGTGAAAATATTAAATTTTGTGTATGGTAACACTTTACAATAAGGGTACATGTATAATCATGAATTAACACCTGAATTATTACTTACTTCAGCATGAATTAATGATGAGTTAAGGCATGGACTAATCAAGAACTAATGAAGTGTTAAGAGTTAGTACGTTTGATAGTACATGCAAATACAATTTTTATATTAAACTCCCAAAATTTGACATCAAATATTTGTTACATTACAACCACATCATCTTGTGTCACTTCTATGGCACTCATCTCATGTGTCAGCATGGGTGCTTGACTGGTCTCGAACCGCGGTAGTCCAACGCTCAGTCAGGTGAGCCAGAGGCAGACTGAATCGGGGCCCCGATATGCCAAAGTGGGCCGCAATATGATGAAGGAGGCTGCAAAACGGTGCCATGATATTCTGAAGGGGGCCGTGATAAAAGGGTGCTGTGATATGCAAAAGACAAAAAACTCAGTTTGCAAAAAATTGTTAGAATAACGTTCATTCTATGAGACTAGGTTGCAGCAGCCACCATCTTAGTTCAATTGACTGTAGTACTAGGCAACAGATTTTCTTCAGTTTAGTGGTAATTTTACAAAAATGTTTTAATGCAGAGTGAGATTGGCCAATCACAATCATATATTTTAAAGTAGGTAGTTTATATTTTAGAAGCCTATATGTTATATGTGTTGGGCTATTCATCAAATAACATCTATGATTTCTAAAAATTCACTCTGCTTACTTTAAAAGAATAAAACAAGAGGCTATCAATATTGATGATATCATGTTTCCAGCGACACAAAATCTAAATCAAAACCAACCCAAATGAGCACTTTTTACAATGTCTTAGATCTTTAAACAGAAATTAGAAAAACTACTTGGAAAGATGACAAACATTTAAATGGCAATAGAGGAATGAGAGAGATAGAGAGATGAACAGAAAACTTTGTAATTGCAATTTAAGGCAGAGCACCGGAAAAAATACATAAAGCAAATGACCGAGTTGATTGAGGGATTGAGGGAACTGCATATTATGTCATGTCTAAAGTTAACCATTCTTCACCACTAGATGGCGCTGTTTGCTCTAGTTTTAGTTAAACTTCCATTAGAAAAAATTTATTTGTTATGCTTCATAGCGACATCACGCAAACTTCAGTAGCCATTTTCCAGTTCTGCGCAGCAGAGAGATCGCGTGCTGTTTACTCCGGATTCCAGTGTTGTTGTGTAAAGCCCCAGAGAAGCTTTGCTTGTAAGTTTATTTCATATAATTGTAATGTTATATACTTTGTGTCTGTATCTTTTTAAGATGGGTATATTAGACGTACGTTAGCGGTTCTACGTGCTTTGTACGGACATTTCAAAGGATCGCCATGTGATCTCGTAACAATTATTGTGATTTAACGATGTTAATGTAAATATTGTGTAAGTAGTAATTGTATTTTGGTTATTTATATTTAAATAAGCATTTTTGTATTTCTTTTCAGTTTCACAAAATAATGTAACATTGAGAGAAACAACGTGATTGCACTCAAGTAAAGAAGATAATTGACATCCTCTGAGTGGTCATTGAAGCCTCTTCATCAAGTTATATAGTGTTTAGCTATCTGTATATGCATGCCCAACGCACACGCATGCAGAGGACAGAATAGTGAAAAAGCATCACGACGGGCTGAAGACAACATTTCTGAGAAGGACAGCTATTCAGTTATCCCACCTATCACATCACAAGATGGATGTTAAAGAGAAAACTGAAGAGCAACAGCTGATCACATCACATGCCTCACTCAGTCAACTGGAAACCAGATCGGTGATATCTGCATCTTCCAAGAGCTCAAGATCGTCCACAGCAAGTATGGCGGCAACCAGAGCACGAGCTAAAGCAGAAGCAGTGAGAGCACGTACAAACTTTGTGGAAAGAGAGGCTGAAGTATTGCTAGAAAGAGCTAAACTGGAATCTGAACTGTTATCACTACAGCATAAAAAGGAGTTTGCAGCGGCAGCAGCAGAGGCTGAGTTTCTTGAAGCGGCTGCAGCAGAGATCGAGACAGGAGAAATGAATATGGCGACTGATGTCACAGCGTTTCCACAGGAGACTATTGAAAAGCGTACAAAGGACTATGTGGACAGTCTTTCTGGATTAAGTTTTCACCGTCTCCCTCATGTTAAAGCAGAGTCTGACTCCTGTGGTCACGAACAGTTTATGATCTCGTCTGTGCTTCCCACCATGGCTGTCATGAGCAATGCCACACAGAACGTTGACCGACGTAACCACATTTCAACTCCTGGACCAGACACTGTAAACCAGCTTAGAATGCCCAGTACACGGTTATCATTTCCCCAGCACACTCCTGGCAACCTGCCATACACATCAATCTCTCATAACAAAGCCTATGGACAAATTCCGGTTTCAGAGAGAGTGAGCCTACCTCAGACTCCCTATCTCAGCGGTTCAACGCAACAGCCACCCTCTACAAACCATTCAGGTATGAGTGAAATAGCCAGATACCTGGTGCGTCGTGAGCTTGTGAACTCAGGGCTTAGTAAGTTTGACGATCGGCCAGAAAACTACTTAGCCTGGAAGTCATCATTTATGAGTGCTCTAGAAGGATTATCGCTCACCCCAAGCGAGGAGCTTGATCTTCTGACAAGGTGGCTAGGACCGCAATCCTCAGAACAAGTCAAAAGATTGAGAGCTGTTCATGTTGCTGATCCAGCGGCCGGTTGTAGAATGGCATGGTCCCGTCTAGAAGAAAGCTTTGGGAGTGCTGAAATAATTGAGAAAACACTCTTTGATAAGCTGGATTGTTTCCCTAAAATTAGCAATAGAGAACCCCAAAAGTTAAGAGAACTTGCAGATCTGCTCAAAGAAGTGGAGTCAGCAAAGCTTGGAGGCTACTTACCCGGGCTCTCTTTCCTGGACACAGCGAGGGGCGTGGCACCTATTGTCAACAAACTTCCTCTTAACCTCCAAGAAAAGTGGATGTCCCAAGGGTCTCAATATAAGCTTCAGTACCAGGTACCATTTCCTCCATTCACATTTTTCACAGATTTTGTATGTAAGGAATCCTATATGCGCAACGACCCAAGTTTCGCATTCCACTTATCTCCAGCTGCCACTGTAAAGCCTGAAAACTCAGTAAGAAGAGGTGGACCACTGAAAAGCTTCATCTCTACTCACAAAACTGAGATTGCACAAACAACCAGCTCTTCCGATTCGCTGAACAGTAAGCCTGATATCAACAAACAATGCCCCATTCACAAAAAATCCCATCCTTTCAAACGGTGCAGAGCATTCAGAGCTAAGAACATTGAGGATCGGAAAATGTTTTTGAAGGAGCATAATATCTGCTTCAGATGTTGTTCTTCAAATGAGCATGTGGCCAAAGACTGTGAAGTTGTCATACAGTGCACAGAGTGTGGCAGCAACAAACATGTCACAGCTCTTCATCCTGGACCAGCTCCATGGATACTAAAAGCACCCAACACAGAGCATGGCGGGGAGAGAGAAAGTGCAAACCCTTCCATTAATTCTAAATGCACAGAGGTCTGTGGGGATACTAATAGTTCACAGTCCTGTTCGAAAATCTGTCTCATCAAAGTTCACCCTAAGGGAAAGCCAGACAAATCACTGAACGTCTATGCTATTCTTGACGATCAAAGTAATCGCTCACTTGCCAGAGCTGAATTTTTCGACTTCTTCAATCTCAAGAGCACAGAATTTCCCTACACTCTGCGCACATGCGCTGGAGTCACAGAAATGTCTGGGAGGCGGGCTATGGACTTCATTGCACATCCTCTAGATGGCAGTCTTTCAGTCCCACTCCCTACGCTCATTGAGTGCAACTACATGCCCGAAGACAGGTCAGAGATACCCACTCCTGAAGCAGCAAATCACCACTCACATCTCAAATCTATTGCTCATCTCATCCCTCCTCTAGATCCAAATGCTCAAATACTTCTCCTTCTTGGACGTGATATCCTCCAAGTCCACAAGGTAAGAGAGCAACGCAATGGGCCACAAAATGCTCCCTATGCTCAAAGACTGGACCTAGGCTGGGTTGTGGTTGGTGAGGTGTGTCTTGGTGCTGCTCACAAGCCTTCAACTGTTAGTGTTTACCGCACAAACATTCTAGAAGATGGGCGTCCATCTTACTTTAGTCCATGTCCTAATAAACTCTACCTCAAGGAGAGATTAACTGCACAGCCAAGTGTTAAAGCCTCTTACTTCCCCCAATTTGCTCCCAGCCCTACGGCCACCTCAGTCTTTGAAAGAACGGAGAATGATGAAAAAATAGCCCCTTCAATTGAGGATAGGCAGTTCATTCAGTTAATGGACAAAGAAATGTTCATGGATGATGCTAACAGCTGGGTAGCACCCCTTCCCTTCCGTGCACGTAGACAACGGCTTCCAAACAATCGAGAGCAAGCCCTGAGCCGTTTGAACTCTCTCTGTCGCACACTACGCAAGAAACCTGAGATGAGAGAACACTTCGTAGAGTTTATGCAGAAGGTCTTTGATAACAATCATGCCGAGCCAGCTCCTCCTGTGAACCCAGGGGAGGAGTGCTGGTACTTGCCCTCCTTTGGTGTATATCATCCACGCAAGCCTGGTCAAATTCGGGAAGTGTTCGACTCCAGCGCCCAGTTCCATGGTGTGTCTTTGAACGATGTGCTGCTAACAGGCCCAGATTTAAACAACAGTCTGCTAGGAGTCCTACTAAGATTTAGGCACGAGCCAATAGCCATCACTGCGGACATAGAGCAAATGTTCCATAGTTTCATCGTCAGAGAGGATCATAGGAACTTCCTCCGCTTTCTGTGGTTCAAGAACAACGACATCTCCCAAAGCATGGTAGAATACCGCATGAAAGTCCACGTCTTCGGTAACAGCCCCTCCCCAGCCGTTGCCATTTATGGCCTCAGACGTGCTGCCTTGTATGGGGAAGCGGAGTTTGGTGCTGATGCGAGACATTTCATTGAAAGAGGCTTCTATGTTGATGATGGACTCAAGTCATTTCCCTCCATCAACAAAGCTATCAGTTTGCTTAAGGCTACCAAAGATATGCTCGCTATCTCTAACTTAAGACTCCACAAAATAGCATCCAATAGCCCAGCTGTGATGCACGCATTCTCTCCATCCGACTATGCCAAAGACTTAAAACATTTGAATCTAGACACTGATTCACCCCCTTTACAGCGCAGTCTTGGCTTGAGTTGGGACCTTCAGAAGGATACATTTACATTCCACGTCAACCTCAGTGACAAGCCATTCACACGCAGAGGAGTCCTGGCGACTGTAAACAGCTTGTTTGACCCTCTCGGCATGGTGGCGCCAATCACAATCCAAGGGAAACTGCTACTCCGTGAACTTTCGAATGGGAAGTCGGACTGGGATTGCCCCCTCGCAGCTGAAAAGGAAACGGAATGGAACCTCTGGAAAGACTCGTTGCAGGACTTAGAGCAGCTCAAAATTCCCAGAGCTTACACTGTAATGTCCATTTCCCAATCTGTAAAAAAGGAGATTCACATCTTCTCAGACGCATCTGTTCAGAACATATCCGCTGTCGCATACTTGAAAGTAACGGATCATGATGGAATGTGTCAAGTTGGATTCATTATGGGAAAAGCCAAGCTAGCCCCACAGACTGGACATACAGTTCCCAGACTTGAACTGTGTGCGGCCGTCCTTGCAGTCGAAATAGCTGAACAAATCGTCCAGGAACTAGACATCAAACCACACACCCTGCTGTTCTATACAGACAGTAAAGTTGTTTTGGGGTATATCTGCAATGAGACCCGACGCTTTTACGTGTACGTTAGTAACAGAGTTCAAAGAATTCGAAAATTCACTCACCCAGAACAGTGGCTTTACATTCCAACCTCACAAAACCCTGCAGATGTTGCTACTAGACCAGTTCCTGCATGCCGTCTAACCGAAACAAACTGGCTCACCGGTCCTACATTTCTGCAGCATCCTGCACACACCCCTGTGAATGAAGCTTCTTATAATCTTATCAACCCAGATACAGACGTGGAAGTGCGAGCACACATCACCACCTGCTTAAACCCTACTTCTGGTCTTGGTTCTCACCGCTTTGAAAGATTTTCCTCTTGGAGATCCTTAAAAAGAGCTGTAGCTTCTCTTATTCACGTTGCTCAGTCTTTCAGAAATAAAGGAAAATCGTGTTGCGGCTGGCACCACTGCAAAAGTTCGTACATGCCCGAGTTACTGACTCAAGCTGAAAGCGTCATCATCAGGTGTACACAACGAGAGGCTTATAAAGCAGAAATCACTTGTCTGGACAATGAGAGAGACATTTCTAAGCAGAGTTCTCTCAAAAGACTTAACCCTGTCCTGGAGGATGGACTCCTAAGAATTGGAGGCAGACTAGAACAGTCCACACTCCTCAGCAGAGAGAAACACCCTCTCATCATACCTGGCCATAGTTACATAGCAACCCTCCTAACAAATCATCACCATGAGAAAGTAAATCATCAAGGTCGAATATTTACAGAAGGAGCAATCCGCTCTGCAGGATTCTGGATAGTTGGAGCAAAAAGACAGATCAACGGTGTCCTCCGCAAGTGTGTCACTTGCCGCAAACAAAGAGGTAAAACAGCTGAACAAAAAATGGCAGACCTCCCTTCTGACCGCATCAGCGCGGAACCACCCTTTACTAATGTCGGCTTGGACGTGTTTGGTCCTTGGAATGTATCAGCTCGCCGTACCCGGGGGGGCCAGGCCTACAGTAAAAGATGGGCAGTAATATTCACATGTTTATCTGTGCGAGCCATCCATATCGAACTGATAGAGTCAATGGACACATCAAGTTTCATTAATGCACTTCGCCGCTTCTTCGCCATACGAGGCCAGGCAAAGATCATACGATCCGACTGTGGTACTAATTTCCATGGAGCATGCAGAGAGCTGAATACTCTTGTGGTCTCGTCCAAAGATTCAAGCGTGACCAAATACCTCAGTGAGGAAGGTTGCAAATGGATCTTTAACCCACCTCATTCATCTCACATGGGAGGAGCATGGGAGAGGATGATCGGACTTTCAAGGCGGATCTTAGACTCCATGCTTCCTCAAATCAGCTCCTCACATCTGACTCATGAAATGCTGTCAACTCTAATGGCCGAAGTGTGTGCTGTGATCAACGCAAGACCTCTCGTACCCATTTCAACTGACCCCGAGTCGCCCTTTCTCCTCACTCCAGCAATGATCCTCACCCAAAAGGTGTGTACACCGTATGCACCTCCAGGACCTTTTGAAGGCGCCGATCTATATCGGAAACAGTGGAAAAGAGTGCAGTATCTCGCAAGCATATTCTGGGAAAGGTGGAGGCGAGAATACCTTGCTTCCCTTCAATCGCGCAAGAAATGGCAAGACAACAAGCCTAATATCAAAGAAGGAGACCTGGTCCTCATGAAAGATGATCAGGTAAAAAGGAACGAATGGCCAATGGCTCTGGTCACCAAAGCCATCTCCGGTTCAGACGGCAAAGTCAGGAAACTGGAACTCAAAGTCACTAAGAGTGGCACTGCTAAGACGTTCTTAAGGCCTATTACAGAGGTTATTTTGCTTATGTGTTAAGTTACCCTGTGAATACGTATTCACTTGTTGAGAATTCAAGAGTGGCATTATGCTTAATACCAGACGGGGAGTATTATGTCATGTCTAAAGTTAACCATTCTTCACCACTAGATGGCGCTGTTTGCTCTAGTTTTAGTTAAACTTCCATTAGAAAAAATTTATTTGTTATGCTTCATAGCGACATCACGCAAACTTCAGTAGCCATTTTCCAGTTCTGCGCAGCAGAGAGATCGCGTGCTGTTTACTCCGGATTCCAGTGTTGTTGTGTAAAGCCCCAGAGAAGCTTTGCTTGTAAGTTTATTTCATATAATTGTAATGTTATATACTTTGTGTCTGTATCTTTTTAAGATGGGTATATTAGACGTACGTTAGCGGTTCTACGTGCTTTGTACGGACATTTCAAAGGATCGCCATGTGATCTCGTAACAATTACTGTGATTTAACGATGTTAATGTAAATATTGTGTAAGTAGTAATTGTATTTTGGTTATTTATATTTAAATAAGCATTTTTGTATTTCTTTTCAGTTTCACAAAATAATGTAACATTGAGAGAAACAACGTGATTGCACTCAAGTAAAGAAGATAATTGACATCCTCTGAGTGGTCATTGAAGCCTCTTCATCACGTTATATAGTGTTTAGCTATCTGTATATGCATGCCCAACGCACACGCATGCAGAGGACAGAATACTGCACTTGTAATTTGCTGTCGTTAACAAAGCCACTAATTACACAACTCTACAACATCTTGTTAAAAAGCAGATTGCTCGATTGTCTTTCTGTTGGATTCAATACAGATCCAACGAGGGGTCATCATTGCCTGTCAAAAAGAGAAACTGTGGGGGGAAAGTTACTGCTGAAAATTTATGAGTAGAAGACTTTTGTTTTATTGCCCAGTGGGATGTTTTATTCATGAAGGCGTGACTGCTGTGTCACGGTGACCTTTGGTGTTTTTGGCAGGGTTATTAATCTAAAGCTTTGTATTGTACAGGAGGAGAGTTATGTCGTTTTGGGACTGATGGCTCCATACATGTGAAAACAAGGTTCCTTTTGTTTGTCTGCCCATGAGGTTTCATGTTGTATTCCAAGGACAATTTTGTTAGTGAGAAATTAGATCGGTTCCAAAACCAATTGAGCTGCCCAGGTGTCTATATAGGCAGCTGCCAGAGGTGGGGAACACAAGTTACATGACTTGACTCGAGTCACAAATTTAAGGACTTGTGACTTGCTTCACTAAATGCAGAAAATTACTTGACTTGACTTTAAATTGAGAACAAACGACTCGAGACTTGACTTGACTTGAACTGCATGACTCGACAATGACTTGAATGTTTTTTTGATTATTATTTTCAATAACTTATATATTGTTATAAACAGTAATTAAATGTGTGAAATAAATTAATTAATATGCAAGTTAAATATGTAAGACCGCCAGCACCACTGATCTGCATCTGTGCAGTTAACGCTGCGCTCACATCATGCCAAAATGACAGATGATTGTCCAGTTCCCAAAATAATCTCCTTTGGATGTAAAGATTTCGAATTGGATCGTGTGAATAAAAAAAGATTTGCCAGATGCACAATATGCAACTCAAAAATATTCGATACAAACACCACAGCCTTGAATAAGACATTTAAAAAAGAAAAGTTAAGTAAATCATTCGTTATCATTTCATTATCCAGAAAGATTAATATGTAAAATTACTGTTCAAATGTTTGAGGGTTGTCAGTAAATTAAAATTATTCACGATTCATTTCATTTTGTAGTGCGACAGGTTGAAAATGACCCAACATTGCCTTCTAATTGTGTGTGCCTTTTCTAAACCTTCTCAACAGTCAAAAATATAGCATAACCATTTGTTGGCAATATAAAAACATAACAGGTAGATTTGCAGTCACAACACTTTATTTAAAACATGACAAGTAGTATAGAATATACAGAATGACTCATGACAAAATCCAAGTTATCTCAAAGTGATTATGACTTCTGAAGACTTTAACCAAAGCCCTTGAATGCAATACATTCTTGACTATTTTATATAAATGTATCTCTGAAGGGAACTGACTGTCTTCAGAAAAGGTTTGATGGCATTTTCTTTTCATCTTACCTACATATAATGCCTAATAACTTACTGTTCATAAGCACAGGGCTGCTTTGTGTACAGGCGTTACCAGGGTAACAGCTATATTTCTCTTATATGCGCTATCTACAGTCAGAGTGCGAATTAGCTTTTTCATTCAGCCCGTCTGCCTTTTTATTAGATCAATGTGAAAATCTGACCGCATTTTTAAACAGCATACACGCAGTGTTATACATTTTAACCGGTTAATTCTAAAAATCTAAACAATTTGGATAATAATGTATCTAGAAGTATTCACAATATTTTTAAGTGCCCAAGATAAAAATACAGTGCATGTTCATTAACACAATTTACTATATATATATCTATATTATATGAATTGTATAACAGTAATGTGTTTTACTAATATATATATATATATATATATATATATATATATATATATATTAGTAAAACACATTACTGTTATACAATTCATATAAAAAAAAATTTAATGAAAGATATGTATAAAAGATATGTCGAGTCACTGACTTGACTTGCTTGATTTGTCTGCACTGCACTTGAGACTTTCTTGAGACTTGATAGTTAAGACTTGAGACTTGCTTGTGACTTGAACGTGTGAATTGCTCCCACCTCTGGCAGCTGCCTTCAAAAATATCATCCTTACCTTATTGGAACCTCATAAATGGCTGATTTGGAACACTGTACACAAGCAGTAATTCACAGCACTCCTCGAGCCAAGTGCATTATAGACTCGACTCGTAATTGATTTCAATAGAGCTAAAGATAATTTTTAATAACGCTAAACTAGATTGGTTGAGCACATAATAACGAGTGTGGAGTCTAATAGCTTATTCAGTGGCCAATCACAGATATTTTTAGCCATATATTGTGATATTTTTAGCCATATATTGTGAAAGTGATTTATTTGCATTGTAGAGGGTTTCACCAGGATTAAAAGACTGATCTTGGGATTTTAAGACACAAATCTTTCAATTAATCAGAAAATCTATATTTTTACCCAACTTTTACATTGAATATTGTTATTATAATACAAAATTATTATAATAATTTTTTTATCCCCATTTCTCCTAATTTGGAATGCCCAATTCCCACTACTTAGTCACCTCAATCCAGGTGGCGGAGGACAAGTCCCAGTTGCCTCCACTTCAGAGACAGAGACAGTCAATCCACATCTTATCATGTGGCTCATTGTGCATGACTCACAGCATGTGGAGGCTCATGCTACTCTCCGCGATCCACGCACAAGTTACCACATGCCCCATTGAGAGCGAGGACCACGAGGATATTACCCCATGTGACTCCCTAGCAACCGGGCCAATTTGTTTGCTTAGGAAACCTGGCTGAAATCACTCAGCACACCCTGGATTCAAACTCACTAGTCCAGGGGTGGTAGTCAGCATCAATACTCGCTGAGCTACCCAGGCCCAATACAAATTATAACCTAACCCAGTTGTAATGAACTGGCCATGGAGCTGGTGTTAGAATCCATGTTCAGGAAGTTTATTAAATGAGGAACAAGAAAACAATACAAAACAGCAGGCAGAGAGACGTAGTCTTAAAGCAGGCAGATAAATCCAATAAACCAAATAGACAGTCCATCCAGGCAAACAAAACAAAGGGTAATCCAAAAAGCAGTAAATCCAGAAAAATAGGCAATGGCCATAACATTAATCAAGAAACAATGGCAATGGAAAAATGCATGGTAAGGCAGGGTAAACTGGCACTACTTCGGACAGAACAATGGAACTGCATGCCATATATATATACATGTGGTAAACAGGAAATGAGCAGTGAAGAAATGGGTGAAGATCAGTATTCGGGTGAGGGCTCCCACTGGTTGTTGGTAGGATGGGTAAAAACCTCAGATGTTACACCAATAAACTTGAATATTATTATAATATGGTATGGAATTATTATTATTTTGAAGATTATATTTGTTTTATACAGTAATAGTATATTGCATATTGTCATATTTACTTCACTTTCACTTGGAGCTTTTATTTTGGTGGAAAACCAAAAGTGTTTTTTTTCTTATTTCAAATCTGGAGAAACACTGTCATCTCCTTTTCTGTGTTCCCGAGTCATGTAATTAGATTTGTTTAAAAACTTGTAGCGGTTACAAAGACAGTGCCTCACACGTTCATTCTGAAGCAAACACAGACTGTATTTAAAATTTTTGGACTTGCAGCCTTTTGTGGTTTAAAATTCACACAAGGTCACATCACATTTCTAATTGTATTTTGATTAATTCTCCAGCCCTACAATGAGCGACTGCAAAATTAGGCTAATGACAAGTGTTGTTTAGATTACTTTAAAAGTAATACAAAACAAATTACTAATCACTTCTGTAAAATTGTAATCAGATTACTAATTATTTTAGTTTTAAATGACTTTCTAAAAATGCTTTTCACAGAAAAGTTTGTTTTTCTGCTCAGTAAATTCTAAATAATTTACTGTATATTTCACAGATTTCACAGAATATTTCAAAGAAATGCAAACAGACATACATATGTATATATTTGTATATATATATATATATATATATATATTTGTATATATATATATATATATATATATATATATATATATATATATATTCTTTCATATAAACTGAATTCTAATTAAAAGTCAGTAACTATAATCTGATTACAATAATTAAAAATGTAATATGTTACACTACTTTTTAATATTATAGTATATTATAGTATCTAATTACTTTGTAATCAGATTAAGCACAACACTGCTAACTACACACTCTTTATCAAACCTAATGGCCAAAAATTAATTTAGGTATAATGTACAGTCAGCTGGCTATTATCATCAAATAAATCCTGACAGGGTGGTCAGGGTGATATTGTACATTTCATTACCTAATAATGTACAATGAGGACAGTTTAATTTAGTTCATAGATCCCATATTTCGAGACCTTACATTCTCTTCTAAATTTAGCATACCAAATATCCTTACAGTAAGAAGCAAGAGCAGATGGGTAATGAGCACCAGATGTGATATTTTGTACCGTTCCGATACTCTCAAGTAAAACAAGATGTCATTGAGTCCCCTGAGCTGTGTTCAGAAGATAAGCAACAATATCAACTTGTCTGATCTGGACTGTCTTTCAGACAGTACAGGATTCTGTTTGTAGTTACAGGCCTTTTGATACTCTAACTGCACCCACCTAATCCAGTCCAGTACTGTTGAAAAGATTACTATGGCTAGCTCAACTCTGCGCTAATTGTGCAGGGCACATATTTGTACAAGGCAGATGTGTTAACGTACTCCATAGACTCAGACCAGCTGTGATTTAGCCATAGGTGGGCCAGGGCAGCCCATTGGGCATTCAGACCCACCCAAATATTGTTTTCAAACCTGTGATAACCAATGCTTTATCAAAACTGGATCTTATGAACAACTGAACTGACCAATAAATGTTGCGTGAAAATGTGTGTATTATTGGCTAGATTGAGGTGGCGTAAAGATGCAGATAAAGACACACCCTTTCTTTCAAATGCCATTCAGAGTAGCTGTCATGGTACCAAAATTTCAGTAGTCGGTATTATACAAGCAAAATTGTATTGTTCTCGATACCAATTTCGATACCACAGCAAAAATATGCTAATATGATAATAATTGAACACGCTTCTTCAACCTATTTAAAAAGTTAAATTTCAATGTAAATACTAAATTAGAACAAATGTATGTGTCCTTCAAGTGTTTTTCAATGAAGTATGCATTGCTAAGATAGGGCCCTACTAAAATCGTTTTTATTTTTTCTCAAATCCTGTGTTTTCCATTTAGTATTTCATGTTTTAAAGTTTATTATTATTTCATAATCAAAATAAAACTTAAACTTTTAACAAATGAATATAGAACAATCACTTTCCAACATACCATTCGCAGGGGGCCTGGGTAGCTCAGTGGAAAAGATGCTAGCTACCACCCCTGGAGTTTGCTAGTTTGCACCCCAGAGCGTGCTGAGTGACTCCAACCAGGTCTCCTAAGCAACCAAATTGGCCCAGTTGCTGAGGAGGGTAGAGTCACATGGGGTAACATCCTCGTGGTCAGTATAATGTGGTTCATTCTTGGTGGGGCACGTGGTGAGTTGAGCGTGGATGCAGCAGTCTATGGCGCTATGTATCTGTGGCAACGCGCGCAACAAGCCACGTGATTAAATGCGCAGGTTGACAGTATCAGACACAAAGGCAGCTTGGATTTGTCCTACACCACCCGGTGTGAGGTGAGTCACTACGCAACCACTAGGACTTAAAAGCACATTGGGAATTGGGCATTACAATTTGGGTGAAAAAGGAGAAAAAATTATGAATAATATTTATAATATTATTCTTTATTATTATTACTACTGTGAATTTTACATTTTAAATTTTAAATATATTTTTACATTTAATTTTTAGAAACATATTTCTTTTGCAATTTCTGCAATTTTACTTCAAATCGAGCTTTTATTTTGATGAGAGCTTTTATTTTGATGTGTGTTTTTTATTTTCTTACAATTAACTACATGGCCCAGTGCGATCATTAAAGCAAAAATGCTATGATTTAATTATATAAATATATAGTTTGCATGTGCTGCATGCTTCACAGTGGATGAGTGCTCTGCTCTGTCATCTCACATAATACACAGCATGCATGATTCTGAGGAGTTATGAGCGGTCTGCTTCACATATTTACTTTAAAGCACGCAGCTCATGCAGACTAAGATTGCAGTCTTTATTGGTTAAATAATCATACTAGGACATATCATGATTTTAATTAGATTAATTGTGCTGTAATGTGTGTAATTCATGTATCAGTCAGACACTGTGCGGGTATTGAATTATGTGGGTGCTCTGTACTACCGGTAATTCAGAAAAACGGGTATTATGACTTATTTTGTATTTTTGGTCTGACTTACGTATTGCTGATCCTTTCTAGATTAGGGTTGATATTAGCTAGCAATCAAATATTTTGAGAAAGATAAAAGTTCATTAACCTGTTGATACACAATTCCCCGCATGCGGTGATTAATCTGATAAATCTGTTTACATTTAATAATTTACCATCTATAAATGTAATGAATGTTAACAAATTATACATCTTTTCTAAAGTTTAAGGGTTCAACATTGATATCCGATCTCTGTTTCATGATAGCAATGCTCCAAATCAGCAATTTAGTTATTTGTGCCAGGAATAAAAATGAAAACATGCAATATCAAAATAGGACTTCATACCTTTGTTATGAAAACACGATCGCCACATGAATCCAGGTCGCCACAATTGGGTGAAAAACTTCCAATAGCACTTTTTGTCCATAAAAGTGATAAATCTGAGAAATATTGATATGTTCTCCATTGCTTACATGAGATCTCACCTGAAAGAATTACCCTTCATCATTGTTCTTCAACAAAATATGCAATCTGAGCAGCATTCATGTTGTAAAACTGTATATTATCTTATATATTAGAGTTTCGTAAACAAAATGAGCCTGTCCCCAAAGTCTAATGCGGCATAGTTTTATTCATAATAGCCAAGCAGTGCAGTCAGATTTTGTGTCGTCTTGAAAGGCGGAGCCTTAATTTTACTCTGTATGATTCCTTCGATTTTACAGAGAACAAAGCTTGCATTTTTTGTAAAATATCTTCTTTGAGAGCATTTTATTTTTGGGTTGTCTTGGCACTTTTATTATAGTTTTTTTTAGATTATAAAGACATGCTCAGCACAAAATATATCCATTACTATAAACTTCAGCTTCTCTAACTTTAGAAAATAACAACATATATTAATTCTGAAACTTGGGAAATAAAGGCCAAAGTGTCATCTTTCAAAAGAGACTACTGTGTCCATACTCCAAAGGGTCCAGTAAATATAACCATTTAAGTTCAGGTATTTTTGTGCTCAAAAAGGGGGTGCACATCAACAGGTTAATAAATTGTCAGCCCGATATATTATAAATGGTAGCTATCCGTACTTAACATTTTCACTTTATTTTATTTTTGTATATGTTTTTACAGACGCTGAAAAGTACTGTACAGCATGGACGTGTTGACAGCATCTAAATGTTTTTACATATAACACAACAGGCAAATAAATGTAGCCTATAGTGACAATAATTTGTAGACAACAATACAGTATTATATATACGTATATATGTATATGTATATATGAGTGTGTACATATATATAACGTCATCTGTGGCTGAACTTGGTCGAGATGCGTGAGACCGACAAGGCTCGCTTCTTCAACACTCCCATCTCCCAGTTCAGCCTTCGGCGACACCGTCGAGGACTTTGCCCAGCAGTTCTCCGCGGTGAAGAGGCAGATGGAGGCCACCTCACGTATCCTGCCCCACCGCAAGCCTGCCACCATTGGCCATGCCCTGTCTGCCCGCCGAGGGCATCCTCCTGCGGCAAAGAAACACCCTGCTCTGCCTCAACCTGGGCCCAGCTCTCAGCCCCAGTGTCGAGCACGCTGCAGGAAGCAGACGCCACCTGTCTCATGGACCCCCTCGAGGACCTGTAAGGTTCCCAGGCACTCCTGAGACACTCGACCCAGGGACCAAGACGTTAGCTCTGGAGATGGTAAGATCACTCAGTCCCCTGGTGGAGGGCCGGGAGGAGAATTCTTTGTTCAATTTATTTCATTTGCCGCACTCCCATGGGGCTGCGGTACCCAAATTCTAAAATAGCTATTTCCATTGTCTCTGGGTCACCTGGCCCACAAATGCCGTTCTCACGGCACTCTGCAGCAAGATCTCAACATTCCCAGCACGCTGGACGCGGTCCACCCACCTTCAGCCTCACGACTGTTCCCTGCCGGCTGGTTCCGACGAGTCTAGAGGATGCATACGTTGGTCCTCCTTCTCAGTCGCTAACCTGCCCCCGGCCGGGTGTGTGGAGCAAGGTAAGTGCTTTGAGCCTTTTCTCAGCACCAGAGCCCCGGGACGCATCTTCGCCTCCCGACGCCGTTTTACCTGCTCCGCCCCGCTGCGAAGCCCCGCCGAGTATGTCAAAAATAATCGTCCCCTTGGTGCCTCTAGCACAGAGTTTGGACGCGTGGCTTTCACTCCCCAACCCGTCTCGCTGGCTGGCCTGGACCATCCGACTCGGTTACGCAATTCAGTTTGCCAGGCCCCCAACCCCCTTCCTGGATGTCTGCTTCTCCGCAGTACACGGCGAACATGCCAAATCCCTGCACACGGAAATCGCTACTCTCTTACTCAAAGACACGATAGAGCCTGTCCCTCCATCCGAGATGAAGAAAGGTCTCTACAGCCCTTACTTCATCGTACCCAAGAAAGGCGGCAGCTTATGACCGATCTTGGACTTGCAAGTTTTCAACCAAGCTTTGCACAAACTCCCGTTCAAAATGCTCACGCAGAAACACATTCTAAACTGCGTTTGGCATCTAGATTGGTTCACAGCGGTAGACCTGAAGGACGCGTACTTCCACGTCTCAATTATGCCTCGACACTGACCCTTGATGACATTCGCATGTAGGGTCACTTCCGGTTGAAGGGCACGCTGGCGCGTTTTGGCTGCCGCTCCTCTCTCCCATTTTTATTTTCAGTAGTTTATTTGGCTATGAGCCAGTGAAGTCTATCTGTGTTTTGTATTTTATTTTATTATTCTACCGTGATGTGGGATTATGCTTCGCACGCTGGACTACTGCTTCTATCTCTGAGTGCTGTTTACTGGAATTTACTCTTCTGTTGCTTGGCCCAGGACGTACACTGCTTACACCGCTGTGAGGCTGCTGTTGGTGTGGACCCTCCCCAAATGGCTATCAGGTACACTGCTCGCCAGTTGCTGAACCTGAACGGACAGAGATACGTGTTCTCTGCAGTCAAGTTGGAATATTGCGACCTAAACGTTACATACATCGCTCTTCAAGGCGTAGTTTTTTATGCTCAACATCTAAACCTGTCGCTTATCCGAGATTTCTGCGCGAACCCCATAGACTGCCGTTTAGACCTACAGGGGTCAATTTCAATAACTTATCAGCATTCAGGCGTGAGGAGGTTGCTAAGGATTCATCTGCTCCCCCGCGTCTGCTGAAATCAGCACTATTTAACGCGCGCTCTGTCAACAACAAAGCTGTCCTTTTATCTGACATTATTTTAGAAAAAAAGCTGGACCTTTTCTGTTTAACTGAAACTTGGCACAAAGAATCTGACGGTCTTCTTTTTAATGAACTGACTCCTGCTGGCTATGGATTATTTGATCTCCCGCGTTCTTCTGGTAGAGGTGGGGGTATCATTGTGTTGCACAGTCAACAGTTCAATCTGTGTCCCGTGGCTGTTCCCAAATCTGACTCATTTGATGTCTTGTTCTGAGTGTCTCTGCGCACCTTTCTACTGCAGTGGCTACAGTCTACAGGCCTCCTAAGACAAATAAAGACTTTCTATCTGAATTATCAGATATGTTGTCTTTTCTCTTCCTCAGATTTGAAAGAATTCTCCTACTGGGGGATTTCAACATTCATATGGATATAAAAGACTCCGCAATAACAAAAGACTTTCTGCCCATATTGGAGTGCTTTGAATTAGACCAACTAGTGGACTGTCCTACGCATGACAAAGGCCACACTTTAGACCTTGTGATTTCCAATGGTTCATTTGTGTCTCAGTTGTCAACCTCTGACTTAGGTCTGTCTGATCACCGGGCTGTCTTTTTTAATTTGGAATTACCTGTCATGAACACTAACACTTGTCGCATCATAAATTATCGCAATTGGAGATCTACTGAGCCCTCTGATTTTTCTGATTTTATTGACTCTCTTTTAAACTGTGACTCTCTATCTGGATGACAACGTTTCTGTGCTGAATTCTGTACTGTTGTCCGGCCTGGACACGCTGGCTCCCTTGAAATCACGATCTGTTTCTTTTGCACGCTCCGCTCCTTGGTACAATGATGATCTGCATGCTACGAAGACTTTGTGTCGCAAAATGGAGCGTAGGTGGCGCACATCGGGTTTAACTGTTCATCACCAGGCCTGGAAAGATAGCTTACTCAATTATAAGGCTGAAATTGTGTCAGCTAGATCTGTTTATCTTTCTCAGATAATTGCCAGCAATCAGAGAAACCCTAAAAAACTGTTTCACTCAATCAACAAGCTGCTTAAAAATCACAGCCTCTCTGATGTTCCTGCTTCAACTCACCTTTGTAATATGTTTTTGGAGTTTTTTAGCACCAAAATTGACAATATACGTAACCACATTGTTGCCACTCATACCGTTGCTGCCTCCTCCTCAAATACTTTTGCATTTTCCGGTGTCTCTCTCTCTAACTTTGCAATTCATGACTCCCGGTCTTTGTGTAATACGGTTTCAAAACTGAAAGCCTCAACTTCTAGAGTTGATCCGATACCATCTTGTCTTTTTAAATCATGTTTTGATTCCCTCTCTCCTGTTGTTTTGAGAATTATCAATAACTCTCTGTGCACTGGAGTTGTGCCAGCAGCACTTAAAATTGCTGCTGTCACCCCTGTACCAAAAACTAATAACATGAACTTTGATAATCTGAATAATTTTCGTCCCATCTCTAATCTTCCATTCCTCACCAAAATTTTAGAACAAACAGTAGCTTCTCAACTACTTTCTCATCTCTCCTCTAATGATCTTTTTGAGCCATTTCAGTCTGGATTTCGGAAACTGCACAGCACTGAGACAGCGCTGGTCAAAGTGACTAATGATTTGTTAATGGCTTCTGATTCTGGCCGTCTATCTATACTGATTCTTCTTGATTTTAGTGCCGCTTTTGACACTATAGATCACTCTATTTTAATCAACCGCTTAGAGACCATCTTTGGAGTTTCTGATTCTGCATTAGAGTGGTTTAAGTCCTACCTCTCTGGTCGCAAGCAGTTTGTTGTGATGGGTGATTGCAAGTCTGAGGTCGGTGTGGTGCACTCTGGGGTTCCCCAGGGATCAGTTTTGGGCCCGTTACTTTTTAGTATTTATATTTTTCCATTTGGCCAACTTTTAAGAACACTTGGTCTTAACTTTCACTTTTATACCGATGACACTCAGATCTATATACATTCAAAACCTGATGTCAATATGCCTGTGTCTTTTCTTTCTCAATGTTTTACTGAGATTAAGAAATGGATGTCTGAAAATTTTCTCTGTCTAAACAGTGATAAGACAGAAGTGATGCTTATTGGTTCACCTCATCAGTTGCGTAAAGCAGAGTCCATAACCTTAAGTGTGGATGGCTCTGCTTTGAAATTGCAAACTAAACTAAAAAATCTGGGGGTGATATTTGATGCCAATTTAACTTTTGACCATCATGTTCGTAACACAGTCAAAACATCATTTTTTCATCTCAGAAACATTGCCAAATTACGCTCTATGTTGACCTTCTCTGTGGCTGAAAAGTTAATCAACACTTTTGTTTTTTCACGTATTGATTATTGTAATGCTTTGCTGGCTGGGGTTTCTAAAGCTACCCTAAGTAAATTACAGTTGGTACAAAATTCGGCTGCTAGGGTTCTGACTGGGACCAGTGCAAGGGAGCACATTACACCAATCCTGGAAAAATTGCACTGGCTTCCTGTTAGTTTTCGTATTGACTTTAAAATTCTCATGCTCACCTATAAGGCCTTGAATAACTTGGCCCCTCAATATTTGTGTGAGCTCTTAACCCGCTACAATCCTACACGTGCTTTACGATCTTCTGAAGCGGTTCTTTTAACTGTCCAAACAACACGGCTAAAAACTATGGGTGATCAGACTTTTACTTCTTTGGCTCCTAAATTGTGGAATTCCCTGCCCTCTGAGATTAGGAATGCAGAATGCAGAAAAATTTTTTTTAAAGAGTTTTTAAATCGTCCCTTAAAACTTATTTTTTTAGGGTGGCTTTTTTGTGATTCATATGATTACTGTGTTTGTGATTATATTGGCCTTCTGTTTTTATTGCTTGTTTAGTTTTTACTGCCTAGACTGTTGTGTATCCTTCTAATTTCATTATTTTTATGTAAAGTGCTTTGAGATGTTACTTTTAAAGGCACTATATAAAATTAAGTTTATTATTATTATTATTATTATTATTGATATGACAGCCAGGCGTATCAGTACAAAGTCCACCCCTTCGGCATGTCATTGTCCCCTCCATCTTCACGAAAGTCACAGAGGCAGCCCTTGCCCCGCTCCGAGAAGCCGGCATCCGCATACTCAATTACCTCGACGACTGGCTCATTCTGGCCCACTCACGAGAGTTACTATGTGCTCACAGAGACCAGGTGCTCAGGCACCTCAGCCTTTTAGGGCTTCAGGTCAACTGGGAAAAGAGCAAGTTCACCCCAGTCCAGAGCATCTCTTTTCTCGGCATGGAGTTAGACTCAGTCTCAATGTTAGCACGTCTCACCAACAAGCGTGCGCAGTCAGTGTTGAGGTGCCACGCCACTTTCAGGCCCGGCACAATGGTCCCCTTAAAGATTTTCCAGAAGCTCCTGGGTCATATGGCATCCTCCGCGGCAGTCAGCCGCTGGGGTTGATGCATATGAGACCACTTCAGCACTGGCTTCAAACTTGAGTCCCGAGATGAGCATGGCGCCACGGCACGCACTGTGTGACGATCACCCCCGCCTGCCGCCAAACATTCAAACCCTGGACAGACCTCTGCTTTCTACGGGCAGGAGTACCCTTGCAGCAGGTGTCCTGATGCATTTTATGCAATGGGTACTCAGCTGCGGGCCGTTGGAAAGGGGCCCAGCTGCGCTGGCATATCAACTGCGTGGAGTTACTGAATGTTTTCTTTGCCCTGCGGAAGTTTCTCCCGCTAGTTCGTGACAAACACATCCTGATCAGGTCAGACAGCACACATAAATCCCCAAAGCGGTGTACGCTCCTGCCACATGTCACGACTCGCCCATCGTCTCCTCCTTTGGAGCCAGCAGCGCGCGTCATTCACATCACCGGCAAACTCAATGTGGTATCGGACGCGCTGTCATGACAACGCTTGTCCGGTGGAGAGTGGAGGCTTCACCTCCAGTCGATCCAACTGATTTGGGAACGGTTCGGCAAGGCCCAGGTAGACCTGTTTGCCTCCCAAGAAACCTCCCACTGCCCGCACTGGTATGCTCGTTCAGAGGCTCCCCTCATGGCAGACGCACTGGCACACAGCTGGCCTGCGGGGCTGTGCAAGTACGCATTTCCTCCGGTGAGCATTCTTGCACAGGTGCTGTGCAAGGTCAGGGAGGACGAGGAACAAGTCACCATTGTGGCTCCACCTGGGCCTGGTTCTCAGATCTCGTACTCCTCGCGACAGCCCCTCCCTGGCGAAAGACCTTCTTTCTCAGGGATGGGGCATGCTCTGGCATCCACACCCAGACCTGTGGAACCTCCATGTCTGGCCCCTGGACGGGACGCGGAAGATTTATCTGGTTTACCACCCACGGTCGTAGCCACAATCGACAAAGCCAGAGCCCCTTCTACCAGGCAACTTTACGTTAGGTCAGTGCTCTTATTTCTGCAAGAGAGGCTGTAGGTACCCTGAAGGTGTATGTCGCCGCTATTAAGGCCCACCAAGATGCAGTAGACGGCAAGTCCTTGGGTAAGCATGACTTAATCATCAGGTACCTAAGAGGCATCCGGAGGTTGAACCCCTCCCCCGGCCAAGCCTGTTCCCCTCCGGGGATCTCTCGGTGGTCCTCAAGGGCCTCCAGAGACCCCTTTGAGCAGCAAGAATCAGTTGGACTCAGGGCCCTTTCTCTGATAACGGCCCTGCTGATTGCGCTTGCTTCCATCAAGAGAGTCAGGGACCTGCAAGCGTTCTCTGTTAGCGACACTTGTCTGGAGTTCGGTCCGAACGTATGTGATCCTAAGACCACTATCGGGCTATGTGCCTAAGGTCCCTACCACTCCCTTCAGAGACCAGATAGTGAACCTGCAAGTGCTGCCCCGGGAGGAGGCAAACCCAGCCCCTTCATTGCTGTGTCCGGTACGTGCTTTGTGTACCTATTTGGACCGCACACAGAGCTTTAGGTGCTCTGAGCAGCTCTTTGTCTGCTTTGGGGGACAGCGGAAAGGGAACGCTATCTCCAAACAGAGGCTTTCCCACTGGTTGGTTGATGCCATTTCACTATCACACTCAACAAGGAGTATTGCGTCCTCATGGGCACTGGCTAGAGGCACCTCCCTAGCAGACATATGTAGAGCAGCGGGTTGGGCAACACCTAATACCTTTGCGAGATTTTAAAATCTCAGGGCTGAGTCAGTCTCGTCCCGTGTTTTCTCAGGTCCAAGCCGGTAGAACTCGGTAAAATGCTGACAATCTGGCTGGGTGAATAACTTGCACCTGACGCCCTTTCCCTTGGCCGAGGTAAAACTGTGCGCTTTCTCTCCCAGGAGATCCCACCAACCCGGGTCCCTGGTTGATCCTCCCTAGCCCTGTGGGTCTGCAGTTCAGCGAAGGAATTCGCCGACCCAATCCTCTGCAGGTATTTCAAATCTACCCTGCACTGGGAAAAGTGCTCCACAGATCAGGCCTCCTACGCGGACTCCTCCTGTGTGTATTTTTCACCTTACGAGCTGACCCGCGTCTCCCTTAGGCAGGTTTTGCTGCCCTCCGGTCGCTATGCTGTAGCAAATCCCCCCTCCTGGAGGTTGGATCTACCACTGCACCATGTTCCACATGTTGCCTAGAAAACCCATGTGATGTATTCGCCACCTTTACCTCCCCTTTTGGGCAGGTGTGGCCTCCGCAGTGTCTTTTCCCCCTGAAAGAATAGGAAACTGGGTAAGACCCCCTTCCCTCTATGGATGTAAGGGACCTGGCTGTTCTTGCCCAGCCAGGCTTGGCCCGTTCCCAGGTTGGCAAGCATCGCCTTGTTCCCCTCTCAGGTAACCAGAAGGATTCCGATGACTTTTTTGGGGCTTTGGGGAAGAGTACGCGCAGTCTGACACAGTTGGTCGCTTGTGCACGTGAAATACCTGCCCGCTCCTGTGTCAGCTGTACACGTACACGGCTCAGCACATGGCGTGATTAGAAGTGGACCCCTAGTGTCGCTTCTTTGACACGACATCGAAGTGAGCAACAGACAGGGAACGTCTCGGTTACGTATGTAACCTCCGTTCCCTGATGGAGGGAACGAGACGTCGTATCTTCCCGGCCACGTTGTTGAGCCGAGCCACTGCAGTGGCCGGACCATTTCCGGCTCCTCAGAAAAATCCTGAATGTATTCAACACATTTCCCCACTGTTATACCCATATGTCTGGGGCGAGGTATGCAAATACTGTCTGCCAACTTCTCATTGGCCTTTTTTCATAGACCAGAGGCATATTCGGCGCTCAAGAGAGACCCCTAGTGTCGCTTCTTCGACACGATGTCTCGTTCCCTCCATCAGGGCATGGAGGTTACATACGTAACCGAGACGTTTCTCACCCACATCTGTCATATCAATTCTGAAGTCATGGATTAAACAACTAGAGTTATATTTATTACTTTTATTTATTTAGTCTGTGTCGTCTCATGTGTTTCTGGGTTTGTCCTATGTTGTTTTATGTAGCACCATTGTGCTGGAGGAACGTTGTCTTATTTTGCTGTGTACTGTACTAACTGTATTTGGTTGAAATGACAATAAAAACCACTTGACTTGACTTTTATGCTGCTTGTATGTGCTTTATGGAGCGTCAAAATGTTGGCACACCTTCACTTGCATTGAATGGACCTACAGAGCTGAAATATGCTTCTAAAAATCTTAATTAGTGTTCTGAAGAAAGAAAGTCATAGACAGATGGCATGAGGGTGAGTAAATGAAAGAATTTTAATTTTTGCATGAATTATTTCACATGGGGGGCCACATTATCCTCCTTTTGAGACAGTTTATACATTGATTTAGTTCTTGTATCTTTTAAGCAATAGTTGTGTTCTCATTCTAATGCATGATGCACACTTTTCTGAAGTTTGTGACTGGTGGAATGTTCTGCTGAAGCATTGCTCTGCAAATGTTGATACTTTTCTATATTTATAGCATAATTATAAATATAAAGCATAATTATAAATAGTTTTATCATCTCTACTTTCCTGGTAATTTATTATACAAATTAACACTCTACATCAGGGGTCAGTGTTATTAAAAAACGTCTCGGTTACGTATGTAACCTCCGTTCCCTGATGGAGGGAACGAGACGTTGTGTCGAAGAAGTGACACTAGGGGTCTCTCTTGAGCGCCGAAAGATGCCTCTGATCTATGAAAAAAGGCCAATGAGAGTTGGCGAACAGTATTTGCATACCCCGCCTCCGGATACGGATATAAAGGCGAGGGAAATACGCTCGTTCATTCAGGATTTTTCTGAGGAGCCGGGAGTGTTCCGGGCACCTCAGCGACGTGGCCGGGAAGACACGACGTCTCGTTCCCTCTATCAGGGAACGGAGGTTACATACGTAACCGAGACGTTCCCCGTCTGTCGCTCACTTCGATGTCGTGTCGAAGAAGCGACACTAGGGGTCCACTTCAAAACTTGCCATGCGCTGAGCCGTGTACGTGTACTGCTGACACAGAAGCGGGCAGGTATTTCTACGTGCACAGCGACCAACTGTGTTCAGGCTGCACGTACTCTTCCCCAATGCCCCGAAAAAGCGTCAGCATCCTTTTGGTTACCCTAGGGGGGGAACAAGGTGACGCTCCCAACTAGGGAATGGGCCAAGCCTGGCTGGGCCTCTTTTCTCTCTATGTTTTCTCGGCATAGAGCAAGAGCAGCCGGGGCCCTTACCGCATCGAGGGAAGTGGGTCTTATCCCGAATTCCTATTCTTTTAGGGGGAAAAGACTCTGTGGAGGCCACACCCACCCGAAAGGGGAGGTAGAGGTGGCAAAATACATCACATGGCCTCTTGGGTCACATGTGGAAAGAATGGCGCGGTGGTAGATCCAACCTCGAGGAGGGGGGAGTTGCTACAACACAGTGACCGGAGGGCAGCAAAGGACTGCCTAAGGGAGATGCAGGTCAGCTCGTAAGGTGACCGTACCGTGGAAGTACACACAGGAGGAGTCCCGTAGGAGGGCTGATCTGTGGAGCACCTATTCCAGTAGGGGTAGCCTGGGGTACCCATAGTGGACTGGGCCAGCAAGTTCCTCTGCTGAACTGCTGTGCTGGCCCAAAGGGCTAGGGAGGAATCAACCAGGGACCTAGGTCTTCTGGGAAAGAAGCGCACTGTTTTGCCTCGGCAGAGGGAAACGGCGCAGGAACAAGCGATTGGGTCTGCCTCCTCCCGGGCAGCGCTTGTTGGTTCACTACCTGATCCTGAAGGGCGTGGTAGGAACCTTGGGGACATAGCCCGGTAGAGGTCTTAGGATCACATGAGTATCTGCCGGACCGAGCTCCAGGCAAGTGTCGTTAGTAGAGAACGCTTGCAGGTCCCCGACCCTCTTGATGGAAGCGAGCACGATCAGCAGGGCCGTCTTTTTAAGGAGAGGGCCCTGAGCCAACTGATTCTAGCGGCTCGGGGGGGATCTCTGAAGACCGGCGAGGACCACCGAGAGACCCCAGGAGGGGAACAGGTTTGGCCGGGAGGGGTTTAACCTCCGGGCACCTCTTAGGAACCTGACGATTAAGTCGTGCTTACCCAGAGACTTGCCGTCTACTGGGTCATGGTGAGCTGTGATAGTGGCAACATACACCTTCAAGGTGGACGGGGACAGCCTCCCCTCCAACCTCTCCTGCAGGAACAGGAGCACCGACCTAACTGCGCACCTCTGTGGGTCTTCTGCCCAGGAAGAACACCAATTCGCGAACAGACGCCATTTCAGGGCGTAGAGTTGCCTGGTAGAAGGGGCTCTGGCTTGGTTGATCATGGCTACGACCGTGGTGGTAGACCAGCTAGATCTTCCGCATCCCGTTCAGGGGCCAGACGTGGAGGTTCCAAAGGTCTGGGTGCGGATGCCAGAGCATGCACCATCCCTGAGAAAGAAGGTCCTTCCTCAGGGGAATTCACCAGGGAGGGACTGTCGCGAGGAGTACAAGATCCGAGAACCAGGCCCGGGTGGGCCTGTAAGGAGCCACGAGAGTGACTTGCTCCTCGTCCTCCCTGACCTTGCACAGCACCTGTGCAAGAAGGCTCACTGGGGGAATGCGTACTTGCGCAGCCCCACCGGCCAGCTGTGTGCCAGTGCATCTGCCCCGAGCGGAGCCTCTGAGCGGGCGTACCAGAGCGGGCAGTGGGAGGTCTCTCGGGAGGCAGAGGGGTCTACCTGAGCCTTGCCGAACCGTTCCCAAATCAGCTCAACCGAGTGGGGGTGAAGCCTCCACTCTCTGCCAGGCAAGCGTTGTCGTGACAGCGCGTCCGCTATCACATTGAGGTTGCCGGGGATGTGAGTGGCATGCAGCGACTTGAGTCGGTGCTGGCTCCAAAGGAGGAGACGACGGGCGAGTTGTGACATGTGGCGGGAGCGTACGCCGCCTTGGCGATTTATGTACGCGACCGCAGTGGTGCTGTCCGACCTGACTAGGATATGTTCGTCCCGACTTAACGGGAGAAACTTCCGTAGGGCCAAAAGGACAGTCAACAACTCGAGGCAGTTGATGTGCCAACGCAGCTGGGCCCCTTTCCAACGGCCTGAGGCTGCGTGCCCGTTGCAAACGGCGCCCCAACCCAATCTGGAGGCGTCGGTCTTGACCAGGACGCGTCTGGACACCTGCTGTAGGGGCACTCCAGCCCGTAAGAAACAGAGGTCTGTCCAGGGGTTGAATGTCTGACGGCAGGCGGGGGTGATTGTTACCCGGTGCGTGCCGTGGCGCCATGCTCGTCTCGGGACTCGGGTCTGGAGCCAGTGTTGGAGCGGTCTCATATGCATCAACCCCAGCAGTGCGACTGCCGCGGAGGACACCCCAGGAGCCTCTGGAAAAGTGTTAAGGGGACCGCTGTGCCTGGCCTGAAGGTGTCGAGGCAGTTCAACACTGACTGGGCACGCTCGTTGGTGAGACGTGCCGACATTGAGACTGAGTCTAACTCCATCCCAAGAAAAGAGATGCTCTGAACTGGAGTGAGCTTGCTCTTTTCCCAGTTGACCTGAAGCCCCAGACGGCTGAGGTGCCTGAGCACCTGGTCTCTGTGGGCGCATAGTAACTCTCGCGAGTGGGCCAGAATGAGCCGGTCGTCGAGGTTGTTGAGTATGCGGATGCCGGCTTCTCGGAGCGGGGCAAGAGCTGCCTCTGTGACTTTCGTGAAGACGCGAGGGGACAGAGACAGGCCGAAGGTGAGGACTTGTACTGATACGCCTGGCCCTCGAACGCAAACCGCAGGTAGGGGTGGTGTAGGGGCAGGATGGAGACGTGGAAGTACGCTTCCTTCAGGTCTACCGCTGAGAATCAATCTAGATGCCGGACGCAGGTTAAGCGTGAGCATTTTGAACGGGAGTTTGTGCAACGCCTGGTTTAAAACTCGCAAGTCCAAGATTGGTCGTAAGCCGCCGCCTTCCTTGGGTATGATGAGGTAAGGGCTGTAGAAACCGGACGCCCATGAAGGGGGGCGGGGGCCTGGCAAACTGAATTGCGTAACCTAGTCGGATGGTCCGGGCCAGCCAGCGAGACGGGTTGGGAAGTGAAAGCCACGCGTCCAACCTCTGCGCTAGGGGCACCAAGGGGATGATTAATTTGACGTACCCGGCAGGGCTTCGCAGCGGGGTGGAGCAGGTAGGGCAGCGTTGGGCGGCGACAGGACGACCCGCAGCTGGGGTGCTGAGAAAAGACTCAAAGCACTCTAGTCCTCTAGACTCGTCGGAACCGGCCGGCCAGGGGGCAGTCGTGGGGCTGGAGACGGGTGGTCCGTGTCCAGGAAGCCGGGACTCCTGAGATCTGGTGGCAGAGTGCCGTGAGAACGGCATTTGCGGGCCAGGTGACCCAGAGACAAAAGGAAATAGCTCGCTACAGAGAATATGAGAATGTGAAAACTGATTTGACAAAAAATTCTCCTCCCGGCCCTCCACCGGGGATGGAGCGGTCTTACCACCTCCGGAGCTAACATCTTGGTCCCTGGGTTGAGCGTCTACGGACAGCCTGGGAGCCTTCCGGGTCCTCGAGGGGGTCCATGAGACGGGGGCGTCTGCTTCCTGCGGAGTGCTCGACGCTGGGGCTGAGAGCTGGGCCCGGGTTGAGGCGGAGCAGGGTGTTTCATAGCCGCAGGAGGACGCCCCCGGCGAGCAGATGGGGCATGGCCCATGGCGGCAGGCTTGCGGCGGGGCAGGATGTGCAGTGGCCTCCGTCTGCTTCACCGCTGAGGACTGCTGGGCAGAGTCGTCAACGGTGGCGCCGAATGGACGGAGCTGGGAGATGGGGGTGTGGGAGAAGGTGTGCCTTGTCTACCTCCCGCATTTCGACCAGGTCCAGTCCACAGATGTGTTTCTGGACCACAAGGGGTGGCCATCGCCTGTTCGAGTGCCGGCGCTTCTGACCTCCGTGGCCCGGGGGGGCGGTTGGTCATCCAGCGCAGTTCCTGCAGCACATCAAGAACAGGACTACCCAAGGTGCAAGTTTTGAAGTGCCTTGGCCTGGCGTTGGTTGCAGGAAGGGCCGTGGCGTGCAGAGTGGATGCGGACTGGGACCGTTCCACCATGAGGGTAGTGAGAGCGGAGGAGTGAAGAAGCCTTGGCTTTGCTCAACTCGTCATGCACGTCCGAGAAGAAAGGTACCTGGGGGGCGTGGCTGTGAGCAGCGCACCTGCCCGCAGGACCGATCAAGTAGCCCGGGAAAGCATAGCGGATCTCCGTGCGTTAGGCTCAGGCTGGGCGGCAGACCCGAAGGTGGCGGCCCAGGCGAGTGATCAGCATCCGATGCCGCTGTAACGCTCTCCGATGCAGCGGTGATGTCATCCAATTCTGAAGCAAGCAAGCGTGCTGGGGAGGCGGGCGGTTCGAGGGGGTTTACCCGGCGAACAGAGCCCGTCATTGTCCCCAAATCGTGTTCATCGCCCGCGGCGCCTGCGTCAATCCCGTAGGAAGGAGGCGAGGCGCGTGGGGCGGCTGAAACGGCTTTCTCTCATTACAAAAGAAAGCCACACGACCGCAATGTTGCCATGGCTATGTTCTCGCACTGAGAACATGAACCATTCATAAAACGCTGCCTGCGTGTGATCGCAGCCCAGGCATGCAAGACAGCTTTTTATGACCGAGAGAGGTGGGGAGAAATCACAGCATCCAGAAACTACACAGGGGTGGAAATGACATCTTTATAAAGACGCGTCCTGAAAAGGACGTTCAACGCCGTTGTGTAATGCTCTTTCAGAGAAATAAACTCTTTTACAGAGAAAATCACTCTTTCAACTCTTTTAACTCTGCGCTGTCGAAGCGCCCAGGGGCAAACTGCACGCTGTGCAGTGAAGAGAAAAGCCGCTGAAGTGCGCTGTAAATCCAACAGCAAAGCAGAGCGTCAGAGGATCAGAAGCAGGATCAGTTTGTGTCATTCGCAGCTGACTGCATACACACGACCATCAGCTCCGAAGAAAATTACTGAATGAACGAGCGTATTTCCCTCGCCTTTATATCCGTATCCGGAGGCGGGGTATGCAAATACTGTTCACCAACTCTCATTGGCCTTTTTTCATAGATCAGAGGCATCTTTCGGAGCTCAAGAGAGACGCCTAGTGTCACTTCTTTAACGTCGACGTGAGCGACAGACGGGGAGCTAACAATATTTAAAAAAAATATTATTATAAAAAATGTCACTGTATTATTCTATTACATTAATACTTTTAAAAGCTACTAAAGTTATTCAGCCAAAAGTAGTGAGTGGTTTTCTCATTTCCTTGTTATTGTTGTTTGATTAATAGCCTTTATATGACATGACCTACTAGACAAGTCTGACATGTTGATGCAAATACGCTTTTTGTCCCACTGTTTAAGTTCACTTTAGACATAAACGACTGTGTTTACATGAAATCCTCATCCAGACGGCCATTGGCGGAATTTTAAAGTGTATTTGATCATTTAGGCATGAACCCACATTAGAGCTCAAACATTAGCCACCTGTCAATCAAACAGCATGCAGCGACAGACATCAGGGAATAAAAAGTCAATCTTTTATATTTCATCTAAGTGGTGCTCTTGCTATCGCGACTGATGTAATCAACATCCCTGTTCTACATGTAGATCATAGGCTAAATATAGAAAACTATTGAGGACATCTCTCTTTTTTACGATAAACATCTAGATCATTTTATTGCCCAGCCCTTTTGATAAAATTGCATTAACCTCTCACAACAGCCCAATAATCTCAGTGATAGATATTTAAATTACAGGCTATGTTATAGACACACAGAATCTAGTAAGCAGAAATATGAAATTTACCTTGATATGTTTCTTCAAATTAGAGACAGAATTAATGCTGATATCTGGCTTGAGCAAGTTAAACTCACAATGACACAATCAAGTAATTGGCCTTTTTCACAGTGAAAAGCCCTTCCAGGTGCGGCCGGTTATGTTCAGATTTTGAACTGTGCTTGAGGAATTCTCCAAAGTTGGCGCTGATCTACAGATGCCATTATATTTTTTTACATGTGATTGGATATGACGGGAGTCATGAAACTCTCCCTAGCCAATAATGTTGACAGATAAAAATAAAATCAGGACAGGGAAGTAGCAAACACAGACGGTGGGATAATAGCGCAAAAAAAGTACAGTTACAGCACTTAAAATGAACTCAAGTAAAATTCAAAGTATACAATTTTTAAACTACTTAAAAAAGTAAAAAAAATTGGGAAAAAGTAGTTAATTACAGTAACGTGAGTATTTTTAATTCGTTACTTCACAACCCTGTATATATACAACAGTTAGTTCCGGTCCTCAAATCTGATTGGACAAGTGACATTCCATGAGCACTGACGGTCTTACACCATCAGTACTCCGATGCTTCACTGTGTGTATCACTCCGCTTGTGTTTGTCCCATTCTAAACTAAAGTGTAAGAGCAGTGCAGATGTGGTAAGAGCTACTGTTTGTCTTTTTTTACATGTATTTTTTTTTTTACATCATATATGTTAGCCAGCAGGTGGTGGCAAAATATAATTTTTACGTGTAATATATAAGGTTAGGTGACATGAAGTGAATTTTGCATCAGCCAGTGTTTACCTACAGCACTCTGTGATCGCTTGTATTACTACTAAAGCTAGGAAATAGCTTTAAACAAATCGGCTCACAGCTAAGAGACAAAACAGACTGATTAATTGCACAAACTGAAGGTGCTTAACTGTTTAAACTGGAGGAGGACATTGTGGTTTCTATAGTGAAAGACTCTTGCGCACCTGCTATATGTACCAGATGTAGGACAATATCGCACTCTTGCGCATGTGATATTGCTGAAATATATATAATAAAAAATATTCAGATAATTACAATGCATTACATTCTTGTAGCAGAAGAGTTAATCATTGATAAGACTATACAAAAAGCGGCTTTAGAATACAATGTATTGTTTACTACCATATTATTGATCATAATCCAATCATTAGCACACAGTTCACAGCAATCCATTTCACAAGTGAATTTGTCAATCAGTTTGAGATTTATTATGAGGGCTTGTTTAAGGACCTTGTCAATTTACACCTACGTCAGACATGCTTGTGTAGCATCTCGGGTGCTTTGTGTTATAAACATAAAATGTTTAGGTCACTGTGTCAAGTTAAATATAGTTTAACACTCAATCTTTAAACACACCTTGAGATCCCTTAGTTCTGGGATCAGAACTCCATCAAGTGTTTTTAACGCAAGAATGTAACGCATGTTTGTGTTGTTCTGCCTACTGAAGTGTTTTCTTCACTGTATAAACTGCGCGTTGCTCATACAGCTGAAATTTCACTTACTCCCCTCTGGAGTAAACGGGTGGTACTACAAGCTTGCATTTCTTAGGAATCTTTCTTATTATGGTCCGAGGGCATGCGATTAACCGCACTGAATTAACGCTTTAAAACGACATCCGTAATATATATACACACACACACACACACACACACCTGTATGAGCCGCTAATTTTTAAATAATGTAAGAATACCTACGAATATTCATGAGATCACATTGAAATTATTGTATACTACATAGTTAATATACATTAAATAAAGACTGAGAAATTGGATTGAGAATCCATTTTTCCTTGACACTATGGAATTATCTTCATGTCTGAAAGTGAAATCAATGCACTAGCATTTTTTACATAAATTGACTATTCACCTAACAATTGCAAAATTTCTTCTGTTAATTCTCAACAAAGGACAGCCCTTGTGTTTACAAGTACAAAGAGATACTAACATTTGCTACCTACATGTAAGGTGCTGTCTTCACAGAAGTTCTCTAATTGTAGTAATTATTTTTTGGTAGCATTAACAGTGTTACGCAACTTCCACAGAAAAATGACGTAGAATAGTGCAGTATGCTCATGTGTTGTTATTCTTGTGCTTCCACTCCCCAGTATGGTTGCTTGTAGTCGGGCAATCATGGTCAGCATTATGTGACAGACAAAAGCAGTGAATCCACAAATGATATTGGCCCACCCAACCAAATGTTTCTGGCTATGCTACTGGACTTAGAAATGAAAAAGAAATGCAGTAAAAACTTACAGCTTCCAAACTTCAGTGGGCAGGCATGGGCATCCATGGGAAAATCTTCCAGATGCATGGGGCACTCAGCGTGGATGGTTAGTCTATATAGGAACAAAGAAAAGGAGAGAAAGGTAAATATTTTAAATCACCGTGAAACGGTGGAGTGTTTCAAACCAGGATGGAGTCAGAACTGAACGAAGTTTCCAGTGGAATATGGAAGATTGTAACCATTGTATTGAAAAGATGGACTGATATATTGATAAAAAAATTATTCCTTTTATTGTTTACATATGTCACCGGTCCTACTCGACCCACCCCAAGCGGAATTTGATTCGTCGATCCCCGGCACAGGAGTGAGATGCGCTAGCACGGAGGCTAGAAAAGCCATGGCCCTAATCTCGGTCACTAGTGCATCTCTTAAATCCAGGAGAGTGAGGTTTACACACTGCACAGCTATCACGTACCAACTGGCTACTGTTACACTCGCCCGAATCACTCCCATCTAGGTCATAGTACCAGTGACACTGGTCCTACTCGACCCTCCCCGAGTGGGAATCGAACGGCAATCCCCGGCATGGGAGTTGGACGTGCTAGCAAGGAGGGTAGAAAAACCATGGCCCTAGCTTCAGTCAATAAAGTATCTCTTAAGGCCAGGAGAGTGAGGTTTACACTCTGCACAGCTATCATGTATCTGATGGTTACCGTTACACTTAACTGCAAAAGAAAGTCATACAGGTTTGAAATGACATAAATTATCTTAGAATTTCCCTTTTTGGGTGAACTATTTCTTTGAAATAGAAGACAATGAAGAAAAACAGACTGTCACTGTCCATACTGTATCTGTTTACACCAGCACTAAGCTAAATTAATCATAGATTAACACGATTAAATAATAATTGCTTAAAAGAGACTCTTTTAACAGAAATGTTTGAAAATACAGAGGTGAACATGCTAGAGTGGACAAGGTCTTGTGTGTGTACACTGCATGAGTTCTTGCTAGAAATTAGCTGAGTCACGAGATGACAGCTCGCTCAGCGTTGCGTAAATGGACCTATAAATAGATCCCTGAAGCTTTTAATTAGAGAGTATCAAGGCCTTATTCATTGAGGTGAATCAAAGTCGTCTCTCAGACAGTTTATTGGCTGCAAGGCACTGTTGGCTTGTTTCTCATTCACTCAGTGGACGTCTGCGCAGAACCACAGATGGTAATTCATTCTGTGCTCTTCTCTTCAGACTGATGTAGTACTGTCTGAATTTGTGACATTCCTCCTTGACCCTCTCCAAGGTGATGTTGTGAAACCGTAGGCAGAACCTGTGCATGACGCATCTGAGAATATCCAGCTCTGGGAAGGATGTGATTTGTTTTCCAGAAGCAGGCAGTGAGGGTAGTGTGTGCTACTGAGTGAAAGAGTGAGTGTGAATAGTAAAGGTCATAACATTAGATGTTTTGTAAGCTTAATGTAAGCATGTAATATGACTCGCAGGGCTGGGCAATAATTCAGATATTTACTTACATTTACAAATATGATTTTGCTTGTGTTATAATGCAAACACTGTAAGTATTGCGAAGATCACGCGGGAAATTGGCATATTGGTTCATAAAGTTTGTGTAACCTGAAATTGACCCCATACTGGGCCAGAGTTGGTAAGTTTGTTAAATTTATGTGCTAAATTACTACATTGCTTGTCAATGGTTAGGATAAAATGTTAGGAATATAGTTCATTGTCAGAGGATAATGAACTATTTTATTGCAAAAGAATAGTTTATGCCAATTATTCTTAATTATAAATGTAACTTTGATAAGTTTAACATTGGTGTGTTTCATGATATTGCTGATGTAATAATTAAATTTATTGGGTAACGCTTTATATTAAAGCCTGCAATTTACAGCGTACCTTTTGTTTAATAATAGTGTACCTATAAATTACTTACATGTAGGTATAAGGGAACAATATGCAAAGTTTGGGGACTAAAGGGGTAACAACCTGGAAAATTACAAATAATTTAAACTGTAAGTATTTTATAACTAAGGTGTAACTATTCTAATATTACGTTGTATGTATGACCTACTATGCTAAACAACAATCTTGCGTTTGCGAGCAAGTTAGCAAGAACATACACTGCGTACTATAATAATACATAGGTATTACAATGTATATTATAATATCTATCTATCTATCTATCTATCTATCTATCTATCTATCTATCTATCTATCTATCTATGTATTTATTTTAACCATGGGGTACATATTGTATTATTACAGGATACATGATGGAGATTACTGAACAACAAAACTTGAAATCAAGGGAAATTAGTTAATGAGTTTATACTATGATTTTATTAAGAATTTTCAATGTAGGCTACTTACCTTATGAAAGTGTATTTAGTTGGGTTGTCAAGCAAAATTAAAACTAGGCAAGGCAACTAGCGAAAACAAGGCAAGCAAAATTAGAACTATTGCAAAACATATTTTTGTAGATAATGTGTAAATATACCATTATTCCATGTTGTTACATAGTAAGTCCAAATTGTTTCCCCCTTTTTCCATGTAGTTATAGGGTAAGTGCAACATTTGCAGGTGGCAAATTGAAGTGGTGCTTGTTACCCTTTTATTCTCCAAACTTTGCATATTGTTCCCTTACCTGTAAGTATGTACTGTATAGTTACACTATTAATACAAAAAAGGTACGCTCTTAATTTGGTGTACTTACACTGTAAATTATGGGCTGTAATCTAAAGCGTTACCATTTTTTGCAGTAAATAAATAAAAAAGTATGAAAAACATATTTATTTACTTCCTAGATCCTAGAATTTGATTGTATTTTAACTCTTATATCAAACATTTTAAATTTACATAGTAACAAGGACAGTTTGATTGAAATGATGGTTGCTCTAAAAAAAATCCTTTCAAGTAAGTTCAGAGTAAATACATACAAAAACAGATATGTGGATAGCGGGGCTAGTTGTCACATGGGAAAGTTGTGATAAGGGCTAATTTCTCTTTAAGTTTTGGAGACAAACGTCCAATTGCGCAAATGCATGCTTTCTCCAGCAGATGTTTTGTATGCTTTTTTCAAACACCTAGTTCAAAACCCTCTTAAATTAAAATGTTGTTTGTGAATTCTACCCTCCAAAGTAAATTTTCACTTTCATTATATTTTTGTTATTACTCTTGGGTAAGCAAGCAAACATATTGAAACCACACTGGCATGCATTAAATCAAGGGTTATTATGATGAAAGCAGACTGAAAGTTTTAAATGTGTTCTTAGGACAAATGTATTTTTCATGAAAGTAAAGACTCACATTTTTATTAGGGCAGGTTGTCACACGTGATTGTTTTAAAAAAAAAATCACACATGTATACAATTAATCAATTATAATAATTGTAGGCCAAAATAATGTTTTGAAACACATCATTGGTTTAATATTTAAGTTCCATTGTGACATCTTACACTATGGTTTGACAATACGCTCTGCTAAAAAGTCAACATGTGTTGAATGAACAGTTATCTTTTTTTTCTTCTTCTGTGCAGTAACAGTGACAATGTTTAACAGCTTGTTGTAGCCAATATTTTAAGGTGCGTGGCTATAAAGAAATTGACTTTCAAAAATGAAACCTACCCTGCAGTGGTGGACAGTAATGAAGTATAAAATACTTCAGTAAAACTTTCAGGTATCTGTACTTAATCAGAGTATTTTTACTTTAGGAAACTTTTACTTTTACTTCACTACATTCAAAAGCATAACATCTTACTTTTACTCCACTACATTAAAAAAATGTGCTGTTCCTCGCTACTTTTAAATGAAGAAATTAATAAATAGCGTTAAATTAAAATAGACAAGTAGGTCTTTTTCTCGCGAGACTATAACCGTAACCCAGCAACAAATGTGGCCTCATGAGAGTTTCTGCAGAACGTCTCGGTTACGTATGTAACCTCCGTTCCCTGATGGAGGGAACGAGACGTCGTGTCGAAGAAGTGACACAAGGGGTCTCTCTTGAGTGCTGAATATGCCTCTGATCTATGAAAAAAGGCCAATGAGAGTTGGCGAACAGTATTTGCATACCCCGCCCCCGGACATACGGGTATAAAGGCGAGGGAAATACGCTCGTTCATTCAGGATTTTTCTGAGGAGCTGGGAGTGTTCTGGCCACCTCAGCGGCTCGGCTCAGCGACGTGGCCGGGAAGACACGACGTCTCGTTACCTCCATCAAGGAACGGAGGTTACATACGTAACCGAGATGTTCCCTATCTGTCGCTCACTTCGACGTCGTGTTGAAGAAGCGACACTAGGGGTCCACTTCAAATCATGCCATGTGCTGAGCCGTGTACGTGTACTGCTGACACAGAAGCAGGCAGGTATTTCACGTGCACAAGCGACCAACTGTGTTTCAGACTGCACGTACTCTTCCCCAATGCCCCAAAAAAGTTGTCGGAATCCTTTTGGTTACCCTAGAGGGAAACAAGGCGACGCTTCCAACTAGGGAATGGGCCAAGCCTGGCTGGGCCTCTTTTCTCTCTATGTTTTCTTGGCATAGAGCAAGAGCAGCCGGGGCCCTTACCGCATCGTGGGATGGGGTCTTACCCAAATTCCTATTCTTTCAGGGGGAAAAGGCCCTGCGGAGGCCACACCTGCCCGAAAGGGGAGGTAAAGGTGGTGAAAATACATCACATGGCCTCTTGGGTCACATGTGGGAAGAATGGCGTGGTGGTAGATCCAGCCTCGAGGAGAGGGGAGTTGCTATAACACGGCGACCGGAGGGCAGCGAAGGACTGCCTAAGGGAGACGCGGGTCAGCTCGTAAGGTGACCGTACCGCCGAAGTACACAGGAGGAGTCCGCATAGGAGGCCTGACCTGTGGAGCACCTATTCCAGTAGGGGTAGCCTGGGGTACCCGTAGTGGACTGGGTCGGCGAGTTCCTCCGCTGAACTGCGGACCCAAGAGGGCTAGGGAGGAATCAACCAGGAACCTAAAGGGGTCTCCTGGGAAGAAGGCGCACTGTTTTACCTCGGCAGAGGGAAAGGGTGCTGGACGCAAGCGATTCACCCGGTCAGACCGTCAACGTGTACCGAGTTCTACGGGCTCGGACCTGAGAAAACACGGGACGAGACTGACTCAACTCTGAGATTGTAAAATCTCGCAAAGGTGTTAGGTGTTGCCCAGTCCGCAGCTCTGTAAATGACTGCTAGGGAGGTGCCCCTAGCCAGTGCCCATGAGGATGCCACACTCCTGGTAGAGTGGGCTCGAACCCGTAGGGGGGGGTGGCACTGCCTGGGTGTGATAGGCCAAAAAAATTGCGTCCACCACCCAATGGGACAGCCTCTGTTTGGAGACAGCCTTCCCTTTCTGCTGTCCCCCAAAGCATACAAAGAGCTGCTCAGAGCACCTGAAGCTCTGGGTGTGTTCCAGGTAGGCACGCAAAGCACGTACCAGACACAGCAGTGAGGGGGCTGGGTCTGCCTCCTCCTGAGGCAGCGCTTGCATGTTCACTTAGGATCACATATGTGTCTGCCGGGCCAAACTCCAGGCAAGTGTCGTTAGTAGAGAACGCTTGCAGGTCCCCGACCCTCTTGATGGAGGCAAGCGCGATCAGCAGGGCCGTCTTTAGGGAGAGGGCCCTGAGTCCAGCTGATTCTAGTGGCTCGAAGGGGGATCTCTGAAGACAGGCGAGGACCACCGAGAGATCCCAGGAGGGGAACAGGTTTGGCCGGGAGGGATTTAACCTCCGGGCACCTCTTAGGAACCTGACGATTAAGTCGTGCTTACCCAGGGACTTGCCATCTACTGGGTCGTGGTGAGCAGCGATAGTGGCAACATACACCTTCAAGGTGGAAGGGGACAGCCTCCCTTCCAACCTCTCCTATAGGAACAGGAGCACTGACCTAACTGTGCACCTCTGTGGGTCTTCTTCCCGGGAAGAACACTAATTCACAAACAGACGCCATTTCAGAGTGTAGAGTTGCCTGGTAGAAGGGGCTCTGGCTTGGTTGATCGTGGCTACGACTGTGGGTGGTAGACCAGCTAGATCTTCTGCGTCCCATCCAGGGGCCAGACGTGGAGGTTCCAAATGTCTGGGTGCGGATGCCAGAGCGTGCCCCATCCCTGAGAAAGAAGGTCCTTCCTCAGGGGAATTCGCCAGGGAGGGGCTGTCGCGAGGAGTACAAGGTCCGAGAACCAGGCCCGGGTGGGCCAGTAAGGAGCCACAAGAGTGACTTTTTCCTCGTCCTCCCTGACCTTGCACAGCACCTGTGCAAGAAGGCTCACTGGGGGAAATGCGCACTTGCGCAGCCCCACTGGCCAGCTGTGTGCCAGTGCATCTGCCCCGAGGGGAGCCTCTGAGCAGGCGTACCAGAGCGGGCAGTGGGAGGTCTCTCGGGAGGCAAACAGGTCTACCTGGGAGTTGCTGAACCGTTCATAGATCAGCTGAACCGAGTGGGGGTGAAGCCTCCACTCTCCGCCAGGCAAACGTTGTCGTGACAGCACGTCCGCTATCACATTGAGGTTGCCGGGGATGTGAGTGGTGCGTACGACGCCTTGGCGATTTATGTACGCCACCGCAGTGGTGCTGTCCGATCTGACCAGGATATGTTTGTTTTGAACTAATGGGAGAAACTTCCGCAGGGCCAAAAGGACGGTCAACAACTCGAGGCAGTTGATGTGCCAACGCAGCTGGGCCCCTTTCCAATGGCCTGCTACTGCGTGCCCATTGCAAACGACGCACCAACCCGATCTGGAGGCGTCGGTCGTGACCAGGAGGTGTCGGGACACCTGTGCCTGTAAAACAGAGGTCAGGCCAAGGTTTGAATGTTTGGCGGAAGGCGGGGGTGATTGTCACACAATGTATGCCGCGGCGCCATGCTCGTCTCGGGACTCGGGTCTGAATCCAGTGTTGAAGCGGTCTCATATGCATCAACACCAGCAGAGCGACCGCGGGGGTGGACACTATATGCCCCAGGAGCCCCATTTCCGTGCGCAGGGACTGGGCATGTTCGCTGTGTACTGCGGATAAGCGGAAGCCCGTGAAGGGGGGTGGGGGGCCTGGCAAACTGAATTGCATAACCGAGTCGAATGGTCCGGGCCAGCCAGCGAGATGAGTTGGGAAGTGAAACTCACGTGTCCAACCTCTGCGCTAGGGGCACCAAAGGGACCATTAATTTTGACGTACCCGGTGGAGCTTCGCAGTGGGGCGGAGCAGGTAGGGCAGCATCTGGAGGCGACAGGTTGACCCGAGGCTGGGGTGCTGAGAAAAGACTCAAAGCACTTACCTTGCTCCACACACCCGGCAGGGGGCGGGTTAGTGACTGAGGAGTTATTCCAGGGTAGGCGTCCTCTAGACTCGTCAGAACCGGCCAGCTGGGGAACAGTCGTGGGGCTGGAGACGGGTGGTCTGTGTCCAAGAATCCGGGACTGTTGAGATCTGGCGGCAGAGTGCCGTGAGAAAGGCATTTACGGGCTAGGTGACCCAGAGACATAGGAAATAGCTCTTTTATTGAGAATATGGGTACTGCAACTTCATCTGAGGGGGGCGGCAAATTAAAATTGTTTAAAAACAAAAGATTCTCCTCCCGGCCCTCCACCGGGGGACGGAGCGCTCTTACCACCTCCGGAGCTAACATCTCTGTCGCTGGATCGTCAATTTCAGGAGCGCCTGGGAGCCTTATGGGGGAGTCTGCTTCCTGCGGTGTGCTCAACGCTGGGGCTGAGAGCTGGGCCCGGGTTGAGGCGGAGCAGATTTCTTGGCCGCAGGGGGACGCCCTCGGCGAGCAGACGGGGCAGTGGCCGTGGCGGCAGGTTTGCGGCGAGGCAGGATATGTGAGATGGCCTCCGTCTGCTTTTTCACCGCAGAGAACTACTGAATGAATGAGTGTATTTCCCTCATCTTTATACCCGTATGTCCGGGGGCGGGGTATGCAAATACTGTTCGCCAACTCTCATTGACCTTTTTTCATAGATCAGAGGCATATTCGGCGCTCAAGAGAGACCCCTAATTTCGCTTCTTAGACACGACGTCAAAGTGAGCGACATACGGGGAACCAGTGTTACCTTTCAGATATTGCGTTGCCCAATGCATTTCCACGCCTAAAGCCATTTTTACATATCTTCTGTGCCTGCCAAGCAAAATACGTGATGACAGTATCGGCTTTCAAAAACTTGCCGTCAAACCTGAAAACACATCAAGGTAAGTCATTTTTAATATTATATTAATAAAACTGCCATGAATTTACTTGCTTGCTAGCAGTAACATTATAAATGCACTCTGCCAATTCTTTGCCAATGCAAATTAGGTTGCAGGGTAATATAGGATATATAGAGAGAGCTATTAAAAGAGCCAAGAACAGGCCTATTTCTCTTTATCTGCCAAAGAAAATATTTTTATCTCTGTTAGCAAGGCTAAAGCATGAAACCAGATTTGTGCAGCTTTATTGCAATCTGCAATCTCATCTTTGGTCATTACAATGATTCAAATTATTAAAGCTGCACTACATCTGTGGTTGAAACTTAAAATTCCAAGCAATTTGCGGAAAAGCACTTTATGTCAGTCGTGTTCTGGCACTGCTCTTCTGGCGGATGAATCTCTTAATTTGAGTTTACCTGGACATCGCCTGTGTGTGATCATGACCGGAGTCATAACATGCTATATTCATGTTGATGTTATGTTATATGATTAAGCATTTAAAACTGAAATATTACTTGTTTTGATGAAGATAAACAACACTTATTTACATATTTTAATGAATTTTACACTTAAATCACCTTTCTGACACTATGCTCAAAGCGCTTTTAAATAGAGAACAGGGGACTCTCCTCACCCACCACCAGTATATCTTAATATGATTATTCATGTGTTTTATCTACTATTAATGCTTGAATTGTACTAAAATCATAATTTAAGAGGTTAAACTCATGATATAGCTGATACGAGTTCAATAGAAGACATTATTTTTATAAATCGCAATCGGTTAACACACAAGTAATATTCGATTCATAAATGCATGACAGGCAATATAAGCTTCAACAACCCTACCAGAAAACATATCCAAGGATTATAGCAGTTAAACAACTTCACCAAATGGATAACAGATAAACATCCATCTAAACTGCAACAATGCTGTCATGGGCCTCGTTTCCCAATAACGATTGATCTTATCGGTTAAGGACATTTTCTACTAGCAATTTTACGTACATTCATTATTTTTTATGTGCCTTTCCCAAAACTACACTTAATGGTGCTATATGTAATATTTTTACTGTTCTAAATCATAAAATGACCATAATATATTTAGAATTTGGAATGCAGTACCCATTTCAAACGCTTGTTGTCAATCTTACATATAGCACCTTTAACACGAACGTGCGAGGACACACATTAAGTGCTCTTTAAGAGAAACGCTGTCCATAAAAGTCCTGAAATGTGACCGTATAGTGCAGCTCGTCATTGCAACTTCATTATATTTGTGCGTAACTTTAAAATCTTTTGTCATTTATCTCGCTGAAAATATTTGAAAATATTTTCTTAAATGTACAACTTAATTCACATAATTTGTTCAATTTTGTTTTGCAGAACGATATAACTCTTTTACACAATCACTGCTTCATTCATCAGAAGTGCATTTTAATATTTCGATTTCAGAATTTGCTCTGTGGGTCAAGATTAAAGCTTCCAGGATCAGTGAGGTTAGCAGATGCCCTGTGTATGGTTCTGCTAATCACAAGCATTAATTCAATATAACGAGGTTCACCGTATATACCTACATGTATGACTCATGGAAGCTGCACTTTAGGGACATTCACCAATCAAAGGGAGAACTGCTATTTTCCCCCAAAAGTGATAACGGTAACAGCAATGCTACACAACATGTGTGGTCCTACACAACGTGTGGAGCGGGTGAGAGCGCCATTAGGTGTCTGAGAGGAAGAGGAGACGGGGATTAGCAAATATATTGTATGGATGATTTGCACGCATGGCATCAAGTTATTGACTTTTTTCCTTCTCTCTCTGAAGTTTTAACAAATTTTAAAAAATTTAAAATTTTCAAACATTTTAACAGTTCTCTGCAACAATCATGCCTTTGTTGTTACCAACTAGTCCACAAAGAACATTATTTATTTATCTGTTCATCCAATATTGATTAACCATTTTTTCATTTATTAATGTTATTATTATTATTATTATCCTTGTCAGTTAAAAATAATAATAAAATAAAATCTAAGTATACTGATATTAAATGAGCATAAAGTGTAGCTATGGGTATTTATGAAGTGTATTTTTGCATTTGTACTGCAGGTGTCTGTCTATGTGCTTACGATGTTCTTAACGCTGTACGATTACTCCAGGGCACTCGTTAATCTACAAGCATTTTAAGTACTACTTAGAATTGCAATGCTTTTGGGAAACAGGCCGCAAAACTTGGATTCTACGATCTATTTAGGATTATGATACTCAGAACTGTATGAGTGTTACTGAACTGAGCTGAACAGCATAGTTAGTTTCTACAGCTGGAACATGAGACAGCCAGCACTTTTTTCCTGTGTGTGCGAACATGACATAATGATGCAAGGAGCGACATAAGCCAGCGAATTGAACCTGACTAATTTTTATAGGCTTACTAAAGTGAATCGGGTTAAGGTAAGGAAATTGTTTTGAACAATGATTGTTGATGTACTCAATCAATAATCGAAATTTTTTAATTTCTAACCAAAATTGAAACAGACATTATGTATACTTATATACATAAAAGTATACATATGAGCAGGAGGATACAGCATATTGAATTGCAATTAATATATATATATATATATTAAACAAAAGCCTTAAAAGGACAGTTCACCTAAAAATTTGAATTCTCTCATAATGTACTTACCCCCATGCCATGTATGACTTTCTTTTTCTGCAGAACATAAACAAATATTTTTAGAAGAATATTTCAGCTCTGTAGGTCCATACAAAGCAAGTGAATGGTGGCCAAAAAACACATAAAGGCAGCATAAAAGTAATCCATAAGACTCAAGAGGTTTAATCCATGTCTTTGGAAGTGATATAATAGGTGTGGATAAGAAACAGATCAATACTTAAGTCCTTTATTTACTATAAATTCTCCTCCCTGACCAGAAGGTGGCGATATGCACAAAGAATGTGAATCGCCAAAAACAAAACAAATAATAAAGTGAAAGTGGAGATTTATGGTCAAAAATTACTTAAATATTGATCTGTTTCTCACTCACACTTATATCTCTTCTGAAGAAATGGATTTGAATGGATGTCATATGGATTATATTTATGCAACCTTAATGTGCTCTGGAGCCTCAAAGTACTTTTACTTGCACTTTTACTCAAATACAGGATTGGTTTAGTTTGTCCACCCCTGCTACCCTGAGAAATTTGCACTTGAGAACAAGTGACAGCTTACGGTCTACCGACATATATTGAAAATTGTAAAAATGCTGAAAAATATTGGGATATAACAGCTCATGAGTGTGACTGTTGGATGTTGTATAGGATGCAATGAAATGTTTATTACTATTTCACCTTAACACATACTCTTCTGAAGTGTTTATGTATGATGTCATTAGAGTGTGTAACATGAAGGTGGCATTACAACACTAATTCTGTGTGTACATGGTCACGTAGCTCAGCTGGCCCGTCAGTCCAAATGCACGTCGCTGTGGCTACTTTACTGGCCATTTTTCAGTTTCCTGGTCAGTGAGCATCGAGGGCCTCCTGGGCATGCAGGTTCCCATGGGCTTCACCACATTACTGCGATCTCTGTCAGGATCTCTGGGCTTCTGCATATCCTTCTCAGCTTCTCTATAACATACTGACCCAGTGGTCCTCAGCACCTGTTCCCAGATCAGCTTGCACAAACCAATGGCATTTGCTTTTAAAAGTCTTTAGCCTGAGTGTGCATACAAACTTTTCGCATTACTTCCCTGAATAGTGAACATTTACCTGACCTAAATATTTCTTACTGGCCCTGAAACTGCATTTTGCATCATTTCAGTCTGCATTTTGTTGGTTAAGATTTTTTCAGTAAAAAAAACACACTTACCAAAAACCATCTTCTCTTATGTAGCTTGGAAATCCAAATCATTGAAATGATTGTTGTTTCAGACAGTTCATGTAAATGATCAGGTTGAAATAAACATTTTCTTTACATTTAGTGTTAGGCACTCAGATTCATATTAGTGATTTGTATGTAGTGATTAGTTTTTTTTTTTTTGATGGTTCATATAAATATACTAGCTCCCATAAATGATTCACTGATTCACTTGAGCCCCACGCAGCCTTAAATGAATATTCTGGGTTCAATACAAGTTTAACTCAATCAACAGCATTTGTGGCATAATGTTGATTCCTACAAAAATAATTTGAATCTTCCCTACTTTAAAAAAAGGCAAAAATCAAGGTTACAGGCACTTACAATGGAAGTTAATGGGGCCAATTTTTGGAAGGTTTAAACATTGTAAAGATTCTAATTTCATAAAAACACTTTAATTATTCTGTTCAAACATGTATTATTTGAGCTGTAAAGTTGTTTAAATCTTAATTTTTACAGTCATTTTAGGGTTTGTTGACATTACATCGCAATGGCAACAAAGTTGTTAAAAATAAATAAATAAATAAATCTTTACACTGTAACAAACTGGCCATGAAGACGGTGTTAGGATCCATGTGCAGGAAGTTTATTAAAAGAGACACAAGCAAACATTCCAAAACAGCAGGCAGAGAGATGTAGTCGTAAAGCAGGCAGATAAATCCAATAAACCAAATATACAGTCCAACCAGACAAACAAAACAAAGGGTAATCCAAAAAGCAGTAAATTCAGAAAAACATAACATGAATCAAGAAACATTGTCAATGGAAAAACGCTCGGTAAGTCAGGGTAAACTGGCAATCCTACACACAGAACAATGGAAATACATGGCTATATATACACACATGTGGTAAACAGGAAATGAGCAGTGAAGAAATGGGTGAGAATGGGTAAATTCGGGAGAGGGCTCCCTCTGGTTGATGGGCTTGGTGGAACTCTTGGATCAGGGACTGGTCCAGTATGTCCTTGGCAGCTACTCACAATCTCTCCTCCGCAGCCTTCCCAGTCCACCAATTACTGCATCTGGCTCCCTCATCGCCTTGAGTCCATGATCTCTTGGACCATATACGCTGGTGCTCCATCAACCTCCATTGGAGGCGGAGACTCAGGATTTGTGATTCCAGGGCCAGACACCAGGTGGACTAGTTTCAGCAAAGACACATGGAATGAAGGAGAGATTAGGTAGTTAGCAGGAAGCTCTAATAGTTAAGTAATTGGGTTTATTTGATGGATAATTCTGAATAGACCCACATACCTAGGACTGAGCTTCCTGCAAGGTAGCCACAGCTTGAGATCCCTTGTGGATAAACAGACCCTCTGTCCAGGCTGAGAGTTGGGGAGAGGGCGCCTCCGCCGGTCAGCCTGAAAGCGCTGCACTCTTAGTGCTCGCTGTAGTCAGATATGTGCGCTGTCCCACACCCTCTCACTCCGCCTAAACCAATTGTCCACCACTGCCTCTGTAGGTGGTTCTCCTGACCAAGGGAGAATCAAGGGTTGGTAGCCCAGCACGCATTGGTCGGGGGTTTGCCCCGTTGAGGTATGATTGAGGGAATTCTGTGCGTATTCGGCCCAGGGCAAGAAGTCGCTCCACTTTGCAATGGTGACAGATGGTGGTAGGATTGATCTAGGATGAGGTAGGATGTGGTGTGGATCATGCCAGAGTGCATCTGCTTTGCTATTCTTGCTATCAGGGTGGTAAATGACAGTGAAATTGAACCTGGTGAAGAACAATGACCATCAGGCTTGACGTGGATTCAGTCTCTTAGTCGCCTTGGTGTATTCAAGGTTCTTGTGATCAGTGATAACTTGGAATGGGTGGACTGCCCCCTCTAATCAGTGACGCCACTCTTCGAGTGCTGCCTTCATGGAAAGTAATTCCTTGTTCCTCACTTCATAGTTTCGTTCAGCAGAATTTAACTTTCTGGAGAAAAATGCACAAGGGTAAATCTTGCCTGGTGTACCGTGACGTTGTGACAGGACCACAATCCAATACCACAATCAGAGGCATCTGCTTCAACGATGAAAGTAAGATCAGAGTCGGGTTGTTTCAGTATAAGAGCAGTCGTGTAGCTTGACTTGAGGGAGACGAAGGCTTGGTATGTGGCGTCGTTCCATGGCAACTCGTTGGATTTCCTTTGAGCAACGACGTGAGAGGTGCTGCAATGACACTGTGGTTTCTGATGAAGCGGCTGTAGAAATTGGCAAAGCCCGCTGTAGTTCTTGGATTGTGGAAGGTCGAGGCCATTTGGTAACTGCTGTGATTTTAGAGACATCAATTTCTACACCTTGATGGCTGATATTGTAACCTAGGAACGTGGTATAGGAGATATGAAACTGACATTGTTCTGCATTGGAAAATAGCTGGTGTTCCTGGAGATGTGATAGGACTCTCCTGATATGCTGGATCTGCTGTTCCTTGTTTTGAGAGTAGATGAGGATGTCGTAAATGTAGGCCACCTAACACTGATTCAGTAGGTCTCTGAAAATCTCATTGACAAAATACTGGAAAACAGAGGGGGCATTAGCAAGTCCATACAGCATGACCAGATATTCATAGTGCCCCCTGGTGGTGATGAATGCAGTTTTCCACCCATCTCCTTCTCTGATTCTGATGAGGTTATAAGCACTTCTTAGATCGAGCATAGTATAAATCTTAGCCTCACTGAGTTGTTCAAGGGCTGAGGGAATAAGTGGCAGTGGGTAACTGTATTTCAAGGTGACAGATTTCAGGCCTCAATACTCGAAACATTGACGTAGACCTCCATCCTTTTTTTCCACGAAGAATAAACCTGCAGCTGCTGGAGAGGTGGAGGGACAGATGTAACCAGAGGCAAGGACATCCTCGATGCAAGTTACCATAGCTAGGGTCTCGTGGCATGACAGTGAATAAGCCTTGCTTCTCGGTGGAGCTGTATTAGATAGAAGTTCAATGGTGCAGTCCCATGGACGGTGAGGACGAAGTGGGGCATCAAGAAGCAGGTTATCAATTTTGATAGCCATGGTAATGAATTCTGACAAAGTAGAACCCTAACAATGTCAGTTCTTGGTGAAGCCCCTCATGGAAAACAGTTTTCAGAGCAACAGAATTGCGTAGTCTGCTGCAGATCGATGGTCCTGGTGTAAATGAAGCAGCTGAACACAGATATCTTGACCATCCACTGGATACTCGAAGACTTGGAGGATCTGTTGAATGAAGTAGTCAAACGAGGCCTGGATTTGAGGATCTTTGTCCCAAACAGCGGTGGCCCAATCGAGCGCTTTACCAGTGTAAGCAGGGCATCATAAAGGTACATTTCTTGGCCTCTTGATAAAATTATTCAGGTTGGTTAAAGAAATGTTTAGAAACCTAAAGAAACCTGTTTTGCATGGGGAGCTGGCAGTGAGTGAATGTAGTCAGTCAAACATTCGTTGGCAGCTCATAGGTTGTTCAGCTGGACTTGATAACCCTTTAAAACCTTGCACTTGTGTGCAAATGCAGCCTGGAGTTTTGATAATTCTGCTGGATCCATGGTAGACGAAGTATTCTGTAGCTAACTGGCCATGGAGATGGTGTTAGCATCCATGTGTAGGAAGTTTATTGCAAGAGACACAAGCAAACAATCCAAAACAGCAGGCAGAGAGACATAGTTGTAAAGCAGGCAGATAAATCCAATAAACCAAATAGACAGTCCAACCAGGCAAACAATACAAAGGGTAATCCAAAAAGCAGTAAATCCAGAAAAACAGGCAATTGGCCATAACATTATATCAAGAAGCAATGGAAAACCGCTCAGTAAGGAAGGGTAAACTGGCAATACTTCGCAATGAACAATGGAAGTGCATGGCTATATACAGATGTGGTAAACAGGAAATGAGCAGTGAAGAAATGAGTGAAGATCAGATTTCAGGAGAGGGATCCCTCTGGTGGTTGGTAGAATGGGTAAAAATGTCAGATGTTATATACACAGAAAAGGTTAGTAAGTGATTTTATCATGCTAAAATCACGTTAACAACCATAGTGTTTACGACTTGTGGCTATACTTCTGAAAAAGTGAGTATTTTAACATTTACGTATTGGCCCCATTCACTTCTATTTAAGTGTCTCACCGTCACCCAGATTTTTACTCTTTTAAAGAAAATGAGGGGTAAGTCATAATACATTTTTATGGTAATCAATATTTTGCCACAAATGCTGTCCATTGAGCTTAACTTGTATTGAATGCAGAATATTCCTTTAAAATGACTAAGCTTTCTTTTTTGATGCAACATAGAGTTAATTGCTGCTTTTTATTAGTATATTTCGATTTTGTTATATAAAATAGGTTGTTTTCTATTTTAAGCATTTTATCATATTAACTACATATTAAATTATGTTCAATTTAATGCCGTCATCTAGGGCTGCACAGTTAATTGAAATGAAATCGAAATCGCAATATGACATTGTGCGATAATTGCAAGGGCTGCAATTTAATTAAATAAATAAATAGTCTGCTCGCTGCTCTGTCCAGTCTATATTAAGTTAAAGCACAGTGTTACAGTGTTTTCAGCGCGGTTCTGTGCTCCAAAACTCCCTCTCATGCTTAGAGTAACAGAAGTGCTCTAAGTTCGGTTCCGTTTGCTTAAGTGCTCTAAACGCTTTATTTACACTAAACTGGGTGTCCTGGGTGAATCGTTTTTTATTATCATCTGCGGTAGCAGCATCTCAGTCTCCGCAAGGCACAGATATCATAATAATAATGCGGAATACAAGATGGGGTATAATTCAAACATCTTTATTAAATGATTGCTCAGTCTTCTGTCATTTGTTTAACTCTCATGAGAGAGCATGTCGCCCTTATTACACTCCCAGCGGAAACAAGTGAAAGCGGAACTAATATTACCAACATCCAACAAAATGAAAAGGAACATATATATATAATAAATCTATATCAAATATTTAGTTACTATAATATAATGCATTGCTAATTAAATATAATAAAATAATGAATAAAATGTATTAATATAAAATGGTGACAAACAAACCAAAATTTTCACTTTAAATGTAATTTATCAGTTCAACTTCAGTTTGACATTAAGCCTCATTCTTTAGGACTATCTTATATACAGTAAAGAATAGTTTGTATAAGCCTACTAGTTTTTAAGGCCTAGAATAAAGAGTAACATTTATATTTTAAAATTATATTTTGTGTTTATTGAATTATTCAATCAACCAACATTATTTTGACTGAAAAAACTAGGCAATGGTATTACTGACAGGGAAAATTAGTTAACAGAAAGCTTACATAGAACCAGTTTTGACAGAGCAGCTGATAAAAAGTTAAATGATCAGCATTGATTAATGAGATGAAAAGAATATTGGAGATCAGTATCGGATGTTAAAATCTTGATTGAAGCATCCCTAATATCCAAGTTGACTGTGTTTCAAAGACTAATGATGATGATTAGTAGGTTGAGAACCTATCACAAAATGGACAAAAACAGGTACACGGTGGATGGTAACATTTGGATATGAAGAAGACTTTATTTCACTGTTTTTATATTTATTTGTGGTTGAACTGAAAAAAGGTCTCAGTTTGGTTCTTTTTAAAAGGGCTCAAGTGTGAAAACCCCAGCAGCCTTTTTGCAATTGAACATGTGGAAAACATTACCATCATAATCGCAGTTCAAATCACAATCGCAATATTTTTCAAAATAATCACAATATGACTTTTTGTCCAAATCGTGCAGCCCTACTGTCATCCTATATGTTTAACACTTATGAAAATTAACCATGGTTATAATAATACTGTAGTAATCATGACTGTGCTAACCATTTTACATTTTATGGTTAATAATTTTAATGGAATGTCATTCAAATGAATAAATATTTAGGCCTAACTATTAGGTGATATTATTTATACAATCAGATGCTTTGATTATTGATTTAAATAATAACATCTAATTGTTTCAATGTAATTAGCTACTTTTTTTAAATTCATGATAGTGTAGCTTTACTGCAGTTTAACTACTTAAAGTTATGAGTAGCTTGTAGATTTAAAGTGGCTTCCCCAACACTGCAAGCGTCAGTCGTTGTATGTTACAATTCCTAATAAAATTTACCAATCAACCGACCAGTAACTTGCTAAACTATTTTTACTTGCATTTCACACTTGGCACACAGTTTAACACACAGATCTAACCCCCAAGGGCAACAAAGCTGCCTTGTATCCCCTATCAGAGTTTAGTCTCTCAATTTCATCATAGAACCAAAAGCTCTCATTGCTCTTATCTGTTCAGGCATGAATCAAAGAGGATGTTGGTTGTAAAAGCCGTATTGCAGCCAGAACACAGATGTCTCTCATCCAGCTACATTCCTGTGTGCTGATTTGGGCAAGGTTAGAGGTCCCTAAAGCCTGTAAGGATGAGTGCAACCATCTGTCCATTCTACACCTCTAGCTAACTGCATTCAAGGGCCGGAGAATTGAGCTGCACAGTGGCTCAGTGGTTAGTACGGTTGCCGGTCAGCAAGGTTCGAGGTTTGAGTCCTGGCGCAATTGGGCATTTTTGTGTGGAGTTGGCATGTTTTCCCTGTGTTCGTGTGGATTTGTGCTCTGGGTGCTTCGGATTCCCTCACAAGTCCAAAAACATGCAGGTTGAGTGAATTGGAGACTCGAAATTTTCCTGTAGGTGTAAGTGAGAGTCCCAAGACACTGGGGGTTGCGTCAGGCTAAGGAGCACACAGAAAAGTATGTCACCCACAAAGAGGTTTTTGCAGAGCTGTGTGGAACGTGCAATGCTGAGTTTACTACACGATTTTAAGCACGATTTTTGCTCGCCGACAGTTTTGTGGAGATCGCCAACAAAAGCACGAAATCGTTGGCAAATCGGAATTTGCTCCCATGAGTGACAATTGCAATGTATGAACTATCAAAGACGCGATTTAAGAGAAGCGCCGACGCGTCGCCGATGTTAGCAAGATATCTAGGATGTTAAATATCTTGACCTGTCTGTGATTCCAAATCGCGCAATGTGAAATATGTTTTGACTGAAAACAACTGAATCGTTGACCTACAGCAAACAAGAGTGCAAGAAATGGGGCATGGGATGTTTCAGTGGGAGGAGTCCTGATGTACCTGCAACAGAACATCATCAGCATGCCTGCGATATCAAGAAAGTCTCATTGGATGAAGAAATGGAGGAAAATTTTGTGAAACATTGGTAGGAGCACCAGTGCCTATTTGATGTTTCATCTGAACTGTACCACAACTGGGTGGAGAAAGAGAAGAGTTGGAGAGAAATTGCCAATTCTCATGGACAGTCAGGTAAGCAAATAAGTAGATTTTTCAGTAGGAGGTACTTTTTCATATAATCAATAAAATATCTGATTAAAACATACACATCATATTCTGAAATGGATAACATATGATAATGCATTTGGTTTCGTATCTCATATCACTTCTCGCGTGTACTCTGTTGTGAAACATAATTTGGAGTCCAGACAGAGTCGTCGGGATTCGTCAATAGTGAAATGTTTTGTAATGTGTTCACCCCTATCACTGATTTCTCGTGTAATTTGAAAACACTATGACTTCCATGACAAGAGAGACAGATGTGTAATATGAACGGTACCACGATACGACGTCTTTGAAAGTCGTGTAGTGTGTAGGAGGCATAAGGAGCAGTGATGAGTATTTTATGTAATCAAACTACTTTCAAAGTTAAAAAGTAGTGTAACGTGTAACATTTAAATCCTTGTAATATGATTACAGTTAATGACTTTTAATTAAGGTAAATACTTTAAGTACATTCATTGGGTTAGAAATATTTCTAAAACAATTTAAATATTTCAAATATGAATTTGTATGTTGCACGTCTGTTTGCATTTTTGTGCCAGCTACAGGGTGTGCGACAATGAACAAGAAGGAAAGATTCACATTATTTGAATTCATTAAACAGAAAAACTAATGTTTTTGAGAAGTGTTTTAGAAATTGACTTAAAAGTAAAGTCTATTTAATTTTTTTATTTTTATTTATGCATATCAGTTTTTACAACACAATTCCATCAAATTGAAATAAACAATTACATTAGACAGAATTTGTTATGAAATAGAGATGCTCAAATCTTAAAAAAGGCAATTTTTTAAATAAATGACATTACTTTTTCGATGAAATATTCAGCAAAATAATGTAATTACACTTTTAGATAAGTAATTACAGTAGTAATTTCTATCGGATTATCTGGAATTGCATACCAACACTGCTAAAGAGATAGGCTAATCTAAAGGCTCACCGATTTCTTGTGCTTTTGTGCTGCTCGGGTTTGTTATAACTAAGCAGACAAGACTGTTTTACATTTACAAGCTCTATCAAACCTAAAAAACATAATTATAATACAGTTTGACATGGTGAGTTGTGCAGAAAAAAACAAAAAAACAACAACGAGAATCTGATGTGATATTTCAGCTAAGCTCCCAAGCAACACAGCAGACCACAAGCTGAGCACTAGACTTTACAGCACTTACAGATTGCTTAGTCATTGCGTCTGGATTTTAAGCTGTGTCTTCAGTAATATTCCAGCACTTTAAATAGTTTAATGAGATAAAGCTGGGTACCTCCAGGGTAATATGCCTAAGGAGAGGAACTCTATGTGGCACTGACATTAATTAATGAGCATACAGCTCAGTTCTGAAGTCTCCTCTGCCACAAGCCAGGAACACCACAATGAGATATTTTCATTCATAACTCAAGAATTTCAATTGATCTGCCTTTAAGCAACAATGATATCTTCTCGTAATGTGTGTGATGGCCGAACACTTATACCCAGTCCAAAGAAACATGAAAACATACACTCAAACTTCACACAATGATTTTGGCCACTATCCTCACTGCATTATTGAGTGAAAACATCAACCAATCGTTTGAATTTGGCGCAGGTCAATCTTTCTATCTGACCAAATGACAGACATTGGTCATGCTTGGGAAACCAGATTGAAAACAGTCTTATTTTATGCAATCCTGTTTGGTGCCAGTAGAGGTGCAGAAATCACACACTTCACCTGTAGAGCTACACCAATGGAATAAATCACTCCATGCGTCTCCCTTGCCTCAATGTAATCTCACTCCCCTTTAACGCCTGTGTTGATCTGAAGGCTCCATTTCTCACTGTCCATCTCTGAGGCTTCGTCTGTGTCACTCAATCCATCAACACTATCATACTTGCTAGAGGTTCGCTCTTCGCCAGGTATGCTCTTCTTAGAAAATGTCAACATTGCTTGGCCTCTGGGAGCAGATGAAAAGTTTAAAATGTTCTTGACATGTGACAAATCTTCTGTTGGGACAGTAAAGTGTTGTCCGTAACACTTATCGTCATATCCCTGGATGTGCAAGTTGATCAACGAGGGTTTGCAGAAGCTAAGACAAGATCCCCACAGCTCTGCAGTACTTAAAGGGATAGTTCAACCAAAGATGAAAACTCACTCATTATTTACTCAGCCTCATAATATCCCAGGTGTGTATAAATTTCTTTCATCAGCAGAACACATGTGAAGAAAAAATATAAATATATCAACTTAAAGGTCGAAGTGGATGGTGATCCGACCTTTGAAATTTCAAAAATCACAGACAGGCAGCATAAACTTCATCCATATAAATTCTTCAAAAGAGATATGATAGCTTATGGTGTGGAAAGATCAATACTTTTCAAGTACTTTTTAAAACAGGAGTAACAGGGTTGGGATATCAAATGTCCATATGTGAGCCATATGTAGGCACAAATATGCTAACTTCTTTGGCACAATGCCAACCTTTGTTGAATTGTTTTTGTCAAACATACTTCTTATTTGTTTAGGGGTAAAATTTTAACTTAGTGCACCTTTAGGTATATAAGCCTTAGCATTGTATAATGAATATAGTATAAAGTTTTTCTTTTATTGGTCAGTTTTGACTGATCTTTTTCACAGCAGTCTGCAAGCATGTAGCATTTCCCACCCCTTGGGTCCTTGGATCAAGGGCAATCAATATAAAATAGCAAATAACAAATAAAGCTGTTGTTATGAGTGCTGGGCAATGGACTATCAGAGGTAGACAGATGACACTAAGTTGCTTAACTTAAGAAAATGAAAACAGAGTTTCTGTCTACCTCATCATGCTCTCAAGGTTGAATGTGTTGTGTGTTCAGTCGCTGCCTTGGTGAGTGTTATTTCCAGGCTGTCTGTCTTTCGTGGTGTGATTCTACATGGACATCCCCTTGAGATCTGACATTCTCATTTAGAAAGCTCTCTGTTTCCACACCTCAACAGGCTGAAAGTATGGCACCCACTGAATGAGAACATACTGAGTGTTTACGGACCTGACGGACACAATTTGTCAAAATAAAAGTTGTCACATTTGAGCCGTTACCTTTAAAATCCTAACATCTGAGCAAAATCAGATTAATAAGAAACAAGTAAAGTGACGCATTACTTGAGAAAAAAAAAAATAAAAGTTATGATGTATTGAAACAATTTTTTTTTAAGACTCATGAAATCCCATAACACATTTTTTGAGATGTGAACATATATGTACATCACTGAAAACAATGATAGCACTCATTATGTTTGTTGTTTTGGAGAAAGTGGTTATATTTTCATTAAGTAATTTCATTGATCCACTTTCATAACAAAAGTTTAAGCAACGTCTTAAAAATTATGTAAATGCATAAACTCTGAGTTATTATTGGTAGGACAGCAAATATTTACATCACTAGATTCTGAGACAACAGTCCATCACCTGACCACCATGAGTATTTCTTTGCTGCTAGTCGTGCTAAAAACCACACCATTTATGAGGGAGGACTGTTATGAGTGCTGATTCCATCGCTTGTTCTCTGTGTGTCGGATAATGGACATGATATGATTAAAATCACACATCAGAATGGAACTGATGGCATCTGATCATAAACAGGATAACATGACGGCTTGTTAAAAAAAAATTCTATTTTTGATCTACTTTACATCAAGTTTACAGGATTCACACCCAATGTATACCGGTGTTACGTCGTCATGACAATGGAGTTGAAATACTGTATAACTTACACTGAGGCTGCAATGGGCACAGGCTCACCAAAACTGGAAAGTTAAAGACTGGTAAAACATAACATGGTCTGACAAATCTGGATTTCTGCTCTGATTATAACTATAACAAATTATAGGCCCACTGCAGCCTCAGTTTTCTGTTCTTGGCTGACAGAAGTGGAACCCGAAGTGATCTTCTGCTGTTGTAGCCTGACATGTTCAAAATGTTGTGCATTCTGAGATACAATTCATTACAATTGTACAGAAGGGTTATCTGAGTTACTGTAGCCTTTCTGTCAGCTCGAACCAGTCTGGCGATTCTCTGTTGACCTCATCAACAAGGCATTTCCGTCTGCAGAACTGCCGCTAATTGGTTGTTTTTCGCATGCATTCTCTATACACTCTAGAGACTGTTGTGTGTGAAAATGCCAGGAGATCAGTAGTTACAGAAATACTCAAACTAGCCTGTCTGGCACCAACAATCATGCCACGGTCAAAATCACAGAGATACATTTTTTTTCCCATTCTGATGGTTGATGTGAACATTAACTGAAGCTCCTGACTATCTGCATGAATTTATGCACTGCACTCCTGCCCTGCAATTGGCTGATAAGATAATCGTGTGAATAAGTAGGTGTACAGGTGTACCTGGTCGGTGAGCTTATGTATGAAGAGACAAAAACTATTGTGCAACAAGTAGCCCTAATTATATCTGAAAATATGCAGGTATACACAGATAATTATTGGAGAATTTTTCTGATTATCTATGCATGAAATAGGCATCGATCCCAAGCCTATTCAAAACCCTTAGGATTTTTAAGAGTTTTCTTGTATCTGTCTGTCAAATGAAAGAGTGCATTTAGAATTATGTGTTTATAAAATTTGGTAAATGATAATGTTTTTATTTAATGCAACCTCAGGATATAATGCTATACAACATTCCCCTTCACTGGTCCCTGATGTACAGGTTGAGAGGTGGGCCTCACAAGCCCTCTGTAGTTACAATAATGCGTGGTAATTAGTACAAAGTGATCTTAGTAATTACCATTATTAGAAGTTAATTTTGGGAATGAGGCAGCCAAACACCAAACAATTCATTTCCATTCACTTTCAGAAAATTCTTCTCATGTAAATGATCAACTGGAGAGGTGGCACTGGTAAGAGCTGAGGTAATCATTCAGTAGCACTCAGGTTTTCCAGTGTCCGGAGGGGGAGTGGCGAACATGTGTGGGAAAAGATCAAGACCAACAGGGTTCAAGGCAGTTGTGAGCATTGTGTTAATGTGTCAGGGTCCTGTTGCTTGGAAACCTGGGCAAAAGGTTTATTTTTAGTTCCCTCAAACCTTGCAATTGCTTTCGACAATGGGGGTCTATAAAAAAAAAATAAATACAAATAAGTCCAACAAAATATGAAAATCAATCATTGCTGTCACTCGAGGACTCTTGTCCATCCCTAATGGCAGGACTTGACAGCCATAGGTATTGTAAGATGTTTATTCCTTGCTGAGCAGATACTTCGCTCTCTGCTGAACTCATTCATAATCTTTTGAACATCTAATAGTCTGACTCCTTCATTAAGTGTTGATTAGGCATGTGAAAATCTGTTGTTTGAGTGTATGCCAGTCATTCATTCAACTCCATGAGGTGAAACAGTACAATCCCACACACTGCCTCTTATCTCCCACGTCATAATGACTTCCTGTTCTGTGGAGGCCACATTAGCTCAGCACATCTTACAAAAAACACCCACGGGAACATCAGTGAAAAGACAGGGCAGACTCGATACTGATTAGCTTTTGTTGGTGTTATGAATATAGAAATGCATTGTGCTCCTCTTGTGTTGAAAGCATGTGCATACTTTGGAAGGACAAATTTGAGCTCTCGTTTTCAGGAGAAAAGCCCACAGAGGGATGTCAAATTCAGATAGTAAAGTGAGTTGTTTTTAGCTGTAAATGATGTAATGCAGTATAGAGGAATGCATATTTTAACTCAACCCCTTAAACCAAACCCTAAAACCCACACAGTTAATACCAGGTTTCAACGCAGGATGAGAATGCATGTCTCCATTAATCTGGATACATTTGAAAATGGTGTTTTAGTTTTCAAAATGCTCTCCGTTCACACTGCTGTTTTAAAGCATTTTCCAAAAGTTGATTGTCCACACTGAAACCTATGAAAACGCTTAGGTCCCCTTAACATCCCCTTAGCCCTTGTATGCTGAGTGACTCCAGCCAGGTCTCCTAAGCCACCAAATTGGCCTGGTTGCTAGGGAGGGTAGAGTCACATAGGATAACCTCCTCGTGGTTGATATAATGTAGTTCTTGCTCTCGGTGGGGCGCATGGTATGTTGTGCATGAATGCTGCTGAGAATAAAACAATTGCACTGTAACGCACTCAACAAGCCATGTGATAAAATGCACGGATTGACAGCCTAAGACTCGGAGGCGACTGAGATTCGAGTCACTACACCACTACACCAGACTTAGAGTGCATTCTAAATTGGGGAGAAAATGTGAGAAAATAAATAAATAATGTTATCAAAGTGAATATCAGGCACAACAGCACCGCTACAACACCATCTTGATTGTTTTGGTTGAATGGATCACATGATCACATATCTGTAATGTGGACTCGGATTATCTGAAAACAATGCAAAGACAACATTTTCAATTTTATCCACTTGGGGCAGTTTTCGAAAAGCTCAGTCTTCAATGAAAAAAACGCCATCTCAGTGTGGATGGAAGGTTGAAACCGGAAGGACGGAAGGTAGAAAAAGATTAGTGTGGATATGGCCTCAGACACAACATTGCATTGTAATTTTAGATATGTTGATTTAAAATATTGCTCTATCCCTGTGCTCATTGGATAATCAGTCTTACGAATATTTTTCATTTATTCTATAGAATTCATAATTCCCTTTGAAGTCATTATTCATGCATTTCTGAATATTGTCTTTGGCGCATTCATGTTTAGCATCTAAATTTTGATGCAATTTGTATTAAAATGCCTAAAATTTTGGTGGTCGTATGAAATAATGAATTAAGAATAAAGATTCTGAAAATCAGTTGGTTTTGCTTCAGGGTCATTTAGCACATTGGAAATGGTCATATCAAGTGCAGAGCATTGGGAAATGTAGTGCTCCTTACTGTTTTACTGCATACTGCAAAAGAGTAAAAGTAGTATGGTACAACACTATTCCAAACATAGATTTTGACTGTAGTGTAGTCCCTGTGTGCTAAAACAATCTGATTTAGACGATTATGGTTTAGTTACGAGATGTTTAATGTAAGATTAGACCATCAATCTAAACAGCTGTGGCATTGTTAATTGCACTCCCAGAGGGTGATTTAGATGCCCATGCTGTTCGGTTTAGAGCGTACAAACATCATTAAAATTAAGCCCTGAGCGCTTTTTTGAAAACAGAAGCAGTCTGATGGCCTTTGATAGCAACATTCAGATTTCTCTTTTTTCTCTATTCAGCACATAAAGATACTCTGTATGAATAATACATACATTTAAAATCAATTACTTAATTAATTTAATTAAATTTATTTGGTAAGGAACACACATGCAAAATAGATTTGGTTGAAATACTGTTATTAACAGTTGAATTAATAACATGAACAATTATTATATTATATAATGCTTAACAGATTCAAATAGTTAGAAATGTCACAACATTTGGATTCATTTATTCTCATGGTCACAAATGGGTTTAAGGTTAGGCTGGTTAGATTCAAAGCATGAAAAAGCATCTTACTCTCTTAATGGCCATTCAAATGTAGCTGTGAGCCTAAATTCTTCTGACATTTATATTTTCAAGCAACATCTTTTATTATATTATAGGTTTCTTAAGTTTTCCCCTATTGCATGCCACTTTTTGCTCAAGTTCAATAAAATCTCCAGAACTGAATGCCTGTAAAGCAAAGATGGCACAAACCAGGTAATGAGCACCTGGCATTGACATAAATGTGAATGCAAATGGATAGCTCTCTTCATGTTTATCATACCTCTCTGTATTTATATTTGAAAGAACATAAGTTACTGACCTATTAAGTATTTTATACTGTTTATTAATGATTTAGTAATGAAAGTTTTATATCTAGTCGTTACTTCAGCCTTTCACTGATGCTGCCATGGTACTATATTATTGGCTTGTCAGAAAGTCTCAGTCTATAAAGTAGCACTTTATAGATCAATTAAATGTCTGCACCTCTAGTGATTTTCTGAGGAGTCACTAAAAATATGTGTTAAAATATGCTGACTTGGGTATATCTGACTGTGGGGTGTGAAGCCTGCTCTAGAGCCCACTGTAAGCAAAATACTATAAGAACTGACAGTCTTGATGGATTGTAATTATCTGCAATAAAACGATAAGAAAATACTTTTATATAAGTGCTGGAAATAAAGTTTACCTTTATGGATACTCAATTAAAAATATTAGAGTACTTTATTGTTTACTAAAAGCATAACATAAACTATTGATTGAAAAACATTGGCATGAACTGAAAAAGACAACAAAACAATTAAATTAATTTTTCAACCATTAATATTTACATTTATTGATTTATTTGAATAATTTTTTTATTTAAAATGTATTATTGTATTAATTGGTTAATTATATTATGATATAATTAACATTTATATTTTGTTTTTATTTAAAACATATATATTTTTAAATAGTTTTATTTATATTATCTTTGTGTTTTAATTGAATTAATAAAATACACAGTGCATTCATAAAGTATTCATACCCCTTATTTTTTTCACGTTTTGTTATTTTGCAGCCTTATTCTAAAATGCTTTAAATAATTGTATTTTATTTATACTTTTCAAATCAATCTACACTCCATGCCCCATAATGACAAAGCAAAACCATATTTAACAATATAACTGCAAATTTATTCAAAAGAAAAAAACTGATATCACATTGACATAAGTATTCACGCCCTTAACGCAGTACGTAGTTGAAGCACCTTTGGCAGCAATTACAGCCTCAAGTCTTTTTGGGTATGATGCGACAAGCTTTGCACACCTGAATTTGGGGATTTTCTGCCATTCTTCTCTGCAGATCCTCTCAAGCTCTGTCAGGTTGGATGGGGACCATCGGCAGACAGCGATTTTCAGATATCTTCAGATATGTTCGATTGGGTTGAAGTTTGGGCTCTGGCTGGGCCACTGAAGAACATTCACAAAGTTGTCCCTAAGCCACATTTGTGTGCTTAGGGTCATTGTCCTGTTTGAAGGTGAACCTTTAGTCTAGTCTGATGTCCTGTGCACTCTGGACCAGGTTTTCATTGAGGATATATCTCTGTATTTTGATGCATTCAGTTTCCTTCAACCCTGACCAGCCCCCCAGTCCTTGCCCCTGAAAAACACCCCCACAGCATGATGCTACAATCACCATGCTTTACAGTTGGGATGGTATTGCACAGGTGATAAGCTGATAAACTGCTAATTTGCCTCCAGTCAAAGTGTAGAAAATTATCAAAGATGATCCAGAGAAATGGGATGCACTTGAGCTAAATTTTAAGAGTCATATCAAAGTGTCTGATTACGTACGTCAATGTGATATTTCCTTTTTTTTCTCTTTTTAATGGGGTATAGAGTGGATTGATGTGAAAAAAAAAATTAATAATATAAAGCATTTTAGCATAAGGCTGCAATATAACAAAATATTTTTATTTTACATACATTGAATATTTATGAATGCACTGCAAAAAAATATTAATAAATATGAATAAAATATAATTGTGTAATATTTGAGATTTTTTTGTATTTTAAATATTTGTATTTATATTATTTTTTATTTAATAAAAAACTAATTTATTCACAAATTAAAAACTAAACTAAAATAAATACTAACATACCTTAAAAAATATAAGTTTTTGTGGTCTTGACATGGTGGTGAAATAAACAATTAGAGAGAATAGTCAAATTAAAATGAAAAAATGTTGAAATGTTAAATTAAAAATTTTTTTTTTTTTTTTTACAAGTGTTGCGAATTAGCTCAAAAGGGAAATATATATATATATATATATATATATATATATATATATATATAGATAGATAGATAGATAGATAGATAGATAGTTAAGTACAATGGGTTATAATGAATTATATCTATACATAGATCAGCTTTTAGAATAAATTTTAGCAGAATAAATTTTAACTCGACTGATCTGTTGTCCACCGAACCGACAGTAAACTCTTCTATCAACTCTTAAGAAAGATTATTCTTCTGGCCAATAAGTATAACTTTCTCATTCTATATAGTACAGTAACAGTACAAAAGCATGTAGCCAGATCAAACGTATAAGTGACTTTGAGATGTGAGCCGCAAACACAGAGACAATCAAGCGTGGATATAATGAGTTAAATAAATGAAACTTAAACTTATAAGGAATATATATATATATATATATATATATATATATATATATATATATATATATATATATAAAGAATACAGAAATGTAAAGAAAGAGAGAGAGAGAGAAGAGCAAAGAATGGCTAGATTTATGTTTAAGTTAATAACAACCTTTGAGAACCATCAGGGAATAAAAATCACCTTAAAGAAAGGGGTCAAAGCTTAATGACTCATCTACATTTTATAAAACGGTTACTTGCATTGGCGTTGGTGCTGAACAAGAGTCCAGGTAGAATACGGAGATTCAGGTAGAATACGGAGATTCTAGGTGAGTTCGTGAGCTGAAGCGTTCGTTGGATTCGTCCGGAGATCGGTTATCCACAGGAAGTTTGAACGAAGTTAACTTGGAAGCAAGTTGCCGGAAAATCAGGAAAAGTGTACGTCTCACAAAGGAGTGAGCCCCGTCTCACAAGGGAAAAATGAGCAACGATATTCTTGCGCATAGGTCTCTTGAAGCCAAATCAGAAGCCAAATCACACCCATCTTCTTTAAAATGACCAATCATGGGTGGCAACTTTTAGTGGGAGAAATCGTCTCGGTTACTGTTGTAACCTCCATTCCCTGAGGGAGGGAACGAGACGGAGTGTCGAAGGATGTGACACAAGGGGTCTTCTTGGACGCCGAATAGTACCTCTGAACCTGAGAAAAGGCAAATGTCAAGTTGGCAGACAGAATTTGCATGCCCCACCCCGGACATACGGGTATAAAGGGAAGCAGGGCAGCGAATGCCAGTCAGGATTTTGCACTGAGGAGCCGAAGGATGAAGCATGGCCATTTACAGTGCTAGGTCTAGTGCCGTGGCAGGAGGGACACTACGTCTCGTTCCCTCCCTCGGGGAATGGAGGTTACAACAGTAACCGAGACGTTCCCCTTCTGTCACTTTCTCGACGTAGTGTCGAAGGAAGTGATACAAGGGGTCCATATAAAAACACCACACACTGACCGTGTGACGTGACTGTCGGAACAGGGGCAAAGCAGGCTATTGCGTGTTAGAGGCACCTGAACTGAATGCACGTCGCCCTCCCCAACGCCCCCTCAAAGTGTTTTAGCATATCCACCTTAGGTTTTCCTGCACCCCTGGGGGAAAAAGGTATTACATGCTAGAATGGGAGCAAGCCCAACAGCCGCGGCCTTCTCTCTCACTATGTCTCTCACATAGGATGTAGAGTGGCAGGGGCCCAACCTATGTCGGGGAAGGCGGTCATTCCCAGGAGGGAGCAGGAGAGCCTGTGCGGTGCTGAGAGAAGACTCGAAGCATTAACCCTGCTCCACGCACCCGGCAGGGGGTGGCATAGAGACTGGGGAAGAGGCCTAAGGAGGCATCTTCAAAACTCGTCGGCGCCGTTGTGCAGGGCGCTGAGGCAGGACCGGGGGCAAGGTAGCTGTCCGGCCTGCAGATTTCCTATTCTTTCAGGAGGGGAAGACCCTGCCACACCCTGCCCAGTCCAGGGGGAGGTAATGTATGGCAAATACGAGGGTTGTGAAGCCGTATGTGGGAAATGGCGCAGTGGTAGGTCCAGCCTAATGAAGGGGGTCTCTACAGACACGGGGCCGAGGCAGCGGGGCTGCCTGAGGGAAACACGGGTCCGCTGAGAGGGGGACCGTACCGCGGAGAATACATCACGGGGAGTTAGCCTGAAGAGGGAACTATGCCCGTGGAGCCCGACCCCAGTACAGAGCCCTAAGACTCAACCCTTAGATTGTAAAATCTGGCAAAGGTATTGGGTGTTGCCCAGCCCGATGCTCTGCAGATGTCTGCTAGGGAGGTGCCGTGGCTCAGTGCCGATGAGGACGCCACACTTCTAGTGGAGTGTGCTCAGCTCGGACCTGCAGGGGGGCGGGCACGCCCTGGGCATGATAGGCTAAGGCAATAGCATCAACGACCCAGTGGGCTAGCCTCTGTTTGGAGAAGGTGTTCCCTTTCCGCCATCCGCCAAAGCAGACAAAGAGCTGCTCAGAGCATCTAAAGCTCTGCGTGCGGTCCACATAGGTACGCAAAGCATGCACCGGACACATCAACGAAAAGGGCTGGGTCTGCCTCCTCCAGAGGCAGTGCTTGCAGGTTCAAAACCTGGTCCCTGAAAGGGGTCGTGGGAACCTTGGGCACGTAGCCAGGTCGGGGTCTCAGGATAATGTGAGAAAGTGCCAGACCGAACTCCAGGCAAGAGTCGCTGAAAGAGAACGCTTGCAGGTCTCCTACCCTCTTGATTGAGGCTAACACGATAAGGAGGGCCGTCTTCAGGGAGAGAATTCAGGGACTGAATCAAGCGGCTCAAATGGGGGTCTCTGAAGGCCCGAGAGGACCACTGAGAGATCCCAAGAGAGAAACAGGTTAGGCCGGGGAGGATGTAGTCTCCGGATGCCTTTCAGGAACCTGATAATCGAGTAGTGCTTATCAACGGACTTGCCATCTACTGCGTCGTGGTGGGCTGCGATAGCAGCTACATACACCTTCAAGGTGGAGGGGGACAGCCTCCCCTCCAGTCTCTCCTGCAGGAATAGAAGCACTGACCGAACTGCGCATCTCTTTGGGTCTTCGGCTCGGGAAGAACACCAATTCACGAACAAATGCCACTTTAGTGCGTAGAGTTGCCTGGTTGAGGGAGCTCTGTCTTGATTGATCATATCTACGGCAGGTGGTAGATTTACTAGATCTTCCGTGTCCTGTCCAGGGGCCAGACGTGGAGATTCCAGAGGTCTGGGTGCGGATGCTAGAGGGTGCCCCGTCCCTGAGAAAGAAGGTCCTTCCTCAGGGGGATTTTCCAGGGAGGGGCTGTCGCAAGGAGTGTGAGTTCCGAAAACCAGGTGCGGGTGGGCCAGTAAGGGGCCACCAAGGTGACCTGTTCCCCGTCCTCCCTGATCTTGCATAGCACCGACGCAAGAAGGCTCACTGGGGTCCGCTGTCGTGTTGTGGTTGCCAGGGATGTGAGTGGCGAGCAGCGACCTGAGTCACGGCTGACTCCAGAGGAGGAGATGGCAGGCGCGTTGTGACATATGTACGCTACCGTCGTGGTGCTGTCTGAGCGAATCAGAACATACTAGCCTCGGATTAGTGGAATAAACTTCCGTAGAGCAAGGATAACAGCCATCAACTCTAGGCAATTGATGTGCCAATGCTGCCGGGGACCTTCCCAGCTGCCAGCGGCAGCGTGCCCATTGCACACGGCGCCCCAACCCAGTCGAGAGGCGTCTGTGGTTACCACGACACATCTGGACACCTGCTGCAAGGGAACTCCAGCCCGAAAGAAGCAGAGGTCTGTCCACGGTTTGAAAGTCTGACGGCATGCAGGGGTGATTATCACACGATGCGTGCTGTGGCGCCATGCCCATCTCGGGACTTGAGTCTGTAGCCAGTGCTGTAGCGGTCTCAAATGCATCAACCCGAGTGGCGCGACCGTGGCTGAGGATGCCATATGCCCCAGGAGCCTCTGGAATTGTTTTAGAGGACGGCTGTGCCAGGCACCTGAGCACTGACTGGGTGCGCTCGTTGGTGAGATGCGCTGTCATTGAGACTGAGTCTAAATCCATACCGAGAAAAGAGATGCTCTGAACCGGGGTGAGCTTGCTCTTTTCCCAGTTGACATGAAGCCCTAAACAGCTGAGGTGCCTGAGCACCTGGTCCCTGTGAGTGCATTTTAACTCTTGAGAGTGGGCCAGGATGAGCCAGTCATCGAGGTAGTGGAGTATGTGGATGCCCACTTCCCTTAAGGTGGCAAGAGTGGCCTCTGTGACCTTCGTGAAGACGCGAGGGGACAGGGACAGGCTGAAGGGGAGGACCTTGTACTGATATGCCTGGCCGTCGAATGCGAACCGTAAGAAGGGTTAGTGTCACGGCAAAATAGAGACGTGGAAGTACGCGTCCTTCAGGTCTACCACCATGAACCAATCTAGCTGTCGAACGCAGTTGAGAATCTGCTTCTGCATGAGCATTTTGAACGGGAGTCTGTGCAAAGCCCGGTTGAGAACTCGCAAGTCCAAGATTGGTCACAACCCGCCACTTTTTCTGGGTACGATGAAGTAAGGGCTGAAGAGGCCCTTCTTCATCTCAGCTGGAGGGACGGGCTCTATCGCGTCCTTGAGGAGCAGTGTAAAAATCTCTGCTCGTAAGGCACTGGCTTGTTGGCCGCGCACTAGAGTGGAGCGAATACCGCTGAAACGAGGCGGGAGCCGGGCGAACTGAATCGCGGAGCCGAGTCGGATGGTCCTGGCCAACCAGCGCGAGGGGTTGGGATAACCACGCGTCCAAGCTCCGTGCGAGGGGGACTAAGGGGACGATCACATTTGACATACCAGGCGGGGCTTCGCGGCGGGGGGGAGCAGGTAATAATGCGTCGGGAGGAAAAAGAGCGTCCCGAGGCTGAGGTGCTGAGAAAAGACTCCAAGCACTTACCTTACTCTGCACACCCGGCAGGGGTCGGGTTAGAGACTGAGGAAGAGGTCCCGAGAGGACGTCTTCGAAACTGTCAGCGCTGGCCTGCCGGGGTTGGACAGTCGCGGGGCCGGAGGCAAGAGAGCTGCGTCCGGGAACACTCCGGCTGAATGACCCAGGGAGTGAGGGAATCACTCTGTGGGTACCGCAGCCCGAAGGCGGTGCGACAGGTGAAAACAAGGATTCTCTTCCCGGCCCTCCACCGGGGGATGGATTGGTCTTGAAACCATCTCCGGAGTGAACATCCGACTGCCTGGGCTGTCCGTCTCAGGAGCGTTTCGGAGCTTTTCTGGTCCGAGAGGGGGTCCTGGAGACGGGGGGCGTACGCCGCCTGGCGAGGTGCTCGACGCTGGGGCTGAGAGCGGGGCTCGGGTTGTGGAGCTACCTGTTGTTGCTTTCTGGTCGCAGGGGGGGATGCCCTCGGCAAGCAGGCGGTGTACGGCACACTGACTGGGTGGCGCCGTGGCATGATGTTTGAAACTGCCCCCATCTGCTTCCTCACCACCGAGAACTGCTGGGCAAAGTCGTCGATGGTGTCGCCGAAGAGGCCGAGCTGGGAGGCGGGGGTGTTGAGAAATCGTGACTTGTCAACGCCATGCATCTCGACCGTGTTCAGCCAGATGTGGCGCTCCTGGACCACAAGTGTGGCCATCGTCCACCCGAGTGCCTGCGCCATGACCTTCGTAGCTCTGAGAGCGAGGTTGGAGCAGAGCCTGCAGCACATCGGGGTTGGAACTACCAAGGTGCAGATCTTTGAGTGCCTTGGCCTAGTGAATTTGCAGGACAGCCATGGCATGCAGGGCAGAGGCGACCTCTCCAGTGGTGCTGTAGACTTTTGAGGTCAGTGATGACGTCATTCTACGGCTCTGGAGAGGAGTACCGGGCAGTCCCTCCAGGTGGCGGTGTTCCGCCATCCAGGGTAGTGAGAGCGGACAAGCGGAGGGCGGTTCCGACTGCATTGGCTCGTCATGCACTTCTGGGAATGACGGAACCAAGGGGGGGCGTGGCTATAAGCGGCTGGACGAGCAGACCCAAAGGTGGCAGCCCAGGCGAGCCATCGGCATCAGATGCCGCTGTGAAGCTCTCTGATGCAGCGGCGATGTCGTCATCCAATTCTGGGGGCTCAAGGGAAAATGCCGGCTGGCCGGGAACTCGGAACCGAGCTCGGACGGAAGCAAACAAGCGTGCCAGGGGGCGGGTGGTTCGTGGGGATTTACCTGGCGAAACCGAGCCCATGGTCATCCCCAAATCACCTTCAGCTTCTTCGACACTAGGTCGAGAGAGTGACAGAAGGGGAACTTCCTTTGTTTCCCCTCACAGCCTATTTGCATGTTTTATGGTGGTCTAGGAATTAATACAGCTATACACCAAAGTATGGTGAAAGTAGTCAAATGCATTTTATAGTAACATCCTATACACCATTAATTGAGGCAAAAAGAGAGGATTAATTCAATACCAAATAGATGGGGTTTGCAGATATTAATTGATATATACACAATATACAATAGTGATAGCTACTTTAACTTTGATGTCAGCACCCAAAGTCATAGAATCATAACTAGGTTAACATAACATCGGGACCTACATACAACACAGGAATACATCCTATAATCACAAAAACTATCATAAAAATGTATGAGTTCAATGGAGGGAATGTGTATTTGCTTTCCAGCATTTCCCCAGGCATTTTGTGACTGGGGGGGGGGGGGGGGGCTTTAAACTTACCGGAGGGACGAGATGTTTCTGTTTAGCATCTCCCAAGGCACTTAATGTGACAAAGGTCTTTTAGTGACCATTATCTTGTAGACTTTTTGGAGCCGGGCAAATGTTTTAGTGTGAGGATGGGGGGGGGGGGGGGGGGGGGGTTTACCACCAGATGAGCAGATCGAGTTTCTTGATACTGTCCACACGTTACATATTCCCCCTTTTCGAACGACGAAGTTCATGGGGGAACGCTGTCTGGCGATAGTCAAGTGGATCATGATGGTCAGGCAGCAGGTGGATTTTAACGGTCTTCTGCCTTTAGTTCCTCAAGCGGCTGGTTCCATTTGAAGGCTCGAGTAAGGGCAGCTGTGCACTTGTTCATGGACTTCTTGCATCTCGTGACCCTGTTAAACAGGACCAAGGCCAGACCCATTGTTAGGGCATAACCTATTTCCATGGAGAGGCAAAGTGCCGTACCAGCGGCAGTCCAAGCTTGGACGACGGGTGAGTCGCTCAGGATGGGTCGTTGAGAAAGTGCTTGGAGGGCCGTGTCGATGGAAATTACGTCGATTAGCTGGGACCCCCCTTCCTCAATCCTTAGTTCCAGTTCTGGATCTAGGGTGAAGTTGGGATCCTTGAAGAAAGATGGAATTTCCAATTCTGGTTGGTACTATTCGCTTGGGAGATTGCACCATGTCAGCTCATCGAGGTGGAGGATGGCACCTTGAATCCGCATACTTTGGTTGGGCAGGCTGACTTGGGTACAAGGCTCTGCTTCGATGGGGCATCGGGTGTCACTTCTCATGGGCTGCAACCTGCAGATTCCTTAAGTACAATGCCTGATGCTGGGCCTAGTTAGCAGTAGTCCCTCCCTGTCTTTCCTTGTCAGCAGCCACATGTCTTTTGATTTGATTACGATGGATCCATTTGAAGACTGGTTCTTTCTGTCCCCGGCTCAGTTTGATTCGGTATGCAATCAGGGAGAGCTTGACCATGATCTCATAAGGTCCCGTCCCGTGGGGCAGAAATTTCAGTCAAGGGGAGGCCGTCTGAGGTGGCTGGGTGAAACTGTAATACCAGACCTTGTCACCTACATCCAGTTCCTTGTGTGATGCTTTCTGGTCGTAATATGCTTTCCGGCCTTCAGCACTCCTTTGAAGCTGTTGTTGGGCAAAAGCAAATGCTGTTCTAAGATTCCGGTGTAGTTCGTTGAGGTACTGGTGAGTGGTGTAGGCTGTGATAAGGCTGGTGTCTCCCGGTTGGTTCAGCAGGTGCAGCAGCAATGTCATCTGCCACCCATTCATTAGTTTGAAGGGAGGTATGCCGGTTGACTCATGCAGAGTGGCTCTAATGGCCATGAGCACCAGAGGAAGTTTCACGCCCCAGTCTTTCTTGTTGGCGGACATTCTCAGCATGCTGACCAGTTCGATTTGTTTGTTCCACTTGATTGGATGAGATGGGATAATGGCTGATATACAGTTGAGCTTGTACACCCAGGAGTTTCCAAATCTGCTGCATGATCTCAGCTGTAAAGTGGGTGCCTCTGTCTGAGTTGAATCTCAGTGGCAGTCCGAACCTGGGGAAGATGTGGTTCATCTGGAGGTATGCCGTGGTCTGCGCAGTGTCTTTGGGTGCTGGGAGACTCTCTACCCACTTTGTGAAATGGCACACGACCGTGAGGAAGTACTTGTTGCCCTTCGTAGACCTGGGCAGGGGTCCCATCCAGTCTATTTAGAGGTCCGACCATGGGACTGTAACTCCTTTGCATTGCAGTGGGGCTCTTTGATTTGGGTTTGCCAGTTGAAATTGGCAGCAAACCATAAACCCTCTGACATACTCTGCCACGTCTTGCTGCATACCGGGTCAGTATGTGACTTGTTTCAGTGTCTCGTAAGTGGCTCTGGTACCGTGATGTCCGGCACATGATTCGTCGTGGGCATACATTAGCAAGACCCCCTTTTGGCACTGTGGCACTACAAGCTTTGGCGCTGTGAGGTCATCAGGTCAACATACCAAAGAATGGAGGTGTCAGAGGCTTGCTGGTCTGCTATGTCATTGTTGAAATTTTTTGGAGCCAGTGTAAGTGGCTGTGAGGTGGGCATTGTTGCAGGAAGAGTTTGCTGACTGTGGGTTATCGCTGCCACATTAAGGGTGGGTGGCTAGGTTGGCGGTGACCATAGGTTGCCATGTAGTGCACTAGTTTTGGCAAGGGCATCAGTTTGGTTATTTAGATCTTTGTCAAGGCCTGGTTGCTTTGAGTCTCCTTTCACCTTTATCCAGTAAATGATCATGTCGTGTTTTCTTGTGATGTCATCACATGCTTGGAACAGGTGTTGGTGTTTGACTGGCTTGTTGTGACTGGCTTGTTGTTTGCAGTCTTGAAGCCATTTTGTTTCCAGCCTGGAATGTGGCAGGTGAAACTGAGTCTGGCATAGTTGGAGTCTGTGCAAATAAGGAGTTCTCCGATGTTATGGGCTAATGCGATTCAAAGGGTTATGAGAAAAGCTGCTACCTCAGCATATTGCAATGACTGGGGTCCCAAAATGAAGTATTGTGGTGGGTCAGGATGGTCATTTAAACATAACACACCTGCACCTGCTTTTAGGATGCCCTCGTGGTAGTATGAACATCCATAGACGTAGGCTGTGGGCATACCTTGGCACGCATTCTCTTCAATGTACTTGTGACAGGTCAGTTGTTGTAGTTGGGGTCCATCTACGTCCAACGTCGTAGTTGGTGTGTCATCAGGGCAGTTTTGGCAGGCAGCCAAGCTGTTGCCAGAGCAGACTTGTAATTTTGGGCATATCATGCCTCAACATTGCGCCCCTGGAGGCCCATCAACCACGCTATGCATGCATTGGTGACCAAGCCATCTCGGATGAGTTGGCTGTTGGCAGGTCTCTATATTAAACTTTTGTGCTCCAATGTAGTTGGAGATTCGCTGGGTAGCTCATACAGTGCAGAGCAGAGCTTTTTCACAGTCTGAGTATTTACATTCTGGTGGAAGAAGTGTCTTGCTGGCATATGCGACCACTCTTTTGTGGAGGTCATGCCGGTGGTATAGACCAGCGCTGAGGCAGTGGTTGGAGAATCCAGCTTCCAAATAGAACTTGTGGATTGGAGTAAGCCAGACATGGAGCTGTACCTGCACCTGCTGGTTCAGTTTTCTGTAGTTGAAGGTGGGTAGCCACTTGCCATTTGGTTTGAGGATGGGCCAGATTGGGCAGAATAGGTGTTGTTGCATGGACGGACGGCACCTTTCTCAAGCATGGAATCGATGATCTCCTGCACTGGTTCATGTGAGGTGATGGGATTCTTGTACTGCATGACGAAAGTGGTAGGAACATTTGGGTGTATTGGGATGTGCACCGTGTGGAGGTTGGTGAGGTCACAGTCTAAAGAGTCTTTGGCAAATGACGCTTTGTATTTGTACAGGACTTTTCTGAGTTGTTGACGGTCTGTGTTATTTATGGCATCTGCATCTCTCAGAATTTGTTGGACTTGAGTCTCAAATCCTGGGTATGGCTCCCCTGTTGTTGTGTTGTCTGTCTCATTTGCAGTCAGAGGTGCAGTTCTTTCATCAGTCTCACAGGCTGGCTGGTAAGAGACTGTGTGTACTGCAAGGTGTTGGTCCTCAGTCAGCTCTGTTCTGCACACCATTTCTTTGGCCACCGGCATGTCAGAGGTGATTGAGAGGATTTTGAAGTGTGCTGTGAACACTGTGCTATCTGAGCTTCCTTCTGGCATCATCGAAGATGGGATGGGACCAATTATTGGTAAGGAGAGGTCAAAGTCATGGAAGTCGTGACTCACTAGCCATCCCAGACAGTAGGCCTTGAGTATTCTAACATCTTTTGCCATGCAGTTGTTGAACAGGATGTATACTACACGGGATGGCACTTCAGTGAGGGGTGTGGCTTCCAGAGTGAGGCCAAGTTCCAAGCATTCGGGTGAAGGTTTGAAGAAGCCCAGCGTGTGGTTTAGGGTTTGACCACATTGCATGTTGAGCCGAACAGCGACCCCTTTGGTGTAAGCTGTTGCCACAGTTTCCTGTTCATTAATTAGGGTACAGGCCTCTGGGATAGTCTGGCCTGACAGGAGGTTCTCGGGTTAACAGGAACAACAGGGGGCCCACACTACCTCATTAATTGTGTCTACATGAGCCTTGAGGCGAATCAAGTTGTCTGCTCCAATGTAGACATCATGCGATGGGTCCAGAAGGACCAGGAAGTAATGGGTTAGGCACCAGTTGTTCCACTTAAAGTTCAAAATGCAGATGCCCTTGGCAGTCACCATGGTTGATAGACAGCTGTCCAAAGGGAAGCGGGTGTGCTTGCTGGCAAAAGGAAGGTCTTGTGTGTCTTCAATGAGGGCATTGAACAGTGCCAGGCTGATAGATGAGTTGTCTGCCCACAGTGCAAGCATGATGTCTGTTATTGTTACTTCATTCAGTTATAGGTCTTCCATGACCTGGGGGCAGTAGGAGTCAGAGTCTTTGGTGAGTTGAAAAGTGCAGAGTAGCGATCTGGAACCTTGTTCTGCGTCGGAGAAAGTTTTTCCGTGGCTGGCTGCGAGATTTGCCGTGATGATTTGGATGGCTGGAGAGGCAGAGGTTCTTGCACTTGAGCCCAAATTTTCAGCTGTCTAAAGTCCAGTAGAGGCTTGAAGCAATCTTTGCCAATGAAGAGTGGGTATGTGTCCATTGGTGATATCAGGCTCATACAGGGTGTATCAGGCTCATAGGACCAATGGTCAGGTGAATGGGAGCTATCTGTTCGAGTTGGACCTAGTTTTGGCTGTATAACTATACATTCAGTTCACATTTTATGGGATTTAAGTGTTTATTTTTTTCTTTTAGCTTCAACTTGGAGTCTGTCAAAGAGTTGGGAAGACATTAACCCTCTGGGGTCTGAGGGTGTTTTGGGCCATGGATAAGTTTTGACATGCCTTGACATTTGTGCTTTTTTCAGTTGCTTAAAAACATATTAATCGCTAAAGTCTGATAACACTGTGTTCAGCACAAACTGGGCTACAATATTATGTGAGCAACATGTGTGTACATGCTTGTATTTTTGAGAAAATAACGTTTATGCATGGTTTTTGAATAAACTATTTTAAGTCATTGAAATAAGGCCATATAACACATACTAAACATTTTTCCACAAGACTTTTGAGAACTGGATCTTGTAGCCTAGAATTTTGGCTACAAAATAATGTGAAAACCATCCTGATCACTCATTCATTCAAAACAATATCGTAATTTAACTTTTGTAAGACACTTTGTGTTAGAAAGGTCATATGCGAGGAGATGTGAATGATCATGAATACTGATTGTAATTCACACCTGAGGAGACAAAGACTCCTCCTCTAGGCCTATCACTGAGGAATGTGACAGATAGAGAATGAATGTGAGGAGACTTAATGATCAAAATCAAGTTTTAAGTTAAAAGATGTAATCTGACTATACATTGTCTTTACATAAAGACTTTACTTAATTTTAGGCCTACACTTCCGTTTAAAAGAAGTCTCTTCTGCTCACCAAGTATGCATTTATTTGATCCAAAATAGAATAAAAACAATGATATTGGGAACTCTTTTTGCAATTTAAAAGAACAGTTTTCTATTTAAATATATTGCAAAATGCATTTTGTGATCATAGCTGAATTTTCAGCATCATTACTGCAGTCTTCAGTGTCACACTATCCTTCAGAAATCATTATAATATGCTGATTTTATAATATGGGCATATTTACATCACATTTGACACATTTACACCTGAACACATATTTGCAACCACAAGCTTCGTTGATGATAATGAGGCAGCATAAACTAGTTAAAATATAATCTAAACATTCATATTATTTTTATATCACATTACATATCATATTTATAGTATACAGCATACAATTTAAATGCCTGCTTTAGCCGAAACAGCATTTAAATGTAACTAAAACTTGCCTATTAGGACATATTTCAAATTTCAATACTCTGAATCCTGGCTAGCAAGTCTGGAAAATGTCCCACTAGTAAAATTACTTTCACATCAGAAATTGTATCCTTGGCTAAATCAAGTCTCTCTTCAAAATGCAAACATTTCCCGCTCTTCTTCTGAGGAAAACGTTATCTCTTCATCACTATCCAGGAGTTATCTTTTAGACTTTTTGAACCTGGGCTAATGTTTTAGTGTGAGGGGGAGATTTTATGACAAGATGAGCAGATTGAGTTTCTTGATACTGTCCACACGTTACACTAGACTAATCTTGATTAGAGGTTTCTAGAAAATGATGAACATGTAATTGCTGTCCTATTTTATATATACTAACAGTGCTGTGGGCTGTACACTATTAGCACACAAAAAGAGCATTGGTAGCTGTAGTCCAATCAAAGGGCATGTTTTGTAGCCAATAATTTGAAATCCCATGGACACTATGTAGACCCTTCAGTGTCAAACGCAGGTGACAAAATATGGGGTTCTGTTAAGAACCCTGACAACCACAAGAGCAAGTGCTAGAACAAATAAATGGCCTCTATTCCTCCCAGCACCAACAGATGCACAGCAGACCCCAATTCGAGACACTAAGGCTGCAGTTAATACCTCTAAGCCTTTGTACCAATCACCTGAGCATGATGGATATCCATTCTTGCTCTTCTTGCTCCGTGTCCAAACTCACAGTATCTCTTCTCTTACCACTGTCATGGTGACTTTCCGCTATGTGCAGGAGGTTACATATCAGTATAGGCTCCCGGATGGCTTTCTACCAACAGTCTCCAAAGAGAGCACCTGTTATAGTTCTGAACATGCATTTAAATCCTAACCTTAGTAGCTTGCAATTGAGTGCTGGGATGGAGCCAGCATTGGGACTGAAGCTGTGAATGAGAGGCAGACTCCTTTCTGTGAACTCATCTACTGGCTAATCCCAGGCTAACAAACTACCGTGGCTGGATTCCCGGGCAAGATGTGAATGTCAGGGTTAGGTCAGGAAGTTTAAACTAAAGCACAGGGAGAAGAAAAGCATACTCTCTCTCATTCGAAGCAGGGTCATATGGTGGAGTGTGCCTTAATCAAAATGCTTGTTCAAAACCTTGATGTTTCTCTTTCTTCTGTGGTGCACAACCGTCATTTTCCTTTAAAAATTGTTAAGTGAATTTGCTGAATAATTATATACCAAAAGGATTTTTGAAGAGAGTTCCAGTGTCAAAAATTATAACAGAATATTTAGATTCACTAAAGTGAATATTTAGATTCACTTTACATGTGAAAAGCTACGAGCTTCCAGTAACAAGTTCATTAAGAATGCTAATTGTTACTGGCCGAATGTCTCTTAAGAAGACATGGGTGGATGCAGAAGTGATCTGGCACCAACCTCCCTCCAACACGGCGCTGACTCCCTCTTGTCATTAATTTTCAGCACTGGCTTGTGGACATGAGTGCTGCACTTCATCAAACACTCGCGTTTCTGTCTCTCTTCACCCCTCCAACTGTTCAAATGGGAGCCCAAATTAATCGTCACTCATCCGGTTGGGGGACCGTGCTGCTTGGCGCAGTATATAACATATGTGTTGTCAACCAGAGGAGAGAGGGTTGGAGCTATGCCACCTGATTTTCTCCACCTTGTCAGTTAAGCCTGTACCTGCAATGGATGGAGCTTTTTCATGCAGATCTTACAGGCCCACGTGTTTGCTAAAAGCTGATGGCACTGATATGTTGGGAAAGTTTGCTGTCTGGAGTGCATTCTCTTCAGAGTTTCTATAATTTCTTTACTTTTGTGTGTTAATTACATGTGAAATATCCTCCATTTGTCTCTGAAAGAATAAGTGGGGAATCTAATGAAGATATTCACCCAAAGATATAAAAATAAAATAAAATCATTATAACATATACAGTACTGTGCAAAAGTCATAAGTTATAACATAAGATGTTTCAAAAAAATATTTGTCTTAAGATGGTTATTTATATCTGCTTCTTTAGTGTGTTAATAGGAAATATATATTTTAAACTCCCAAACATTACTTTTGCAAATAGAATAGAATAGAATAACAGGGAGCCCTGCAATAGATGGCATGGCCATCACAGAGACCCCCACTGAACATCGGGTTGGTCTGGGATTACACGAAGAGACAGAAGCAATTGAGCCTAAATAAATAAAAGAACTGTTCTCCCAAGTGTCCAGGTATAAGTAGGAGAATTGGTGCTGTTTTAAAGGCAAAAGCGTTCACACCAAATATTGATTTAGCTCTTTTTCTGTTTAATGGACTTTGTATGATGTTAATTGATTAATGAAAACAATTTATGTTATTATTTATTTTAAGAAATCCTCACTTTGAGAGTTTTTCACAAGTGCCTAAAACTTTTGCACAGTACTGTATGTATATATATATATATATATGTATGTATGTATGTATGTATGTATGTGTATATATATATATATATATATATGTGTGTATATTTAAATCAGCATCAATTTAATTCAGTGCATAAAATACTACCGCAATGTATAATTGATCAATGAACATGTTTTCATGCACAGCAAATCTCTGATCCAAAATCAGATCATTAAAAAAAAAAAACACACACACAAACTGAGAAACCCACGCTTTAATGAGATTTGAAATTAGTGGTTGTTCCTTTGCTTTTGACATCACAATGTTACATTCAATTCAACAACATAAGAAAAAAAAAATTCACTATTGTCAGATTTACTCTATCCTTCCATGATCATATTAATAAAAAAAACTCACAATACCAAGGGAACTTAAATTAACTGTGTTGATTCAACTAATAAAAGTGTCTTTAAGCTTACTTAATACATTTACGTTGGAACAACATTATTATTATGAATTCAAAACTGTATATACAGTATGTACTGTATATATACAGTATATACAAATGTATAAATAGCTATTTCTTTGCTATTAGAAATGCTGTTTCATTATCACAGTTATGTAAAATAGAATTTCCTATTTTGAATTTCCTTGTGTTTTCAGGATGAAAAAATCACCAGCAATTTGAGATTTGAATTAAAAAGTTTGCTTTCATTTAATTATTTACACAAGAATTAATCAGAGCTTTTTCTGCGTATTTTCATGCTTCCTATATTTTCCCTGCGAGTGTTCTCTGTATGTTGTGATAAGCGGTGCTCTTCGATTGACATGAGGATGATGGTTTATTTGCCTTCTGTTGTTATTCAATAATGTCAACCCAAGTTTCCAACAGACAGGATAAACAATGAATGAACAACTTCACGTTGTCTCCCAGACAATCTTTAGCCTTGCATAGGCATTCCTGACAAAAATAACAGACAGCATTCAATGGCATGCTAGAGGTCGGCATATCATCACAAGTGCAATGTTGGCCCCAGATTTAATGAGATTGTGTAACACTGTCTCCCTCCAGAAACAAAACAACAATCACTTGCTAGTTCTATTTTGTGTCTTGGTATATTGATTTCCTGCCACACATTTACTGTTCACTGTCTAAGTTGAGAGCCTATGGCAGCACACGCAATTAAATTAAAACACGTAATCTTTTGATGCACTATTATGCTATAGGAATCCAACATTATCTCCAACAACTAGAATTATGAGAATTCTTTTAGTTTTAAAAGTATCCATTTTGTTTTGCAATACGGAATTAAGCAAGCTGCTACATTTCTGACAAGTGTGACAAAGTTCTGCTGTCATTGACCACAAACAAGAACCAGATCAAAATTTAGTGATATAGGTTTTTAAACTAACACACAACAAAGGGATGTACTGCACAATTATATCCAAATGTACGACAGCATTTATGGTACATGAGTAAGTAGATCATTCACTTGTTGCGTCAATAAAATCTGCTCCTTACTTTACCGAGAGTGTGATGATGGTGTTTTTTAATGTCTCCATGTTAACCTTTATATATAAGTAACTGCATAACCTCCAATGTTGCCTTTATTTGTTTATTTCCAAAGGTGATGTTTCATAAGCCATGCTGTACGCCTGATCTGTGTGTCTATTTACTATACACCGCTGAGAAAGAGAGAATGCTTCTCTGACAAGAAAGGTGAGACTTATGCATTAATATTTTGCCAAGATGAAACAAGGTGCAGTTTTGGTGCAAAGAAAGTTGAAACACCATTTTCTAAGTGTCTTTCTGCTCTCTTTTCCCTTCTCTCTCCTGTTTGGGTAAAGTTTGTGGTAGCCGAAGCTGCTGTGTACTGACCATGCCAGTGCCTGATTTCTCATTCATTGAAGCAGTTGTCAGCCTGTGTAACAGAAAGTGATAAATCAATGGCAAAATGTGATAAACGTTAAAACTGTATGCGCTCCAAACTAACGTGTTAATGAAAATAATAATGTATGATAATAATATCACATAATATTTCCAGCCTGTAATATAAAGCAGTATGAATGAGTAGTTTTGTATGACTGAAATAGCTGGAGGTGGATTATAATGGAAGAGGTCCACATTCAAGGTTGATAATGGAAGTGCCCTACAGTAGTTCCCCTTCTGTCACTCACTCAATGTTGTGTTGAATGTAGTGACAAAAGGGGTCTTTCTTGAGAGCCTCTTGTACCTCTGGATTTGAGAAAAGGACAGAATTTGCATGTCCCACTCCCGGACATACGGGTATAAAGGGAAGCGGACGTGCATCTGTCAGTCAGAATTTTTCTTCGGAGCCGAGCGGTTGTGCAGCAGCAAGCTGAGTTTCACTACTGCTCCACTCATCTCTATCAGAGCATTGCTGTTGGATCTATGGCACATTTCCAGTGGCTTTCTTCCTCTCTGCACATGGTTCAGTCCACGCCCCTGGGTGCTTCGACAGAGCTTCTATAAAGAGTGTATACCTCTAAAAGAGAAGCATTTTGGTTTATGTTCTCATTGCGAACGTTGCGATTTTTGAAAGCCACTTCAGCCACCTCCCACGCCATGCCTTCTCTCTACAGGATTAAGCCCGGCGGGGCTGGAGATGAAGGCGATTTTGGGAGAACAGAAGGCTCAGTTTCGTCTGGTAAATCCCCACGAACCAACCGACCCCCCCCCCCAACCCCCCAGCACGCTCGTTTGCTTCCGTCTGTGTCTGACGCAAGACCGGCTCACCTCATGGCCAGTCCGTTGTCTCCCTTGGACCCCGCGAGCTGGATGATGTTTTAGCTGCTGCATCGGAGAGCATCACAGCGGTGTCTGGTGCTGATGACTCGTCTGGGCTGCCACCTTAGAGTCTGAGGCTGACGCCTATGCTTTCCCGGGCCACTGTGAGCACAAGGCTGGATTGGAAACTTCCACCCCCCTCACGGGTATTCGATTGGTTCCTTGGGTCAGGGTGCCGCTCATAGCCATGCCACCCCCCCCCCCCCCCCCCCCTCCGGCTCTTTCCTTTCTTCAAAGAAGTGCATGACAAGGTTGTGGAGGGCACATTTTACTACACGTATCCGACCTCCTCGCTTGTCCGCTCTCACTAACCTTGATGGTGGGGCGGCCCACGGGTACACGGAGGTCCCCCTGGGTGAATAGGGCGGATGCGATCCACCTATGCCCCTAGAACGCCACCACCTGCCGGGATCATCTGGTACTCCCCTCCAAGTCCTGTAGGATGACATCGTCACTGACTTCGAAAGCATACAGCGCCACAGGACAGGCCGCTTCTGCCCTGCATGCCATGGCTCTCCTGAAAGTCCACTAAGCCAAGGCACTTAAAGATCTGCACTTGGGTAGTCCTGACCCCAATGTGCTGCAGGAACTGCACTCTGCCACTGACCTCGCTCTCAGAGCCACGAAGGTCACAGCGCGGGCACTCGGGCAGGCAATGGCCACCCTCGTAGTCCAGGAATGTCCCCTATGGCTGAACATGGTCGAGATGCACGACATTGACAAGGCTCGCTTTCTCAACACTGCCGTCTCCCGGCTTGACCTCTTCGGTGACACTGTCGACGAATTTGCAATCTTCAGCGGTAAAGAGGCAGACGGAAGTGATTTGGGATAAGAGCGAACGTGTTCCCCTCAGTGGAGGGGAAAGCTCCAGCGCACCCATCTGCACACCAAGGGCATCCCCCTGCAACTTCTTCCAAGCCTCAGGCGGCGCAGTCAGCAGACGCCCCACGTCTCCAGAACTTCCTCTAGGACCCAGAAGGTTTCTACACACTCCTGAGATGGAAGACACAGGGAGTCAGATGTTCGCTACGGAGCTGGTATCAAGACCACTCCAAGACCACTCCAAATCCTTGTTTTCCTTCTTTTCCGTTGCCGCACCACCTTTGGGCTGCGATACCCAAAAGAAAGATTTTCTCACTTCTTGGGTAATTTAGCCCGGCACCCCGGCACCAAAGAACCACAGTCCCGGTTCCCCAGATGCAGTTACTTCGCCTCTGGACCCGCGACTGCCCATCCCCAGTGGGCCAGCGCTGACGAGTTCCGAGGACATCTTAACAGGTTCTCCTCCTCAGTCTCTAACCTGCCCCCTGCCGGGTGAGTGGAGCAAGGTAAGTGTTTTGAGTCTTTTCTCTGCACCCAAGCCTCGGGAAGTGGGCATCCGCATACTCAATTACCTCGATGACTGGCTCATTCTACCTCAGTTACTATGCGCGCACAGGGACCAGGTGCTCAGGCACCTCAGCCGTCTAGGGCTTCAGGTCAACTGGGAAAAGAGCAAGCTCTCCCTGGTCAGAGCATCTCTTTTCTCTGCATGGAGTTAGACTCAGTCTCAATGACATTGCGCCTGGTAGCGTACATAAATTGTCATGGCGGAGTGCGCTCTCGTCATATGTCACAACTCACCTGCCATCTCCTCCTTTGGGTCACTGCACACCACTCATATACCGGGCAACCTCAACATGACAGTGGAAGTGCTGTTGTGACAGGTCTGGCTCAGCAGAGAGTGGCTCCACCACCAGGCGGCCCAGCTGATTTGGGACCGGTTCGGCATGGCACAGATAGATCTCTTTGCCTCCCAAGACAACTCCCACTGCCTGCTCTACTACTCCCTAATGGGGGCCTCCCTCAGGACAGACGCGCTGGCACACAGCTGGCCCCGGGGGCTGTGCAAGTACGCATTTCCCCCAGTAAGTCCTCTTGCACTGGCAGTGCTGTGAAAGGTCAGGGAGGATGGGGAACAAGTCACCTTAGTGGCTCCTTACTGCCCCACTCTGACTTGGTTCTCAGATCTCACCCTCCTCATGACAGCACCTCCCTGGCAAATTCCCCTGAGGAAGGACCTGCTTTCTCAGGGATGGGGCACACACTGGCATCCATTCCCAGACCTCTGGAACCTCCCTTTGATGGGACGCAGAAGATCTGAGTGACCTACCACCTGTGGTTGTAGACAAGATCAACCGAGCCAGAGCTACCTCTACCAGGAAGCTTTATGCCCTAAAGTGGTGCTTGTTCAAAAATTGGTGTTCTTCCCGGTCTGAAGACCCGCAGAGATGTGCAGTTTGTTCAGTGCTTTCATTCCTGCAGGAGAAGTTGGAGGGGAGGCTGTCCCCCTCCACCTTGAAGGTGTATGTAGTCACTATTTCCTTGTTTAAGCACAACCTGATTATCAGGTTCCTTAAGAGGTGCCCAGAGACTGAATCTTCTCCGGCCAAGCCTGTTCCCCTCCTGGGATCTCTCAGTGGTCCTCTCGGGCCTTCAGAGAACCCCCTTCGAGCCGCTTGATTCAGATGAGCTCAAGGCCCTCTCTTCGAAGAGGGCCCTCCAGATAGCACTAGCATCCATCAAGAGGGTTGGGGACCTGCAAGCATTCTCTGTCAGTGACACTTGCCTGGAGTTCGGTCCGGCAGATAAAACCGTGACCGAGCTACGTGCCCAAGGTTCCTGGTACCTCCTTCAGGGACCAGGTCGTGAACCTGCAAGCAAGCTGCCCTGGGAGGAAACAGACCCAGCCTTCGTTGCTGTGTCTGGTACGTGCTTTGCATATCCATTTGGACCGCACGCAGAGCTGCTTACTAAATCAGATGTTGCTTTGGTGGACAGCGGAAAGGGAACACTGTTTCCAAACTGATGCTGCCCGCTGGGTTGTCGACGCCATTTTCTTGGCCTTCCAGACACAGGCCCTGCCCGCCCCATTGCAGGTTTGAGCACATTCAATGAGAAGTGTGGCATCCTTGTGGACAGTGGCCAACTGCACCTCCCTAACCAGACATCTACAGAGCAGTGGGCTGGGAAACACCCAATACTTAAAGGCAAGATTCTGTAATCTCAGTGTTGAGTCGGTCTCGTCCCCTGTTTTGTCAGGTCTGAGCTGGAAGAACTGGGTTACGTGGAACAAATGTCTGGGTGTACCGCTTGCACTTAGCGACTTTTCCCTCCACTGAGGTGAACACATCTGCTCTTATCCCAGGAGATCCCACTAACTCTGCACCCTGGATGACTCCTCCCTAGCCCTCTGTACTGTGTAGGGCTCCACAGGCCTAATTCCCTTTTCAGGCAACTCCCTGTGATGTCAGGGGTGCTGGGAACCTAAGAACTGTATATGACACTCTTTTGGGGCGTTAAGGAGGGTTACATGCGGACGATACAGTTGCTTCTAGCACGCAGTAGCTTGCTTGCACCTGTGTCAGCAGTTCACATAACACGGTCTAGTGCATGGCATTTTTAAATGGGACCCCCTGTGTCACTACGTTCAACACAAATTGTGTCCTCCTTGCCACGACACTAGACCTACCACTGTAAACGTCCGAACCTTACTCTCGGCTCCTCAGTGAAAAACCTGACTGACAGACGCACATCCGCTTCCCTTTATACCCATATGTCCAGGGCCGGGACATGCAAATACTGTCTGACAATTTTTCATTGGCCTTTTCTCAAATCCAGAGGTACGCGATGCTCTTAAGAAAGGCCCCTTGTGTCACTACATTCGACACAATGTCTTGTTCCCTCCATCAGGGGGTATGACGTTACTCTGAAAATTGAGGTGGATAAGTAAATCAAAAATTATAAAAAAGCTGATTTTTTCTTGATAGTTTGACTCCACACAGACCATTTATGAAATGTATGATATTATATATAAAATGTATTATATTATATATGTATAACATCACGTCTTAATGGGATGATTTGAGGCCAAAGACCTCTACTATGAATTTAACAGTTTAAATTTTCTGTAATTTGATTCTCATTTACTGTGCACTGCAGTAGTTTATCATCAATGAAACAGAATGCTGTGGGCCAAAATAACTGCAAACCCCCCATGTTTCAATTAACAACTCATTTATGAAAATAAAATATTAAAGAGCACTGCTGGCGTTCAGTGTTTCTAACTCTAAAGCAAACAGACAAGCAACAAAACGTCATCCTCCAGAACACTGGAACAGTCTCAGTAGTAATATGCATTTTCCTATTGCAGAGGAACAAGTATTTGGTTCAAAGTGTTGGAAAGCAGGAGGTCAAGTTTATTTTATGCACTGGATATGACAGACAGTATGGATTTAATCCTAAAGGTCATATTTTTCCTTAATAGTTTGCCAATATAGGTCCACTTATAGTGTTAATGTTTCTTGCACCAAAAACAGTCCCAATTTAATTTTACATGACCATTCTACCCTCTCTCTGCCCTTAGAAGTAAACAGCCTTTTATGGAAGCAATTCAATGCCATATCTATTTGCAAACAACATAAAGTATCGCAAAAGAAAATAAAGTTTTGCAAAAGAAAAAAAGTATTGAGCAAAAAAATTTTTTTTTTTTTCAAACAAAAATGAAGTATCACAAAAGTAAAATAAAGTATCGAGGAAATAAAAGAACGTTTTGCAAACAAAAATAAAGAATTGCAAAATAGAAATTAAATATAGCAAAAACCAAGATATAATTAATTGCAGCATTGATTTTGCCACACATATTTTTCTTTGCAATGCCTACTAATTATTTTGCAACGCTCCTTTTAATTTGCATTTCCATCAAGTGTGAGCTCGTGATACCGTTTTGCCTTTGCGCTTCACTTTTTTGCGCGTTTCAGTATATGGCACTGTTTTGACGTGGGGGTGGGGTCAGGGGATTGGGGCGTGTACAACGGGCTCACGGATGCCTCCCTGGAAGTTACATCATTAGCTTGAGACACGGATCAAATCATCATGGCTGAGCAGAGGCATCGCGGTGGATCTCAGGTGTGTAAAGTTGATTATTTCCTTTTATTTAATTAGCATTAAATGTGTATTAACAGCGTTTGCTTCAGATAAAGATGTTAGAGATCAGTTAAAGCGGTGGATTTATTAGCCATACTCGCTAACGTTAGCTAGCAGCTTTGGATAATGTGCATATTTGTAAGGAGTTATTAGTGTTAACAGATAATTGACAATCGTGAGAGGATCCTCTGGTGTCAAACAACAAATACGCTGTCAACAAGTCATTTTTATTGTAGCTATAAATTAAGTAATATAACAAACTAAGCTGTCATTTCCATAATATCTTGTCAAAATATCATACAAACCTTATTTTGCATTTTGTATATGTAAACTTGCTTTCTGACTCCTGTTGAGTGCACAAGATAGCGAGTCTTATTACATTGACGAAAACGGGTTTATTTAGTGTTTGTGATGTGCTGGTGTTTATTATTATGTAAATAATTTATAACCAAAGTTTACTATATTAAGTAACATTGCATTTACATATTACATATAATTAATTTTACTTTTCTGCCAAGGATCTCTCATTGGCATTCATATGTACCTTGTAATAAACTTTCAATTGTAAATCCTGTAGCACTTGGATAATTTCCTCACATTCAAACACTCATGAAAAGCTTTCCTTTATATGTTTGCTCACATTTTCAAAGGATTATTGATTAGAGTGACCATTACTGTTACTGTATACATGTTCCAGTCATTTTACTGTACAGATTGTTAATTAAAAAATTAAAGGCAAAATCACACCAAAAATTCACCCATATACAGTGTACAGTTCATTTGAATATAACTTTTATCCTCTTTAACTTAATACGAAGCAATAACCACAAAATAATTACCCCCAAATTAACATCAACACTGAAATATATATATACAGTATATATAGAAAGTTTACACTGTGCTCCTAGGAGGGGTGCCAACGGTGCAGTTACTTTGCAGTTTTTTTGTGTGTGTGTGATTATTTCAGTATGAATAATAGAAAACTGTCATGTTCATGTTTTGATGCAATATAATATATATAAATAAATAAAATCAAGTTATTCTTTCCTTGTTTTTATTTTTTATTGTCCAGAAAGCTTGTAACCAGTGATGGTCCTCTTGGCTCTGCAGAGACTCCCTGGTGTCATTCTGCCGCAGCCTCCGCTCCAGCTTATTCCTGTATTAATTTATAATAATTATTAATAATAATGCATTTTATTTATATGTTCCTTTCAAGACAGTGACACCTTAAGCACACTATTTATTGATAATGAGAATACTGCAACTCAACCTAATGAAAACTGTTCTCTCTATGTTTGCTTTCGAAACGTAAATATAGATAAACAGCAAGCCAAACTCTGTTCAAGAGCCAGGATATGAGCGTCTTGCTTCTTTTATGGTACAACATGTACTGCACTTTACATGGGCAAAAACACCGGCCACTGAACCGAGTAAAACTGTAAATAAATGAAAGAAATATGGAAAACTTATTAGAAATCAAAATGACATACTTATTAACAGTGTAACAAGTAAAATGTATTTAGATACATTAGGTAAGCATACACTAGACAGATAAATGATTCAAATTAACTTACAGCCAATGCTTACGACAGGGATTAGAAGAAAGATCGATTCAGATGCAACACAAACATCTCAAGCGTTCACTGCACCATGAGCTCGTTATTTCCTGTTACCCGATGTGCATTGCTCGTGGAAAACGTCAAAATAAAGGTCCTCACATAAGAATTTAACATAATAGCGGCAGGGAAAATTATCTTATACAGAATATTAAACAATCACGAAATTATAATATTTATAAATGTAAATGTCCATCATAAATTATACACAGCCTCTAACAAAGGCAGAACATTTGCAATTTAAACAAGATTTTATAATGTCAATTACAGAAAGATGTGTGATAATTATTATGTAACATGTGTTATGACATGTCACAGTATGCAAATATGTAATTTTTAACTAATAAGACAAAAATCTAATATGAGAAGCTAATTTTATTAGGTGTGTGTGTATCAGTGTGCAGCCGGTGCTGAAGACAGAGTAGACACTGTTGTGCATTCTGATGGATTGTGCATGAGTACAACAGCATGCAGAAAGTGCGGTTGTTCTTTAAGATGCACATAGCTGTTATCTGAAATAAGAACAGAAAATACTTTATAAAAGTGTGATCATTTGTAAACAAGTACATGACATTGTTTTGATTTTTCTGTGTTGCCAACTCTCTTCCCTTATCTATCTGATCTGTCACTTGTTGTATCTGGGTTTTCATTTAAATAGATCATTTTAAAGTTAAAGTTCATCTCAATACCACATAAAATGTAAGAAGAGATTCTGGGTATGATGTCAGGAGATTATTTCCCTGTAATTTTGCCCAATACTACATTAAATGAGTTTAAATTTAATGTTAATAATCATGGCATGTTTGAACAAGAACTCAAAAATGAAACTTTTTATGAGTGTTTGAATATGATGATCTGATCCACGTGCCAGGACAAAATGAAATATTTGGGGTGATTTTGCCTTTAATTATATTAATAACAACCTATAAAGGAAAGCTTCTTATGATGTGTTTGAACATGAGGAAGTGATGCAAGTGCTAGGATGAATTTTTGGTGTGATTTTGCATTTAATTTTTTCAAACTGTACAGTAAAATGACTGGAACATGTATACAGTAACAGTAATGGTCACTCTAATCAATAATCCTTTGAAAATGTGAGCAAACATATAAAGGAAAGCTTTTCATGAGTGTTTGAATGTGAGGAAATTATCCAAGTGCTACAGGATTTACAATTGAAAGTTTATTACAAGGTACATATGAATGCCAATGAGAGATCCTTGGCAGAAAAGTAAAATTAATTATATGTAATATGTAAATGCAATGTTACTTAATATAGTAAACTTTGGTTATAAATTATTTACATAATAATAAACACCAGCACGTCACAAACACTAAATAAACCCGTTTTCGTCAATGTAATAAGACTCGCTATCTTGTGCACTCAACAGGAAACAGAAAGCAAGTTTACATATACAAAACGCAAAATAAGGTTTGTATGATATTTTGACAAGATATTATGGAAATGACAGCTTAGTTTGTTATATTACTTAATTTATAGCTACAATAAAAATGACTTGTTGACAGCGTATTTGTTGTTTGACACCAGAGGATCCTCTCACGATTGTCAATTATCTGTTAACACTAATAACTCCTTACAAATATGCACATTATCCAAAGCTACTAGCTAACGTTAGCGAGTATGGCTAATAAATCCACCGCTTTAACTGATCTCTAACATCTTTATCTGAAGCAAACGCTGTTAATACACATTTAATGCTAATTAAATAAAAGGAAATAATCAACTTTACACACCTGAGATCCACCGCGATGCCTCTGCTCAGCCATGATGATTTGATCCGTGTCTCAATCTAATGATGTAACTTCCAGGGAGGCATCCGTGAGCCCGTTGTACACGCCCCAATCCCCTGACCCCACCCCCACGTCAAAACAGTGCCATATACTGAAACGCGCAAAAAAGTGAAGCGCAAAGGCAAAACAGTATCACGAGCTCACACTTGATGGAAATGCAAATTAAAAGGAGCGTTGCAAAATAATTAGTAGGCATTGCAAAGAAAAATATGTGTGGCAAAATCAATGCTGCAATTAATTATATCTTGGTTTTTGCTATATTTAATTTCTATTTTGCAATTCTTTATTTTTGTTTGCAAAACGTTCTTTTATTTCCTCGATACTTTATTTTACTTTTTTGATACTTCATTTTTGTTTGAAAAACAAATTTTTTTTTTTTTGCTCAATACTTTTTTTTCTTTTGCAAAACTTTATTTTCTTTTGCAATACTTTATATTGTTTGCAAATATATGTGGCATTGTTCTGACTCCATAGCCTTTAACTCTAACTTACAGTAATATTATACCTTCTATTGTATTTGTTAATTGTTCCTATTCCTATTATGACTGGCTAACCTCTTTCCATGAATCACAACTGCCTAGATAATAAATAGAGTGTAACAGTCTGTTTCCGGAAGTAACAATCCCATTAATTTTCCTCATAGATGACTTTGTGTGTGTGTGTGTGTGTGTGTGTGTGTGTGTTTCACCTACTGTGATCTCTTAGGTTGTTAATAGATGGGCTATGCCTCTGTTGAAGCCATCAGTCTGTGTTATTTCAACTTCACTATTTGAGAATTGTGCTTGATAGTGGAATATCTACTTAAAAACTACACTACCCATAATCATGAAGAGTGATCATCCAATCAGAGAATCACAGCAAACAAGACACACCAAAACATTTACATAATTTTTTATCTTAAAAGTCATGCATTGTTTGAATATACATTGTAAGTGCTTGCTTTGTAACCCAGACTTGAATTTATGTATTTATTTTTACAGAAAATGAGGGAAAAGTCTTTATTTATTTATTTTAGTGGTTCTCAAAGGGGGCGTTCAAGGGATGCCAGGGGGCATTGAGAGTAAATCAGTAGAGAGGGGGCATGAACTTAAAAAAGGGGGGCAAAAAATTCCCCTGCATGAGGTCCTGCTTTTTTTTATTTTTTTTTTAACATCTGATATAGCTACAAATACACACTGTACATCATGATCTTCATGTGAATTTTCACTGAAAATTATTTGTAACGTGCCGGCCGCTGTGCAAATGTTAAGTCTATTGGCGGATCATCGCACCATCAACATGCTGTTGCGCTCAAACGAGCACTCAGCTTATCTCGCTCTGCATCAGTTCGGTCAGTGTCGTTCTCACGCAGTAAATTATGTGACCGTTTGCTTCTCTCATTTAACCATACATTTATACTGGCACAGAAAATTCTGCTCAACACCACTCACCACACCAGAGAGCTGCTGCTTTGGGGCATGTTTGTAATATGCAAAGCCAGTGTGTATTGTCTATCATTGTTTTCAGTATACGAGTAATAATATAATTTTATATATGTGTGATTACAGTTGTAAAGATGCCAGCTTAATTTGCGAATGTCCACAATGTACAAACAGTGTTGATTTATTACACGTTTGCTTACCCAGCCTCAGTAATGCCACAATGAATGTGTTCAATCGTCATTTGAAGTCTGTTTGAAGTTGGAATTAATTATACAAATGTGATTTAAGAACGTAATACTGAAGAAATTCCCGCATTTCTGTAGATTTTAAAGCCCTTCTCACAATGCTTGCGGACAGCGTTTTTCGCTTGTCATTTGCATAAAGCTGAGAATTCTCACATTTTTTGACACTCTCGACTTCTCCACAAGCTTTCTCCATGCTGCTGTCAATCCCGCATTCCACCTTGAGAGCGTGACGCTCGACACTCATTGAAATGAATTGAAAACACTCACTCACCTTTGCTCACCACGTGCCAGTGGAACATTCAAAATAAACTGTCCTTGTGAAAGACACTTTTGCTCCCTGTGCTATACTTCCCTGCTATTCTTACTTTATCAAAGTGTGGGAGGGATGGATATTATAAATTTAGTAGTAAGTTAATCAGGTATGAAAAATTGCTAAATAAAACGTAACCAAATAAATATCTAAAACTTTTTTAGCCTACAATAATTCTGATATAGAACACTAACCACTTTTCCTTTGTGAATCATATCTCTGACAACACTGTGTGAAATGTTTATTTGGTAACGTTATAGTTTAGGGATCAGAAATTAGACTAATAACTACATTTGTAAGTGACTAGTTATGGACTTGTTTGGCATTATAAAGTGTTTATTAACATTAACTTATTAACTTAATATTAGCATTTTAGCTTAGCGTAAAGCTGACAATTTACACAAGGTTTATTTCTATTTCTTCTGCTCCAAACTATCTTCAAACCTACTTCTCTGTCTGCTCACATGAATGTAACACATCATAAGAAAGTGTTTCACCACTGTTCAAATACACTTTGGATCGCATCATTTATATGTATAAATGTTTTTCATCTGATAGGACTAAATATTAAATGAAACAAATGATAATATAATGCAAAGTAATCTCTTCAGTAATCAAAATACGTTTTGAATGTAACTGTATTCTAAATACCAAGAATTTAAATAGTAACTGTAGTGGACTACAGTTACTTATATTTTGTATTTTAAACACGTAATCCTGTTACATGTATTCTGTTTCTCCCCAACCCTGTCTGTGGGACTCTAAATAAACACAACAATTCATAATTCATAATTCAAACATAATTCAGGTTAGGTTCTAGACCCAGTCATTTCTGTGAGGAAAATAATGCTACGCCATAAAGTGACATTCTAGATAATCCTCCGTTTCCAACTTTGGAAATATACTGTATGTTCGTATTTAATTAGGGGTGAAAATACCATCTATCACTATTTGCCATTAGGGGAAAGAAAATGCTTTTTGTTGATATTTACAAAAAGTCTCTGCCTTCTATATTTATTTGATACTTATACAGGTGCTGGTCATATAATTAGAATATCATCAAAAAGTTGATTTATTACAGTAATTCCATTAAAAAGTTAAACTTGTATAATGTATACATTCATTCCACACAGACTGATATATTTCAAGTGTTCATGCCTTTTAATTTTGATGATTATAACTGACAACTAATGAAAACCCCAAAATCAGTATTTCAGAAATTAGAATATTACTTAAGACCAATACAAAAAAAGGATTTTTAGAAATGTTGGCCAACTGAAAAGTATGAACATGAAAAGTATGAGCATGTACATCACTCAATACTTAGTTGGGGCTCCTTTTGCCTGAATTACTGCAGCAATGCAGCGTGGCATGGATTCGATCAGTCTGTGGGACTGCTCAGGTGTTATGAGAGCCCAGGTTGCTCTGATAGAGGCCTTCAGCTCTTCTGCATTGTTGGGTCTGGCATATCGCATCTTCCTCTTCACAATACCCCATAGATTTTCTATAGGGTTAAGGTCAGGCGAGTTTGCTGGCCAATTAAGAACAGGGATACCATGGTCCTTAAACCAGGTACTGGTAGCTTTGGCACTGTGTGCAGGTGCTAAGTCCTGTTGGAAAATGAAATCTGCATCTCCATAAAATTGGTCAGCAGCAGATAGCATGAAGTGCTCTAAAATTTCCTGGTAGACGGCTGCGTTGACCTTGGACCGCAGAAAACACAGTGGACCAAAACCAGCAGATAACATGGCACCCCAAACCATCACTGACTGTGGAAACTTTACACTGGACTTCAAGCAACATGGATTCTGTGCCTCTCCTCTCTTCCTCCAGACTCTGGGACCTTGATTTCCAAAGGAAATGCAAAATTTACTTTCATCAGAGAACATAACATTGGACCACTCAGCAGCAGACCAGGCGAGACGCTTCTGACGCTGTGTCTTGTTCAAGAGTGGCTTGACACAAGGAATGCGACAGCTGAAACCCATGTCTTGCATACGTCTGTGCGTGGTGGTTCTTGAAGCACTGACTCCAGCTGCAGTCAACTTTTTGTGAATCTCCCCCACATTTTTGAATGGGTTTTGTTTCACAATCCTCTCCAGGGTGCGGTTATCCCTATTGCTTGTACACTTTTTTCTACCACATCTTTTTCTTCCCTGCGCCTCTCTATTAATGTGCTTGGACACAGAGCTCTGTGAACAGCCAGCCTCTTTAGCAATGACCTTTTGTGTCTTGCCCTCCTTGTGCAAGATGTCAATGGTCATCTTTTGAACAGCTGTCAAGTCAGCAGTCTTCCCCATGATTGTGTAGCCTACAGAACTAGACTGAGAGACCATTTAAAGGCCTTTGCAGGTGTTTTGAGTTAATTAGCTGATTAGAGTGTGGCACCAGGTGTCTTCAATATTGAACTTTTTCACAATATTCTAATTTTCTGAGATACTGATTTTGGGGTTTTCATTAGTTGTCAGTTATAATCATCAAAATTAAAAGGAATGAACACTTGAAATATATCAGTCTGTGTGGAATGAATGTATACATTATACAAGTTTAACTTTTTTAATGGAATTACTGAAATAAATCAACTTTTTGATGATATTCTAATTATATGACCAGCACCTGTAAGTTGCACATTTACATAGTGTAAGCAGAACCTATAAATGATGTATTTTGCACCTTACTAGCTATTGGTATCTTTTGTTTTTACCTTTATAAGTTCATTGATAGGAAAAAACAAATGTAAAGAGGCTATTAGGCAAGGGCAAGAAATCAACGAACAAAAGCCTAAAAATAACTTATAATTCCAAATAAATCTGAAACTAGTCCCTTACATGTCCAATTATTAGTTATTAATTACTGTCTAATTTCTGATCCCTAAAATAATATGTTACCAGTTTTGCCATGTTTTTTTTTTGTTTATTATTATTTTTCGCAATTAGCATGTATGGCTTGATACCAGTTGTATTAAATAAGCTCCTTGTTTCAAATATGAATTTTGAAATGCTGTCATCTCCTCTCTGTCTCTGCATTATAACAGTTTTGTTGGCTATGTTAACTTAATATCCAAAATATCTGGAAATATATGAATGAGAAAAAAAAAGAAAGTGACTGTGGAATGTCTTTCAGGTGTGCACATTTTGCAGTGTACTGTAGAGATCAGGCAATGTGTGATTACTGAAACATGCCTGTTGACATTGCAACTTAAATATATTTAAGTTAATAGATACTGATTAAAATTCAAATCGAAATTTAATTAAATAAAATAAATTGGGAAATCATAGCCAATACCCATCCCTTCAAATATTAGTTGATGTTGATTTATTTTAATCAATTAACGGTATCTCATTATTCAGATGGAATTTATTGAATAAAATGAAGTATCTGACATAAAATGATAACACAATGTCCTTTTATGAGGTTCTAAGAAAAAAAACTGCTGTTACAATGAAAAAAAAAAAAAAAAACCTTGGTAAATTCATGGAAAGTTACAGTATGGGGGCAAAAAGGGCTGAGAACCACTGATCTATATATACAGTATGTAACGCATTAAATCAGCCTTAATATATATATATATATATATATATATATATATATATATATACTCTGAAACTAAGTCTTAGTCATCTACTTTCATAATTAAAATTATGCCAAAAATGCTGTCCATTGAGCATAACTTGTATTGAATCCGATTATTCCTTTAATGGCAGTTCTGTAATAGTAACACTGTCATAAGTTATACATTCTCTGTATAAAATATATGATAGTTTATCATAATTCATATCAGCACAAAGTGTAAAACACACACTCTGATAAGTGTCAACTCGCTGCCCATTTGACTTATACATCATCATCAAATGTTTTTAAACATTAATACTGCTTTGCCCGAGACCCAGTACAGTCTGTCAAAACAGATTATAATAACAGGCAGGGCACCTTTACTGTATGTCATCTTGATTTAGAAAAGCTTTTGTGAGTGCGGAGATGGACTGGAACCCTCTGTGCCCCCCTCACCCCTCGCGGCTAGATGAATGGTTCCTCGGGTCAGAGCGCCGCTCACAGCCACGCCTTCCCCGGTTGCTTTCTTCCTGTAGGTGCCTGACGAGTTGACGAAGCCACAGAGGGCACTTTTACTGCCCAAAACCAGCTTCTTCGCTCCTCCACTCTCACAACCCTCGACGCCAGAGCGACCCCAAGCGGTTTTTGTCCTGCATGCCAGGGCCCCCCCTGCAAATCCACCGGGCTAAGGCACTTAAAGATCTGTACTTGGGTAGTCCTGTTCCTGATGTGCGGCAGGAAATGCGCTCGATGACCGATCACTCCCCCTGGGCCTCGAAGTTCACAGCGCCGACACTCTGATGGGCGACACCCACACTCATGGTCCAGGAACGACATCTGTGGCTGAACCTGGTCGAGATGCGGGAACCCGACAAAGCCCTCTTTGTCAATGCCCCCGTCTCCCAGTTCGGCTTATTCGGCAACATCGTTGAAGACTCTACCAAGCAGTCTTCGGCAGAGATTAAGCAGACTGAGGCCATCTCCCACATCATGCCTCGCCGCCATTCCAGCATGAGCCGTGCTCCATCTGCTTGCTGAGGGCATCCCCCTGCAGCCTCTAAACAACAGGCAGCTCCACTTCAACATGGGCCCAGCTCTCAGCCCCAGTGTAGAGCTTCCCGCAGGAAGCTGACACCCTATCTCACGAACCACTACCGTGACCCAGAAGGCTCCCAAGTATTCCTGAGATGAAAAAACCAAGGAGCGAGATGGCCGCTACAGAGTTGGTATCTGGGCTACTCCATCCCCCAGTAGAGGGCCGGTAGGGAAACATCTTGCCGCACCCCGCCTGGGCCACGGTACCCACATTGCCAGGAAAAAGAGAGCGGTTCCCTCACTCCTTTGGTCACCTAACTGGCATCCCCACACACCATTCTCACGGTGGTCTGACACAAAGCACCTACAGTCACAGCACCATGGAAGTGGCCCCCTCACCTCCACACCCTTGACTGTAGACTCCCGGAAGGCCGGTTCTGACGAGTCTAGAAGTCGCCTCCATAGGACCTCCTCCTCATTCACATTACCGCCCCAGCTGGGTACGCAGAGCAAGTACAATTGTTTCGGGATGCAACATTGCTCCCCGACATTTTACCTGCTCTTACCTGACCATCAGACTCGGTGATGTGATTTAGTTCGCCAGGCACTCACCCCACAGTGGTGCGATAGAGCCGTCCCTCCAGCTGAGATTAACCCAGGGTTCTGCGGCCCTCGCATCATCGTACCCAAGATAGGCGGTGTGTGGCGGCCAATCTTGGACCTGCGAGTTCTGAGCCGGGCCTCACACAAACTCCAGTTCAAAGTTGCTCATGCGGAAACTTATTCTAATGCAGCGCAGCACCCTTCTTACGGCTCACGTCTGATAGCCTTCTTGTTCGCTCCATCAGGGAATAGAGGTTACAACAGTAACCTATACGTTTTATTTTCTACAGAATATGTCTACAGAATATATATACACTCACCTAAAGGATTATTAGGAACACCATACTAATACTGTGTTTGACCCCCTTTCGCCTTCAGAACTGCCTTAATTCTACGTGGCATTGATTCAACAAGGTGCTGAAAGCATTCTTTAGAAATGTTGGCCCATATTGATAGGATAGCATCTTGCAGTTGATCGAGATTTGTGGGATGGACATCCAGGGCACGAAGCTCCCGTTCCACCACATCCCAAAGATGCTCTATTGGGTTGAGATCTGGTGACTGTGGGGGCCATTTTAGTACAGTGAACTCATTGTCATGTTCAAGAAACCAATTTGAAATGATTCGAGCTTTGTGACATGGTGCATTATCCTGCTGGAAGTAGCCATCAGAGGATGGGTACATGGTGGCCATAAAGGGATGGACATGGTCAGAAACAATGCTCAGGTAGGCCGTGGCATTTAAACGATGCCCAATTGGCACTAAGGGGCCTAAAGTGTGCCAAGAAAACATCCCCCACACAATTACACCACCACCACCAGCCTGCACAGTGGTAACAAGGCATGATGGATCCATGTTCTCATTCTCTTTACACCAAATTCTGACTCTACCATCTGAATGTCTCAACAGAAATCGAGACTCATCAGACCAGGCAACATTTTTCCAGTCTTCAACTGTCCAATTTTAGCCTCTTTTTCCTATTTGTAGTGGAGATGAGTGGTACCCGGTGGGGTCTTCTGCTGTTGTAGCCCATCCGCCTCAAGGTTGTGCGTGTTGTGGCTTCACAAATGCTTTGCTGCATACCTCGGTTGTAACGAGTGGTTATTTCAGTCAAAGTTGCTCTTCTATCAGCTTGAATCAGTCGGCCCATTCTCCAGGCATTTTCTCTTTCTCTTTCTCTTGAAGGCATTTTCGCCCACAGGACTGCCGCATACTGGATGTTTTTCCCTTTTCACACCATTCTTTGTAAACCCTAGAAATGGTTGTGCGTGAAAATCCCAGTAACTGAGCAGATTGTGAAATACTCAAACCGGCCCGTCTGACACCAACAACCATGCCACACTCAAAATTGCTTAAATCACCTTTCTTTCCCATTCTGACATTCGGTTTGGAGATCAGGAGATTGTCTTGACCAGGACCACACCCCTAAATGCATTGAAGCAACTGCCATGTGATTGGTTGATTAGATAATTGCATTAATGAGAAATTGAACAGGTGTTCCTAATAATCCTTTAGGTGAGTATATATATATATATTTGTTATTAATGCTTTTTTAAGTATTTTTTATTTATTTGAATTTGTTTACCAAGCCAAAAAACTCCTGAATGAAATCTGAAACTTGAATCCTTGATTGTCAGTGCAGCAGTTCTTGGTATTAGTCACATTTACTACAGCCTAACCCCACACACATCCTTCCTTAATGCATGAAAACACATTTTATACTCTGTAAAAAAGGGGTTTGAGTTGACTTGATGTGCAAAGACATCCACTACATCCATCGGCATAGAGCCTGAAAAAGACTTGACGCTGTGTGAAAAGCAATAAACCATGATTAATAATTACGTTATTAATCTCTCTCTCTCTATCTCTCTCTCTCTCTCTCTCTCTCACTCATAACTCAACACAAAGACACAAATAAGGCTTTACAATGTGCTACACTAACCAGGACAAGACAGGACATTGCATACTTTTTGTGTGAGAGCACTCCCATTTTTCACATTAGCAAGTGCTTTACAGTGTGAAGGTGACTTTGGTCACATCAACAATGCAAATCCAATTTGACAACATGTACTGAACAGGCTGCAAGGGCACCATGTTTCTGGTCACAGTGCAGTGATACTGTGTGAAGGCTGGAAGCCCCATTAGTTTCAGTGTAAAATAGATTCCATGTTTCATATCTGGTCCCTGTTATAAGCAATAATGAATTCTAAATGAAGAAGCTTGCCCCTTTTTAGCTGAAGCAGTCTCCACTTTGGCTTAAATAAACTCGCATAAACCTTGCTGTGTCGAGTTTTAAGGCAAGTAATTAATGCTGAGGCGATGAACGATCATATAGTGCTGGATCAATTCACCGCTCGTCTGCCAAGGGGAACTGTGGAGTGGGTCCAGCGCCATCACCCGGCATCGCTGGATTACGAAATCCAGCTGGCAGAGGATCATATGGCGTCCTATCCGTGAGCCCTCGTCATCATCTCTCTCTCCCTCCTGCCCTTCCTCCAGTACTCACCCGGAAACCTGGAGTTCCCCCTCCCAAACCGGCTCCTCAACCCCAGGGTTTGCTCAAACTGCCGGTTTCCACTGTCCCTCTCCTTTCTCACCCTCAGTTTGAGGAATCTGCTGCCGCTGGCTAAAATTCTGGGAGCTGCGGGGAGCCTGAGCATTTCCTGGACCAATGCCCTGTGATGGAGGTGGGGACATAGTGCCGGATCCCTGATATGCCACAAACCACTCTTGATCGAGCTGGAACATACCGCATACCTGTGAGTATTAAGGGGGTTACATACCAAGTCTTAGTGGATTCAGATTGTAACCAAACCTCAATCCAACAATGCTAGGTTCAAGATTATGTTTTGGGAACAAGTGGCCACGTGAGGTGAAGGTGAGCTGTGTGCATGGTGATATTCACAATTACACTGTAGTGATTACCATTATTACATTTTGGGACAAAAGCATAGTGTTGAGGCTGCAGTTAGTCCCCGCCTCACCCATCCAATAATCTCGGGTCGAATTGGCCAGCATTAATTTACGTTAATCGCAGTTCACTTTGAAACAATTGGCTTGTCCTCGTCGGGCCTTTAGTCCAGACAGCATGTGGGCATTGCTTTGTGTTTGTTCTGGTGGACTATACAACACAATATCTGGAAGGAGGCACTCTACGGAATAATCTCCCGAATGGGGATTATGAAAGAAATCCTCACTGATCAGGGCAAAACGTTTATGTCATGAACACTATGTGAACAGTATGAATTATTGGGGATTAAATCGATTTGGACTGGTGTTTATCGTCCCAAAACAGATGGCTTGGTCAAACTATTTAATCAGACACTAAAAATATGATTCGGAAGTTTGTGCATGTTGTGCAAATTGGGGCAAGTGGCTTGAGCCCCTATTGTTTGCAGTATGAGAGGTCCTGCCAGGCTCCATGGGGTTTTCCCCATTTGAATTATTGTACGGGCATCGTCCATGCGGTGTACTCGACGTCCTACAGGAAAATTGGGAGGTGGGGCCTTCGGACATAAAAAAATAAATGTAATACTTTCTTGACCAGACCTGACGATTAACGCAGGAGAGTTTGATATGGGCTTAAGAACATCAAAGCTGGCTGTATAATAGGGGTACATGGCTATGGGAATTTACACTATGGAGAGATAAAGCCCTTGTATTGCTCCCCACAATGAGCTCTAAATGACTTGCCAGGTGGCAAAGGACCTTTGAGGTCACACGGCGAGTTGGGGAAATTGATTATGAGGTTAAACTAATGGATAGAGGTGGAGCACATCAGATTTAATACCTTAATCTCCTAAAACCATAGAAAGAGATGGTCCCAGTGACTTTGGTGACGGAGAGGGATGAAATCAGACCGGAGGTGAACTTAAAAGCTGATCAAGATTCCTCGGTCACTTGCAGAGATCACCTCTCACCGTCACAAGTCACATAGGTTGCTAGGTTGCAAGGAGAACTCTCTGACATGTTCTCACCTCTTCCCGGTCATACGAATCTCATAGAGCACCACATCGAAATGACCCCAGGAATAGTGGTACGTAGTTGTCTCTACCAATTACCCGGACACAAAAAAAGTGGGAAAAATGAATGGCCATGTTGGATATAGGGGTAATAGAAGAATAAGATTGGGCCAGCCCAGTGGTGCTGGATCCAAAGGGTGACGACTCTGGTCTGATTCTGTGTGGATTATAGGAATGTCAATGCGGTGTCTAAATTTGATGCGTACCCGATGCAATGGATTGATGAACTGCTCGATCGGTTAGGCACAGCTAATCGTTTTTATTCGACACAGGATTTAACGAAGGGATATTGGCTGATCCCCTTAACTCCCATATCCCATGAAAAAACTGCATTTTCCACACCATTTGGCTTACACCAATGTGTACATACATTTTCAATATCAAAAGTTGTAACTGTATATGGACTATTATGAACTCACAATGAACAATTCCATTTTATTAACTAACATTATCAAATATTTATAAATGCTGTAAAAAAGATATTGTTCATTGCTTGTTATTTATACCTAATGCATTAACTAATGTTAACTAATGGAACCTTATTGTAAAGTGTTACCAAAAATGTTGTAATGTAAATGACAATTGAGCATGCAAAATGTAATTTTAATGGAACAAAAATGTAAAAATTCTACAGTATAAATCAATCAATAAATAAATATAATATTGTATTATATAATATAATATTGGTAAATTATAATCTTATCATTTATGGTGAAAAAAACAATACAATAAAATTTTATTTTATTACAATAAAAAATTAAAATAAAAATGTTTTTAGGAGTAATACGCATGATTTACCTAACAGTTAACTGTGAAAATGTATATTTATTTAAAAAAAATATATAAACTATAATTGGGTTTTCCCTGATGACACTGTGATACTCATCATATTTGATTATATTTTACTTAAATTGTTAGGTTTCTTCCAATTTTTAATATAATTTATGAAAAAACATATGTTTTTATGTTACATTTTATGTTGTTTAATAAATGTATATTGCTTTATATTAGTGTCATGTGTGTTACCTTAATGGTGTTTTGTGTTTGTGTCAGTGATGCTGTGCAGTGTCTGCTCTACAGTACAGTATGTATTGACCAATGCTCTTGAATTTAAATCACTGTGTGGCCTTTTATTTTATCACCCATGTTACTGTTGATTAACAGCATATTCTAAAGTGCAAAACAAATTATTGTAGTCCCAGTGGAATATTAACATCATATAATTGAATTATATATATGGTAGTGAACTGTAAAATACAAAAACACCAAAATTACATTCTGTAATGTCTGAAACATGATCACAGTATATTTTACAGTGAATTCACAGCAGCCACATTTTTTCCATAAATGTATTTTTTTTTTCATTTTTATAGTGTATAAAAATCGTAATATATTTACGTATGGTTCATAAGGCTTTTACTCGCCTAAAAAAAGGCTTCGCAATAGTAACTTCTTGAGTGCCAAGAGGAGAACGAATGAATTTAGTGACGACTCTAAAATTACCCAATAAATTGAGGTTTGCACGCTATATTGAGTGGTAACAGATAATCGGAGCCAATTACTATCCCACTACCTCAAGGCACCCAAAAATGTAGTTTATTTGTGAATTAGTCTCTGTGAAATTCTGATACAGTGTGAGAAACATCCCCAAATGCACCACCTACTTATTCGATGCCATTATGTCCTTGCCCATAATGGTCCCGAAAAATCTGCTACAGCTATCTGCTAATCTGGCTAACAACTTTCCTACAACACACTACCCCCGTGGGCAGAAACAATGAGAGTGACAAGCCTTCATTAAAGCATCAAAATTCAAATGTTATTCTTAGCCTGGAGTGTGCTGCAGCCATATCAAATAATTTCATAAAGAGAACCAGGCTGAGTTAGAACAGAGCTGCATCGGCCTTCCATTTTTTTCTAGTGCCCAAAAATGCCATCTCAAAGGGACCATTTCAAGTGCCATCATATTATCAGCCAAAACCTGTGGGCGTTATAATTAATTGGAAAGCTCTGCTTAGATTTGCAGTTCTGATTAAGGCTTATGTGTCTTATGCAATTCAAATGCAGTGCTTGTAACCACAGGCCAGAGATGGGGTAAATAAGTGATTCAGTTATTTCTTGTGGAGGTTTAGCACCTTAAGTAAGTGATAGAAATGTGTATTACCTCACAGCCAGAAATTAATCAGTCATTAAATCAATGGAAATGGATGTTTTTTGACACTGTATCTTGTATAAAAAAATTATAGTTAAAATGCAATGAATCCTAATGTGACATAGCGCACATGATGAATTAGCAAATGCTACTGCTCTCTGGTGAGCAGTCTACCCCTTTAGGGTAAAATTATCTCATGAATATTGGTGGGTTATGCATGTTCTGCATATGTGAAATTCATGTGTGTTTAATGCTTCAAACAATACCACATTACCATGGTACTCTGAAAACAGTGAAGAGTCAGCAAAGACTTGACTTCACTACTTTAATCAATAACTTTCAGTTACTTAGGGCTTAGATTAACATTGTAGCATTGACCTTTGAAAGTTTTAAGAATATAGTGCCTTCTCAAAACCGCTTTCGCAGAACTTCGGGAGAAAGCCTTTTCTTTATAGGTTTTGGGAAACATCAAGATCATAGACAGAGAGTGGCTGGGACACTGCAAATAGCCTTCCAAAGGACCCCAATTTTAGGAATGAGTGGTTAATGCAAACAATGTTCCTGAACGCATTCATTTGGGAATAAATGTTTGAATTCTTTGGATTCTTGGATGAATTCTTCTGAGAACCAAGGATTCAGGCTTTGCAAAGAAACTTGAAAGATGTAGCAGTGGCAACAATATTGGTGAGTAATAAGAGTAATTCTAATGTTTCATTGGCCTGTGTTTGCAAAATAAACCATGATCATGACTCCAAAGAGGAGCGGATCATGCTTTTTACTTAAGAAATATATAATTCCTTACAAAATATTGATTTGAGTTTAAATAATTTAAATGTGGCAGAAAACAAGCAGCACAACGAAAAAGTATATGGTTTCTCATTTGTCTTGTTATAGCCATGATGTCACACATTTTGGCCGAAATGAACGCATCTAGACGCCCATTTTAAGCAGCAGATTTATTGAGGGAGACAACCCTCTCCCAGTTGACTGACTTATAATTTGAGGGAGATTCCCCAGCTGGTGAACATTGCCTGTTTCCTGATACAGAATGCATACTGAAGCTGGGAGATCAGACAGGGGAATCCCTGGGCCGATCATCACTTATAACACTCTCCCTTCAGCTGGAAACACATTTATTCGCAGCTTGAAAGAGACTGTTTTCGTTGTTTAAATAGTGTTATTTATCACCAAATCATGTACGCCTGATAACTATGTGACGATTTGTTTTTTTCAGTCATACAACTGTTGTAGTTTGATTGTGTGCTGTGCATAAATTGGGACATACAGACATTGATTGTCTGGACAAAGTGTTTTTAGAGGATTTCATTAATCGCTTGCAAGTTTTCATTCTTTCATTCTAGGAAAATACAGTTCCACACTTGTAATGGTGGGAGGGCGTTTTCTTTTCAAAGAGGTTAGCTAATCATAACAGTGGGAATGTCTTAAAGCTGAAGTACACAGAAAAACGTCTAGGTTACGTATGTAACCTCCGTTCCCTGATGGAGGGAACGAGACGTCGTGTCGAAGAAGCGACACTAGGGGTCTCTCTTGAGCACTAGTGTCGCTTCTTCGACACAACGTCGAAGTGAGTGACAGACGGGGAACGTCTAGGTTACGTATGTAACCTCCGTTCCCTGATGGAGGGAACGAGACGTCGTGTCGAAGAAGCGACACTAGTGCTCAAGAGAGACCCCTAGTGTCGCTTCTTCGACATGACGTCGAAGTGAGCGACAGACGGGGAACAAGCTTTTCAGAGAGAGGGTAGACTAAGGTAATTTAATGCTATGTTATGAATAAATAATGTTTATTTTTGTTCAAAAAACGTAAATAACATTATAGGTGAACATCAAGAAAGAAAAAAAAATAAAAATAAATTATGCATGCCATAACCATAAAGTTTTCGAGAGATAAATCCCATCCTGGGTCAGATATACAGATGAGCCATTTCTCACAGTGGCTGTGTATGGGCAGACAGTTGCTTTGTCAAAATGTCCAGTTGAACTACTCTTTCTCTGGCAGCTGGGCACATTGCTCTAGACAGCTCCTGACCAAGTCAGTCACAATTCAATTAATCAGTTCATTTATCAAGCAGTTTGGATATTTGGGCCAGTACACAGGCTGGGCATGTCCCCGTTTCCTACTTAACCTCCATGGATAAGAAGACCATAGTCTACAGTAGAGGTTGTCTGATAGCTAGTAAATAAGGCACATAATCAGGCAATTGTTAAAAAATAAATAAATTAATAAATAAAAATAATTGTAAAAATGTTTTGTCTTAGTTTTTTCTTACTGGCACAGACATAGAATAATAAAATCCCAGATTCAGTTTATGGTGCAACCAAATTCTCCAAACATAAACACACACACACACACACACACACACACACACACACACACACGGGAAACAAAATATGCACTCTTACAATCATCTACATTGTATTACAATAAAACATTTTTCTAATGTATATTGTGTCTTTTATGTTTACAGACTCTTATTTTGAAATTATTTTAGTTCCTGGTCTTATCTCTGTTTTCTGTCCTCCCTTTGATTTGTCCCAGGTGTGTCTGGTTAGCCTTGCTAGTAACTGCTTATATAATGCCCTCATTTGCTCTCTGTATTGGCTTGTTCTTGTCATTTACGGATGTAGTGTTTGTTTTCTAGTGTTTCCTTTGTTTGATTTGCCTTGTAAATATTTATATTAATGCTGCATTTAGATCCTCTCTCGCCACAATCCTTACAATTAAAGTAAGCATTGGTTTATAGCGGTAAATAGTGTTAATCTCATCAATGAAATCACTGATGAAAACATAAGTTTACAAAAAAGACACATCATGACAATTATTTAAAATTTTTAATTAAGAATACTATTGATGAAAATGTGTCCAAAAAAATAAAATAAAACCACAAGATAATAACAGTGCAATATATAAACAAAAGAAGAAACTCCTAGAGAAACATCTGTTTATAGAAGATGGTATCAGATTTAGATTCATCTAATCGTCCAATAATTCAGTATGTTGGAGATTTTTCTGCTTCAGATGAGTGAGCTGAATGCACTGAACAAACATCCGAATGCATTTCCATCCGGCGATGAAGCAACCTTTTTACATTAATTTCAATTTATGAACGATAAACATTATTTTCATTTGGGACATGGATGTGCACAAGGTCTGTGAAGCCAAATTGTGCTCTGCTATCTGTGCACGCACATCAACCGGGCTTCCCGCGAAATGAGAGCTCCTGTGCCAGGATCAGTGTGAGCATGTCAACCGGGTGCTATTTAAAATGCGAGCTATCGTGACAAACGCAGAGTGGGATTAATACGTGCAATTAATTCAGGCTTCCATTGATATCATTGTGCATGTGACCCATTTGAATTTTACATGAGAATTTAAAAGTAACATGGAGCAGTTCAACCATCATGTGAAACGTCTTGACAATGCCGACATTCTGAACAGCACTAATGAGGGAAAGAGAAATCACCTGCTGCCCAGCATCAGTTATAAGACTTCACACATGTACACATCAACACCCTTGCTAATATTTATCCCAGTTAACTGTAACATGAAAAATTCAGTTAACTATGGAAGTTGTAGCCAAGAAAACCACAGATTGCATGGATAGTTGGAAGCAAGTCATGGATATGTAAGTACTATAAATTGGATTAAAATAAAAAAATAAGCTGTAATCAAACTTTTGATGATCACTTGTGTGTGACTTTATTTTTTTATATTATTATCTGTATAATTTATTTCAACATCTGAAGTACCTTGTTTTGTTGTGGATGTCCCAATGTGGATACTAAATTTGAACACTTTTAAGAGAGCTCAATATAATATTCAAATTATATTTTGGTTATTATAAAATTAACTGATTGTGTAAAATAGGCACATAATATCAGAATATCGATTGCAGGGCCCTGAATCGAATCAAATCTAAATTGTATCACAGTAGACTTTAAAGTATCTGCAAATATCAAATCGCAGGCCAAGACAATCATATTTAAGATTGTATTGTGATGAAACGTTCGATTTATACCCCTACTTGTAATTACCACTTCAGAAGTGGGAAGTAGCACATGAAGGTAGCATTAAACTATTTTTTTTTTATATACATGAGATTAATCAATATATCTACAACATATATGTAATATTACAATTTACGTCTGCTCAGACAATGAAGTGAATTTGACTTAGTTCAAAACTTGAACTAAGTTACAACTTGCAATGCAGAACTTGTGAAAAATAATTTTCCACGAAGAAACATGCGAAGAACAATAGGCATTCATTTTGGCCTATAACTATTAGTTCCCCTTCTGTCACTCACTTCGATGTTGTGTCGAATAGTGACATTAAGGTTCCCTCTTGGGAGCCCGATCCACCTTCAGATCTTTGAGAAAAGGCCAATGAGAAATTGTTGTGTTGAATTTGCATGCCACACCCCCCGACATACGGGTATAAAAGGGAGATCAGAATGCGGATTCAGTCAGATCTGAAGGTGGATCGGGCTCCCAAGAGCGATCCCTAATGTCACTATTTGACACAACATCTCGTTCCCTCCTTCAAGGAACGGAGGTTACGACAGTAACCGAGACATTCTAAAAAGCAACTACTGGTTCTGATTAATCAGTAAAACTGATAAATGGACTAACCTCTTGTCCATAGATGCTTTCACTCATACAACTTTTTCTGTAAATTTAACAGTATTTTTCCTTTTAGAGGTCATGTTTGAACAGGAGCCGTTGTTGAAATGATGGCAAACCAGCTCTAGCAATTTGCCATAATAAGAAATTTTAACATTGCAGGAAAAGTTTTAATGCTTTGGGTCTAGAAGGGAACCATCCAGCTGAGTAAAAGCTCACAAGAGTCAAATGCAGGATTAATACACTTTGTCAATGTGTACCTCTAATGCCTAAACCTAACACTAACCTTATATCTACCCCTAAACCTGACCCTAACCCTAAATTTTGTAACCACAAATGTGACTCTCACAAGACTTTTCTAGCCTGATGGCGCCCTAAGATATGACCGATGCTATGTGTGAACAAAGCCATAAGATTAACGGCTTGAGCATGTATAACGTTAGCACACTCAGACATTATGGGTCTGATTTTGAAGAGTTTGATCCAGTTACAACTTTCTTAAGGAGTAGACGCAATCTTGTGACATTTGACACCCATTGTAACATGGGAGTCATAAATTGTGATTATTTACATTGTGGAAAGAAATATCGTCAAATTGGATAGGCAATGAAAGAGCGTCTCTTCATCTGAGTGGATGACAGTTAGAGATTGTCATACTTATTCCAAAAAAGACAGAAATTTGTTGCATGCGTGAATAGCAGATGTGGTACTTTTATCGGAAAAGGTAATCCTGCAATTTTACAGTTGAACAGGTTTCATGTGCAAGAATGGCTTATGACTCCATGTACCTTTTGCCTGATCTTCTCAAGGGGCTGGAGTCATGGGGAAGTACACAATGCAATTTTAACTAGCCAGCAGAACATTTTGTTTAATGTATAAGTTCAGAGTTCAGTTGCATGTAATAGCCAATCTACACTGAAAGTGTGTGGCACACTGCAACATGACAAACTTGACTAAATGTTTGTGAACAGGTGGTATAGGAATACGTTTTGACAGGCTGTTTGCATCTAGTGTAGATTGGATGCGGACACTAAGACATTGGGTTGTTTAACATGCATTAAGCTCTTTTCATAAGCTACCAATAGTTTAAAGTCATTTTTGCTCTACAAACCAAAACACAGTAACTATGCCAACAATGATACTTTGTCGTTCAGCCAAACGTGGATTATAAAAATTGTGCGCTCTGGCAACTTCCACACTTTATCGACTTTCGTTTGAAAACTTTGTTTTCAGTTTTCTAGCATCTAGCAAATATGTGGGACTAAAGAGTGTTTTTGAAAGTCTCGTTTTCGGTAGAGGAAAATGGCATTCCACTGTAGATGAAAGGCATAATAGCAGCAAAATCAATGAAAACAAATTAAGACTAAAGTCTTAGTCATACTTAGTCTTTCTATGTGTTACTACATCTGGCGGACAAGACTCGTGATGCAAATTTCATTAACAGCAAGTATGTACAGACTGTCCATGTGCAGCCCAGTTTTTCCTTATATAAGAATAGTGGTAACTATTGGTAGGATCACAAAGCAGTTGAAGTGCAAATGCATTGAAAGCGTATGTATGAGCTCGCAGTTTAAAGAGTATCATTTGAAAAGGCTGAACACTCGACTGTGTATTAGACGAAGTATACCTTAGCCTTTAGTGTGGAAGTGGCCTCTGTTTTCTGTGAATCTGAGCACAGTTGAGACAAACCTGTCTGCCAGACAGATCAGAGTTTTAGGGACACGATTTCTGTCAACTCTATTTTCACAAAATGTCTAGGTACTTTTTTTTTTGCCTGTGCAGAGCTAAATTAGCCTGAGTATGCTGTACCTCATTGTGTAGAGAAGTGTTCCATTGTCGACCAGTCGCAGAAGTTTGTTGGGTGTCGTCATGTTGTGTGCTACTGACTTCTTCCCATTGTGGAAGAAAGTATCTGGGGTCCAGATCTTGCTGGCAAGAAGGTTGTTAAGTGGAAGAACCTGCATAGGCCCATCAAACTTCAGCCTCTCATCCCGCCAACTCTGCCGGAAGAACACATCAATCGTGTACTCCTAAAGGAGAGAAAAAGAATGGGTCAAGACTCGCTGACAGCTCTCTTAAAACTTCACTTCACCTCCCAAGTTTCACTGCTTGTCTGATCTAATGCACTCTTAGTGAGAAAGCCTGCGGTGGCATGTGAAGCTTTTCTCCAATCTCGGCAAATGACTCGAGCGTGCAAAAGATTCAGAGTTTTGCTTAGTCCTTGCAGTTAACAGATTTTTCTGTTTGGCTGTCCTTGATTGGTCAAGATACTTTTCTCAGTCGTACACTTCAATAATTCATTGCACTTTAAGGAGAGAAGCAGCCTTGTTGGTGTGGGATCCTTAAGGCTCCTTCAAAACTCGAATGATTGCATTTTCACAGCTGTCGCTGGAGGGATAAAACAAGCCTTTTCAGAGAGATATCACTCTGACCATATTGCCAACATGGAACAAGGGATGCTGTACTCAGTAAAACTCTGCTGAATCCTCAGAATGTCTCAACTACATACTTCCTCTCCAGTGATGAGTATCGCGTTTAAAGACATAAGACAGCACTATCACAGCTTACACAATTATCTACATGAACAAATATCAAAAGCAAACTTATCTACTTAATATAGCTTTTTATTTACAATGAATACAAACAATTGGAATCTACGTTCTCCATGAGTTGAAGCTAAATCCATCTTTTGAGCATTATTTCATTTGTCACTAAGAAAGGTCTGTATCTTGTAACTGAGTATGCGACGAAAACAATTACAGGATATACAATTTTTTTGTTGTTATGCATTACCAACTGACTGCTATGAGGTTTTTGTCATGCTTCAAAAGATTCAATTTGCTGGAAAGATACTTAGTTGGGGGCATTAAGCACATAAATAGGTCATTTCGCGCAAATTCATCTAAAAGCGCCAAATTTGGCACAGATGTAGCTCGGGTCATACCGAAATGATTTAGCTAGGGCGCCGGAGCCAGCGACCCTCGGGGCCAAGATGGCGGCCAAATCCAATATGGCTGCTTTCCGAAAAGGGTTCCGTCTATAACTTTTGAACCACATGAGTTACAAATACAAACTTGATATGTTTTTCAGCTTAATTGATCATGAAAAACACATAGGAATGTTTATATTTATGACCCAGTATATCTGGACCCCTTGACCCTCCAATTCCAATATGGCCGCTGTCCAAAAAAGCAGTTTGGGCTGTAGTATGGGGCCTTACACCCCATTGTTCGTGCAAATTCATCTACAAGCACCAAATTTGGCACAGATAGAGCTGAGGGCATAATGAAATGATTTAGCCAATGATCCCTGAGACCAAGATGGCGGCCAAATCCAATATGGCCGCCACCTGAAAGTGATTCGGCTATAGCTTTTGAGCCAGATGAGATACAAATACATACTTGATGTCTATTTGACCATTTTTGACCATGGGAAACCCATAGGAATACTTACATTTATGATTGGGTATATAAGGACCCCCTAAATTCAATATGGCCGCTGTCCGAAAAAGGGTTTTGGCTACTTGGTAAGCAACAGATGGAAATCAAAAATGTCAAGATGCTCTAAAAGGAAGGCAGAAAACAAGTCAGATAAAACCATTCATTACAATTGACTAGTCTTCAGGACAATTTCAAGAAATCACAGGCAAACATATGTGAATGCCAGTTTGTGGTTTCTATTTTCAGCATGTGTATTCTATCCCATGTGGTTTCTGTACATAACTTATATACAACCTGACTTCAGTCTGAAGCTTACAACTTGAATCTAAAATTCTTTCAGCATTTCAGTTGCCAAGATGAAGTCTACACTCAGTGGGAAGTGAGGAACAAAGTGAAAGATGACGAAAGATCTGAAAGCATAGAAATAAGCTCAAGAGGTGTTTCTAGCCTAGACATTAGTAATACATTCTCGGCAATGCTCGTATATATGCAAATGCATCACATCAATCATATGACTGCAAAATCAATGCAGGTAAGTGTACGAGCAGCACAAGCATTTTTAGAAATACTAGATATTTCTTTTTTTTAATAACACAGGTTCCCCGACACGTTGTGTCGAAGAAGCAACACTAGGGGTCTCCCTTGAGCACCGAATATGCCTCTGATCTATGAAAAAAGGCCAATGAGAAGTTGGCAGACAGTATTTGCATAACCCGCCCCTGGACATACGGGTATAAAAGCGGGGAAATACATCTAGTTCATTCAGAAATTTTCTTCTGAGCCGATGGTCATGTATGCAGCGAGCTGCGAGTCACACACTGTTCCTCCCACCTCTGAGTGCGATTGCTGTTGGATCTACGGCGCATATCAGCGGCTTTCTCCTTCTCTGCACGGCAGTGCAGTTTAAGGAAGTTGAAGGAGTTATTTTCTCTAAAAGAGTTAGTTTCTGTAAAAGAGCAAATACACAGCTGGCATTGAACGGCCTTTACAGGACGCGTCTTTTTAAAGACCTCTGTGTAGTTTCTGGATTCAGTTGATTTCTCCCCACCTCTGACGGTCATAAAAGCTGCCTTGCGTGCATGGTCTGCGATCACATGCAGGCAGCGTTTTAAGAATGGTTCATGTTCTCAGTGCGAGAACATAGCCATGGCAGCATTGCGGTCGTGGATTTCTTTTGTCATGAGAGAAAGCCACTTCAGCCGCCCCCCTCCCCTGCACCTCGCCTCCTTCCTACGGGATTGGGGCAGGCGCCGCGGGTGATGAAGGCGATTTGGGGATAATGACGGGCTCCGTTTCGCTGAGTAAATCCCCTTGAACCACCCGCCTCCCTGGCACGCTTGCTTGCTTCTGTCCGAGCTCGGGATGAGTGATATCTCTCCAATGGTTCATGTTCTCACTGCGAGAACATAGCTGTGGCAGCATTGCGGTCGTGGCTTTCTTTTGTCATGAGAAAGCCACTTCAGCCGCCCCTCGTGTCTCGCCTCCTTCCTACGGGTTTGGGGCAGGCGCCGCGGGCGATGATGGTGATTTGGGGATAATGACGGGCTCCGTTTCGCCAGGTAAATCCCCTCGAACCAGCCGCCTCCCCGGCACGCTTGCTTGCTTCCGTCCGAGCTTGGGATGAGTGCGGCCCGCTTAATGGCCGGCCGGTCCCTTGAATTGGATGACGACATCGCCGCTGCATCAGAGAACGTTACATCAGCGTCTGATGCTGATGACTTGCCTGAGCCACCACCAGTCTGAGCCTGACGCACAGAGGTCCACAATGCTTTCCCAGGCTACCGTGAGTGCGAGGCTGGACCGGAAAACCCTGTCCCCACCTCATGGCTACTTAATTGGTTCCACAAGCATGTGCGCCGCTCACAGCTGCGCCCCCCCCCCCCCCAGTTCATTTCTTCCCAGACGTGCATGACGATTTGAGTAAGCCGTAAAGGGTACCTTTTTCTGCCCAAAACCGGCTTCCTCGCTCCTCCGCGCTCTCTACCCTTGACAACGGAGCGGTCCCAGACCACTTCCGCCCTGCATGCCATGGCCCCTCCTTCAACCAACACCAAGCCAAGGCACTTCAAAATTTGCACTTGGGTAGTCCTGTTCTTGATGTGCTGCAGGAACTGCGCTCAATGACCAATCACGCCCCCCCGGCCATGAAGGTCAGAAGCACTGGCACTCGAACGGGCGATGGCCACCCTTGTTGTCCAGAAACATAATCTATGGACTGGACCTGGAAGAAATACGGGAGGTAGACAAAGCACACTTTCTCGAACGCCCCCGTCTCCCAGCTCCATCCATTCGGCGGCACTGTTGATGACTCCGCTGGCTGGCAAGGACCATCCGACTCGGTTATACAATTCAGTTTGCCAGGCCTCTGCCCCCTTTCGCGGGCGTCCACTTTACCACAGTGCACGGCAAATACGCCAAATTCCTGTGTGTGGAAATCGTCTCTTACTGAAAGATGCGATAGAGCCTGTCCCTCCATCCGAGATGAAGAAGGGTCCCTACAGCCCTTACTTCATCGTACCCAAGAAAGGCAGCAGCTTACGACCGATCTTGGACTTGCTAGTTTTCAACCAGGCCTTGTACAAACTCACGTTCAAAATGCTCACGGAAGACACATCCTAACTTGCGTCTGGCATCTAGATTGGTTCGCAGCGGCAGACCTGAAGGACGATTACTTCCACGTCTCAATCTTGCCTCAACGTCGACCCTCTCTACGGCTCATGTTCGACGGCCAGGTGTATCAGTACAAGGTCCCCCCCCTTCAGCATGTCCCTGTCCCCTCGTGTCTCTATGAAGGTTGTGGGGGCAGCCCTTACCCCTCTTCGGGAAGCAGGCGTTCACATACTACCTTGACGACTGGCGCATCCTGGCTTGCCCTGAATTGTCGCTTGTTCGAAGATTGGTGTTCTTCCCGGGCTGAAGACCCACAGATTTGCGCAGTTAGGTCAGTGGTCTTATTTCTGCGGGAGAGGCTGTCCCCTTCTACCTTGAAGGTGTATGTGGCTGCTATCGCGGCCCACCACATCTTTGGGTAAGCACGACTTAATCATCAGGTTCCTAAGAGCGCCTGGAGGTTAAATCCTTCCTGGCCAAGCCTGTTCCCCTCCTGGGGTCTCTCAGTGGTCCTCTCGGGCCTTTAGAGACCTCCCCCCCCTTCGAGCCACTAGAATCAGTCAATCCTCCTAATCGCGCTCACCTCCATCAAGAGGGTCGGGGACCTGCAGAGTTCAGTTCAGCAGACACTCATGTGATCCTAAGACCACGACTGAGCTATGTGCCCAAGGTTCCTATGACTCCCCTCAGGGTCCAGGTTGTGAACCTGCAAGCAAAGCTGCCCCGGGAGGAGTCAGGCCCAGCCCTTCGTTGCTGTGTCTGGTACGTGCTTTGCGTACCTACTTGGACCGTACGCAGAGCTCTAGATGTTCTGATCAGCTCTTTGTCTTCCTTGGTGTACAGCGGAAAGGGAACGCTGTCTCCAAACAGAGGCCTTCCCACTGGGTAGTTGACATCATCATATTGGCTTATCACACCCAGGCCGTGCCCCTCCCCTTGCGAGGGACACTTCTAAGAACACTCGACAAGGAGTGTGACATATGCAGATTATCTCCCTGGCAGACATATGCAGAGTAGCAGGTTGGGCAACATCTAATACCCTTGCGAGATTTTACAATCTCAAGGTAAAGTCAGTTTTGTCCTGTGTTTTCTCAGGTCCGAGCCGGTAGAACTCGGTAACACGCTGACGGATTGACCGGGTGGACTGCTTGCGCCTAGCGCCCTTTCCCTCGGCCGAGGTAAAATCAAGTGCTTTTTCTCCCAGGAGATCCCACTAACTCGGCTCCCTGAATGACTCCTCCCTAACCCTGTGGGTCCGTAATACAGCGGAGGAATTCGCCGACCCAATCCATTGCGGGTACTCAAATCTACTCTGCACTGGAATAGGTGCTCCACAGATCAGGACTCCTGCTTAGACTTCCTCCTGTGTTTTTTTTTTTTCGCAGTACGGTCCCCTTACGAGTTGACCCGCATCTCCCTTAGGCAGTTCCAGCTGCCATCCAGTTGCCGTGTTGTAGCAACTCTGGATCTATCACCGCGCCATTTTCCCACATGTGACCTAAGAGGCCCATGTGATGTATTTCGACACTTTTACCTCCCCCTTCCTGGGCAGGTGTGGTGTCCGCAGGGTCTTTTCCCCCCTGAAAGAATAGGAAACTGGATAAGACCCCCTTCCCACGATGCGTGTAAGGGCCCCGGCTATTTGGCTCTATGCAAGAAACATAGAGAGAAAACGGTCTCGGCCCGTTCCCAGGCTGGCAAGCGTCACCTTGTTCCCCTGTTTAGGGTAACCAGAAGAATTCCGATGACTTTTATGTGGCATTGGGGAAGGGTACGTGCAGTCTGACACAGCTGGTTGCATTTGCACGTAAAATACCTGCCCGCCCCTGTGTCAGCAGTACACATACACGGCTTAGCGCACGGCGTGATTTAAATTGGACCCCTAGTGTTGCTTCTTCGACACAACATCGAAGTGAGTGACAGACGGGGAACGTCTAGGTTACATATATAATCTCTGTTCCCTGATGGAGGGAAAGAGACATTGTGTCTCTCAGGGGGTATGCAAATACTGTCTTCCAACTTCTCATTGGCCTTTTTTCATAGATCAGAGGCATATTCCGTGTTCAAGAGAGTACCATAGTGTCGCTTCTTCAACACATCGTCTCGTTCCCTCCATCAGGGAACGGATGTTACATACGTAACCTAGACGTTTAATAGACAGGATAGGATGCATCTTGTTCTGAATGACAAACTGTTAAGTCTCTGCAGGGCATGCAAAACAAAACACAAACAATGTGAAAGCTCATGGTGATGACCCTCAATGGATTTTAATTTTTCATTGTGAGCAAGTGTTTTATGTGTCTAATGGTTGCATACATAGGATTACCTGCTATTTGCTCAGGCAAGAAACTGTGCTAGCCTTTGGTGAAGATAAGCACAGGAAACTCCTAAGAAACTCAACAGCAACCCACTTTACCTGACTACACAGGGTGTTTCTTCAGCTCACTTTCATGAGGACACTTTCAGCCCAGTGAATTTCTGGAAAGTAAACTCTCACTAGTTTTTTTTTTTTTTTTTTTTGGTCTACTAACAATGTCCAACATAAGTCCAATGTAAATACATCACAGGAGACTACGGTCATTTTTATCACTTTTTTTCTTCTGAAAATCGTGAAAATATCCACCAGTGTCATTTTCAGCATGTGTAAGTTGTGTATTGTGTTTAATAGAATTCTGTGCTGGAAATGAAATTTATGGAAATTATTATTATTATTATTTATTTTTTCCTTTTTTTTTAAAATGAAATGGCCTACTCCTTTGTCTTGCTAAGTCTAATTTCATAGGAGACATTTTATGTATCCTAAATACAATTAAATTATATTTTCACACTTTTTGCACAATTTGGCAAAATGACTGCTTGATTGAAATTGACGCCCAATAAAAAATACTCTACATAATACATAGAATACACAGAATACATCACTTAATTCATATTTTTGTCAACTTGGTAATCATAACAAGTACTGCACTGACTTTCATTGTGCAATGTCCATACAAAGCCAGTAAACCTGAGGCCTACTCAAAGTGAATGAAAGTAGTCAAAGTAGGTTTCAAGTTGACAACTGAACTGAACTAAACCTTTTTCCAAACCTTCAACTCAGAGTTTTATCCTAAGTTCATGAATAACCCTGAAGACACATGAAAAAGTGACATTTTCCACTTATTACTTATTATTTAATTCTTAATAATTTATACATTTACAGAGCTGCAAGCTTGAGATGATTACATGGAAAAAATACTGAATATAATGTGTAAGTGCATTTATATAGGTAACCTTTACAAAAAGCTTCACTATGATGCTGATATATATATATATATATGAGTGAGAAAATGGCAGAGAAACAAGGCAAACGATGTGTGTTTTCCTTGTTGACGTTATATGACTGACAAGGACACGCATGAGTTTTGTTTTGTTTGTTTGGGGGAAGAGCACGCTGCTCTCGCGTTGGGGCAGGGCGGGTGCGTGCATTGTGACCTACTTTCGGTCAGTTTGCTTTGCGCTTGCCTTGCTTATTTCCGAGAGCCGGCACCCACACTTCATTCGTGGGGCTCTCGTATGGATCTGGCTGAGGAGCGAGAGACGGGTCCGTCCCTTCCGCTCGCTCTCTCTCCCCAGATCCGGCTGGTCCTTCACGTGATCTTGAAGCGCGCTCCGGCGCCTATTCAGTTCATGAGGGGGACCTTGATTCTCTTAGATCTGCAGATTTTGAGTTACCCACATCCGAGCACTCTAAGCACGATTCTAAATCCTCTGAAGAGTTACTCGATGTGATTACTCGTGCAGTGGCCAGACTTCAATTAGACTGGCCACATGACCAAGAAACCCCCAAATGCTCCAAATTAGAGGACAGATTTCTGTCTGGTGACCAAGGGAAGGGAATGCCTCATCAGTCCCTTCTCTTCTTTGATGACCTCCACGATGAGCTTTCTCGTTCGTGGAGGAAACCTTATACCTCGCGCGTTCACGTGCCCTCGACGTCGTAATATTTGACTATTGTGGGCGCTGAGGCGCGAGGTTATTCAATGATGCCACCGGTCGAAGAGACACTTGCGGGTTATCTCTCGCCAGTTTAGGCATCATCTTTGAAAAAACCTGTTCTCCCCTCTAAGCCATGCAGAACTACCTTCATGCTAGTGAGGAGGGCTTATCAAGGGGCGGGTCAGGCTGGTGCTGTGCTGCACACCATGGCTGTGTTACAGGCATACCAGGCTGACCTGCTAAAAGACCTGAGTGCGGGTGAATCTCTTGACGAAGAGGCTTTCTTTGAACTTGGTCGAGCTATGGATCTATCTCTCCGTGCGACCAAGCAGTCAGCACGTGCCATTGGCCGGTCTATGTCCGCTTTGGTCAGCGTGGAGAGACATTTGTGGCTTAACCTTTCAGGCATCAGGGATAAGGACAGAGTTTTCTTACTCGATGCCCTGGTTTCGCCTTCTGGTCTCTTCGGAGATGCCATGAATACGGTTATCTCCAGATTCCAGGAGGCGAAAAGCCACGAGGAAGCCTTTGGGCAGTTTATTCCTCGCCGCACTCAGGGGGCGAGGCTGTCGGCCACACAGTCTCGCCCCGATTCTGCTAGAAGGGAGGCTCAAAAACAGAGCGTGGCAAGTCGTGCTCCCCCTCGTAGGGATTGGGGACAGGCTCGTCGCCCTCAGCAGCCACCCAAACAAGACCTCAGGGCTGTGATTTCTCAAAGAAAGAAACCCTGACGGTCTTGTATCCAGCCTTGTGAGGGTAGTTCCCTTCGGGACGGGGCCTAAACAAGTTTGTGACGCAGCAGGCTGATCCTCTCCGCGCACATTCTCAATTTCTATGACAAATTTGTATGGGTTGGATGTTTTGCTACCCCGGACTCTTATGTCCTTGGGTTGACATCTCAAGCTTATGTCTGATCAAGTTCGTGATGCAAACTTTATGGGTTAGATGCTTTGTTACTCCGGACTCTTATGTCCTTGAGTCGACATCTCAAGCTGATGTCTGAACAAGTTTGTGATGCGGCAGGCTGGTCCTTTCCGCACACATTCATCAAATTTTATGGTTTAGATGTTTTAGCTACCCCGGGCTTTTTGCCCTTGGGTCAACATCTCAAGCTCATGTCTGAACAAGTTTGTGATGCGGCAGGCTGGTCCTTTCCGCACACATTCATCAAATTTTATGGTTTAGATGTTTTAGCTACTCCGGGCTTTTACGTCCTTGAGTCAACATCTCAAGCTCATGTCTGAGACCTCTCGTGTTTTTATGAGCACACTTCACAACCATAGGGGTCCGGACAGCCCCAGTGCGGTGGCTTGGGTATTGCGTTCCCCATAGCGCTTAGCAAAGCGCAGCATCATAGTGAAGCTTTTTGTAAAGGGAACGTCTCGGGTTACATGTGTAACCCTTGTTCCCTGAAAAAAGCGGAACGAGATGCTGGCTCAGATTCGCCTGCTTTGCGAGATAGGGCTCTGGTAAATTTAGCTAAATGCATAAAAGGATACCAAGAAGTAGCTCAAGCTACTGTTATATGGAGCAAACACGCTCCAAAGAAAGTTTTTTAAAAAAATGTGTCACCAAGAACAGTAGTCTTAACACAAAAGGACTATTTAGACGACCTTACAGATCATTTAGTTTTTTAAAAGTGCAGTAAGTAAGATTTAGAAACCCTTGTTATTAATGACACCTGTGTCCGTTAAGTGAACTGCAGCCAGCTACCTGTTGCTCATGCACACACTCCATAGGGACGCGAGCATCGGCCGAAACAATAATGCAACGTACAAAGAAACTGAATTTTAAACACCGGCATCATGCTGACAGATAAGGTAGCATAATTAAAATTACACAGTTATGATTGTTTTTACTACAAACTTTGAGACTGCATATTATTTTTGACTTTCCAGTGCTGGAACAGGGCTAAAACAAAGTATGGATATAGGTCGGACTAAGTGTAGCATGTCTGGTTCGGACACCCTCACACAAAGACCACACAACCACTCAATCAGATCTAGTGCTTTTGTTTAGTCTGTAACAAAGAAAGATCATCAACGGGGCATCAGCTTCTCTCTCTCTTTCAAGTATACAAAGAGATTCACGGAGAAAAGCAATAGTGCATATGCTCATCAGCTTCACGCATAGGTAGACTGAGGCTATCGCATGTAGCACAAGGAAAACCCCGGAGGTGTTCCACTGATGATGCTCCCTCCTCAAACAAACACCCGAAGAAAAGTTTGCTAATTCATTAGCTAGCTAGCCAGCTTTATCAGTAACTGTTAGCTAAATTTTGTGGATGATGTGATGACAGTAGCAGCTTATAAAATAGACTGAACATAATAAATATGTTGGCACAATTCAGTATTGATGTGATTCCATCACAACTGTCATTTTGATATATCGATGCGCTATAGTTTTATAATAATATAATGTATATATTTTCTGTATAACCAAATTACGTTACACTAATGAACGGATCTTTTTGCATTATCTTGAACATTGTCTAGCATTCAGTTCATGTGTTATTGTAGTTTAGCTAAAATCAATCCTTATGGCACTATATTTCACATGCTTTGCAGTTATGTAAGCTTACCTGTCCAATAAGAAGAACGCCAATTCAGGGTCGGTTTTGATCTCCAAAACCGAACGAAGGTCCATCCAGGAATCAAATGCCCTGTCGCTGTTCACTCTAGTTTTTGCTCGACCACGATCACATTCCCACTTAGCCAGATGGGATTCAGTAGATAAACATTTATTTTTTTATTTTTTTTGGCTTATTCAAGTTTGTGTAGGAGTCGGTGTTGTGCTGGGAGCCAGATGTCACTTATCACTTAGATAACATATAAAGGCCAGTGGTAGCTCAGCGGTTAAGGCTCTGGGTTACTGAAAGGTCGGGGGTTCAAGCCCCAGCACCACCAAGATACCACTGTTGGGCCCTTGAGCAAGCCCCTTAACCCTATCTGCTCCAGGGACATTTCATTGGCTCTGTACCTGTACTCTGCACAATGACAATAAAGTTGAATCTTAATCTTAATTACCTAGGGTTGCAGACTGTTTGTTGTTGCTGTTGAAAAGCAGAAGAGAAGCATGGCTCTCAGGAGAGTGCATAAAAGGTTTTGGTAAAAGGGACCTGCTCCCTTCGCATGAAAATAAGTCTACAGGCTTTAATAGGCAACCTAGGTAGTCCAGGAATGGCTCGTTTAAGTTGTAAGCCGTAAAAAGAGAATATTACATGAAAATTGTTACTTACGGCAACTTATAGAAGAAATTAGTGTAAGTGCTTTAACAAAAACAAACAAAAAACAAGTTGCACATTTCAGCTTTGAAACCTTCTGGTATACTTGCCCCACAGACTTCCACTGTAAGTGCTTTAATGTAAACACAATTTCTTTTTTTTTTTTTTCCTTTTTTTTTTTTTTACAAACTGAACACACAGTTCTTGTCCATGTATTGAACATTCCTTTAAATGTTTTCCTCTCTCATTGTCAAAAGACTCCTAAGTGTTCCGCCCTTAAAAACACAGAAAAATAAATAAATTAATTATAATTAAAACAAAAACAAGGTAGAGAATGTAACTAAACATTAATGCATGACTTCTTATGAATGTTTCAGTCACTCCACTTATCGTGCAATTTTTAACTCCGTTTCTGTGGGCTTTCTTTAGCAGTTTAATTACAGTTCTCCTAGTTCTGCTCCTTCTTTTCCCACAGCCCTCTCCACACTCTTAAGAATTTACTTTATCCTTTTTTAAGTCATCTGTATTAATTAAAGCACATGGAATGTGTTAATTATGGAGACAAATAGCAAGGAACAAAAAATGAGAGAGAACACATTACTGGTCGCCTAATAAAGAATTATAGAGTTTTGATCTGAAAGTAAAATGTGAGATTATTATTATTATTATCAAAACACAAAGCTATATCCATAAGGTTATTTTCCTCTGATAACTTTTTTTTTATGCATATACTTGGTATCTTCAGAAGTCTAATTCAGTAAAATACAATCTGAGCTCTTTGTCTGGGACCTGGTTGAGCTACGCTTTCTTCTCTTTGAAAATAAAGCATGTGAGACATTCTTCAAAGGAAAGGCAGTAGCGTATTGTCAAAAAAAGTTTAATTAAACTATCAAAACTATCATATGAAGGTCTGGTTGATTAATGTGATCTCATTAGAATTTGCTGGTATCTGAAGCAAAATGTGGTTCAAAAAATGTTTTTCATTTGTTTGCAAAGACATCAAAACGTACAGTATAGACGTATTAACAGCATCTAAAACATAAACCCTTTTACATTTAAACAACTTTAGTGACATAAAAATATACACATATAAAATATATACATATAAATAAAATGAGCTTCAGCTTTAGTGTGTCAATAGGAAATAGAAATGTTAGACTCCCAAACATTACTTTTGCAAATAGAAAAGATTAGAATAGAAGAACAGGGATCCCTGGAACAGATGTAATGGCCCCCCACAAAGCCCCCCCACTAAACATCTTATATATACTGCATAGGGTTCAAACGCATTGATTTTGCTATGTTTTCGCCTCTCAGCCACACTCAAACATGTTTTCCTCCATCGAAAATGTAGCGTTTCGAAAATGCTCTTCATTAATCAATCAATCAAATCAAATCACTTTATTGTCACACTACTGTGTACACGAGTGCAACAGCAGGTGAAATTCTTGTGTGCAGTTCCGAGCAACATAGCAGTAATGACAGTGACGAGACATAAACCACTTTACAATAAACAACATATTACACAAAACAATTTACATAAACTTACACAACAATTTACATAACAAATGTACACATACCTACACAACAATTTACATAACAAATGTACACAATACACACAATGTAGAATACACACACTAGAGAAGGGTATAAATATATATATATATATATATATACACTGACTGAATTGGGAGCGAGAATATATTGACAGAATGAGGATTAATAAAGTTCAGTGCTGATTGTTGATCGTGAGAGATCATGTGTTCAAAAGTCTTATTGCTTGTGGGAAGAAGCTGTCATGTAGTCGGGCATGTCATGTCATTAATGCATACTTTGGAAAACTATGACATTAGAAACTGTTTTTATTTCAAAACTCCGTTTTCAGATTAGTGCAGACCTGGCCTAAAATTGCATATTTTAATTACATTTGTTAAAGATTACGCAATTGAATTTGATGGAATTTTGTTATGAAATTGAAATGCATGAATCTTAAAAATAGGCTAAAATATGTATTTGCATGTATTGCATGTTTCAGTGTCTTTGCAAACTCATGAAAAAAGAAACAAAAAAAATGCACATCTAAACATCATGTACAAATATCTATGACTACTATTGAGATAACCCTGAGTTGATCCATGCAAAACCACACAAGAGACGGACAGGGTCTTCCACTCACTTGCCATGCTGGGGCATTGGGTTTTGAGAGACACCACTTTTGAGAGAGTGGTGGAGGAAGGGAAAGAGCCTGGGAGAAGCAGGTTTTGCTTGAGCCCGTCGCAACTGAAAACACTCCAGCAACAAGCATTTGATGGATTTAACAGTGATGGGTAGTTGGTTGTGACATAACATGTTGAGCTAATGAGCTGTGAGACAGAGTGTGGGGATCTGTCAACCCAAATGAAAGGTGTTAATAATGCTGAGCCTCTTAATAATGAAATGAAAAACTGTAAGAATGGGGTTCTAGTTTTTATACTGCAGCATTCTGGGCTGAGAGGTCATGTGACCACTTGACCTCCTCTTCAGGGGGATGACGAAAAAAAAAAAACACCACTTGCTTAAGATTCAATGTCAAAATGTAATGCAGTAATGTGTTTTTTTTAAATTTTTTTTATGTAATGCCTTTTTTTTACCTTCACACCTTTCTAAGTGTGGCTTAGAATGTGGTATTTTCCAACTTCCCACTAGAAAAATTGCGATGGAATGCCACTTGAAGTCGGACTTCCAACTTGGAAACTCTTTTGGAAATCTACAACTCTGATTTAGCCAAAATGCAGGTGCATAACATCACACAAACATGTCGACAAGCAGGGAGATATATAAATTAAATGATAAGCATACACATTTATAATTTAATATCAGTTAATGAGTATGAAAATCATTAATTATTAAAAAGTTCCTACATCACATTATATTAAAGCTTGCTTAACAAACGTTCGCAGTGAGAGGTGCACTAAACATGGTAAATTATACTCTCTTTTGATAATCATACACCTGTAGCACAAATGCTAGAATTGCAGCATTGTTTATTATTTGGGTTGCTAGTAGACATCTCTGGTGACAGTCATACAACAGCTACGCTAATGAGAGCGTTGCAGTTCTGTGTCCTTACATATTATCTTCCGAGCTCCTGGCAAATGAATGCCTTTTTGGTCGGAGATCGAAGGTATCAAGCAGGATTATCCCACATCCGACTTTGAAAAGAATGCAGAGATACAATGTGGGGCCCCTGTATTTGAGGCTACAAGCTTGTGGGCAGGTCATCTTAGTTGTGTTCCTAATTGAAGGTACTTGGAATCTCTTCGTCTGAGCAGCCAAAGAGGATGAACGCAGTCGCTTTGCTGCTAGCCAGTTTTTGCGAGCTGTGAAGTCATTCACGTCACAGTGCTTATCTGCAGGGCACATGTGCCAACTAATGGGACACAAGCTACTGCGAAAATTGTGCTGGAAAGAATTTTCTCACCTAAAATGTGCTTGGATGCTCAAAAGGCGAGCAGACATGCATGCTGTAGCTCAGAGAGCACCCAGAGACAACAGGCATACAGCTGAGAGTTTTGTACTGTTTTCTGAGTGGAACGGCATCCAACGAAGCGTTCAATATAATGATATGTTTAATTCACTTAAATTCGCAGAGCCTCTTTAATCAACTTAAGCAATCAGATGGAGATTTTATTTGTTGGCTTAAAAGTAGGTAGAAATCAAAGGGTGTGAAATCGGGAATTCGTTTTTGTTTGCTTAGTTTTGAAGGGTTACCTACACAGTTTCAATAGTCTTTTACTATAACTATATTTTTTGTACGTATCGCTGCAGTTTCCTGGTGAAATTACCACTAGAGGTGTTACAACAACTTTCACATAAAATTGGCAGTTCAGAACAAAAAAAATTGTACCACCCTGTTCCTCACACAATTAAATCTTATAATACCTAAACACTTACCACAGTAAATGACATTTTAGGATTTCATAACCAGCTACATTTACAAGCTTGATCCAGTGAAATTATGCAATATCATATGAGACACATGATAACCAATCATCCGCTCTGAAAAACTACAAAAAATAAATAAAAAAACATCTGCTTCTCAGGTTAAGGCAGGTAAGCCACTGAAATAACAGACAATTCTGCACAAAATTTTACATTTCAATGCATCTGGGAGAAACAGTGGAACATGTTTTTGTTCCCTTTCTTTGTCTTTTATGATTTTGATGTGCTTTAATGTCATGCAGTAGCACACTGATATAGGGATTGATATACGTTGTCCTAAAAAAGAGATCCACAGAAAGACGTATTTAAGCGACCAGATATAAACGGCGATGTGTGTATTACCTGACCACATGTGATCGGATCTTAAAACCAGGTGTAAACGGGGTCTATGAATCCCAAGCAGACATAATGCTCCAATTCTAATACAATCAGATTATCACCCACCACTCGCAGATGGAAAAATGGGCTAATTCTGTGTAAATGATGAGATTGTGGTGCCTGTCTTTATATTTTAAAGCTGCTGCACGCTAAATGATCAAGGACAGTATTCTGGAGGCTTAGGTTCCCACATGACTTGCATCAGGGCTTCAACACAAACATCATGAGCTGCTTTGTCCTCAATTTGAAAAGTGTTGCATGACATAAACTTCCAGCAATGCAGATCTTCTTTCTATGACTGTCATGATAAGGCTTTAAAGTTGGGTTGTAAAACTCAACATATCTTTATACTTACAGAACAAATTGCGTTTTGCTCCAGGACACAGGTTCTTGTCTGGTTTAAACAAAGAAGTAATTGCATTTACACTGAGAAAGGAGTTCTGGTCCCATGTAAACCAAGAAGTAATTGTGTTTACACTGAGACACAAGTTCTGGTCTCGTGTAAACAAGAAACTAATACTGTTTACTCTAAGAAACAAGTTCTGGTCCTGTGTAAACCAGGAAGTAATTGCGTTTACACTGAGAAACGAGTTCTGGTCTGGTGTAATCCAGAAAGTAATTGTGTTTACTCTGAGAAACTAATTCTGGTTCCATGTAAACCAGAAAGCAATTGTGTTTACTCTGAGAAACGAGTTCTGGTCCAGTGTAAACCAAAAATGTATTTCGTTTATCCCGAGACACGAGTTCTGTGTCGTGTAAACCATGAAGTAATTATGTTTACCCCGAGACATGAGTTCTGGTCCCATGTAAACCAGAAGTAATTGCGTTTACCCCAAGACACGAGTTCAGGTCCGGTGTAAACCAGAAAGTAAAAAAAAAAGTTGTAGTCCTGTGAAAAGCAGACAGTTCTGTATATTTTAGCAAATGCATAGGAAAGAACCACACAAATAGGTGTTTGTTCAGAACCATGGCTAAATTGACAAGGAACAAAGCTTAAATTGATCCAGTTTATTCCCTTGCAGCACAACATTAATGAGATTTGAATTTATTCACTGATAAAATGAAAACCATCAGAAACAAAGTTGGAATTATGCAACCATCTGACACATTACCTCAAAAGACAGTGTCTCATAGTATCCTCTACAAGCAGCTTCAGTCCTTCGCTGTCATTGGTGAGGCACAGTGATGACATGACAGCATGATTTTCTGTAAAGTTGCTTTGAAATGATTTATGTTGTGAAAAATGCTATACAAATAAAAATTAAGTAATTGCGTTTGATCTTATACACAGGTTCTGGACCCATGGAAAACTGGAAGTAATCGTGTTCACATAAACAATGTTGAGTATGATTTGGAAGTAGCATGTACCTCTAAAATAACATATTGACTCCACTGACGTTTAGGGTTGGGTTTTGGGTTAGGGTGTAGAGTTAATAAAATATACATTCCTGTGAACTGTATTGCGTCATTTACAACTAAAAATACAACTCGCTTTTAGCACCATTCTGTGGACATTTAACCCACAAACTAGAACACATTTGCCTATATGTTTAACAACACTTCCAGCTTCAGCCAATTTCTGCTTCAGCCAAATTTCTGTAAGCACAGTGTGATCAGTCTGGCTTTAGACATTTACTGCCATGCAAAGGCAAAACAGTAAATAATATGATAAAATCAAGTTATGACTGAAATCAGCTGTCTTAGATTATGGTCTGTCCTGTGACAGACAGATTTGGTTCGACTAAAATCAGATTAATAGAAAATGGAGCGTGGAAATTGCAGTAAAAACAAAATCCACAACAAAATTGACGTAGTTACTGCTTTTTGCCTTTGAAGGACAGTATCCTCAAGGGTATAAGGTTAGAGCCGGGCTTGTGTAGTAATCAGATCACAGCTCTCTCTCTCTTTCTTCTTTGTTTCCTGTCTTTTCTTCACTATACTATCAATTTAAAGGTATTCAAATTATTTTGTTTTATTCACATTGGAGCATAGCTCTGATTATTGAACAGATAAAGAAATCAGTTACACATCTTAAAGGGAGATTAAAGCAGGGCGTCTCATCACCCTGATTACTGATTATTTCGGAATTACCTGCTTGTATTACTTTTAGACAACTGAGTCTTGGTAAGTGTTCTAGTTACAATCAACAATAAAGAGAAAGAAGCTAGATATCTGAAATCTCTCTATTCATAGTAGACAGAGAGAAATGGGCCGGTGAGTAATGGGGACAAATAAGGTTGTTTGTTATTTTCCTTTGTCTTGTCCCTTTAAAGCCTCATCTCTCTTTATCACTTACTCTGTGTTCCTGTCTCCCTCCCTCTCAAATGAGAAAACATTTGTGCAGAAAGACGGGTGCAGCAGCAGGATCTTTATAATGACATTGGTCATTGCATTCACTCATGCAAATGCAAATTCAAATGCAGAAAAACAAAAAACAAATGGTGGTGGTGGTGTGCAGTCAACTGAACAATGATATAATTTGCAATTGAGTTATATTTCTGACAGGTGTGTCATTAGTAGACCGGAAGCCGATTTGGCTATTGTGTTGTTAGGCTGTACTGACCCCAAAAATGCAGGAATTTGATGTTATTTAAGAGACAGAATGGCTGTCATATGTAAAAAAAAAAAATCAATTGGCACTTAGTAATGGTGTCTTCATTCCTGAAGCATATGTTGGTCGATCTAACAAAGCCAGCCAAAAAATATCTCCAGGTCGCATTTCATTGAAAAATCAAAAGAAAGATATAACTGAATCAGTGGTATAGGTTTAATTTGAATATACACTCACCGACCACTATATTAGGTACTCCTGTACATCTATTTATTCGTGCAACTATCTAATCTAATCCTAATCTAATCTAATCTAATCTAATCTAATCTAAGACAATAGTGTGGCAGCAGAGCAATGCATAAAATCATGCAGATACACGTCAGGAGCTTCAGTTCCCCTTCTGTCACTCGACATTGTGTCGAATGAAGTGAAATAAGGGGTCTTCCTTGGGAGCCTCGCGTATCTCTGAATTTGAGAAAAGGCCATTGTGAAATTGGCAGACAGAATTTGCATGCCCCACCCCCGGACATACGGGTATAAAGGGAAGCGGGCGTGCGTCTGTCAGTCAAAATTTTTCTTCGGAGCCGGCTGAGTTCACCACTGTTCAACTCCCCTCTACTGGCGAGAAGCACTGCTGTTGGATCTATGGCGGTATCCAGCTGGCGTTCTCTCTTTCTGCACGCTGTGCAGTCCACGCCCCTGGGCGCTTAGACAGCGCTTTCACTGCCTAAAAGAGTGTTCTCCCCTCCTAAAAGAGTTTGTTTCTCTAAAAGAGTGTACGTTTTCACTCATAAAAGAGCAATACACAGCAGGCGTTGAACGTTCTTTTCAGGACACATCTTTTTAAACATGTCTTTCCGCCTCTTTAATTTCTGGATGCGTCAATTTCTCTCTACTTCTGATGCTCAGAAATCTGCCTTGCATGCCTGGGCTGCGAAAACACGCAGGCAGCATTTTATGAATGGTTCATGCTCTCAGTGCGAGAACATAGCCATGGCAACATTGTGGTTCCGGCTTTTTTCTTCATGGAAGAAAGCCACTTCAGCCGCCCCCTGTGTCATTCCTTATTCCCACGGGATTGAGGATGACTCAGCTGGCGATGAAGGTGATTTGGGGATGACGACGGGCTCAGTTTCACCGGGTAAATCCCCACGAACCACCCGCCCCCCAGCACGTTTACTTGCTTCCGTCCGAGCTCGGGATGTGTGCGGCTCGCCTCGCGGCCAGATGACTCATCTGCTTTCCCGTTCCGCTGTGAGTGCGAGGCTGGACTGGAAACTTCCAACCCCCCCTCACAGCTACTCAATCGGTTCCTTTCTTCCTGGAAGTGCATGACGAGCTGACGCGGTCGTGGAGGGCAACGGGCCCTGGATGACAGAGGTCCCAAAGGTGGACAGAGCTGTTGCGATCCACCTGTGTCCCGAGAACGCTTCCACATGGCGGGACCGCCCGGTACTCCCCTCCATAGCCTGTAGGATGACGTCATCACTGACCTCGAAAGCCTACGGCACCACCGGACAGGGCGCCTCCGCCCTCCATGCCATGGCTCTTCTGCGGGTCCAACAAGCCAAGGCACTCAAAGATCTGCACCTGGGTAGTCACGACCCCGATGTGTTGCAGGAACTGCCACCAACCTCGCTCTCAGAGCCATGATGGGCGCAGGCACTTGGGCGGGCGATGTCCACCCTCGTGTTCTAGGAGCGTCACTTCTGGATGAACATGGCTGAGATGCGATCGTCCCGTTAGTACCCCTCACTCAGAGTTTGGACACGTGGCTTTCGCTGCCACACCCGTCATGCTGGTTGGCCGGGACCATACGACTCGGCTACACGATTCAGTTTGCCCGGCTCCCGCCTCATTTTGGTGGTATTTGCTCCACCTCCGTATGCGGCGAAAAAGCCAGCAATTTACAGGCAGAGATCACGACTCTGCTTCTCAAGGACGCGATAGAGCCCGTCCTTCCAGCCGAGAAGGGTCTCTACAGCCTTTACTTCATCATACCCAAAAAAGGTGGTGGGTTGCGACCAATCTTGGACCTGCGAGTTCTCAACTGGGCTTTGCACAGACTCCCGTTCAAAATGCTCACGCAGAAACAGATTTTTACCTGTGTTCGACAGCTAGATTGGTTCGCGGCGGTAGACCTGATGGACGCGTACTTCCACGCCTTCATCTTGCCTCGACAGCGACCCTTCCTATAGTTCACGTTCGATGGCCAGGCGAATCAGTACAAGGTCCTTACTGGATCACTACCTGGATGTTTTCCTCCCTAGCCTTCTGGCCTGTGTATTCAGCAGAGCAATTTGCATCCAGACCCACTACGAGCCACAGGTGCTCTGTACTGGTGTAGGGCTCCACGGGCTTAGTTCCCTCTTCAGGCAACTCCCTGTGATGTATTTTCCGCGGAAAAGTCCCCCCTGTGGGCGGACCCGCGTCTCCCTTGGGCAGTCCCACTGGGCCCATTCGCCGTGCTTGTAGAGCTCCACCCCCATTAGGCAGGACCTACCACCGCGCCGCTCCCATGTGGAGCTTCACAACCCTCGTGGTGTATTTGCCACATTACCTCCCCCTAGCCTGGGCAGGATGTGGCCTCCACAGGTCTTTTCCTTCTGAAAGAATAGGACCGGGAAAGACCGCCTTCCCCGATGCATTCATAGCGCTAAGACCCCAGCCGCTTCACATCCTATGCGAGAGACATAGAGAGAGAAAAGGCTGCGGCTGATGGGCTTGCTCCCATGCTAGTCATGTAGCACCTGTTCTCCCCTCAGGGGTGCTGGGAACCTAAGGTCTGCATATGACATCTCTTTTGGGGGTGTTGGGGAGGGCTACGTCCAGCCGACACAGGTGCCTCTAGCACGCAGCAGCCTGCTTGCACCTGTCTCGTCAGTTCACGTAACACAGACTAATGCGTGGCGCTTATGAATGGGACCCCTTGTGTCACTTAATTCGACACAACATCAAGTGAGTGACAGAAGGGGAACGTCATGGTTAATGTCTTAACCTCCGTTCCCTGAGGGAGGGAATGACACGTTGTGTCCCTCCTGCCACAGCACTCGACCTACCACTGTAAACGGCCGTGCCTTATTCTCGTCTCCTCACTACAAAATCCTGACTGACAGAAGGATGCCCGCTTCCCTTTATACCCGTATGTCCGGGGGCAGGGCATGCAAATTCTTCAATTTCACATTGGCCTTTTCTCAAGTTCAGAGGTACGTGAGGCTCCCAAGGAAGACCACTTGTGTCACATCATTCGACACAATGTCTTTTTCTCTCCGTCAGGGAACGGAGGTTACGAGAGTAACCATGACGTTAATGTTCACATCAACCTTCAGAATGGGGAAATCTCAGTGATTTCGACCGTGGCATGCTTGTGGGTGCCAGATGGACTGGTTTGAGTATTTCTGTAACTGCTGATCTCCTGGGATTTTCACACACAACAGTCTCTAGAGTTTACTCAGAATGGTGCCAAAAACAGCAGATTCTTCTGTTCCTCCTAAATGACAAAAAAGCTGATTTGACTTTCAGGTATCTCATATTAAATACCTTTCAGTGATGAAAAAGAAAAAAAAATATTCCTGTATGCTGTAATAAAAAATACAATAAATATATTATAATTACTCTGTTATTAATAAAATAAAATAACCAAATTTTGCAATAAAATTAATTATTACTTTTATATATAATTGCTATATTACATGAGAATCCTCATTTGAGACAAAAAATATCTTTTGAAAATATCTTTCTTTCTTTTGTTGTCATGCCATTCACCCATTTATGTGTGGACTGATGCTGGCCACTACACGTGTTAATTCACCTGATTACTAATTCAATGAATACTAATGGTGAGCAAGTCCAAATAATCAGATGGTGTTTACTGTATCTTTATACTGTGATTTTAATAGGGGTTACTTATCTGACAAGCTTTTTAAGCAAACTGTCAAATTCTCCTCTCTTATAATTATTATTGATTAAGTACCACATCATATTATGTTGCGCAGTAGAACATTTCTTATGAAGGTCAAAGTTATCTGCTCCACATGTGATTGTGTCTCCAGTGACCCAGTGCAATTTCACAAGGGTAAATGACAAAGCATCATACATAAGACTAAAATATATTTTACCTTGGAAAGTCAGGCCACATTTATAAATCACAAAGCGCTCATTATTCAAACCTCTGATTGCGATCAAACAAAGATGTTTTATTACACCCATCCAAATGAAAACTAATTAGAGATCCAAGACTGAGTAATAGCAATTAACAAATCCAAGTGAGAATAAGTATCTCTATACTGAAACTTGGGAAACCAGATTCTTACATTGCCTTGTAATTACACAGCATGGATTTGTGCAAACCGGCATAATGACTTGTAGCTATGGAAACACAATACTAGCGCTCATGGGTTCCACCTATTAAAGATGCAAATTGTCCTCATGTAGACACTGCCCAAGAAGCTTTTAACACTGCTGCAAATGATAAACAAGCTAGGACAAAGATTAGTTATTTTTGTTACCTGAAATTTCCCTAAAGAATGTGATTTGTACCCAAATCGTGCCAACAATTACATTAATTCTCTCTAAACTTCAACGCGATCCTTCTCGGAAAACTAATTTGTTATTACTGTACATCCCCATGAGCAAGGGCATACCATGACTGATATAGACAGCCCACACACAGCAAAATTAACAGATTTTGTGTCATGCTTAAGTTTAAATAGAGAACTAGAGAGAATAGAGAAACTGTAAACACAGAACTATTTTTATTTTATTTTTTCACACCCTGGCATATAATTGTAAAAGATTTATCTGGTTGTATACAGTGCAGCTGAAGCTACAACTGGATGAGTGAATCTGTTCCATGATATCAGCCACCAGAGAAGTGTCATGTTGCACATCCTTAACTGAGCGAGGAGCTATTTTTAATCAAAGGCAATGCATTTTAAAAAGAATCAAGCTAGAATCAGGCAAAAAAGATGCTGTAAGAGCATCAGTAAAATTTAATGCTGGTTAAAGTAGAAATATTTCATAATGTATGACATAATTTATGAATCTATTGATTTTTGTAATGCCAGGGTAATGTAACACTAAGTATAGTTATATACATTTACACTAAATGTACATTTACAAAAAACATTTACAAAAAATATATAATGCTTAACAGATCATTAGTTAATGTTAATTTTGTACACAAACTTTGTTACAGTAGCTCGAAGTCCAATGCCCATAAAGGTACTATCTATTCATTAGTAAACCTTAATAAACATTTACAATGAATGAATAGTTTAAACTTTAGAAATGGGTACTGAACAAATATGATCAAATGATTAATAAGTGATTTGTAAACATGTGTAAATTGTAAAAGCTTGCTTGCATGCATTAACAAACAAACATTAAATGTGTGGCTTTGTCAGATGTTGGTTAGTAATAAGCTGGACATTAATTAATTTGTAAACATGACTAGTATTTGAAGTGGCGAAAAGAACTAATCATTTTTAAAAATAAAAGAAAAAAACTTATATGAATGTACAAAACTGCACAAGATCATTTATGAATAATTCATGAAAAAGTTTAATGCCATTTAAGCATTCAAATTAACATGAATGAAATATTTCTTCATTACATTTTTCAAAATAGTTTATATATGTTAACAAGTGCAAAGCCATATAGGAATGAAAGCTTAATAACATTTGTAAGTATTTTAATTTACATTAACTAATGATGTGTTAAGCATTATGTAAAGCTAAATTCATTAATTGCCTTTAACAAGTGCATTTTCTCATATTTCTAAATATTTGAATATACATTAAAGGTGCTGTAAGTGATTTTAATGTTCTGAAGCATCCAAGTGACTGAGCCATTGAATTAGACACGCCCCCTAACTCCAAAACTCTGCAAATATGATTTTGAGACCAAAACCGAGCAAAAGAGCAGCATTGTTTGTTCCTGTGGTTGTCAGTTTCAACAATGGCACAATAGCACCCTCAAATGACAAACATTATGAATCATAGCCTCAATGATGTGCTTCCAAAAACTATGAGAACGAGCAAAATTATTGACCGCAGACACATTTTTGCTTGCTGTTGACAAAGTCTACAGCTGTCACAGAGACTGGTGAGATATCTCATGACACTTAATTCATTAATATCTCTAAGTGAGTAGGAAAAATGTTTTGCATACTTTTTCATGAAATAAATCGCTTACAGCACCTTTAAGGATCTGTTTAGTACAATATAATGTTCATTCATTATTTATTAATGAAAGTTAAGCGTTACCCATTAAAATTATTTTTTTTTTAAATTATTATTTTTTTTAAAATTTATAAATAAAGCATAAATGCGATTTGCCTATCCTAAATAAAGTGGAAACGTCTCATAACAGTTTGTGAAAAGGGTCTATTGAAAGCCAACACATGCTCTTGCTCCGACACATTGAGTGTTGCTCAAATGGGGGATGTGAGTTTGAATCTGGCTCTCAACATTTCCTAATCGCTTATCTGCCTGTCATTCCTTTCCTCCCTATTCTGTTTTATAAAGAAAGTGCTTAAAAGGCTAAAAATGCACAAAAACTAAAAAATAGAGATGGGGAAAAACCTATCAATCAGCCCATTTTTTGTAATTTCAAAAGTCAAGTTCTGAGTCAGTAGGCATTAGCATCGCAGATACCAGCGGTCTCTTGAGCTCTGCTGTCCAAAGACTGTCTCAAATTAGACACGGACTTTCCATGCAACAGGACGAGCCCCCAAATAATCATGCCATCCTCAGTGTACATCACCCTGGGGTAAACTGACTGGCCTAAATTTTAAAACAGATGATTTGTCAGATGAAGCCCAAAACAGAGAAAGAGAGAAATGGTCAATGAGAGATTTGAATGCAAAATTTGAGGAGGATGACGCTGAAGGAGCTCGAGGACCGAGGAGTTCAAAGAAGAACAAGTTTAAACAGAGAGACAGCGAGAGAGTGGAGACAGCTCATTCCCTATACTTAAAACAGCAGAAACCTACAATTAAAGGCTGTACAGATGGTCATGTGTAAAAAAAAAAAGAACACTTCGATTACTAAGTGATAGAAATGTCTGCGGTAATCTGCAGATGAGGTCGTAACGTAAGTGTTCTGCTTTTACTGGTCTTTAAGAGTTTTTTTTTTTTTTTAAAACAATTTTTTTTACCTTGTTTCACTTAATATATTTTCCTAATTTCTTCCATAATAGTGAAATGTCATGAGTGATAGCCCAGGCACTCTGTCAAGGCTATGGTCTCATTTTCTCTGATATAATGGCACTAATGTTATGCTCAGAGGACACACAGATGTTGTTTTTGCCCCAGGAATATTTATGAAGACACAACACTGTTCAACAGCATTGCATATTTAGAAGAAAATTGGAAAATGATAAATGTGACAACATGGTTCAGTTGCTTTCATGTGGTAATAACACCACAGTTAAACGGGGGGAACAAAGACGGCTCTGCCCAGCAGAATACATTAGGTAATATACTGAAATAGAGCTGTAGACAGCATATAATGGGTGAATGAAATGGTTCTTTGATTGCAAGAACACAACGTAATCAGACAACTTGAAACAGATTTAGCAACCCTTTATATTTCTGTAATTTTATGTATTTATGAGTACAACAGAATATTCAAAATAGAGTAAACTTGATATCAGCAATCTAGAATTTCTATACCATAAAAGTTCCTGAATGAAGCCAGAAATATATGTGGTCAAAAAAAAAAGTATAATTTTCTTGACTTTCATTTTCATTAATATTTTGTATGCAAAAGGATTACCATACTAAAATACTCTGTGTTTGCTGCAGCACAAGCAGTGCTGCCCATCTACTGAAACTACAGCATAACACCAACAGCCCAAACAGTACAGTCCAATTCCCAAATGAATGTCTCTTATAAGCCAGTTCTTTTGAATCTACAGAGTGAAACACACAGCACGACCAGTGTAGTCTGATGTTGTGTAGTGTATTATGTTAAGCTAAAGATAGGCCTACACATTACAGTTTTGTTGTAATCGGGTTTCTAGGAATTATTTATGATTTGTTATATCTGCTCTTCTGAAATCTGAAATTATCTCAAAAGTAAGAATAGTTAATGAAGTTGTAGAGGAATCCGAATTGGAATTGTTGAATTTCTTACAATTCCCACCCCAAGATATGAATTTGCAGTAAACACTGGAGGGTTATTCTCCCTCTTAAATACTGCTCGCAGCTACTTTTGAAAAATATTTTTGACTGGGGCATTCACCCTCAATCCCAATGGTAACACATCTTTTTCAAATCTGTTGTTATTTGCTGTTATTCCCATAACATTAATTACATGAACATTAACCAGCATTAAATTACAGTTAAATATTGGCAAGAGTTTAGAAAGTCTAAAATGGCTGTATGTTAAAATTTTCTTATAGCCTTCATGGCCTAAGTGTCCTCAGCCAAAAATGAAAATCAAAGCAGAGCAAGTCATAAAATTTTCATGAAAGATTATGAAGACTTTTCTTTTTTCTTTGGAATAACGTGCATGGACAAATCATGCACAATGAGACCAGGAACATGCATTAAGGAAGTCAATTGGGTCAATTTCTGATTTTATTAATGATAAATGTTTTAATACACTTCTAGATACCAAGCTAAGTGTAATGATACGAAGAACAGCCAAGCTGAAGTTGCCAAGCTGGGTTTTGTCTTAACTGTGAAAAGTGACAATGACACACTTTGGTGCCAAAACCATACAAAGTGTTGTGAACAATGAGTCTGTGATAAATCTGGATAAGCATGAGCAGGATCATGAGAGATATTTACTACAAAGCCTGACAACAAATAATGTTATCTGAAGCAAACCTGACAATAGCACAAGCTGTTGAAACAGCTGTAAGTATGTGACAGCCCAGGCACCCAGTCAAGTCTGTGGTCTCATTTTCTGTGATATAATGGTACTAATGTTTGGAGACCTGTTAATGTACTGGTTACTTCCATAACTTCCATTCCCTGATGGAGGGAACAAGACGAAGTGTCGATGAAGTGACAGTAGGGGTCACTATTGGGAGCCCGAGACACCTTCTAATATGTTATAAAAGGCCAATGGGAATGGGCGAGTTACGGAAGTAACCAAGATGTTCCCTATCTGTCACTCACTCAGTGTTGTGTCGATGAAGTGACACTAGGGCTCTCCTACAAAAACACCACAACTAGCTGGACTGTGTTACGTGAACGGGAGGGGTAAGATGGGCAGACTACTGTGTGCTTCGTAGCCAGTGCACCAGGCCAACACATAACCTCCCCCGATGCTGTTATGAGCATCGATTGGCCCTTCAGGAACAAGTCGACTGCCCAAATAAAGAATGGGGGCAGGCTAGCCCAGTCAACCCTTTTCCCCTTTTTTCATTTTTCTCTCTGAAAAAAGTGAAAATAATAAAAATTTTCAATGAGCTACCCAACGGGGGAGGCATTTCTACAAAAATGGTGACTGGGGCAGAGGGCCCCCTGCCCAAGGAAGATGCAGTTTACCAAAATGGAAATCATTTAGCAGAAGATATACATCGCATGGAGTTACCTACAGGGAACCACCACATGCGGCACACCTAACCCAGTACAGGGCTTAGTTTAACACATGTACTGAGCCGGCAGTGAGTTTCTCCGCAAACTTGTCTGCCATAGGCTTAGGAGGAATTCATCCAGGGAACACATCTTGTGAACACTACTGGAAGTCAACAGCGCACGTCTTCAACTCAGTGGAGGTGAAAGGTGCTATGCGCAAGCGATACACCCAGCCAACTGTCCCGGACTTACCTGTTCGTTCCTGTTAAGACACGGGACGAAACTGGCTCAACCCGGAGTTTGTAGAATCTCGTAAAGGTATTGCGTGTTGCCCAGCCCGCTGCTCTGCAAATGTTGTTAGAAAGCTGTCACTGGTCAGGGCCCAGGAGGCCACCACACCTCTGGTAGAATGGGCTCGTAGCCATGCAGGAGGCGGCACATGCTGGGCATGTATGCCATAGCTATGGCATCAATGATCCAGTGAGCGATCCTCTGCTTGGAGACAGCGCTTCCTTTCCACTGTCCACCAAAGCAGACAAAGAGCTGCTCTGAGACTCTAAAGCTCTGCGTGCGATCCAAATAGATGCGTAAAGCACTCACCGGATGTAGCAACGTCAAGGCTGAGTCTGCCTCCTCCTGGAGCAGTGCTTGCAGGTTCACCACCTGATCCCTGAATGGGGATGCCCTTGGTGACGAGCAGACGGGGTGCGGGGTCTTGAGCCATGCTGCTTTCTGGGCAGGATGTGTTGGATGGTCACCGTCAGCTGCTTCACTGCTGAAAACACCACTTAGCGAACAGACACCACTTCAAGGCATACAGGCACCTCATAGAGTGGGCCCTAGCCTGAGTGATTGTGTCTACCACGGCGGGTGGTAGGACACCTATGTCCCGTCCAGGTGCCAGACATTGAGATTCCAGAGGTCTGGTAGCGTGTGCCAGATGGTTCCCTGTCCCTGAGGAAAAGGTCCTTCCTCAAGGTAATTCGCCAGGGGGGAGCTGACACGAGTAGTGTGAGGTCCGAGAACCAAGTCTGGGTGGGCCTGCTTCTCATTCCCCCTGACCTTGCACAGTGTCTGTGCAAGTAGGCTCACTGGGGAAAATGAATATTTGCATAGTGCAGGGGGCCAGCTGTGTGCCAGCGTGTCTTTACCGAGGGGTGCCTCAGTCAGGGCATACCAAAACGGGCAGTGGGAGGATTCTGGGAAAGCGAACATGCCCGAATTGACTCCAAATCAGCTGGACCACCTGAGGGTGGAGACTCCACTCTCCCCAGTGGGTAACCTATCGTGGCAGCGTGTCCACTGCGTTGTTGAGGTCGCCCAGGATGTGAGTGGCTCGCAGCAACTTGAGGTGCTGTTGACTTCAGAGGTGGAGATGGCGGATATTATATTATTGATATTATTGAGAGATATTATTGATATCAACTCGAGGCAGTTGACGTGCCAACATGGCTTCGGGCCCGTCCAGGAGCTGGCAGCAGCGTGCCCATTGCATACAGCGCCTCAGACCCTATTGGAGGCGTCCGTCGTACCACGACGGGCCTGGAGACCAACTCTAGGGGAATACCTGCCCGTAGAAATGTGAGGTCGGTCCGAGGGCTGAAGAGGTTAGCGACATGTGTCCCATGGCACCATGCCCATCTCGGGACTCAAGTCTGGAGCCAGTGCTGAAGCGGTCTGATATGTATCAACCCCAGTGGTGTGGCCAACACTGAAGATGCCATATGACCCAGGAGCCTCTGAAACAGTTTCAGTGGAACTGCTGTTTTCTGTCTGAATGCCTTCAAACAGGTCAGCACCGACTGTGTGGGCCCGTTCATGAGGCATGCCGGAAAAAGAGATGTTTTTTTTAATTAGCCAGTCATCGAGAGGATGTGAATGCCCACTTCTTTTAACGGGACAAGAGCTGCTTGGACTTTGTACTTGTATGCCCGGCCATCGAGAAGGGAGCTTCAAGTGCCCGCATCAGGTGGAGGTGCGCTTTATCCACTGGGGGCATCACCGAGTAGCCCTTGGCCACCCCACCATCAAGGGTAGTGAGGGAGGGGGAGCTGAAAGATCGGTACCGGGCAGTAAAATGTGCCGTCCACATTCTTGTCAGTTCCTCATGCACTTCCGGGAAGAAAAGAACTAGGGTGGGACTGTGAGTGGTGGCACGGGCCCAGGAACCAATCATCGATCCGCAAGGGTTCAGGGAAGAGTGGAGGGTTCCACTCTAGCCCGATGCTCCTGGCTGCCAGAGAAAGCACGTCCATCATTTCCACATCAGCATGTTACTGAGCGACCTCTCCCGAAGGGGGAAGCCCAGCCAATGCTTTCGGGTCCGACTGTTCGTGCCTAATCTCTGCGATCAAGAGCTCATCACTTTCGCGGGTTCAGAGACAAGAGATCGAACTCGCTGAGATGAGCTGGTGCACTCATCTGGAAGCCTGATCAGAGCAAACAAGCATGCTGGGGAATGGGAGGTCCGTGGGGATTTACCCAACTGAGGTAGTCCCATTGAGGTCCCCAAATCGCCCCCAGTGCTAGCCATGTTGGCCTCAAACCCGTAGGTAGAAGGACCTTACAAAGGCAAGCCATGACTGCAACGTTGCCATGGTCATGTTCTTGCAGTGAGACCATGACGCGTCAATGAACGATGTCTCCACGTGGGCAGTGGCCAGCCACGAAAGACAGCGATTGTGGCAGTCAGACGGCGAGAGATAATGAGCGCAATCAGGAATAACACACTGTGGCAGTGCGGAGGGTGGGGCCGTGTCGTGATACTACACACCCGGTCCCTTATCAGGCCAATCAAGCCTCCGAGAGGGATAAACAGACTGTTAAAGATGGTGCAGGAGAGAGAGATTGTTTACAGGCATATCCGTCGTGTGTGTGTGTGTGTGTGTGTGTGTGTGTGTTTTTGTCTTTTAAGTTTATCATTAAAAAATTATTTATATTGCCAAGCCGGTTCTCGCCTCCTCCTTTCCATTGAACTGCGTTACACTGGTGCCGAAAACGGGAAGCAGAGTCCTCGACACGACCCAGGGAGCGCCGCTGCCATCCGCCAGGGGATGGAGTAGACCGACCGCCCGTATGCGTTGAACGGTCCACGAGGCAAGTGGGTACTGGACTCCCCGACCACCTGGAGTGATGGAGCCGCTGCCAGGGGCGGAGGAGAGCCCTGCCATCCTCCAGAAATGCAGAGGGGTCGAAAGAAGACCACCATCTGCGAGGGGAGGAGGGAAGTGACTCCCCGACCGCCTGGAGTGGTAGAGCCGCTGCCAGGGGTGGAGGAGTGTCCCCACGAGTCACCAGGAACACGGAAGTGCATTCTGTCCACCGGGGGTCGTGGGTCTGACTCCAGTCCACCCCGGGGAGGAGAGGCTGTCGTCCACCTAAGAGGGTGGAGGAGTGATCGAGGACCATGCGACATAAAAATATGAGTCTTTAAAAGACATTTCTATGTGTGCCACTCTTTTAGAATATACTCTTTTAGGAATTATACTCTTTTAGAATATACTCTTTAATTGTTCTGCCAAAGCGCCCAGGGGCGATCTCTGCAGTGCATCAGGGCAGAGAGGGGGAGAAGCCGCGGTAATGAGCCGTCAGAATCCTGCAGAGGTGAATGGAAGCTGTGAGAATTCAGCTTGCTTATTTCTCAATGAAATAGCGACTGCTCTGCTCCGAAGAGAAAATCTGAATGAGTGGTTCGCACGCCAGCTCCTTTATACCCGTATGTGTGGGGGAAAGGCATGCAAATACCACTCGCCCATTCCCATTGGCCTTCAAAGATCAGAAGGTATCTCTGCTCCCAAGAGTGACCCTTAGTGTCACTTCAGATAGGGAACTCTGATTAAATTTGGGTTCACACAGTATGATTTTGGACAGGATTTTGCCATATGAGACAAATGTCGGGAATCGTAAAAGATTTCTCTTGTAGTAGAGCAAAATCAGCAGTCTTGGACTGCCAATTAAATTTTTATTTAATTGCCTCTGACGAAATTCTGGCAGTGTCAGAACTTTTACATCGCAGTCATGCAGTGTCTCTGTTCTTTTGAAGACCAGATGAGATACAACAGTCAACGTGTCAGTCATTACGATTGGGACAAAAACCTTGGCTACTATACAGTCTGACATAATGTTGCATAGTGTGCAGTGGGATCATATCATAGAATCTGATAAATAGTGGTTGACCGATATGTTTTTTTTTTAAATGGCCGACGCCGATATCCAGAGAGCAGGGTGGCCAAAAGACTGATACAATGCCAATATATCACACAATTTTACAGAGTAAAAAAATTATTTATTTAGCACTATATATATTCAATTTCACAAAAAAATTAAAATATTTGCACATGAGGAAACATTAATATATCAGGAAGGAAATAACAGTACACACAGTAGTCCAGCAACCATGCATGGCATGTCCACGTTAGTAATCACATTTACTCATCAAATCAAACTAATTGTATATACAGTGCATAGTGAAAATTACATTTACTTATAGCACATGTGAAGCACTTTTATATTGGGCTGCATCTGAAAATGTAGGCAGCTTGTTTGATACCTTGCTGCCTAATCAGTTAATGGCTTAACTGACATCTGTTTTAAATGAATGGAACTCTTTGAAAAGCACCTTATTTTCATCATACCTCCATATACAGCCTCTGGAGGCAGCATTTTCCAGGTTTCAGACGCAGCTTTGAAGTTTCACTCATGCGCTAATGCAAATTTAGTATGAGCAATATTCTCCTGACAGTTTAAATGGCCTGGATCACCTACTTGGATTGTCACAGATGGACTGTCATGATTTGTGAATGAGAGAAACTTTTGATGAAGTTTTTATTCTGGCTGGTAGAATACATGCTTCAGAGGAAGATATTAGATGGGAAGAAAACGCTGGATTTTCATGAGGATCGGGAATTACATCTGTTTAAACGAGATATTTGCAAATATCTCGCAAATATATTCGCAAATATATTTGCGTATATAAAATAAGTTTTTACTGATATTAGCCTTTTATCATTAGAAAAGTTACAGGGAACTGTTGAAGAGAGACTGTTAGAATACTTGCTTCAGAGGAAGATTTATGAGCATTCCATAGGATGCTGAATCTGCTGAAGTTGAGTGAGGTTGGTTTATTATATCTGTTTAAACGAGATATGCGTATATTTGCAGATGGTATATGATATTAGTTTTATTGATATTTGCCTTTATATCATTAGACAAGACAGTTAAAAGATACAGGGAACTGATATGCAACTGATACATGGCTCTGATATGCAGACCATTTAAATGAGACTGTGTTGTACACTGGTCTACTATTGTAACACGATGGCATGTAACAACAAAACGAACCATGACTGGTCATTTACATGTCTCAGTCGCTTCACATGCAAGCAGGTGATTTTTGGCACCCTCAAAAAACAAATCGGCCATACGGGAATATTTATCGTCTGATATGATAATTAAAAAAGTCAGAATATCGGCCGATTTATTGGCCTCTGCGATATATCGGTTGACCACTACTGACAAGTAAACATGATCTCATGAGAATTTGTATGTACTCTTGAGCAAAGTTTGGTTCTAGAAAAGGACATTCTCTTACATTTGCATAGACTCCGAAATGTACAATATCGACGTATTGACAGCATCTAAACATAAAAATGTTATAAAAACCTACAAAAAATACAATCGTTAATATGTACTGTTTAAATTGACTTACTGTATATTGAATTCATATAAATAATCAGTTAATTACATTTAATTTATAATAATTAGATTAGTTAAATGCCATCACATTTATTTAACACAGTTGACATTATAACATGACATTTTAATGGTTTCATTCAGATCTGTGTGATTTCTGCTGCCCTATACAATGTGTAATCACCAAGACTAAACTTTAAAATGTTAAAATGAATAAGAACTCTGAAGTAATTTAATTAAGCATTTCATTTTATTTTTGTCAAAAAAAGGAGTTTACAGAATAAAAAAAAAAACAAAAAAAAAACAAACATAATAAACCACAAAAAGCACCATAAAACAAAATTTGTTAGCTATAATACAACCCACCATAGTGTCCGCCATTAACGTTAAGTCGTGTTGGTTTTGTTTTCAAAATTAAAAAAATCATCGCCTCAAGAAGCATTACAACCACCGGTTTTACACCAGTGATGTTAAATGCTCATTGCCACTCAAGTGTCTCATGACCGTTTACGGCATGATCATTTAAATAATAATTTAAATTCCACACTCTACCTCATGCAAAGCTATTGGAGCACATCGCCCTTTGTACTACTTTTGTACTGAATTTTGCCATTTTCAGAATAAATAATTTTGATTAAATTGATCTGCCTGTTATGTGTTTTATATGCTTAATAAATGATTATGGTTAGGTTTAGGAGTAGATGTGGTATAAGCGAATGTAAAATACATTGTAACAAATGTTCCCCGTCTGTCACTCATGTGGACGTTGTGTCGAAGAAGCGACACTAGGGGTCTCTTTTGAGCGCCGAATATGCCTCTGATCCATGAAAAAAGGCCAGTGAGAAGTTGGCAGACAGTATTTGCATACCCTGCCCCTGGACATATGGGTAAAAAAAACGGGGACATACGTCGAGTCCTTTCAGAAATTTTCTTCGGAGGCGATGGTTGTATTGCAGCGAGCTGCGAGACACACACTCATTCCTGTTCCTCTGACGCTCTCTGCTGTTGGATCTATGGCGCACTACAGCGGCTTTCTCATTCCCTGCACGGCAGTGCAGCTTGCCCCTGGGCACTTCGACAGCACAGGAGCTTAAAAGAGTATTAAAAGAGTGATATTTCTTGTAAAAGAGTATTTTCCTCTATTAGAGCAACACACAGCGGCTTTGTAAAATGCCATTCCGCCCCTGTGTAGTTCCTGGATGCGGTAGAGTGCTCTCCGCTTCAGACGGCCACAGGTGTTGTCTCGTGTGTCTGGGCAGCGATCACACCAAGGCAGCGTTTGTGGATGGTTCATGCTCTCACAGCGAGGGTATGACCATGGCAACGTTGCGGTCGCGGCAATTTCAATAGAAAGCACGCCACTCCAGTTGCCCCCCGCATGATATGGCTGGCGATGGAGGCGATCTGGGGATGGCAGCGGGCGCAGCTCCGCCGGGTACACCCCCTCGGACCACCCGCCCCCCAGCGCGCTCGTTGACTCCCATCCGTGCTCGAGGCAACAGCGGCTCGCCTCACAGCCAGCCTGCTTATCATCCAGAGCTTGAGGTGGATGAGCTTGCCGCTGCATCGGAGAGCACAGTGTCTGACGCAGATGACTCCACTGGGCTGCCGCATTCGGGCCGCTCACAGCCTCGACCCCCCCCCCCCGGTCCTGTTTTTCCCGGAGTTGCATGATGAGCTGACGTCATCGAGAGCACCCATCACAAAGCCACTCGCTCATCCGCTCTCGCTACCTTCGACGGCGGAGCGGCCCATGGGTACACGGCGATTCCCTAGGGCTGTTGCGCTCCACCTGTGTCCTGGAAACCCTACCATCTGGTGGGGTCGCCCTGTGCTCCTCTCCAAGGCCTGTAAGACAACATCCTCCCTGACCGTGAAAGCCTACAGCGTCGCCGGACATGCCGCTTCCGCCCTGCACGCCATGGCCCTCTTGCAAGTACACCAGGCCAAGGTGCTCAAAGATCTGCATGGGGGTAGAGTGAGCCTTCTTGCACAGGTGCTGTGCAAGGTCAGGGAGGACGAGGAACAAGTCACCCTGGTGGCTCTTTATTGGCCTACTCAGGCCTGGTTCTTTGACCTCTTACTCCTCGCGACAGCCCCTCCCTGGCGAATTACCCTGAGGAAGGACCTTCTTTCTCAGGGACAGGGTACGCTCTGGCATCTGCACCCAGACCTTTGGAACCTCCATGTCTGGCCCCTGGACGGGACGTGGAAGATCTAGCTAGTCTACCACCTGCTGTCGTAGACACAATGAGCCAAGCCAGAGCCCCTTCTACCAGGCATCTTTACGCCCTGAAGTGGCGCTTGTTCGCAAATTGGTGTTCTTCCCGGGCTGAAGACCCACAGAGGTGTGCAGTTAGGTCAGTGCTCTTATTTCTGCAAGAGAGGCTGTAGGAGAGGCTGTCCCCTTCCACCCTAAAGGCGTATGTCGCTGCCATCGTGGCCCACCACGACGCAGTAGACGGCAAGTCTTTGGGTAAGCACAACTTAATTATCAGGTTCCTAAGAGGCACTCGGAGGTTGAATCCCTCCCGGCCAAGCCTGTTCCCCTCCTGGGATCTCTCAGTGGTCCTTGCGGTCCTCCAGAGACCTCCCTTTGAGCCGCTAGAATCAGTTGGACTCGGACCAGGGCTCTCTCTAAAGACGGCCCTGCTGATCGTGCTCACCTCCATCAAGCGGGTCAGGAATCTACAAGCGTTCTCTGTTAGTGACACTTGCCTGGAGTTCGGTCCGGCATACACATATGTGATCCTAAGACCGCGACCGGGCTACGTGTCCAAGGTTCCTACCACGCCCTTTAGAGACCAGGTAGTGAACCTGCAAGCGCTGCCCCAGGAGGAGGCAGACCCAGCCCCTTTGTTGCTGTGTCCGCTACGTGCTTTGCGTACCTACTTGGACCGCACGCAGAGCTTTAGGTGTTCCTAGCACACTCAAAAAGGAGTGTTGCGTCCTCGTGGGCACTGGCCAGGGGCACCTCCCTGGCAGACATATGTAGAGCAGTGGGTTAGGCAACACCTAATGCCTTTGTGAGATTATACAATCTCCGGGTTGAGTCAGTATCGTCCCATGTTTTTTCAGATCCGAGCCGGTAGAACTCGGTAACACGCTGACAGTCTGGCCGGGTGGAACGCTTGCACCTGGTGCCTTTTCCCTCGGATGAGGTAAAACTGTGCGCTTTCTCTCCCAGGAGATATCACTCATTCGGATCCCTGGATGATTCCTCCCTAGCCCTTTGGGTCTGCAGTTCAGTGGAGAAACGCACCGACCCAATCCACTGCGGGTACTTAATCTACCCTGTACTGGAATAGGTGTTCCACAGGTCAGGACTCCTACGTGGACTCCCCCTGTGTGTATTGTCCACGGTACGGTCCCCTTACGAAGTGGACCCGCGTCTCCCTTAGGCAGTCCCAGCTGCCCTCCGGTCGCTGTGTTGTAACAACTCCCCCCTCTAACGAGGTTGGATTTACCACTGTGCCATTTCCACATGCCACCTAAAAAACCCATGTGATGTATTCACCACTCTTACCTCCCCTTCAGGGCAGGGGTGGTCTCCGCAGGGTCTTTCCCCCCTGAAAGAATAGGAAACTGGGTAAGACACTCTTCCCTCGATGCGTGTAAGGGCCCTGGCCGTTCTTGCTCTATGCAGAGAAACATAGAGAGAAAAGAGGCCCAGCCAGGCTTGGCCCGTTCCCAGGTTGGCAAGCATCGCCTTGTTCCCCTGCCTAGGGTAACCAGAAGGATTCCGACGACTTTTTTGGGGCATTGAGGAAGGGTACGTGCAGTCTGACACAGCTGGTTGCCTCTGCACCTAAAATACCTGCCTGCTCCTGTGTCAGCAGAACAAGTACACAGCTCAGTGCATGGCGTGATTTAAATTGGACCCCTAGTGTCGCTTCTTCGACACAACGTCGAAGTGAGCTTCAGACGGGGAACATCTAGGTTATGTATGTAACCTCCGTTCCCTGATGGAGGGAACGAGACGTTGTGTCCTCCTGGCCACGTCACTGAGCCGAGCCACTGTAGTGGCCGGACCATTTCCAGCTCCTCAGAAAAATGCTGAATGAACTCAATGTATTTCCCCGCTTTTATACCCGTATGTCCGGGGGCGGGGTATGCAAATACTGTCTGCCAACTTCTCATTGGCCTTTTTTCATAGATCAGGCACTCAAGAGAGACCCTTGTGTCGCTTCTTCGACACAACGTCTCGTTCCCTCCATCAGGGAACGGAGGTTACATACGTAACCTAGACGATTGCTACTGTACATTAATCTACATGTTTTTATATTATTGAAAAATGTAAGAAATTATTGAAGAAATATTTACAAAACAGTACAAATGTACAAATCAATATTAATTTGTGCTTTCAAATATATTTGTAAAAAATTTGTACTTTTGTTTTTATCACTGTTATTGGTGAAGCTACTTTGAAATTATAACTTCTCATAACTTAAAATAATTCATGTTAAACTACAGTCAAGTAACTCTTTAAAAAAAAAAGCAGAGCTACACAAAAACTACTAATAAAAGTTGCTTACTATATTAAAGCTATTTAAAGAAGAAAATATTTCGAGATACATAAAAATCGGATGATATTACTTAATTCAAGTTCAAAGTTCTACATGATTATGATACCTGGTGTAACACTTGGCCAAGAGGATCGTGATCTGGACAGTGAAACTACTTTGATAGGGTGACCTCGCAGGAAAAGTAATAACCTGGTAAACGGACCTTGTGCTCACACTGATGGAAGACAACGAATAGTCATATCTGTATTATGCTCAAAGAGGTTTACCAGTCTTAGCCACATAACCTTAGGGGGAATTTTATATATATATATATATATATATATATATATATATATATACATACACACATACAAATTTTAACCTTAACCTTAGAAGATGACTTCCAGTAAAGCTCAATCAGAATTATTAGGGTCAAAACGAGGAGCATGCATCATACTAAAAGCATTTAGTGGGGTGCAACTGATGCTTATTTTGACTTGCCACTGCTCTAGGTAGACCAGGGTTCACGACTCCTGGGTGTTTGTGAGGGAACTGCAGGGGGTTTTCATTTACATAATTTTTAAAACATTGAATGGTAATTTCAAATGTTGTCTGTCACTTAAATTACAAAATATGTCATGTTTACCGAAATATAAGTAATAAAACATAAAATATTTAGTAACTTATTTTATGGAGTGTCTATTTGCACCTTTGTTAATAGCATCTGCCACACAGCTCAGCTATTTGCAGCCTAATAGTCTGGAAGAACCACTGAAATATACGACAAACTAACCAACAGACGTCGAATGTGTGCTGTTGTCCTACCGCAGTTCGATTCAGTGTTCTGTCTCACTGTTTTCCCATCCGATTTCCTGTTTCTACTCTTAATATTTCCTTTAATACTATTTAAAATAATAGATAAAAATGAATCTAAATGTTGATTTCATCACCGTGATTTGGTCACAGTGAATGTTGAGGAGTGCAGAGAAGGGTTTGATCTGGAGTTGGGATCTGTCAATTGCACTCGTTCCCCTGTGAAACCATGGTTACTGCTGTAAAACCAACATAATATTTTTCTACGGAAAGGTTAAGGTTAGGTTCAGGTGTAGAGCTTAATATATTGTGTCTGAGGAACTCTAAATAAATGCAATAAACACACTGCAGTGATGCCCATACTGTATGTTAGTATTTAAATGTGGGTGCAAATAGTATCTGACACTATCTCCACCAGGGTACAATTATATCTACCATTATTTGCACCAAGGTTGGGATGCAAATAATATCTGTCTCTATTTGCACTGGGTTGTAAATAGCATATACCATTTACCATAATACCATATAGCATATTACCATATACCACCGAACCAACCGGTTGTCAGAGGCTTCCAATGAGTCTCTAAGCTACCATTTCCTTGCACTGTCTGTGGTCGAAACTCTCAGAACATAATGTATAAATATATAATGGTTCACACCTTATTTTATAGTGCTCATGTTACTGTGTATTTACATTAATTAATACTAATCAACATGAATTTGCTGTGTAATTATTTTGTAGAGCTACTTGAACTTACATTAATACTAACTATAGTATTAATACCTTTTCATTTTGTTTTTCTCTTTCAAAAGTGTCTTTTCTTTGCAATTCTTCCCATAAGGCCTGCACCCTGAGTCTTCTCTTTACTGTTGTACATGAAACTGGTGTTGAGCGGGTAGAATTCAATGAAGCTGTCAGCTGAGGACATGTGAGGCGTCTATCTCTCAAACTAGAGACTCTGATGTACTGATCCTCTTGTTTAGTTGTACATCTGGCCTTCCACATCTTTTTTCTGTCCTTGTTAGTGCCAGTTGTCCTTTGTATGAAATCTTTCAAGCATTGTATAGCCTTCATTCCTCAAAACAATTATTGGCTGACAAGTTTCTAGAGAAAGCTGCTTCTTTTTTGCCATGTTTGACCTAATATTGACCTTAAGACATGCCAAAATTAGCAAATTAACATGATTACACAAGGATAATGTGTTCCAAGTGATGGCTGCTGTCTAGATTTGATAACAAAATGACTTGATGGTGCTGTTTTTTACATCAGTAATGTCCTGACTATACTTTGCGATCAGTTGAATGCCATTTTGGTGAATTGAAGTAGCAATTTCCTTCTGAAACAGCCAGTGTATGTGTATATATATATATATATATATATATATATATATATATGTGTATATATATAGAGTCCTAGAATTTATTTTCTGGGGGAAACACCGAAACTAAAAACAAAAAAGCAAAAAGTATATTAAGACAGAACAGTAATATTTAAATGAAATAATATTAAACTATAACTATCAAATGCTGAAACTTACTAAAACTAAACTGAAATGTGAAGCAAATTTGAAAATAGTATTAAAATCAAAACAAATCTGAAAATGCAAAACGATATTAACTTTGAGAGGCTCAGTCACAGTGAAAGATGATGATGTCCTGTTGATCTGATGTGTTGGTGCACATGGTTTGGTTATGATTCATAAAGCAGCCATCAGCAGCCAATTATAAAAAGCTAGCTGTTTTTAGAGTATTCTGGGTACTTCCTAGCCACATTACTGGGACGTGAATGCAACAGTACAAATATATGAGACACATACTGTATTTATGTTTCTGAATTTGCCAACATCTTGGTATATAGCACTATTTTATACCAAGTCTTTATCTCTCCAACTTTCATATGGTTAGTACAGAGATTCTGTGATAAACGTTCCAGTAAGACTTGCAACAGATAGGCTATTATGTAATTTTATCCTAATTAGATTTTCAACTCAGCTGTTTCAGTTTTGCAATGAAGAGGCTTTATTTCATAAATATAATTTTTTTATAACTTTATAGGTTATGTTAAAATTAACCTTGATAATTTTAATCTATGTAATTTGAGTTTCGTTTCATGCTCTATAAAAAAATGACAGATTGTGATGTTTTCTTCTATTACAAAATAACATCTCTTTCAAAATACAAAGTGTTGTCGCATGGCTGTGGTGATTCATCTTGCATACCAGAACTAATTGTGTGTATGATTAAAATGCATGCTTTTCACCATGCAGTCTCCCAACCAATTACCTTCCCTCTTAAATGAGCCCATAAAGAAGCACAGCACTCGCACATTCACTGGGACAGAAGAGGCGAAAAAAACTGTATTCTCTGCCTTGTGCTGTGGCACATTTGACAAACAAATCTGAATTCAATTCAATTCAGCAGCAATGAAAATCAAAATTTTCTCCCATCTGCTACCAATGACATGAAACAGAATACCTTTTGAAATGTAATAAATCTTAGGGACAGACGTATTTTGACACGAGTGAATATGAAGCTTTGTGAAGAGTGAATAAAAATGTGATCAGTAAAAAATTCTGCATAGACCTCATTTATAAACATATTTTGAAAAATTCCAGAGACAGAACACATACCATGTCGGTGTCAGATACTGGCCCAAAGCTGGTCACGTAGATGTTTGTCCTCACTTCAGTCACACTCTCTGAAAAAAAAGAACAGAAGAAAGAGTTGAAAAAACTATTATATGAAAGGAATAGCGTTACTCATTGTCAATTCAACAAAATTTTAGAAACCCCGGCTGAAATAGTTGATTTTGTTCATACGTTTTCAAAAGTAAAAGTACGAATATAACAAGCCATGGATCCATATTTATCAGTATGGATCCATGGATAAGTATCTTTTTGTAGACGAAAAAAATAAAATAAAATAGAACTGCCCATGATTTTGGAGAAAACTACAAGTAAAAAATAAACTTAGAAAGGTGGCAGCACCAATGTTGTATTTTTACACAGATCTGTTATTAAAATAAGTTGACTTCAGCACCACTTGTTGCATTATATGCCAGTCCAAAAAAAAAGGCACTTTTTTATCTTCTGAAGTTAGAGTACCTATAACTCCAGACATATTGTAGATATCAAAATATCCTTTCAGATTATGGTTCAGAACAAACTTTTACATTTTAAAGTTAATTTTTAAGGTCCTTTTATGGTTAAATTCCAGAGATATGGTCTCTCAATGTGGCTTCATCCACAAACTGTAAAGTTTACCCATTTTCAGTGGTTGAAAACCAAATGTGGGCTACATGGCATGAAGCTAGTTTTTCTTGCCCAACAAAAACAAAGGTCTTAAATGCAAATTCTGTTGAAACCAGAAATGTAATTTCACTTATTCACATAAAAGCAATAATGGAAAAATCTAAATTTTTTGACAGTCCAAAAATACATGGTTTATTTTTCTTTTCTTTTTTTCATGTCTTATGTTACAGGGTCACATTTGCTTTTATTACATTAGTCAGATTTATTGTAGGGAGGTAGGTTTTGTTGATTAAAAATTCAGTAGAACATTAACCTTAAAACCTCATTTGTTTGGGAGAACATTTAACTCACTTTAAGCACCACTCAGTGGACATTACAGTATTGCTGCGTTTCCTGGGTGAAATGAACTCTGTAATAAAATTTTGAAAAAATGCTGCCACAGTCATGTAATTTTCATGAGATCATGCTCAAATTAATTTTCATATCTGGTGATCACAATTGGATTGCATTTGACCACATTACAAACCAGCAAATGCATCGAAGAAACATTGGGACCACATTCGGAAGTTCTCAGGGACTGATGTATTAATTTTCTCAAAACTATATAGAGTTTAGGTCTATAACAACATGGAATGAACAAAGCATAGACTACAAGTATTCTTAATAATTTAGTCACAAAAACGCCCATCTGGCACATGTATTTAGACCAAACCCCTCACAGGCGCATTAACGCATCCTTTGTTTAAATCCCTGTAAGTGCCAACCCAGCACATGCCCACATGAAACAACAAGACTTCCAGGGAAATAACACTCCAACTCTCTCACAAATTAGACCTACACCTGAGCATCACTGTGTGAAAAACCCAGCTTAACAAACATTATCCACTAGCTACATGTATCTGGCGAGACTAGGTGTGCTGCAGATGCATAAAAGGCGGCAAAATGGACATAATAGTGACCACGCAAGGCGGGGTGCCAATGTGTTTGTATTCAAAGGCAAAAAGCAAATGTATGATCTTTGAGAAAATCAACAAATGAACTTTCTCACAATTAGAATCTCTTCCTGAGGCACCACACCCCACTGAGCGAGGACTGCAAATTCACACCTCATTGTTGCCCTTCCACATCTGTCCCATTCTCTCCCCTCTCCTCCTCATCCATTCCCCTTCAGCTCAGAATCACCTCAAACTCAGCTATTATCTGTATGTAACAAAAGACCATATATGTATACAAATAATGTAATGTAACATGTTTGGTATCATTCAAAATGTCTCAGTGCGTCTGGTATATTATTTTGACCCCAGGTTTATAAAACTTAATGACAACAAAGTTATAAGGTCTTTGCCAAATTCTGAATAACTCTGGAGGTCTATCCCCTTCCTTGAAGGTTTAACACCAGGAAGCCAAAAAACCCATTCACCCCCAAATACGCAAAGGATAATACCATTTGGTACACAATGTGTATTCTGTCTGGATATTTAAGGGAGGCTGGCCCAGAGCTCAAGGTTCTCTGTAGTCAGATGATTCCACACCTCACTGTGTGTAACTTTAATAACAGAAATCTGCATTCAGATTTCCCATGATTTGAAATTACATGTAGTTTTCTCAACTGCCAGGTATGTTCTTTGACTTGTTTCTTTAACTTGTGTTTTAAATCTTACCTGGCAAATAAATTTACTTTTTACTTTTTTCAAAAAGTAACTTTAAAGTTACTTTTTGATGTATTCTGTATTCCTCTGAAATCATTTATTTCAATACTGGTTCTTTAAAATAGGAGAAACTGCTCTGGAGGAACCGAGCAGGAGAATATATGGAATGATTTTAGTGTCATTATGATTAATGAATGCACAAACAATTATGCATGTACTAGATAAATGTTGTGAATGTATTTTACTAACCACAAACAAATGCCATTTGATTTGAATCTGTGGAATTCGGGATTGAATGATTGTGCAGCGATTTGTACAAATACAGACATATTTGCAAATAAACATGTTCTGTTCTACATTAATAAATCAAAAATTGCTCATGCAAAAATGAATCCGTGCATTTGTGGATCAGAAGACACGCGTGCATTTATTGACATGTTGTTCGAATCGATCGTGTTCGGTTCATTTGGATTTTGAGACTTCCTTTTCGCAGTTTACAGCATTCCACCCACCCACACATACACACATACAACTAACGAACAAGCCAGTGCTATTCATTAACGTGAACATGATTCGTAAATGTGTGTCACTATACAATGAAACAAATGTTTTTCAACTGATGTCTGTAGAATTAAGAATTACATAAATGTGGAGCAATTTGTACAAATAAAGTCATGTTTGTGAGTATAAATTTTCTACTTTGCATTAAAGTGTGACAATTTCCGCGTGCAAAAAGGAATCTGTGCATTTCTGAATCAGGCGACACGCGTGCATTTATTGATTCCTTGTTCGAGTCGATCCTGTTCAGTTCATTTGGGTTTTGAGACTTACTTTCCGCAGTTTTCAACATTGACGATCCACACGCAACTGAAAGGCAAGGCATTGTGTGTGCATTCATTAATCATAATGGCACTGAAATCATTCCATAAGAATATCATTTTACTGTAAGTATCATTTATATCATAACTGAAGCTTTAATGTAGGAGGAAGCCACTTAAAGACTATCAGTTTGAATCTCATTAGAAACTGATCAAAAGGTAAATTAATAGAAGAGGATTCAGAGTAATCAATAACTTAAATGATTAAAATAAAAGAATGATCAGAAAGTATTTAGAGTTTTAATATAAATTAGAGGTCAACTTAAAATTGGAGTCAGATTAATATAAAATTGGAGTCAGATAAAATTAATAATGGGATGAATTTATAAAGTGCAAATTATTAATGATAATTGCTTTACTTCAGTGCTCAGACAGACCTTCAAGGGGCAAATCTATATGTTTTTAGCAGTTTTGCCTGCCATTTTACATCCCCTAAGCCTATAGACATGACGTAGTCATTTGAACTAATTCATGATGTTACAGTGTTCCAGTTGCAATTCATGGTGAAGTCAGCTTTGATGTGATGAGTGGCATAATAAACATCATCATATTTGTAAAACTAGCTGGAAAAAGAAGGATTTGATGGAGCTTGAGTGAAGTGATTGGCTCGCAGCCAGCAGGAGAAGAGAAGACGGGGTGAGCTCAGCCAGTAGAGATGATGGAAGCTGTGCAGTTCCATAGCTGCAACAGACTACAGCTCTCTGTGAGCCAGTGTGATTTAGCCCATTCATCATAAATGTGCATCTCGATTTTGACTGCCCACAGCTGGGCTCACAGTTTAGGCTCTGTACTTTTAGAGGTCACCAGAGATTCACTCAGTGAGATCTCTGTGGAGTAGAAAAAACATACACAGAGAGAGATGGCCTAATGAATTTCTGAGGGCCATTTCTGCATATTTCAGTTGGAGACAGAATTTAGTACATAGTTTCCCAGAAATCAGCATTTAAAATTTAAAGTAGATGTGTAATTTTTTTGATGTGAAATTATTGCTTGTTTCCCAGCTACATATACAGAGTCTACAATGAGAAAGCTAATAAAATCTATAAAATACTATAAAAGTGTCATTGGCTCGACCAGGAGTGTGTTTTCTGGAATCTGTTTGAAAACATTTCTGTCAATCTGTTTGAACACTCTAGTGCACAAATGACCAGACGGATCTCATGATAAAATTGGCAACAGGAGGTCTAATGTTTTAATTTTTTAACATCTTCCCTAATTGTCGAAGCTGGAACTACAGCCGTGCACATGCACAACCGCAATGAGACCCAAACTGTGTTATTTCACTTACTTATAAGAATGAAGGAATGAATGTTGCATTTATATGGCACTTTTTCGGACAACACTTAAAGAGCTTTACACAGTGAACGGGGGTTCTCCTCAACCACCACTAGTATGCAGAATCCACCTGGATGATGCGACGGCAGCCATAGTGCACCAGTATGGTCAAACTATTGGTGGAGAGTTGAGAGGAGAGTTTTAGAACAAATTAGGATAATTAGGGGCCAATGGGGGGAATTTGGCCAGGACACAGGGAATAGATGTGACGCAAAAGGCACAGCACATACGGAGTCCAGAGTAGTAATTTCTAGGGCTGTTGAATTAATGTGTTAATTTAGTGTAATTAGCTATATAAAACATAACATGTTAATTAAAATATAATTTTCCTACCACACAAGCAATTCAAACTTGAAGTACATCTGTTTTTACACGCTGCGTCAATAGATGGCAGCGCACCTCAACAAACCTCACAAGCAGCACAGCCACAGAATAAGAACCGTTCATTTTAGGAGGAAGCAGATCAGAACGGAAAAGTACAACAACATACAGAAATCTTGAAATGTAATTTTTTAAGTTTCCACTAGTTTTAAATTCATAATGCATCTTAAAAATGTGGCTTTTATGACTCTGAATATCAGTCTGAGGCATGCAGTTGTACATAGAGGGACAATTAAAAAATAGGGTAGACTGAACGCACTAGACACTTTTTGTGTTGTCTAATCAGTACTTTATTCATCTGCAAACAATAATGCAATTTAGTTCAAACTGAATTTAAATCCGTATTTATTATAGGCGCTACACATTATATTTATAAATATTTGAATTATTATGCATTTTTAGATGAATTAGCTTTATTTTGGGGTCTTTCTCAGCCAAAAATTATGTATGCGATTCATTATTATTCATTTGATTAATTAATCGGCATTTCATGTAATTAGCCCTCGCAATTACTGAGACACACATGGCCACGTTGCATGTGTGTCTGTTCGTTTATGTTTTATGTTGTTTTAAGTGAATTTATATCATTAAACCTTTATGTTGACTGTTCAGCCGGTTCCCGCCTCTTCCTTGCCCATCCTTATGCTGTAACAAAAGCTTACAATTTAATGTGGAGCGGTTGCTGCTTCATGTGCATTGACTGAGTGATTGTGCTGTTTGATGCAAAGATCTCTAGGTTTGATGCTCTTAAAGAATTGTTTATCTCCAGTGCACAACTTAAAATTTTCTGCTACTTTCTGTTTTATAATGTGTACATGTTATGAATTTAAATTCAGGCATGTATTTACACGTAATTCGCAAAACTGTTTGTCTTTACCTCAAGCGAGTCTCTATCAAATTTCAATGAGCAAACAGGCGGTGCATCCGTGTCAATAAAACTAATCGCAATGGAGAAAGGGAGTGCAATCCTTTTGATTAAACTCATGCAACATCATACCGTGCTTTCAATGTTATCAGTTGTGCTGTTTTTTTAAGCGTTACAAATTGTTTCTCCTGTCAGTGCATGTATTACAATAGGCAAAGATGATTTTACTGTATTAATGTAACTGTATATAATGCTGAATATAATGTACAATAATGCTAATTGTCCTGATATTTGAGATTTGATAGCATACACATTTTTTTTTAAATAATAGTTTAGGAACATGTAATCAGTAACAATACTATTTTAAATCTACAATATTAATTTAAATATACTTAAAATGTATGTAATCAGTGACAGTGTATAAGCATATGTATCTAAAATAATTATGTATTTTTCAGCTGGGCAGAATTATTAATATTTCAGTTATGGTGTCATCATTGCCCTCTGCTGGACTGATTTTTTGTCCCACTCCACCCCCAAAGGATCATTTTACTCTATAGAACAGTACTTTTTTGTTAAGTTTTAAAAGTAATGAAAGGAACTGTTCCTACCTGTCACTCTTGAGAGCCCGATACACCTCTGATCTTTGATAAAAGGCCAATGGAAATTTGCAAGTGGTATTTGCATGCCCTTCCCCCGTCCGGGGACATACGCGTATAAAAGGAGGGGACATGCATACCACTCTTTAGATTTTCTCTTCGGAACGGAATGATCGATGGTTCAAGCTGAGTCAAGTGATTTCCATTCCTCACCTCTTCTGGATCCTTCCGGCGCATTACAGCAGCTTTCTCCTCTCTCTGCACATGTGCACTGCAGAGATCGCCCTAAAAGAGTATTTTCTCTCACAAAAGAGTATATTCTAAAAGAGCAGCACACATCGAATCACCACGCATCGGGCTAGAGAGGAACCCTCCGCTCTCCCCTGAACCCTTGCGTCTGGATGAATGGTATCTGGACTTGCGGCGCACTGAAACATTGGTTGGAGAACCCGGCTTCCAGGTAGAATTTTTTCTCTGGGTCGGGATAGGCCAGACATGGGGCAGAGCCGAGGTGTTGTTTCAGCTGATTCATGGCCTGGTTTTGCTCTTCTGACCACACAAACAGTTGATCCTTTTTGAGGAGCGAGATGAGAGGATGTGCAATATCGGAGTAGTCCTCGATGAATTGTCACAAGTAATTGCATACTCCCAGATTAGTGGGCATCTTTATGTTTTGAATGGCCTGGGTGCGGCTTGATTGTGGCTCGATACCTTGAGGTCCGATGCACAATCCCACGTAGTTTACTTTGGTTCTGCACCATTGTCCTTTGTGGTGGGCGAATTTAGCACCTGCATTTGTCAGTTGGCCCAGGACATGATCTAATTCCTTCAAGTGATCAGTGACGTTAGTACTCTTCATGATTACATCATCCACACAGATAAGGTTGTGCATACCCGAAGGGACACCGTGTAAATGTGTACTGTCGGTTCCAATAAGTGAATGCCAGTTTGTGTTGGTCAACTGAGTACACAGGAATAGTCCAGAATCCTGATGCTACATCCAGAGTTAAAAGGTTGCACCTTTGATTTTTGGAAGTTCTTGGTCCAGTTGAGTCATGGGCCATCGTGACAGTGGCACGTGTTGATTCAACTTGCGATAGTTTATGGTGGGCCTCCATTTGCCATTTGATTTCAGAACTGGCCAAATGGGGGGCGAATAGGTGCTGTTGCAAGGATGAATAACTCCACTTTTCAACATTGAGACGATGATTTCCTGTACAGGCTCATATGACGCAATAGGGATTTTGTACTGCCGTACAAAGGTGGGTGGCACATTTGGAAGCATTGGTATGCGTAACGTATGAAAGAGTCTTTGTAATTGTACAGAACTCTGCAAAGTTCCTGCTGGTCAGCATCATTATATAGGACGTCTGCCTCGTTCACGACCTGCTCTGGTCATTTTGATGTTGTTGGCTGTACAGTTGTTGAACAGCACATACACAGCAATAAGCAGTTCAGGGAAGGTTGGAAGAAGCCTAGATTTTGGTCGAGGTTTTGGCCAGGTCGCATGTTTAGACGGATTCTGACACTCTTGGTGTAGGCTGGTATCGTAGCTTCCTGTTCGTTAGTTATGCCGCATACTTCTGGTATGGTTTGACCAGATTGGAGGTTCTTGAGGTTGACTGAAGTGCTTAGTTGGCGAGACAGAGGATCCCATATGACCTTGTTCACAATGTCCACGTGAGCATTGAGTCTGACCATGATGTCTGCTCCAATGTAGATATTGTGTGGCAGGTCTGGGACAATGAGGAAGTAGTGACTCAGGTGTCTGTCATTCCAATGCATGTCTAAGGCACAGACAGTTTTGGAGGTGATCATGTTTGATGAGCAGGGACTCAGAGGGAAGCAATTATGTTTGGTGGCATGTGGCAGTTCAGGTCTGTCTTGTTTCAAGGCTCTGAAGAATTTAAGGCTGATGGCTGAGTGTCCTGCCCATAGGGCTAGCACAGAGTCCGGTACTGTAGTGCCTTGAATGTCTATAATTGTCAATAGTTGAGAGCCTTGTGAGTCTGGGTCTGTAGTTTTGAGTGCACACCGAAGAGAAGCCTGGCTCTTGCCATGTGGCACCAAGTTTGGGACTGGTCTTGGTCTTGGACTGGAGTTCTCACATGGTGAGCTGGAACCGGTGTCTGTGACTTGACACTGCACCTCTGTGGAGCATTGTGATTGAAAGGGAAGAGGCTCTCAAACTTGGGTCCATATCTTTAGGTGCTTGAAGTCTATTAAGGGCTCAAAATGATGAGGAAGGGGGTATGTGACCAGTGGCGAGATGTACATGGGATGTATCAGTCTCATTGGTCAGACAGTCAGGTGGAATGGGGCCACCTGCTCCAATCGCAGTCCTGTGTGGGAATAGGCTTGGATGTGGAGAGCACACTTTTGAAGTCTGAGGGTTCCACTGGTTCTTTTGGTTCTTTCTTGAATTTCTTTTAAAAGCTGAGTAGACATTAGTGTGATGTCGGCTGCCGTGTCCACTAGGGCCTCTAGCCTGACATGGTGTTCTAATGTGATGGAGAGATTAAGCTTCCTTGCCCCACCTTTTTCGATGAGGTCACCCAGAAGTTGAGGAACTGAAGTTTGGGTTGAGACAAGTAGGGTGTCGTGGCTTGTTTGCTGTTGCTCGGAAGATTGACAGACGACCAAGATGGTGCTTTCTGGTAATTGAGTGGTTTTATCCTCATCTCGTTGTTGGAGATTTCCATGGTGTGAGTCAACAGGTGTTGGGTCAGGTTCTGATTCTGTTGCTAGACATTCAGTTTGAATCTCTTGTACCCTTGCCAATACTGCTATTTTGTGGGTTATAAGTGTGAGACAGGTGGTTATTGCTCTGGGTGATATTGTGAACCAGGTGGTAACGGTTCCCTTGCTTCGCCTCTAGTCATGATGACTCTGACTTGTTTCCTTTTTCCCTTTCCTGTCCTCTTCGTTGCATTTGAAGAATTCTTTCATGAACATCTGCATCAGTTCTAGTGAGGTGACGCACGGTGCAGACTTTTCTTGTGCAACCCAGTGTGGGGTTGGTCTAATTGCTGCCGGGCTGGTTTTCCTCGTCGATCCCCTGGGCTGGTTGTTCCTGGGGGCACGTGTCACTTTCCTTTGTACATCCAGTTGTTCTCCCATGAACCTTTTTCTCTTGAATTTCCATACGGCCATGATTGGTTCCATGAATTGTCCCAGCGGTTTTCGTGCGGCCATGACTGGTCCCATGACTTCTCCCAGTAGCGTCCAGGTGTGTGTGGCTGTTCTTGTTGCTTATACCAGCGGTTGTTTGGTTGCCTTCGTTTGGCACTGGCATGGGAGTCCTGTTCTTTGCTGAAGGAGGGCTCCCTTTGTCCTCTAGATGGCAGGTTGGTGTTGTCGTGATGCTGGGTGCCTTCTAGGGCCCGTTCTTGTTGCTGCGTGTTGAAATCACAGGCTGCTGGTGGCTTGGTCCCCTTTTCTGAGGCCATCTTTTGTTTGCCATGTGCTTTGTGTTCCAAATCCCTTAACTGTTGCATGGTCATCGTGTGAGGGCAGGCCATGACGCCTAGGTGGTGGCTTACCTCACGGTGGAGGTTTCTCAAGAAGAGGGTCTTGAAGTTTAAATCCTCCTCCATGTCAGGTTTATTGCATGCCCCAAAGTACGCTCATCTGAGTTGGTTGTAATAGGCTTGGGGTGTCTCATGCCGGCCCTGTTTGGTTTCTAGGGTGTCTACCTGTCCTTGGTCAGACTCTGGGTCTGCAAATACTTTGAGGGCTTCTTGGAGGAGGTGGTAGTCTGACTTTGTCTGTTTAGGCTGTCTGTCCAAGAAACTATGTACCTCAGGACTGGAAGTTGTCCGAAGCAAATAGAGTCTGTCTCTGTCTGTCACATTAGATCTCATCTCCAGGTGGAAGTCGATGTCTTGCAGGTAGGCATGGACATCCTGACTTCCTGACACATTTGGGGTAAATTTGTTGATGTTCCTGGCCAGTTTGTCAAGGTCTTTTAGTGCTAGGCCGCATGCAGCTTCAGGGTCAGTTTGGAGGGGCCGATTTCTTTTGTCGGCAAGGTAGCATTCTTCCGAGAGGGCTGGAGAGGTTTTCAGTGATGCTTTTTCACTTCTTCTGGGATCTGACACAGATTTTTAAAAGGGGTGTTTGAGCTAAGTGTGTGATGGGCAGTTAAGTGTTGTTTGCTGGAACCATGGGCCTCTAGTGAAGTAGTGTACTGCTACCTCTTGATCTCTGTGAGAGAATCTAGTGAGTACCACTCTGAGGACATGGCTGAGGAACAAGAGAGAAAGAGATAAAAGACCATACAAAGCAAGCTAATGCTTATAGCAGATAGCAATCAGAGCAACGTATAATTTAGTTTTTTTTGTTGGTTTTTTTTTTTAGATGGAAATAGTTTCCAATGCAAATAGGAGGAGAGAGGTTATTTTTTTCCAAGAGAAAAAAAGAGGCTGTAACAGAAAGTCTTTTTTTTTTTTTTTTTTTTAATGGCTGAACTACAATGTCTTAACCCTCTAGGGTCGACGGACGCGCCGGCGCTATTTTCATCATTACAGCGGAAACAACTTAAAATACTCCTTAAAAAAACATCATTAGAGACTATAAAGGGTCTACTTTTATTTGTGTAAACCTTGTGTTTTTGTAAAATAAAGTAAATAAAAAATTAATAAAATAAAAAGGATGAGCTTTCAGCAGTCTCTGTGTCTGCAAGCATATTTCTGAAACACGTCACAAAAATTAACTGAAAATCTGCAAATACTTATCACACAAACATGAAACATATGTCTAAAGAAAGCTTAAGATTTCTACTTTTAAATAAAAAAAAATCAAATTTAAAACAAAAATTCTCCTGCAGTGTAATCTGTATGAAACAAAGGGATGTACAGTTTTTACTGGTTCATCTAATTATAGGTAATGTGATCACACCCACCAGCAGAGCACGCCATTCATACGCTAATCTGCTAAAGTGATCAATGCAAATGGTAAACACCCCCGACTGTGCCTTAAAAACAAAGTTATTCACTTTTCTGCACGTTTGTAATGATACACAGGCGAGGAAACTCCTGGATAGTAAGGGAGAGTTAACCATATTCCTCAGAAGAAGAGCGGGACTCCGCTGAAAGTTTGTATTTTGAAGAGAGATTTAATCCAGCCGAGGATACAATTTTGGATGAGTAAGTAATTTAGTTTTCATTAGTTGACATGCTATTTTATATAAACATGTACATATTTTACTAGTGGGACTGATTCCAGACTTGCCAGCCAGGATTCAGAGTATTGACATTTGAAATATGACTCCTAATAAGCAAGTTTTAGTTACATTTAAATGCTGTTTCGGCTAAAGCAGGTATTTAAATTGTATGCTGTATGATATAAATATGATATGTAATATGATATAAAATTATATGTTAAGAATATATTTTATCTAGTGTTTATGCTGCCTCATTATCATCAATGCTTGTGCTTGCAAATATCTGTTCAGGTGTAAATGAGTAAAATGCACTTTAAATATGCCCATATTATACAGAGTATTTTAAGTTGTTATTAGAAAATCACCATCTTATAATGTTTTCTGATGGATCATGTGACACTGAAGACTGCAGTAATGATGCTGAAAATTTAGCTTTGATCACAAATTTAATTTTACAATATATTCAAATAGAAAACTGTTCTTTTAAATTGTAAAATGAGTTCACACAATGTTTTTACTGTATTTTGGATCAAATAAATGCAGTCTTGGTGAGCAGAAGTGACTTCTTCTTCTAAAACTTTTAAACGGTAGTGTAGGTATAAAATTCATTCTCTTTCTGTCACATTCCTCATTGATAGGCCCAACTTTTGGATTTAACAAAAGATAAATTAGTATATTGTTTTGTATGTGATCAGGATGGTTTACACATAATTTTGTAGCAAAACTTCTAGGCTACAGTATCCAGTTCTTAAAAGTCTTGTGGACAAATGTTTAGTATGTGTTACATGGCCTTATTTCAATGACTTACAAATGTTTTTTTTTCAAAATCCATGCATAAACATTATTTTCTCAAAAATACAAACCTGTACATGTTGCTCACATATTATTGTAGCCCAGTTTGTGCTGAATACAGTGTTATCAGACTTTAGCCATTAATATGTTTTTAAGCAACTGAAAAAACCCTCAGATCCCAGAGGGTTAATACAGAGAATATTATTGCTGTTACATCCCCCCCTGACAGGAAGGAATTACCAACAACAATAATTGTGCTGCTTCTCTCTTATAGGATTGACACCATACACCTGTTAATGTGCTTTCTATTTATTTTGGGATGCATTAGGTGAGTTCCTCTTATCAATTTATTTGGCCTAGGCTGGGTAGGATGGCAACATTTGAGAGGGTAGTGTGCAGTGCATGGAGGGAGTTTTCACACAACTGTTTAAAGACTTGGACTTCGAAGTATTTGTGATAAGTTTCTTTTGAAACATTCTGTTATCACTGGATGATCCTCACAGGTTTAGTTCTAGAAATGGCATGGGTAAAGACGAGACAAGGAGGGAGTTAAAGGTGGGTGAGTGAAGGGAGACTGACTCAGCTGGCAGGTGGATCTAGGCAACCAATAGTTTCTCTATTGTCATGCTTACCCACTAGGCCTACCTGAGAGTGAAAAGCTACTGTAAATTGGTGTATACCCCAATACAACTATGTCGAAAAGGGAGCTGTTTTCGCTTTATCATTAGACTCACAGAGTGTTCCCTCAACAAAAATATTCACTTATGATGCTGCACTGAGAAAAGCACTTTGGGAACATCTTATAGTTGTGACCAGCTGTGAATATGTGTGCAACACGTCAATGGACATTGACCGAAATGTATAGCCTCTGCTGGTGTAATCATTGGACGCACCTGAGGTAGGGCTATAAATAGATGCATCACCAGAGCAGCGTCAGTTCTTTTTTCTTCAGATCACTCTGTGTTTGTGTGCTATCACGAGGCTGTCAAACTTTCTTTCGCAGTGAACCTTTTCTCTTTTCTCTTTCTTGCTTTCAAAAAGAAAAACGGAAAAAAAAAGAAAAAAAAAAGAAATATACGACAGAAAGTCGAGACAAACAATGCGTATTTTCCTGCCTCCGCTCTATGTCCGAGAGGGACACGCATTAGTTTAGTTTAGTTTGTTTGGGGGAAGAGCATGCTGCTCTCGCGTTGGGGTGGGGCAGGTGCGAGCATTGTGATCTGCTTTCGGGCGAAATGTTTCGCGCTCGACTCGCTTACTTCTGGGAGTTAGCGCCCACACTTCGTTCATGGGGCTCTCGCATGGATCTGGCTGAGGAGCGAGAGATGCTTTCGTCCCTTTCACGCGCTCTCTTCAGATACAGCTGATCCTCGTAAGCCTGAAGCGCGCCTCGGCACCTCTTTAGTTCATGAGGACACTGAACCTCTGTAAATCCTGCGCATAATAATAAAATGGCTGTGGAATTTAGAGACACCCCCTCCCCCCCACACCCCCCTTTAAACTAGAAGACAGATTTCTGTCTGGTGGCCAAAATAAATAAATAAAGAAAATTGAAAGAAATAAAAAGGGGGAAGGGACCCTATCGCCCTTACTTTCCCTTCCTTTCTTCTATGACCTCCATAACGAGTATTCTCATCCATGGAGGAATCCTTATACTTCCCTTGTCTTTATGCCCTCGACGTTGAAATATTCAACTAATCGTGGGTGCTGAGACACGGGGGTATTCGATGATGCTGCGGGTTTGGCATCATCACTTAAAAAACCCTCTTTCCCCACAAAGCCTTGCAGAATTACCTCCATCTTCGTGAGGAGGGGTTATCAAGCAGCGGGTCAGGCTGGTGCTGCTCTGCACACGATGGCAGTGTTTCAGGCATACCAGGCTGATCTCCTTAAGGACCTGAGTGCAGGTACCACACTTGGCGAGGAATCGTTCTCTGAACTTCATCGAGCCATGGACCTATCTCTCCGTGCGACCAAGCAGACAGCCCATGCCATTTGCCGGTCTATGTCCGCTTTTTGATGTAGCTCCCCTCGGGACGGAGCATGTGTACCATCCACTTCGCCCCTCCCAGTACCCCCACGAATCCTCTCCTTTCCCGCTGTCTCTGGTGTTTCAGGAGCCAGAGGCTTCCAACAAAGAGTTGGGTGTACCGCTGCTTCTTGCCTTATTCCAGGATGCGGAACACTCGACATCCCCTCAACAGGAAGTATTGAAATTAATACCCATCACAGAGATCCTGGCAGTGTGGAAACTTCTGCCCAGTAATTCTATCTGGGTCCTAAGAACAGTAGAAAAGAGCTACAGAATTTAATTCGCTCGCCGCCCTCCATGTTTCAATGGCGTGGTCCCCACTACCGTGAAACTGGGGCAGGCATGTCTACTGTGGATAGAACTGCAAAATCTCTTGGTCAAAGGGGCCATAGAACGTGTTCCCCTTCCAGAGAAAGAGTCAGGCTATTACAGCAAATACTTCCTGGTCCCCAAGAAGGGTGGGGGGTTGCGTCCGATCTTAGATCCTCAAGGCTTGAACTGCTCAGTCAGGGTGTTCAAGTTCAAGATACTAACTATCAAGATGGTCATGTCACAAGCCCAACATCACGTTTTGGCTGGTCACGATCGATCTCATGGACGCATATTTTCATATAGAAATTCTGCCACAGCACAGGAAGTTCCTGAGGTTCGCTTTCGGGGGCGAAGCCTTCCTGTATCGGGTTATTCCATTTGGCCTAGCCCTATTACCCCGCACATTCACGAAATGCACGGATACAGCACTGGCTCCTTTGCGACTCCGGGGTTATCCGCATTCTGAATTACATAAACGACTGGCTGATACTAGCACAGTTCCAAGAACTGGCAGTTCAGCACAGGGATATTGTCTTAGCTCATCTGGTTTCTCTGGGTCTGAGACTCAACGTCAAAAGAGAGTGGCGTTCTCTCTCCCACCCAGGGAATTACCTATCTGGGAGTTATATGGAATTCGATCACGATGCGGGCACAATTGTCTCCGGCTCGAATCATTTCCATTCAGAACACCCTGAGCAAAGTCAGGCTAGGTCAAGGTTGCACTGCTCGTCATTATCAACGAATACTAGGTCTCATGGCATCTGCATCCACGGTGATCCCTTTGGGCCTTCTGCACATGAGACCATTACAGCTGTGGCTAAAAGCCTGGGGGTTTCATCCAAGGGCCAGTCCCCTAAGGCAAATAAGGGTTACGCGCCGCGGGCTTCATTCCCTTTCTATGTGGTTCAGACCCCAGTTTCTTACCTTGGATCCCACTCTGGGTGCGTCTTGTCGTCACAGGCTGCTAATGACAGACGCCTCCCTGACAGGCTGGGTAGCAGTCTTAAGAGGTCGTCCAGCTCAAGGGGAATGGGAGGGTCGTCAGCTCGATTGTCACATTAACTGTCTCGAGTTGATGGCTGTATTTCTGGCCCTGAAATACTTCCTCAAGAGGCTGCTGTCTTGGTGCGGGCAGACAACACAACAGCAGTCACCTACATAAATCATCAAGGAGGTCTACGTTCACACCAGCTGAATTCCCTGGCATGTCGGATTCTCCATCATGTCACTCGGGACAGTTTATATCCCTGGATGCCTGAATGTGGGAGCAGATTTACTGTCCAGACAGAAATTACCGACGGGGGAATGGAAACTCCACCCCAAGGTAGTAGAGCAAATCTGGGTGAGATTTTACAGGGCAGAAGTGGACCTCTTCGCCTCTTCTCAGACAGCGCAATGTCCCCTCTACTTCTCTCTGAAACACAAAGCCCCCCTGGGTCTGGACGCGATGGCGCATACATGGCCCAGAATGCGCCTGTACGCATACTGCTCCCGGGAGTCTTGGCCAGAGTTCGCCAGCAAGGGTCTTGCCTCTTACTGATAGCGCCGCACTGGCTGAACAGGGTATGGTTCTCGGAGATAATGTCTCTCCTCGTCGGTTCGCCATGGGCGTTTCCGGACAGGAGGGATCTTCTGTCTCGGGCATAGGGGAAAATATTTCATCCCCGGCCTGAGCTGTGAAACATTCACATTTGGCCCCTGAAGGATACTGTAACAAGGAATTTCGATGGGCAAGGAGGGGGCGAGAACCGGCTTGACAATAAATAATAATTTAATAATAAACTTAAAACAAAATACACAAACACACACATGACGGACATGTCCGTAAACGATCTCTCTCTCTCTCGCACCACCGTCTGCCATCTGCCTTTATCCCTCTTGAAGGCTTGATTAGCCTGATACGGGACCGGGTGTGTAGCACCATGACCCGACCCCGCCCTCCGCCCTGCCACATTCCTCCCTCATTCTTTCAGGCCAGGGAGCCCCCAGCCTGACGTACTTCCTGTAACAGTGTAGTACCCCCCCAAAAAACACTACAATTTAAAAGAGAGGGAAAAGGCCAACGCAGAGCGGCAATGAGAGAGAGAGACGAGAGAGAGATAAAAAAAAAAAAACCTACTTGCCGGTTCTCTGATATGTCGTAGCTTGTTTCTTGGCCACTCCTCCACCCTCTAACAGATGACAGCCACGACTCTCCAGGCGGATCGGAGGCAGTCCTCCAGCCCCTGGCGGACGGAATGCTCCGCTGCTTTCTCACATGTCCGTAAACGATCTCTCTCGCACCACTGTCTGCCATCGGCCTTTATCCCTCTCGGAGGCTTGATTAGCCTGATACGGGAAAGGGGGTGTAGCATCACGACCAGGCCCCGCCCTCTGCCCTGCCACAGGTACCAACTGAGGGACACAGGGCTTTCACCTGAGGTTATCGAGACCATTTTAAGTGCTAGGGCTCCCTCTACTAGAAGGATTTATGCAGGCATATGCCCCGCCACTCTTAGGGTTTATGTAGCCGCCATTTCGGCTTGCCACACCCTGAAGGACGGGGTGCCTTTGGGGAGACATCCTCTACTCGCCCATTTCATTCGTGGAGCCAGGCAACTGAGGCCTCCTGCTAGGACCAGGACTGAGGGCCTGGTTGTGACCCCCTTTGAACCTCTAGAGTCAGTGTCTGATAGACTTGTGACTCTCAAGATGGTTTTTCTTATGGCGATTTCCTCTCTAAAGAGAATTGGGGACCTACAGGCTCTGTCTGTCTTGCCAGCCTGTTTAGAGTTTGCCCCAGGAATGACCAAAGCAATTTTGCACCCTAATCTTAACTACCTGCCTAAGGTGCCTTTCTCAACCTTAAACCTGGTCACTCTTGAAGCCTTCTGCCCCCCCACCCCATTCTCTATGCCGGTGACGGAAAGACTAAACGGACTTTGTCCAGTCCGTGCCCTTCAGACCTATGTCCACCACACTAGTCAGTGGCATAAGTCAGGGAAACTATTTGTTTGCCATGGGGGCCGCAACAGGGGGGGCGGCCACCACCAAGCATACTATGTCACATTGGGTGAGGGACGCTATTGCCCTGGCCTACGAGGCCCGCAGTCAAGCTTCGCCTGTAGGGATCAGGGCTCACTCTACCAGAGGGGTCGCCTCCTCTGAAGCCTTGGCCAGAGGGGTCCCTCTGCAGCATGTTTGTGATGCGGCAGGCTGGTCCTCTCCGCACACATTCATTAGATTCTACAGCTTGGATGTTCATGCCTCTCTTATGTCCTTGAGTCGACATCTCAAGCCCCTGTCTGAGCCCTCTCACGCTCTTGTGAGCACACTACACAACCGTAGGGGGTCCGGACAGCCACAGTGCGGTGGTGTGGTTATTCTCATTCCCAAAGCGCTTTTCTCAGCGCAGCATCATAAGTGAAGCTTTTTTTAAAAGGGAACGTCTCGGGTTACTTAATTGTAACCCTTGTTCCCTGAAAAAAGCGGAACGAGATGCTGTGCTTCACTGCCGCACTGGGATGCCCCAGGACTGATCTTCAGACAAAATACCTGACGATGCTCTGGTGACGCATCTATTTATAGCCCTGCCTCAGGTGCGTCCAATAATTACACCGGCAGAGGCTATAAATTTCGGTCAATGTTCATTGACGTGTTGCACACATATTCACAGCTGGTCACAACTATAAGATGTTCCCAAAGCGCTTTTCTCAGCGCAGCATCTCATTCCACTTTTTTTCAGTGTTACAGTGTTACATTTAAGTAACCCGAGACGTTTTATCTATATATAGATAAATATATATGTAAATATATATGTAAAGTTTCTATGTGTTAGATAGGCAAAGGGGAAGTGGAAGGATAAAAGAGGAAAAGACCAAAAGATGGTGGCACTAGAAAATTTTTATTTAAAATAAAAAAGAAGGAAAATACAAATAAAACAAAAAGAAAAAAGAAGGAAAATAAAAATATAAACAAAGAAAAACTTAAATGCCTTGAAGTGGCATCTGTTTGCAAAGTGGTGTTCTTCCTGACACGAAGACCCCCAGAGATGCTCAGTGCTTTCTTTTCTGCAGGAGAGGTTGGAGGGATGGCTGATCCCTCCACTTTGAAGGTGTACATAGCTGCCATAGCTGCAGACCACGACACAGTGGATGGCAAGTCTTTAGGGAAGTACGAACTGTTTATCAGGTTCCTGAGAGGTGCTAGGAGGTTGAATCCCTCCAGACCACGCCTTGTTCCCTCATGGGATCTCTCCGTAGTCCTGCAAGGCCTGCGTGGGGCTCCCTTCGAGCCCTTAGAGTCAGTAGAGCTTAAGGCACTCTCCTTGAAGACTGCCCTCCTCACATCCATCAAGAGTGTAGGGGACCTGCAAGTGTTCTCTGTCAGTGAAACGTGCTTGGAGTTTGGTCCGGGCTACTCTCAAATGATCCTGAGACCCCGACTGGGCTATGTGCCAAAGTTTCCCACGACCCCTTTCAGGGACCAAGAGGTGAACCTGCAAGCGCTGCCCCAGGAGGAGGCAACCCAGCCTTAGCATTGCTGTGTCCAGTGCACGCTTTACACATCTACTTGAATCGCACGCAGAGGTTTAGGATCTCTGAGCAGCTCTTTGTCTGCTTTGGTGGACAGCGGAAAGAAAGTGCTGCCTCCAAACAGAGGATCACCCACCAGATCTTTGACACCATAGCTGTTGCCTTCCAGGCTCAACACGTGCCGCCCCCTGCAGGGCTACGAGCCATTCCACCAGGAGTGTGGTGGCCTCTTGGACTCGGACCAGTGTCGCCTCTCTAGCTGACATTTTCAGAGCTCATTGCCAGCCCAGTACTTGTGCTAACTACGCCCACTACTAGGACAGGTGCTCCGCATGCTCTGGTTCCCCATAGGCAACCCCTTGTGACGTATATTCTTTTGAAAAATGCTTCCCCTTGGCAAACTGCATTTTCTGTGGGCAGAGACCCCTCTGCCTCAGTCTCCATGCCCACTTAATACCACCCCCCCTCTGGGCGGTGTGTGGTCTCTGCGGTGTCTTCCCCTTGAGTGTGACACCCCTGATGTGGACACTGGCATCCCGGTCGGTTAGTGATTTCTCTCTTTTTTCTGGGGAGAAAAAGAAAAAAGAGGGAAAAGAGGCACGACACCGGCTATGCGGCACACACAGCAGTCTGCACGTCTCGCACCACCGATCCACGTAACCCAGTTCAGCTAGTTGTGGCGTTTTTGTAGGGGACCCCTAGTGCCACTGCATCGACACAACGTTGAGTGAGTGGCAGACAGGGAGCATCCTGGTTACTTCCGTAACCTCCATTCCCTGATGGAGGGAATTTATTAGATTAATCAATTAAACAAATAAATATTCTGAGATTAATCTATTATCAAAATAACCATTAGTTGCATGCAGCCCTAGTCGCACTAAAAGCAAGTAAATCTGAAAGTTTTACTTGTGATTTCTGTGAAAGGGTATGAAACTGTAGCACCTCTAGTGTTCATTTCACCAGGAAACTGCCACAGTTCATATAATGAGGCACCTAAAAACCATCCATCATCCATCCATCCATCCATCCATCCATCCATCCATCCATCCATCGACAACCGCTTATCCTGTGTGCAGGGTCGCGGGGGGGGGGGCTGGAGCCTATCCCAGCTAACATTGGGCGAAAGGCGGGGTACACCCTGGACAGGTCGCCAGTCCATCGCAGGGCCACACATAGACAAACAACCATTCACACTCACATTCACACCTAGGGCAATTTTTGGAGACATCGATTAACATAGCCTGCATGTCTTTGGATGGTGGGAGGAAGCCGGAGCACCCTGAGAGAACCCACGCAGACACGGGGAGAACATGCAAACTCCACACAGAAAGGCCAGGGCAACCGGGGTTTGAACCCACGACCTTCTTGCTGTGAGGCAACAGTGCTAACCGCTGCACCACCGTGCCGCCACCACCTAAAAACCATTTAGCAAAAATGTAGGTATAGTAACGTGTTTCTTTGAAACCAGGCTGCATATTTTTATATGCAGAGACGTCAAAGGCACAATGAGGGGAATTTTCGGAACATGAACATTAGCAGCATGTTGGCACAAGTCTGAAAATGTAAGCATAGGATTTGTTCTTGCAGAAAGATCTCAGGATTAATTCTATCAGGCATCTCATCCATTCACAATGTAGCCTCCGCTTTATAAGCCTGCTCAGCTGCCTCTCATTGTTCACATTCTTCATGCCCCCCACTCCATTTTAGGTCCCATCCTGGGCAAGGGTATGCTCTGCTACCCTGCCGTCATCGCCTTCGGCAGGATCTGCCTCTTCAAGCAAACATCGGAGCGCTGAATCATAGGATGAGGCTTACAACAAATGATAAAAGCATATTTTCATTCATATTAATTCTAATAATCTTGAGTAGTCTTTCTGATAGAATCCTGTACATTGGGTCCAAATTCAGGTAAAAAATTTGTTTGAACTAATGCACCAATTTACTGTAAAATCATGTTGGAAATTCCATACTTTAACGTTCAGAACGGATATAACTTTTTGCATCTGTGAGGAATTACACCAGACACTGACACATTCATGTCCCGCAAGAGCAAATAAACTTAAAAGCATTGCCACAATAGGCACCACACATCTGATCCTCAGATAGCAGATGAGTCATAATGAGAACTGAATCTAAAGCCATCAGGAAACCTGATCAACTTCTTCAGGATGATTAATTAAGCACACACTGGGCATAACATCACAGCAGTGGGCAAGACTTCCTTTTTATTTTCATCAGAGATCTATAGCACATGAGCCTCATGGGGCCCCTTAGAATTAGGATTTATAAATGATTTCAGGAGAGCACTGTTCTGTGACAGATTTAGCTATTCATAAGCATTACAGTGCCAAGAGAAGATGAGTAATTTCACTGTTTCAAAAACAATCTGTTATGGATCTGACAGGTGCAAAACTTTGAGAGGTCTATGTGACACAAAGTGGCAATAATTAAAATGAGGCTGATGTTGCCTTAGGAATGTCATGCCAATCCATCACTGTTGTAAAGTAAAGCCAGAATGTGGACACTGAGGACCATTTGGAAGGGATAGTTTACACATGTATAGCTTACCTCCTAGCCCGGGACGCAGTCGGTTGTCGTAACCATCCAGTAAGCGGTCCAAGATTCGGGTAAAGATGGTGATGTTGTCTTTGCTGTCATCAGGAATGGGTTCTCTGTGACCAGCTACAGCACTGTGGAGAAAACAGCAAGGTTCAGAGATTCAGGAGTCACAAGGAAGTTATGAGAGAAGTGCCTACAAATGAGGAAATACATAAGGGAATGAAAAAAAACAGCTATAGGGCAAAAGAACACGAAAAACAAGAATCATGTGGAAGTCATGAAGAGAGAGAGAAAGTTTGATCTTGGTCGATATTTTTGATCTTTCATTCTTTTAACATTTGCAGTTGAAGCCTCCTTAGGTGGGAAATGCAGTCATTATGAAGCGCTCTGAGAAGTCTTAGCAAGAAATAACAAACCAAATGCAACAATCCATACAACCAAAGCCTGAATGCGACTCAAAATTGTATCCCAGTTCTTCTTACCATTCATCCAATTCAGCATGATCAAACAGGAAAGCAACATGTTTGTCTGAAAGTTCACGTACCCTGAAATCAGACCATTCAGCCAAATTACTTTAAAGCACCATACCCCATCAGACTTTTGTTTAAAGTAAAAATTACCTTGTGATTACCTTTACCTCTAGCGCTACTGATAGCATGTTTCGTGAGCAGCCTCCAAGACACCTGTTCAGGTCCAACTGGAACCAGGAATTAATCTTGTTCACATAAACAATGGTGAGCACTATACGGATGTTTCATTTTTGCTCTGAAATTATTATGTTTACTCCATTGATGGTTAAGTTTAGTGTTGTGGGTTGGGTTATGTAAAATTTTTCCATTTTTTATGTTTTACATCATTAACAAAAAATACAACTCACTTTTGCCGCCAATCTGTGGACATTTCACCCAGAAACTGAAGCTCACATATGCCCATACTTTTAACAATACTTCTGGCTTAGGCCACAGGGGACAGTCAGATTGTGAAAAAAAATCCTTCATAAGTCAAACATCAAAGCATAATATACAGAATATCTAGTCTACTTAGTAAAAAGTGCCACAACCTTGCAAATTTCCTCCTCATTGTATCACCCAGTACCTTGTGAACAAGGCTTCGTGTCCGAGTGAACTGGCGCACCAGACTCCCTGAAGTAGCATAAAACCAGCCAATCAGATTGGAAGAGCTTTTTTGTGTGCAATGTGCCTCATAGTGTCAGTGAACTGACTGCGGGAGTCCATAGGCATGCTGTCTGAGACCCAAAGACGCCACTGCACACCAAGTCAAGACAAAAAAGTAGAACGAGTGAAAGTGTGAAACAGAAATGAAGACAGAAAGAGCGGAGGAGGTCCAAATGGATTAGTGAAACCTGTCACACAGTTGAATGTGGCTTTACAGAAATCCCTGCTCTGGGATTTGGCTGCATAATATCCCATGAGTTGCAAATGGGGTCTTGAATATGCAGGCAACCCCTGGTTCTTTAATTACCTGAAATATGCATAATAATTATGTCTTGCTGGGGGCGTGAGTCACTGATGAACAATGCGTGGCACGATGGAGGGTGTAATAGATGGAAAGCTGAAGAGATAATTAGTTCTGTCCTCAATCAAATCAAGCTGTGTTGGAAGCGACCTTGCACCGATTACATCCTGACCATAGACCTTAATATAGCATGCAAAACAAGAAGTCTGTCAAAAATACACTTGCAAACATGTGCATCGCAAGTGACTATATCCCTGCTGAAACAACTAACCACCATAGTATGATGCATTTTTGGAGAAAGTAACTAGTAACTGATTTATTGTTGTGCACCTGTTTTTGTTGTTGTTGTTTACAAATGATGCAGCAACTGAATTTTCAAAGACTGAACTTTAAGTGCTTTTGGAGGATGTAGAAAATCATAGGCAACTCAAATGTTACGAATGCTGTTAAGAAAAAAAAAGCCTGGGCAGATATCTCTCAAAAAATGGAAACTTGAAGAAAATATGAATCAATACAAGTGTACATATTCCATGATTTACAACAGTTAGTTCTGGTCCTCAAATCTGATTGGACGAGATACGTTCCACGAGCACTGTCCTAAACTAAAGCGGAAGAACAGTGCAGTGTAAAGAGCTAATGTAGGCTATGTGTCTCTTTTTACATATATATTTTTTTATATTACATATGTTAGCCAGCAGGTGGTGGCAAAAGATGTGTGTGTAATATGAGCCAGTTGGTGATGTGAAGTGAATCCATTAGTCATTGTTTACATAGAACAGTGCTCCGTGATCACTCATATTACTACTAAATTACTAAAGCTGAAAATCAGATTTTTAGAGTTTTAGAAAGTTAAAGTATCAAGTTTATCATTTAATAATACTGTATAAACGGTAAGGTATCTCATAAAATAGAATAAACAAACTTGGTTATCATATTTTTCATGGTAAATCTCAGGCAATCACAGCTGCCGGTAATTTATTGTAAATTTTATATATTATTTTATTTTTTTCATAGTTTTTTTTTTCTTACGATGCTTTGAGGAAACACCCTAGTATATTTTTTTCTGGTAATGCTGGTTATCCTAAGAAATCTTGCTGGTTTGGCTAGTCAAAACACTGGCATATGTTGTGTTTTGGATGTTGGTCCATTGGATGCTGGTGTGCTAGTGACCAGTAGGTATGCCCCAATTGTATGGGTTCACTATTAACCGCAATTAAAAATGTCATGGTTAATATAACCGCAAGACTTGAAAAACGTGAAATGCTTTATTTAGATGTGGCAAAAATAATGTTTAAATATATAATTTAAAAGAGTTATTCATAAGATTTTGTAAGCCTAAATGTGAAAAACTTTTGTGTCTATATGGGTACTGGAGCTGTTGCTATGTTTACAGACTGTGGCCGTGTGGTGCTTTGCCAGGTGTCGTGGACTGAATGTGAACTTTCAAATTTCATGAAACTGGGGCTTAAACACAAGAACTCCAATATATAACAGAGGAATTTGATCAATCAGACTCATATCCACCAAAAATAGCAGCTGTTTGGGAGCATTTAAATGATTGACTGAAGACAACAGATGTAAATTATGCAGACAGAAGTCATAGAAAGAAACATCCTACAAATGGGACAGGATGCCCCACTAGTCGTCCTACAACAAACTAGTAAGTTTAATATTTTTAGCTGTGGTGATTTTAAAGTGATGAATTAAAATATGCTACTTTTTGTAATGTTTAAGCCTGTGGTGCATTGCTTGCAGTTACTATCAGCAAGTAAACTTTGAAAAGTTGCATCTTTTCATCCTCATTATATAAAGCATTGCTTTTGTACAAATTCACAGCGTTCATCAATAAATGTACATTTTAGTCAGTATCAGACTTTAAATTGCCTGCAGTGAAAAATGTTCCTATTATTATGCATAGTCTACAGGTTTATTTGTAAGGTGTTGTGAACTGTAATTTTATAGTCTGTTGTCGATTCTTTATGTTGGGGTGTCTGACAGACAAAGGATTGTTTTAATAAACTGTTGAAGAAAAAACTGTTGGATGCCTTGAACTAGCCTACATGATGTGCACCCAAAATAATCTTACATTTACACACTTTTAAAGTACTCTGGTTACACTGAATCACATCACTAACCTAGGTTCCATCCACTATTCGTGCTGTTTTGATATCGAAGGTGAAAATGCGTAAAAACAATGTTTGTGAAATTTGCCATCTTCTGCTTATTTCCATTTAAATGTCCTTATCTATAAAAGTGTGCATAATGACATAATACTTAAAAAAATATTTGTTGCAAAAGTTCAATCAATAGGCATCAAATAGGCAACTGCATTATATCCCGCATATTTGTCCAGCAACTTTTAACAACCAACTGAACTTGATTGTCATCTAAAATTAATTTTAGCGTCATAATGCAATTTACATTTTCTGAAGAAGCTCAGCAAATGTGATATGAGGTAAAGTATTAAAATATTTAAACGTTTTAAAATGTTCAAAAGCTAGTTTTCTGAAAATGAACTCAGCATTGGACAAATAGTTCTGATATTTTACAGTCTTGAAAAGTGTAGAGCATTCTGAGAATAACATTCAGCCAACTGTTTCATCTATAGAACAGGGTAAAGCTAATTTAATTTGTGTAAATAAAAGGCAAGTATATAGACCTAACAATATATTTTTTTTCATTTGGTAATTTATTTAATTTAATGCTTTATTCGTTTGGTCATTTATTTTGTTTAATACAGGGAATGTTGCCGGCATTATTTTAAAAGTAAGCTAAACAATAATTTTATAAAATTAAATTATTGGTGTGGAAAAGAAACTTAAAGCAACATTTTTCCAAAATGTTCAGTTATGAAATTATATGCATTTTTTGGCATCAGTGCTATTGTATAATAAGAAAAAGAAAAATTACATAGAATCATAAAACTGGTTAACCATGATTTTTTTTTTTTCTCAGACGTAATCTCACTGTAAAAAACACACCGTGGCATCCCTAGTGACCAGTTCATCTGTTTTTTGATCAGCAGGGATTTCATACGCTTTTGATTGTGGTGGGGAAAAGAGAGTTTTACTCCAAAAATGAACTTTTAATGAGACTGAAATGTACAATTTGTCTCTGTGCACTTCTGAAAAACATACACAAGAGCCCAGTAAAATAGATTTTCACAACAAAACAACCAAATTGCCTTTTAGCTTTGCTGCAAATAACGCAGCTACAAAAAGCTAATATTTCTGGATTAACAGAGTGTAGTTAAGAACGGAATTTAGTACTGTATGTCTCCATCAAATTTCTCAGGGCATATTTTGTACCAAACCATCTCAAGAGACCATCAACATTATTTAGGAGCTGAAAATGCAACAGTGCAGAGGGGGTAAACATGGTGGAACAACTACCATCAGCCCACAGCAACAGCAGGCCAGGCTGTGTTTAATATTAATTATTCTTTTTCTGAGTTTACACATCTACTCTCCCTGTATCTGAAACTGGCACCTTGCAGGAGAAAACCTGTCTCAACTGAGCACATTGGAGGCATAACAGATAGCACGGCAAGTGATTGACCGATGAGGGGCCCTTTGTATCTCTCCCGCTGCTTAAGTAACCTCCAGCCATACGAATGGCGGTCTGTGCATGTCATTTGGCCAGTGGAGGGATCAACCAGGCCCTTCAGCAGTGTGACATTTTGAGAGCTAATGATCTTCCCAGCGTCTGTTGGTTGAGGTTCTGATAAATTATTTGTATCAAGAAAGAGACCGTAAAAATGGTACACGAGCCACCCTGATTGATATAACACTTCAAGCAAGATGATGTAACACTTAGGAGTGCAACTTGCATCTCACCATTTCCTTCTTATACTTAAGTGTCACTCACTGCCACCCCTTTGGATATCAACTCATTGATATTAATAGGCATTGGATGATGCAGTCCATTCCCTTTGACAGAAACATGGCTGCTTTATTCAGCAACTCACAAATATAGACAGTTTCCATTGTTTGCTCCTCTGTGAGCATTCGTGCCGTTGACTCTGTCTAGAGAAGATAATGAGTACAGGCAACCAAGAGAAACCAAACAAGGAGAACAATAAAGCTGACGCTGATTTGATTGACTGGGGTGACAGTGTCAATGTCTCTCCACATTGCATTTTTCTATATTGACGTGGAGTTAATGAATGCTTGGTACTTGACGAAGTATCTCATCATGTGAAGAGGGACGTTCAGTGAACTCAAGGTTTATTAGCAGGATTCATGAGGCTGCATTCCAAGCCCTCCTTAGAGTTCATTTCCCAGCCTCTCCAGTGGGTTCATTTAACCCTACAAAGACGAATCTTTAAAGGTAATTTACATCCCATTTAAGCAAGCAGAGGAGGATAAGACTCGGTGAAGCAGGGAGGGTGTAAGTGATGTATGGAATAATTGCTGGGGTAAAAGGGACTGGTGAAGAAAGATGACACCGGCTACCAGATTTCTTCGTTGCCCACACAACCCACAATACAGTCCTAAAGGGAAACCTCTGGGAAGTTCAGATGCTTTCATTCCGAGATGCATCACACAGTAAGCGGCACTAGCTTTGACTGCTGAATTCAAATGAGAACTTTCAGCTATGGGTCAATGATAATATCCTAATTTTAATTTCAGCTCTATCAAGTTAACATTTTTCAAAAGTACATAAAAATGCAATTACTTGAATTCACCTCTACTATGATGAACATGTTTTAATTACTACAGATTATATATATAAGTGAAAATATGAATGAATGAATGAATATTAGATGCAGCCTGGCCTGCTGTGGGCTGAGGGTAGTCGTTCCGCCATGTTTACCCCCTCTGCACTGATGCATTTTCAGCTCCTAAATAAAGCTGATGGTCTCTTGAGATGGTTTGGTACAAAATATGCCCCGAGTAATGTGATGGAGACACGCAGTACACAAATTCTGTTCTTAACCACACTCACACCTCTGTAGCACCCCCTTAAAAATGGGTGTGTAACAAAGTCTCAATAGTGCCCCCCATTTTCACCTAGAGTCACCAAACTTGGTGTGGCATAGCTTGGTACACATTAGCTCGTCTTTCAGGAAGTCAGCCATTTTGGATTTTCTGAAAATCGCAGTCTCTGAACTTTTAAATACTGCTCCTAGGGGCTTTGTGTGACTGTCACCAAATTTGAGCAATATCATGTGAAGTCATTGTAGATGCATAAATTGCAAACAAATTTTTTATATTTTGAATGGTGTTGTCGTGGCGAAGCAATAAGTTTATGCCGCAAAATGGTAAACAGGAAGTGCCTTATATCTTTAGAATAATTTCAAGACACGGCTGATGTAAAATTATCAAGGACTATTTGATATCTTAAATAGTGTTGCCATGGCAACACATTAATTATTATTCCATTCTTCCTATAGTGTTCTTGAGGCACTTGACATGCTTAAAATGTCATGAAATGTTTTACACACTTCAGAGTCATTGGCCATTAGGGCCGGACAAAAGTTCACGTATGGGTGTGTAGGGGGCTCTGTAGTGCCCCCATTTTCACCTACAATCACCAAAATTGGTACATATATTGTTCTCATCAAGCAACCAAGACAACTTTCACAATTATAGTTATTGGCTCCGTCCAACATGAAGTCGGCATTTTGGATTTTTAGAATATTGCAGTCTCTGAATTATGAGACTGTAATCACATTTAGACAACAATATGCCAAGACATTAAAGATGTTAAATTGTGAAAAGATTTTTGATATATTGAATGGTGTTGTCATGGCGTGGCATTAAATTAATGGCACAAATTGGGAAACAGGAAGTGTCCTATATCTACTGTGTGCAATGTTTGATTTAGATTAAAATTGAGATGTATGTTTTGTCTTGGTGGCTAATCATATGGATGTGACTATTTTGGGTCATGGTCATAGTGCCACCACCTGGAAGCAGCAAGAGTTATTTGTTATATTTACCCAAATTGCTTAAATGTTTTTTAGAATAATGTCAAATGCCAAATGGATGTGTCCACCTTGCAAAGTTTTCCGAAGTGGAAATAGACCCATGGTGCTTGGGCCCATCAACGCTGCTTGCAGCTATTTTTAGTCTTTTTATCTTGTTTTTAAGTTCATTGGTTTTCATGTTATCAGTTCTAGTTTGTTATTGGTTGTCTTGTTATATTGTTTTCCCATGTCCATGTATTAAAACATGTCATGTTTTCTTTTGTCAGCTATTATTTGTGTAATGTTGTAGTCAAGTCTTTGTCAAGTCAAGTCAATACAGGTCTTAGTCAAGTCAAGTCTAGTCCAGATTAGTCTTGTCATGTTTACGTTTGTTTTGTTTGTGGATTCATATTCTGGATTACATTCAGTGTAAATAAACTGCACTTGGGATTTCACGCTTCACTGTCTTCATCTGCTCTTGTGTTCAGTCTGCCTACACACGTACCGGACACAGCAATGAAGGGGCTGGGTCTGCCTCCTCCCGGGGCGCATTCCCTTGCAGGTTTACTACCTGGTCTCTGAAGTGAGTCATAGGAACCTTGGGCACGTAGCCCGGTCGCGGTCTTAGGATCACATGAGTGTCTGCCGGACCGAATTCCAGACCGGTGTAGTTGACAGAGAACGCTTGCAGGTCCCCGACCCTCTTGATGGAGGCGAGCGTGATCAGGAGGGCCGTCTTCAGGGAGAGGGCCTTGAGTTCAACTGATTCTAGCGGCTCGACGGGAGCGTACGCCGCCTTGGCGATTTATGTACGCTACTGTGGTGGTGCTATCTGACGTGTTTTCCCCGAATTAATGGGAGAAACCTCCGCAGGGAGGTTTACAACCCAAAAATATGTAGCTTGCTCTGTCATTGTACAGATCTCATTGCTCCTGAAATCTAGGGAAAAAAAAATATTTTTCTTCTCTAAGTGTCAGTATAGTGTGTGGTACAATATAAGCATACAATAATAATTGTCCTTTTGCGATTAAATATTTTATTCATATTATATTTGATATGCTGAATTGTAATGTCATACATGACTATATAGACCAAGGAAAGGAAGATGTCATGGCAAACTCACAAACATTTTGTATCTCTGAAAAGCCCATGATATCCTTTTAAGAATCCCCAAGAATTACTGATGTGGCTCATATGGGCTAAGAGAAACTTGAATAACAACAGTCCTATAAAAAAATGAATTGCAGGGTCTCAGAAGGATAATAACCTTTAAAGACTGATGTATCAAATATGATGATAAAAATAATAATAATAATAATAATAATAACATATTAATTTTATTAATTTATTTAGATTCTGTCTATATGTTCATAGAACAGATCCATTAAAAATAGAATTTTCTGACTATTATTACAGATACCGAGCTTTATGTAACTATGCTATTTTGGCAAAAAAAAAATTATATTTTTGTATGTATAGTTTCTAAATGTATTTAGACTACATTTTTCATTGCAAAAAAATCCAGATTGTTTGTAGAAACATCTAGGTTACGGATGTAACCTCTGTTTCCTGATGGAGGGAATGAGACGCAAGTCGAAGAAGCGACACTAAGGGGTCTCTCTTGAGACCTCTGATCTATGAGAAAAGGCCAATGAGAAATTGGCAGACAGAATTTGCATACGGGTATAAAGGGAGGGAAATGCATCTGTTTCATTCAGGATTTTTCTGAGGAGCCGACAATGAGGTTCGGTCGCAACAGTGGCTCAATTCAGCGATGTAGCCGGGAGGACACAACATTTCGTTCCCTCCATCAGGGAACGGAGGTTACATCCGTAACCTAGACGTTCCCCGTCTGTCGCTCACTTCAACGTTGTGTCGAAGAAGCGACACAGGGGTCCAATTTAAATCACGCCATGCACTGAGCCGTGTACATGTATTGCTGACACAGGAGCGGGCAGGTATTTTACGTGCCAAAGTGACAGGCTGTGCCAGGCTGCATGTACCCTTCCCCAACGCCCCATAAAATCATCAAAGCCTTCTGGTTCTTTACCCCCGACAGGGGGGAACAAGGCGATGTGCCAAGCATGGGAGCAGGCCACACCTTTTCAATCTCTATGTTTCTTGCATAGACTTAATGCGGGTGGGGCAATCTTAATGCTATCATATGCATTGGGGAAGGCGATGTGTTCCTATTCTTTCAGGGGGGAAAGGCCCTGCGGAGACCACACCTGCCCAGACTGGGGGAGGTAAAGAGTGGTGAAATACATCACATGGGCTTTTAGGTCACATGTGGAGAATGGCCAGTGGTAGATCCTAACTCATTAGGAGGGAGGAGTTGCTACAAACACGCCAACCGGGGGTTTGTGAGGACTGCCCAAGGGAGATGCGGGTCCGCTCGCAAGGGGACCGTACCGTGAAAAATATGCACAGGGGGAAAAGTCCACGTGGGAGCCCATCCTGTGGAGCACCTATTCCAGTACAGGATAAATTGAGTACCCGCATTGGTCTTAGTCGGCGAATTCCTCAGCTGAATTCGTGGGCCAGAGAGCTAGGGAGGAGTCATCCAGGCAGTCGAGTTTGAGGGATCTCCTGAGGTAAAGGCGCACGGTATTACCTCAGTGGAGAGAAAGGGCGGTATGTGCAAGCAGTCCACCCAGTCAGTTTGTCAGCATGTACCAAGTTCTACCATTTTGGACCTGAGAAAACATGGGATGAAACCAACTCAACCCTGAGATTGCAAAATCTTGCAAAGGTATTGGATGCTGCCCAACCCGCTGCTCTGCATATGTCTGCTAGGGAGGTGCCCCTGGAAAGTGCCCATGAGGATGCAACACTTCTCGTTGAGTGTGCTCGGACCCGCAAGGGGGGTTGGGCACGGCTTGGGTGCGATAGGCCAACGTAATGGCGTCCACTACCCAGTGGGAAAGCCTCTGTTTGGAGACAGCGTTCCCTTTCCGCTGTCCCCCAAAGCAGACAAAGAGCTGCTCAGAATGTCTAGATCTCTTCGTGCGGTCCAATTAGATACGTAAAGCACGTACCGGACACAGCAACGAAGGGGCTGGGTCTGCCTCCTCCCAGGGCACATTCGCTTGCAGGTTCACTACCTGGTCTCTGAAGGGAGTCATAGGAACCTTGGGTGCGTAGCCCGGTCGCAGTCTTAGGATCACATGAGTGTCTGCCAGACCGAACTCCAGGCAGGTGTCGTTGACAGAGAACGCTTGCAGATCCCCAACCCTCTTGATGGAGGTGAGCATGATCAGGAGGGCCGTCTTCAGGGAGAGGGCCTTGAGTTCAACTTTTTCTAGCAGTTCGAAGGGAGTGTACGCTGCCATGGCGATTTATGTACACTACCGTGGTGGTGCTGTCTGATCAGGTCAAGACGTGTTTGCCCCGAATTAACAGGAGAAACCTACGCAGGACAAAAAGTACAGCCAACAACTCTAGGCAGTTAATGTGCCAGCGCAGAGGGGCCCCTTTCCAATGGCCCGTAGCTGCATGCCCATTGCACACGGTGCCCCAACCCAAATTGGAGGTGTCTGTGGTGACCAGGACGCATCAGGACACCTTTTGTAAGGGGACTCCTGTCCGTAGAAAGCAGAGGTCTGTCCAGGGTTTGAAAGTCTGGCGAAAGATGGGGGTGATGAACACATGGTGCGTGCCGCGGCGCCTTGCTCGTCTCGGGACTCGAGTCTGGAGCCAGTGCTGAAGCAGTCTCATATGCACCAACCCCAGCGGCGGATACCATATGTCCCAGGAGCCTCTGGAAATGCTTTAAGGGGACCGCCGTGCCTGGCCTGAACGTGGCGAAGCATTTCAGCACTGACTGCGTGCTCTTTGGTGAGGCGGCTAACATTGAGACTGAGTATAAATCAATGGCGAGAAAAGAGATGCTCTAAACCGGGGTGAGCTTGCTCTTTTCCCAGTTGACCTGAAGCCCTAAACGGCTGAGGTGCATGAGCACCAGGTCCCTGTGGGCGCATAGTAGCTCTCGGGAGAGAGCCAGAATGAGCCAGTGGTCGAGGTAGTTGAGAATGCGGTTAATGCGGTTGCGATTATTTTTTTTACATACCCGGCGGGGCTTCTCAGCGGGGAAGAGCAGGTAATGCGGCGTTGGGAGGCAAAAACGTGTCCCGAGGCTCTGGTGCTGAGAGAAGACTCAAAGCACTAACCTTGCTCCACATACCCGGCGGGGGGCGGGATAGTGACTGAGGAGGAGGTCCTACGGAGGCGTCCTCTGGACTCGTCAGAACTGGCCAGCCGGGGGACAACAGTCGTAGGGCTGGAGGCAAGAGGTCTGCATCCAATGTGCCAGGACTGTTGAGTTGTGTCGGCAGAGTGCCGTGAGAATGGCATTTGCTGGCCAGGTGACCCAGAGACAAAGGGAATTGCTCTTTTATTGAGAATGTGGGTACTGCAGCCTGAAGGGGGTGCTGAAAATTGTCCTCCCGGCCCTCCACCAGGGGACGGAGTGGTCTGCTTTCCAGCTCCGGAGAAAACATCTTGGTCCCTGGGTCGTCTGTCTCAGGAAAGCTTGGGAGCCTTTCGGGTCCTCGAAGCAGTTCGAGAGATGGGTGGCGTGTGCCACATGTGGGGTGCTCGACGCTGGGGCTGAGAGCTGGGCCCGGGTTGAGGCGGAGCTGTGTGTTTCTTAGGTGCCACAGGGGGATGCACTCGGTGGGCAGACGGGACACGGCCTGCGTTAGAGGTGTGGCAGGGCATGATGTGAGATATGGCCTCCGTCTGCTTTTCCACCGCTGAGAACTGCTGGGCAAAGTCCTCTACAGTGTCGCCGAAAAGGCAGAACTGGGAGACAGGTGTGTCGAGGAAGCGTGTTTTGTCCACTTCGCACATCTCGACCATGTTCAGCCACAGATGTCTTTCCTGAACCAAGAGACTGGCCATCGCCTGCCCGAGTGACCGTGCTGTGACCTTCGTGGACCTGAGGGCGAGGTCGGTCGCTTAGCGCAGTTCCTGCAGCACGTTGGGCTCAGGACTACCCAAGTGCAGATCTTTAAGAGCCTTGGCCTGGAGGACTTGCAGGAGGGCCATGGCATGCAGGGCGGAAACAGCCTGTCCAGTGGCGCTGTAGGCTTTGGAGGTCAGTGAAGACGTCATCCTACAGGCCTTGGAGGGGAGCACAGGGCGACCCCGCCAGGTGGCAGCGTTCTTAGGGCACATGTGGATCACAACCGCTCTATCCACCTGGGGGACCGGCGTGTACCCGTGGGCCGCTCCGTCGTCAAGGGTAGTGAGCGGATGAGCGAGAGGCACGGTGACGGGTGGAGAAGGGTGTTCTACACAAACGCATAAGCTCATCATGCACTTCCGGGAAGAAAGGAACCGGAGGGGGGTGTGGCTGTGAGCAGCGCGCAGGCTCAAGGAACCAATCATCCATCCACAAAGGCTGTGGGGAGGATGGTGGGTTCCAGTCCAGCCCCATGCTAACGGCAGCCTGGGCAAGCATGTCGGACATCTGGGCGTCACCTTCAGACTGGGCATGCTGGCCCGAAAGCGGCAGCCCAGTCGAGTCAGCCGTGTCAGATGCCGAACCACTCTCCAATGCAGCGGTGAGCTCTTCCGGCTCGGGGGGCTCAAGAGGATAGGCAGGCTGGCCGTGAGGCGAGCCGCTGTTGACTCGAGCCCGGACGGAAGTCAACGAGCATGTCGGGGGGCGGGTGGTTCGCGGGGACATACCTGGAGAAACCACGTCCGCTGCTTCCCCAAATCGCCTCCATCGCCAGCTGGGTTGTCCTCAATCTCGTGAGAAGAAGGAGCGACGCAGGGGGTGGCTGGAGTGGTGTTCCTTCTGAGGAAGGAAAGCCACGACCGCAACGTTGCCATGGTCATGTCCTCGCAGTGAGAACATGAGCCATCCCCAAACGCTGCCTCGGTGTGATCGCTGCCCAGACACACGAGACAGCACCTGTGGGCGCCAGGAGCAGAGAGCACTCTACCGCATCCAGGAACTACACAGGGGCGGAAGGGCATCTATATAAGGACACGTCCTGAAAAGGACCTTCAACGCCGCTGTGTATTGCTCTTTTAGAGAAAATACTCTATATACTAATTGAAAATTTCTCGTTTACTGCGCTGTCGAAGCGCCCAAGGGCAAAGCTGCACTGCCGTGCAGAGAAGGAGAAAGCCACTTGTATGCGGCATAGATCCAACATCAATCGCTCAGAGATGGGAGGAACAGTGTGTGACTCGCAGCTCGCTGCATACACAACCAGTCGGCTTTCTGAATGAAAATTTCTTCATGAAACAAACACATTTCCCTCCCTTTATACCCGTATGTCCGGGGGCGGGACATGCAAATTCTGTCTGCCAATTTCTCATTGGCCTATTCTCATAGATCAGAGATGCAAAAGGCTCTCAAGAGAGAGCCCTAGTGTCGCTTCTTCGACACAACGTCGAAGTGAGCGACAGACGGGGAACCATAGTTACTAACCATAGTAGCGAGAAGCCAAAGCTATGCATACAGTAGTTTTACCTGAATTTAAAATGGTCTCATTACAAATACCACTGTTAAAACTATAGATTTCAGTGCATTACTGTCCAATGTCTATTTTAATGCAAAAACATATGCAATATTATCGGTAATTGCACTTTTTTGTGCAATCTAATAATAATAATAATAATAATAATAACAACACTATTTCTATTAGTTTCTTTGATTACATTTTTCTCTTTTATAGGCCCCACTACAGGTGCTATCAAATCAGGTGCTGGTTCCACCATCTGTAGAACTTGGTGGCACTCTCATATGCAAGTCTGGAGCCCTGTAGGTGCTTACTGGCTCGAGTTCTTACTGGTTCTTCCTTACTGGACATTGAGTCTTTATGATATTGTTGTCACTAAATATGGCTTAGGTCCATCCTTCAATGCTACACGAAAATCCTACCTCTCTGATCACACTCTGGTGCTCTCTCTCTCTCCTGTGTTCTCTTTTTTCTAATCTCCTCTCTTATTTCCCATTCACTCCCATCCCACTTTCTTAATCTATCTGCCAAAGAAAAAAATATTATATGGCAAATAATTTAATAAGTCAGGATTGCTGGAGAAACTGCAGTGGTTTGTTTTTTATGCTAAAACATACTTTTGTCTTTAGCAAGTTATTTGGATATTTAGGGTGTTTGCTTTAAGGTTCAGTATGTAAAATACAGAAACCCTTGTTATTAATGACACCTGTGGCCATTAAGTGAATTGCAGCCAGCTACCTGATGCTCGTGCATAAACTAAATAGGGACGACAGCATCGGCCAAAACAATGAAGTAACATACAAAGAGACTGAACGTGATTCACCGGCATCATGCTGACAGACGAGGTAGCATAACTAAAATTACAATTTTTATTGTTTTAGCTTATATTGTGCTAGCTTATAAGTAGTTGTAGTTTAGTCTCAGTTTGTACATACTGATATACACATACATCTACATACTATCGAACTATACCAGACAGTTTACTGTTGCACTGCACTGTTATGTTGCACTATTGTATGTTTTGTATGTCATATGTTGTACTACAATTAAGAAACCAGCATATTTGCTTACATTTATCCTGTATACTTGACTTTTAGTATAAAGAGAAGATTGTTTAAATTATTTGAAAGTTATGAAGCAAGGTAGCTTGCAATTCGTCAGCGTTAGCAAGCAAGATCAATCCTTATGGCACTATATTTCACATGCTATGCAGTTATGTAAGCTTACCTGTCCAATAGAAGAACGCCAAATCAGGGTCGGATTTGATCAACCAAAACCAATCAAGGGCCCTCCAGGAATCAAATGCCCTGCCGATGTTCACTCTAGTTTTTGTTCAACCCTACGATCAAGCTCTTGGGAGCGCGCTTAAACATCACATCCTTTGGATTTTACCAGCAAAACCGACCCGCCCCCTTCACATGAAAATCAGTCTACAGGCTACCTAGGAAGTCCGGAAAAGGGCTAATTTTTTAAGTTGCGTTACATGCCGTTCTCACACACAAATATTTATTATATGGAATTTTTTACTTACTGCACCTTTAAAGAGAGTTCACCAAATGTATTTTTTTTTTTTTAATCCATCATCATTTACCCCCCCTGCAATGTTCTTCCAAATCCATATTACTTTTTTCTGAGAACCAATGCGTCTTGATGTGGCATGTTTGATTATATGCAAATGCAAGTGAGATTTGAGAGCTACGGCAGAAGATTTTCAATAAATATTGACTTAAATTTCAAACTGTTCCTCACACAAAACTATCAAACCTTTAGAAGACTTGGAATATAGCACGAGTTGTGCAGACCACATTTAGAACTCTTATGTTGCTTCTTTGTCCTTTTTAGAGCTTGACTGCCCCAATCAATATACGATATGCTTTTGTTGTATGAGAAACAGCTGTGTGTATATTTTTCAAAAATTCTCCTTTTGAATGCCAGAGAAGAAAGTTATATGGATTTGAAACAACATGAGTGTAAGTAAATGATATCAAAATTGTCTCATATGTGTGAACTATTGTTTTAAGAATGTATTACAGTCATGGCATAGAGGCTGAAGTATGTGCTCGCAACACAATCTATAGCACATTCACAGGAATGTAGGCTTGAGTCTGACTTACTTCATCCCATCCCCCTGTCCTGTCCCATATAGACAAAATGCCCACAAACAATAAATAAATATATTCACCAAGGTGAATGGTGCAACAATGGTGAATTAGCAGTATCCCATATGCGTTTCCACGTACATATTATACAGGCTATTTGTACTCAAGGTGAAGTTGTTTTTTTATTGATGCGTAGCTAAAGTGTGTGTGTAGTTTATTTGTTATGTGTAGCTCAATATGTGTTTGACAGCCAGTTTAAGTGTGACAGACATAAGCGACAGGTCGCTAAAGACCTAAGGTATGTAAAAATTATTTGTGAAACACCCATTAATTTAATGATTAAAGGAGTTCTTTCCCATTTACTATTGGTTTGTGCTAACATTATAGGTAGGATGCACACCTAGCAACAGCAATTAAACATCTGACCACAACTGGGATGTATTTGCTATAAAATAAGATGTCATTCCAGACAGTGAATCAGTTTTCTTGCTGCTATTCTAGAGACATTCTTGAGGGGAAAGCATGTGAAATTGCCTTCACTGTGTCTGCACAATGTGGCCTCTTAAGGGTGGAATATTGGTTGTACACACTTTCTGTTCTACTTAGAAATGTATTAAATCATTCTTGTTAAGCTTTAATGATGTAATATTTCTCACACCTACTGTTCTGCATTCCATTTGTTATTTTCTTTTACCCAAGGCACCATATCTACAGTAGGGGTGTAACGGTTCATATTTCTTACAGTTTGGTGCGGTTCGGTATCTGTTTTGTTCAGGGAAAAAAATATTACTGCCAAATCTCTCTTGCAGCTTGTTTTCTTCACTTGCCATTTTGCCAACTAATGCATGCAGAACTGTGATGTCATCAACTGATTTAAAATACTAACAGTTAATAGGACAGCTTCTCTCTGTAGAAAGTTGACCCACGTGAAACACAGGCAGAGTGTGTCCATCTACAGAGCCATACAGGTGAATTAGTGGAGGTTACAACTGCGCATGTCTATTTCACGCTTTATTTTCTTCACCAAACTCTATGATCCAGATGCATTATTAAACTAGAGATGCGGAGCAAATGTTTACCGAACCGTGGTTGGCAAACCATTTTTACAGAGAACTGTTATACCAATAATCTTCAGATATAAAACGTTTAATGAAACAATCACAAGCACCTATAGCAGTCTAATATATTCAATATCCTATTCAGTTCCCTCTACATTTAGACAAATATCTGGGAGTAGAAATCTCTAAAGTGGTTTGAAAGAAACGACACTTAACAATGTTACTTTTTCATCCATGTTCATTAAAAACATAAAATGAATATCATCTGCATAGGTCAAGATTGTAGAACAAATCTACTAATTAACTAAACTCTATTTATATAACTAACTAACTTTATTTTTGTAAATATGTATTTTTAATTGTTGTGTGCATCCTCTATTTGAATGCCAGTCTCACAGTCTACATCTATTTTCTTTTTTATTATTATTCTTCATTTCACAGACGGTTTGTAGCTTTCATTAGATAGCCCAAGGTACTCTGAGAGAACATTGATTTTCCGAGCAGCCTCAGACAGGTCACGACTGAGCTGTAATATTTTATTGGGGTCTAAAATTCTACTCCATTTCCTATTTTCTTGGTCTCGGGATTTGTCATATCTCAGTTGTTTTATTACCTGGGTTAATATTACCTTTGTTTCAGTAGCAATTAATGTCAGTATTTGTATATCAGAGATTAAGCAATATGATATCAAGAGATTATTACATAAATTATTACATGAAAGCTCTTTCACAGCTCCACAGGTGTCTGTTATATGGCTACAAATATAATAAAAATGGCAACAATGAAACTCTAAAACCAAGGCAATAAGGTGCCTAATGGACACTCCTAGATAATGCTGTTAATTTTGCAATGCACTGTCTAACTAGGTAAATTAAGAGCACATTATTTTTACAAATGTAATTTTGTCATTAGTTTTTAATAATAATGGTAACATTTTAGCTTTTCCATGCATTCTATCACTAAATTTGGTGTTTTGAAATGTAATATTGTAATACATATATATATATATATATATATATATTCATACATACATGTAAATTGTCCTATTTACATTGATTTGTAGAGCACGTACTAAAAATCAGTACTATCTATGAGACATAAAGACACATCCTAACATGCATCAGGATTGGTTCACAGCGGTAGACCTGAAGGACGCGTACTCTCGAGAGTCACTGTGCACCCACAGGGACCAGGTGCTCAGGCACCTCAGCCATCTAGGGCTTCAAGTCAACTGGGAAAAGAGCAAGCTCACCCCAGTTCAGAGCACCTCTTTTCTTGGCATGGAGTTAGACTCAGTCTCAATGACTCACAATGCCTCACAAATGAGCGGGCGCAGTTGGTGCTGAAATGCCTCACCTTATTCAAGCCAGGCAAAGCGAATCCTCTAAATGAATTCCAGAGGCTCCTGGGGCATATGGCATCCTCCGCAGCGGTTGCGCCACTGGGGTTGATGCATATGAGACCGCTTTAGCACTGGCTTCAGACTCGAGTCCCGAGATGGGCATGGCGCCACATACCGTGTGTTCATCACCACCGCCTGCCGCCAGACTTTCAACCCCAGGACAGACCTCTGTTTTCTGCGGACATGAGTCCCCCTACAGCAGGTGTCCTGATGCGTTCTGGTCATCAAAGACACCTCGAAACAGGGTTGGGGCGCCATGTGCAACGGGCACGCAGCCACCTGATCCTGGACGGGGCACTGGCTGGGTTGGCACATCAAAAGCCTAGAGTTGCTGGCTGTAATCCTTGCCCTGTGGAGGCTACTTCGGGGCAAGCACATCTTGATTCACTCAGACAGCACCACCACAAAAGCGGACATAAATCGACATGGCAGAATGCGCTCTTGTCACATGTTGCAACTTTCCCGCCATCTCCTACCTTGGAACCAGCAGCGACATTGTTGCGCGCCACTCATATCCCGGGCAACATCAACATGGCAGCGGATGCGCTGTCGCGACAGGGCACGCTCAGCAGAGAGTGGAGGCTCAACCCCCAGGCGGTCCTGCTGATTTAGGTGTGGTTTGGCAAAGAACAGATAGACCTGTTTGCTTCCCAAGAGACCTCCCACTGCCCACTCTGGTATTCCCTAGAGGTGGCTCCCCACAGGATAGATGCGCTGGCACACAGTTGGCCCTGGGGGCTGCACAAGTATGCATTTCCCCAGTGAGCCTACTTAAAGGGTGCTGTGCAAGGTCAGGTAGGATGAGGAACAAGTCACTCTAGTGGCCCCATATTGGCCCACACGGACTTGGTTCTCAGATCTCACGCTCCTCGTGACGGCCCCTCTCTGGCGAATTCCACTGAGGAAGGACCTTCTTTCTCAGGGATGGGGAACCCTCTTGCATCCGCGCCCAGACCTCTGGAACCTCCACGTCTGGCCCCTGGATGGGATGCGGAAAATCTAAGTGGCCTACCACCTGCTGTCGTTGACAGAATAAACCACTTTGCAGATTCGAGCACACTCGATGAGAAGTGTGGTATCCTCGTGGGCACTGGCCAATTGCACCTCCCTATCAAACATTTGCAGAGAAGCGGGCTTGGCAACACACAATACCTTTTCGAGATTCTACAATCTCAGGACTGAGTTGTTATCGTCCTGTGTACACTCAGGTCTGAGCATGTAGAACTCTGTCATGCGGCACGTCTGACCAGGTGTTCCACTTGCACATAGCGCCTTTCCCCTCCACTGAGGTGATCACTAAACTCGCGCTACCTGGATGTTCTTCCTCCCTAGCCCTCTGGTCCACGAATTCAGTGGAGGAATTCCCTGACCAGACCCACTATGGGTACTAATTACTCTGTACTGGAATAGGTGCTCCACAGAATGGGCCTTTGTGGATTAATTCCCCTGTGTGTATTTTCCACGGTACATTCCACCTACTTGCGGACCCAAATCTCCCTTGGGCAGTCCCCGCTGCCCCCCGGTTGCCGTGTTTGTAGCAACTCCCTCGCAGCAGGTAGGATCTACCACCGTGTGATTTCCACATGTGGCCTGAAAACCCATGTGACGTATTTCACCACAATTTACCTCCCCCCAGCCTGGGCAGGTGGTGGTCTCCGGGGGGTCTTTCCCCCATAAAAGGAGTTAGAAAAGAACGCCTTCCCCGATTCATGTTATAGCCTTAAAATCGGCTCAGCAACTTTAACTCTATGCGAGAAATACAGAGAGAGAAAAGGCACGGCTGGCGCGGCCTGCTCCCATGCTTAGTACATCACTTTGTTCCCCCCCTTTGGGATGCCGGGAACCTAAAAAGTTTATGACGTTTTTTGTGGGGCGTTGGGGAAGGGTACGTGCAGTCTGACGCAGCGCGTTGCTTTGGCACACGACTGCGTCAGCAGCTCACGAACACGGTTCAGTGCATGACGTGATTGAATAGGGACCCCTAGTGTTGCTTCATTCAACACAACGTCGAGTAAGCAACAGATGGGGAATGTCTAGTTTACTGTTGTAACCTCCGTTCTCTGATGGAGGGAAAGAGACATTGTGTCCCCCGGCCACAATGCTGAACCGTGCCACTGTAACGGCCGAACCTTATTCTCGGATCCTCAGTGCAAAACCTGAATGGACAGATGCACGATTACCTCCTTTTATGCCCATATGTCCGGGGGAGGGACATGCAAATTCTGTCTGCCAAATTCTCACTGGCATTTTCTCAAGTTCATAGATAACAGAGACCTTCAAAAAAGTCCTTGTGTCGTTTAAGTCGTTTAGTTTTTTAAATATAGGCTATATAACATTCAGTACAACAACCTGTTGCGAATGCTGGTTCTTGTTGACTTTAACATGCCTTTTAAGAGGACAGCACAGTGATTCAAACTAACTGTAGATTTTAGCTGCTACAAACAGGCACTCACAGTGTTCCAATTTCACTCCAAAAGCTCTGTTGTGATAGCTCTGTCTAAGCCTACATCTAATTCACAATACCATGTGCCCACTCTGCTACACAGAAACATGCAATTACTGTGATTAGGGAGCAGATAGCTGAGCATCATGTAACTGTTCATACTGTATCTCTGCTGAAAATGTCCAGCAGTGTCCCTTATCTGACTGAAACATAGACTGGCCATCAGGCCGGCCCGGGCCAAAGCTTATTGATAGACGCTAGGAGGAATCCCTCAAGCAGCTTAGCAAACCAAAACAATGAACATACAATGGCCTGAGCTTCAGGGACATTTATGTCAGAAACCATGATGAGCATTTCAGACAGGGCAGGGTTAGAAGAAGGTTGAATAAGCAAAATGACAGTTAGAAAGGGCAAAACAATCTTTAGCTTGCTGGATCATAATTTGACAAATGTTGTGAATGACATGGGAGGTTTATTAGAAAGGCAAACAGTGGACCTATGAAAAATGTAATGAAAAGGTTAAATATTATGGCTACTGCAAATTTGACTGCTTAATTAAATCCAAGAATATGTATTTTAATTAGCATATTTAGCTTACATACAACATAGCTTAAGAACTATGCCCCCAAAAATACAAGAAATGTTTTGTAAGAGGTGACAAAAATGTGAATATGCTCAAAGCAGTGCAGCTGTATAAAACCCGTGATTTTCACTCATTGCAATTAAGAAGCAAATCAGCGGGGAGGATTAAAATATCTGTGTCTGACGTTCCAATCTTGACAGGCCTTCCCGAGCGCTGCTGCGCATTTACTAAGTCCTGCAGAGCACCCAGGAGAAAACGCCACTGGATTAATTATTAATCAAACAAATTTTAATAATGCGACTAAAAACATACCTTGGCACTCGAAAGGGGTCATTTGTATCAATAATAGATTCTGAGCCATTAAGGTTTAGGACGATTTGGTTTATGTAGAAACATATCTCTCTCTCCTTTCTCCTCCTTTTGCATGAATCAAACATGTGATAACGACTTTTATGAGCCGGTTATTTTTAGTGAATCAAAAACAAACAAACAATACTATTCACAAACGAATCATGAACAGATCAAAAACATCCAGCAGTATCAATAGTCTCATTCCAGAATGAATGACTCTTAAGAACTGGTTTTATTTAGTATATCAAAAAGTATGGATGTCCTGATACAATACTGGTATCGGGTCCAATACTGCACTCATATACTGGTGCTTGTAAAAATGCTCAGATACCAAAAGCCAATACCATCTGATATATGAATGTCATTAAGTAAACATTCAGCCCACAATTTAAAATCATGTTACATTCTAGTGAGTTTATTTAACCTCAAAATATGCAATTTAATGAGATAAATATATAGTTTGCAAGTAATTAAAATGTGAGCGCTTGTGAATGAGTGGAGACAGTGTTGTGGTGGGCGACTAATAAAAAGCACTGGCCGTTTCTCCCCTCTGACCTCCTGTGAGAGCACTGTGCCAAGCTCCCTGTCAGATGCATCAGTCTGCAAAATAAAGGGGAGAGAAAAATCAGGTGCATGTAAAAGCAGCCCCCCACACAATGCGGATTTTACCTTAATGAAGGCCTGTTGGCTCGACTCTGTCCACTGGACCAGATCGGGAGCCCCCTTTTTAGTAAGGTCAGTCAGCGGTCTGGTGACATCAGAATAACTAGGCACAAACCTTCGGTAGTAGCCAGCCAGCCCCAAGAACTGCCTTACCCCCTTTTTGGTCTTGGGTGCCGTGCAGGCTGTGATCGCTGCGGTTTTGTCAACCTGTGACCCAAGTGGAACCCCAGATACCTAACTTCCACACTTCTTCGGGTTAGCCGTGAGTCCCGCCCACCTCAGAGCTCTCAGGACGGCTCTCAGATGTTGCAAATGCCGCCGGCAGTCATTACTGTAAATTATGATGTCATCTAGCTATGCGGCGGCATACGCCATGTGCGCTCTGAGGATATTGTCCATAAGGTGCTGAAACGTGGCTGGGGCTCCAAACAAACCGAACGGAAGTGTCACAAATTGGTGTAATCCGAACGGTGCGGAAAAAGCAGTTTTTTCTCAGGGCACTGGAGTTAAAGGGATCTGCCAATACCCCTATGTTAAGTCCAGTGTCGAGTAAAATTGAGCCGTGCCCAACCGATCGAGTAACTCATCAATTTGCGGCATTGGATAAGCGTCAAATTTGGACAACGTGTTCACTTTCCGGTAGTCAACACAGAAAAGGACCGAACCATCGCTCTTCGGTACCAGAACTACCGGGCTGGCCCAATCGCTGTGCGACTCTTGTATTACGTCCATTTCGAGCATTGCCTCTAATTCTTCCCTAACAACCTTTTTCTTGTGCTCAGGAAGACGATAGGGGCGGCTACGAACCAACACACCTGGAGTAGTCTCAATATGGTGTTCTATGAGGTTAGTGCGACCGGGCAGGAGAGTAAATACTTCCGCAAACTCCGCTTGCAGCCTCGCAACATCTGTCAGCTGTGACAGTGAGAGGTGGTCTCCGCAAGGGACCGGGGTGAATATATGTGGAGAACATATTCATATATGAATTTAGTTTGGGAGATATCTCCGGCCCGAGCTCCGCCCTCTCCGGAACCACCGTCACCAAGGCTAAAGGTACCACCTCCCTCCATGGATTGAGGAGGTTGAGGTGGTAGGTTTGATGTGACCCTCTCCTATCCGTTCGCTTAACTTCATAATCGAGATCTCAAACTCGGCGTGTGACCTCAAAGGGTCCTGCCACTTGGCAAGTAATTTGGAGCTCGAGGTGGGCAGCAATGCAAGCACTTTATCTCCCTGTTCGAATTCCCATAGTCAAGTGCACCTGTTATACAGTCGGTGTTGGCGTTCTTGTGCATGGAGCAGATTCTCCTGTGTTACCTTCCCCAAAGTGTGGAGTTTTGCTCAAAGGTCAAGAACGTATTGAATTCGATTTTTACTATCTGAAGGTCCTTCCTCCCAAGCTTCCTCCCCTACGAAGTTCCGAATCATGTATTTTATAGTCTTATTAAATCGTTTGACCAGTCTGTCGGTTTGCGGGTGGTAGACGCTGGTGCAAATCGACTTAATGCCTAATAATTCATAGTTCGCAAAGTGTACGTGACATGAATGTTGTGCCTTGATCTGTGAGGATTTCCTTTGGAATTCCCACTCGGGAGATAATTTTGAAGAGTGCCTCCGCAACACAGCGTAGATACTGAGATGTTGCGTAGAGGCACCACTTCCGGATATCGCGTTGCATAGTCCACCAGAACTAACACAAAGCGATGCCCACGTGCAGTCTTCTCTAATGGCCCGACGAGATCCATTCCAATTCTGTCGAAGGGAATCGCGATTAACGGCACCGGGCGCAATGGCGCTTATGGGTTGGCCGGTGGGTTCACCAACTGATATTCCCGGCACGCCGCACACTACTAGCGAACATCCCCGTGAATGCCCGGCCAAAAGAAATGGGCCATTATATGGTTCAAAGACTTTTCGTGACCTAAGTGGCCGGCCATTGGATCATAGTGTGTATTAGAGTGTTTCCCGATGGCTCTTCGGTACTAACAGCTGAGTTGCAACCTCTTTGGTTTGAGTGTCCTGCGTCACTCGATACAACCGCTCTTTGATAATAGAAAAGTATGAGTATGTGAGCGCAAGACCGGGCTGGAGCTGTTGACCATCAATTACTTTCACTTGGTCGAAGGCGTGCATGAGGGACTCGTCACGTGACTTCTCCAGAGCGAAGTCCCCCCCCCCTCAGGGAAGCCCCTGAGAACGGGAATTCCCTCGTCCGCGTCATCCTGACGCAGAGCCGACGTTGACGGCCCTGGCACCACCTCCCCAGCCATAGTATTGCACGTTACACCCCGCGCCACTACTCTGCAGGACCCATCCACACATGTTACCCTCAGCAAATTTTTAAAACCGGGCCAATTGGTTCCCAGAATTAGTGGATGGGTGAGGCGGGAATTAACCACAGCCTCGAGTCTATGCCTTTTCCCCCTGAATCGTATCTCAACAGTAACCACTTGATACTTGTGAATGTCACCATGCACACACCTCACCCTCACCAGTTTATTTTTATCCAATGCCCCGCCTTGCACCAAGCGTTGGTGGATCGAGGTTTGAGAACAACCTGTATCCACCAAAGCTTGATGTGTATCCCCCTTCACCCTTACCGGTATACGATACATTTCTGCCCGATTGGGGACAACCTGTGGAGCATCAGGGATCCGAACCAGTGTCCCCACCTCCATCACTGGACACCGCTCCTGGCTGTGTCTGGTTTCCCCGCAGCTCCAGTAGACCGGCCCAGGTCTTCCTTCTGCACATGTGGGGGCAACCTGAGGGGGATAGCGGAGAGAGACAGGGGGGTTTAAAGGGGCAGACAAGGGAAAGGGTCCTCTGGACCGGGGTCTGGGTCTGGGCGGGGAATAACGACCGTAATAGCTGCCGACTCTGCTCCGGGCCGAACGACCTGTTGCTGCATGGCCTTTTTGAGATGACTACAATCCAGGAGGCTGGGTGGTGGCGGGGAGCCCACTGATCGGGAGGCCACCTTAATACCTCCGCAGTTTTCTCAAACAGGACGAGGAAGGCCTCCGGATCATCGCTTGGCCCCATTTTCACAAGGGCGAGCAGTGGGCCGGGCTCCGAGGAGGTCGCAGCACCAGCCCCCTCCCTGGCGATCAGGCTCCGCAGCGCCTGCCGGTCCTCCGCTTGTGCCTGGAGCAGGGCTTGGAAGCATTGTTCTTGCTCCTGGCGAACCTCCAAGAGGGCATGGTGTTGTGTCTGCTGGATGTTGGTGAGGGCGTTGAGGACTTCGGCCAGCGGTGAAGACTCCATAGCAGCGTTCTCCTCCAAACCCGGGTTCTCGGCACCACTGTAATGCACTTTGTTTGGGTAATGGAGGAGTCAGAAGACAGCGAAGCAGGTTTGAGGTCAGTTTTATTTTCTTGATCCTTTTTCACACAACCGTCGATAACTCACAATAACACAAATATAAGCAACGTCAGCTTTCAGGTTTCTCACTCTCTCTCGCACTCGGCGTCCCTTTTATGTCTCCCTCTGCATCGCTATAACAAGACACAGGTGTTAGGGTTAATTATAAACCAGGTGACAAGCCTTACTGCTCTCTCTCTCCCGCAGACCGACACGACCCCCAAATTCTTGTTCCCTATCTGTCACTCACTCGACGTTGTGTCGAAGTAGTGACACTAGGGGTCACTCTTGAGAGACTGAGACACCTCTGATCTTTGATAAAAGGCCAATGGGAATTGTCCTCCCAGGGCGAGTTCAACCTCTTGTTCGGTTCCCGCGAAGGTGATGAGCTCTTGAGTGCAGCATCGGAGAGCGGGCTCGTCCAGTCTGATGCAGAAACCTCCTCTGGGCTTCCCCCCTCGGGTGTGGTCGGCCCCATCAGAGACATGCTTTCCTGGGCCGTCTCGAGTGTCTGGCTAGAGTGGAACCCTCCACTCTCTCCTGAACGGTTAACGATCTCTCTCTTTTTCTGGGGAAAAAAAAGAGGGAAGATGCACAACTGAGATAGCCTGTCCCTATCCTTTGGGCAGTCGACTCGTCCCCAAGAGGCTGTTCGACACTCATACTAGCGCCAGGGAAGGTTACATACCGGCCTGGTGCGCTCGCTACGTGGCACACAGTCGTCTGCCCATCTCGCATCGCCGATCCACGTAACACAGTTCAGCTTGTTGTGCCGTTTTTGTAGGGGACCCCTAGTGTCATTATATCGACACAACGTTGAGTGAGTGATGGATAGGGAACGTCCTGGTTACTTCCGTAACCTCTGATCCCTGATGGAGGGAACAAGCCTTTGTGTCCCTCCTGCCACAACGCTGAACTACCCGCTGAAATGGCCGGGACCTTATTCTCGGCTCCTCAGCACAAAACTTGAATGAGCGGAATAAACGACCCGTATGTCTTTGCCTTCCTGCATCTTGGGTCCTTTCTCAAATTCTGTGACAGTATAAAGCTGTATAAAGCTCCTAGATCTGGTTTTCCACAACTCATGTTGTCTGGAGTTCTTTGTTGACTAAATGTTCTTGGACAGATATTTTTGAGCAATGTTTTGTCCGCGGAACAATCCAAAAACACTTTAAACTGCAGTATAGTCCATTGAAGAGACTGTAAGTGTATCAACAAAATGGTATCGAGACATCCCTATAAAAAAAACTGCAAAAGGTATAGTCCAATTATGGAACAAATGACTCTTATAAGCTGGTTCTCTTTAGTGAAACAAAAACATACAGCATGTTCATTAGTCTCTGTAGGACTGTTATGGTTCGGTCATGGAAAGGAGGATCCGAGAAGCAATAACCCCATTCAGGTAAAGCTTTATTTTCTGCCTCAAGCACACCTTTACACTCTTCTTGGTGCTTTTCTGAGCTAACCCAGGTAACTTTATAAATAACCAAAAGAGTCTCAATAAACATAAACTTCTTAAACGACCAACAGTTCTATAACAATCAGCAAACATGCCAACACTGGACAGACATGTTGTTCTCTCCCTGTCTCTGGCAGTTGCATGGCTCTCCCCATGCTCACTGGAATTAGAGACAGGTGTTAGACATAATTTAGCTCAGGTATAAGCGCCCTAACCGCTTTCTCTCTCTCCGGATGGGCACTCTACCTCGCCCACTCAGCCACAGTCTCATTTCAGAATAAATGACTCTTCAATATCCAGTTCTATTTAGAGTATTACTGATTTTCACAGATATTTAAATATATTTTATCCACGATTCACCTCTGTATGCTGGTCGAGTCTGAGTACACTCACCCAACAGTACATCACCATAAACATCTCTCATTCAGAAATAACAAATGTTTTGTGTTGTTTTCTGCTCTGATTTGGTAAAAATATTACAAAATGTCTGTGATGATCCCATCTGTATGACTGTACGAGCATCTTTTAACTCCCGAAGAAGGCTTTCGTTGCATCCTGCAGTGCAGCACAATGAAGACATAAGGAATTTTGGTCACACAGCACATGGTCATGCAGTGAAGTCACATGAAACAGGTCAATAGGAGAAAAGACATTTTTAGTATTTTGAAATAATGTATATGTTGTTGCATTTATGTGAAAGTATGTGACTTTTGTTTTGTATTGTTTATTGTAATGTTGGCCTACCTTTTTATATCATATTTTGTGTTAAATCAGATTTCAGATTTGTATGGGTCTAACCTGAAAGCTATGTAAATGTCAAATGGAACTGAAATAGATATTGGATATTATATTGGACATTAGACATTCTAATCAAATGACAACGGGCTGCTGAGGGCAATAAATACAATAAGAATCACATTTCCTTTTGTTATAATATTTCTTATGCAAAAGCACTAAAATAACACTGTGAAAAGTGCTGAGTAAACTTGGAGTAACTTCTAGAACTTTCTAGAACTTTCCAGTAATATAAATAGTAGTATAAATACAGGGGCCTTAAGCCTACCAGTTCAGATTAGTTCCAGCTGCCTAAGTGGATACAGTACATATCTGCATTTTTCTGAGAGGCTGCAAGCATCCGGCAGATGCATTTTGCTATGTCTGCAGCCAACTTATCAAGATAAGAGTGAACATGTACTCTGTGGAAGCATCTGCTAAGATGTGTGAGGACTACAAGGCATATTTCGGCATGTCTGCCAGGGATAAAGACAAACCCTGGGCACCTCATTTCACCTGCGAGCACTGCAAAGAAATACAATTTTTTAATTTTTTTAAATTGTAAAAGACAAAAAACTATTTTCAATGTTATTAAAAAAATACATATGAAAAATGTCATGGGTGAAATACATTTTTGTAGGATGGTACAGACGGGAAAGAGAGCCATGACGTTCGCTATCCCAATAATTTTGCGGGAACCCACTGACCACTCAAGCAACTGCTACTTCTGCATGGTGGACCCTTCCAAACATCAGACTGGTAAGAATGCACCTGCTATCATGTATCCGGACCTTCCTTCATCCATCGCCCGGTGCCATTCTGCCATGAGCTCCCCGTACCCACGCCTCCAGAGAGAGAGCAGCTATCTTTTGAATAGAGCATCAAGTCAGAGAGCGAGGTAGACATCGTAGATCCAAATGACAATTTCAGAGGTGGAGCTGTGAAGAGTTACTACCCCAACCAAAAAGACCTCAATGACTTGATTAGAGATCTTGGTCTCTCCAAGTCCAACGCAAAGCTTTTGACATCTAGGCTCAAGCAGGGGAACTTGTTGGATGAAAGTGTGCAAGTCGCAGATCAGTGGAAGCATCACCAACCTTTTTCCAGCTTCCACACCCGTCAAGATGGGCTCTGCTTCTGCCACAATGTGACCAGTCTGTCCGAGGCAATCGGAATAGCCTGTAACCAGAATGAGTGGCGCATCTTCATTGACAGCTCATCCAGGGGCGTCAAAGCTGTGCTGCTCCATAATGGTAACAAGTACCCGTCTCTTCCCCTGGCTCACACCGTGCACCTCAAAGAGGATTACAACAGCATCAAGACCTTGCTGGATGCATTGAAGTATGATGAGTACATTTGGGGCTGATTCGTAGTAGTGATTTACGGTATAATCATAAATCTCAAAAGATTACTCGCTTTTAAATCTTTTGTAGTCATTTTTTATATTACTTTTGGATAAATACATGTTAATTTGGATTCATATGATGTTTTTTTCTGTCTTTATGAGAAACGAAAAGACACAAATTTGTCAGTTTTCACACTGGAAATAGGTACATTTCAAAATATCAATGTCCTGGTCACAAAAGCAAAGTTTGTGGAGAATAATAGCCATTTTCTATACTTTTGAGGCATAAGCAATTAGGAAATAACACTTACTACCGAGGATCAAACATTTAGTTACTTAGTGTAATTGCTAATGGAACCATTTAAGATCTGGAAATATTAAGAGGACAGGAATCAGAATGGTTAAAACCCTTACAATTCCCATGCCTTCTCCCTTAACAAAAAGGCTCTTGCTGTGGCTGAAATGAGATACTGTTTGTCCCATGCTGTGAGATTGTGACATTGATTTCCTCCCTTTGGCCTGCAGCCCATCAGAAATACCCTCTGCTGGGCCAAAAGGGGGTGTAATCAGATTCTAGCAAAGCCAGCTGAGACCATCAGCCACTTAACGTCTCTAATGTTGACAACGCTATTACTCAGTTTATCAACAATTGTTGGAAACATTGTGGAAGAATATATGGGCTGATTAGCATGTGAATTGCATGCTGGATGTTCCTGCTGCTGTGAGTCCACACTAATGAACAAAGAGAAAATAATTCTGGATTCTTCACTTCCGTTTGGTGACGCTACTGCCGAAGAAGTTACACACTTCAGGTTTAATATTTATTGACATTGCAACCTTTGTGGCACATTTTCTTATTTTACATTACATTTAGTAAATGCCTGACACAGATTTATAAGACCGTCCATAAATATTAAGGGGGAATTCACTAAAGAATTCACTTTAGGAAAGCAGACGGTAAACTGAACTTTATTTATAAAAGATGTTTTGTACATTTTCTATCAATCATGTCAGTAGAAATTAGCAATCATGTTATCAAGGTCTGTTAGCACGATTTCAGAAGTGTTTACATACATTAATACAAATTAATGTTTTATTCTGACTGAAATTTATCTTTTTAAGTGCACATAAACGTAATGATTGACATTGAATTGTGTCATAGAAAGATACTTTCTCTAAACAGAGAGGCATCAAATCTGATCTCAGTAAATGTACAAACCCTCAAGCCAAGTTGAGGACCCCAAATTAGATATGAGACAATTTGAGCATGGCGTTTCAGAGTACCCAGTGTATGTAATACTAATGGTAGTGAGTCATACGTATCTCGATAAATGGCCCTGTTGTAATGGGATGAATGCAGAGGCTCTCGATGAGTGATGCACCCTGAGAATTGCTAAGTGGCCTGCTGCCCGTCAACTACACTTTACCCACAACCCAGTAACACATAAACCTCTACAACATCACACTATCCATTTACAGAATGTTATTTGTTGCCTGGTCACATCTCAGAGTGACACCCCATCCTTCTGATGCCTGAGAATAATGCATGTGTGAAGAACTGGAGGAACCATATAGAAGAAGTACAGGCACTCTCCCCCCTCTTTGTTATTGATTTAATGTCACTTTTGGACATTTGAGTTGATACTGATTCCAAACAAAACAGACAACAAAAGAGACTCAAGCTATCCGTGATCATTAGTGCAAGACTGCCCCAAAAATGGGTGGAGTGTATATTTGTGTGTGTGCATAAGGAAAAAGAGGTTTCAGTGGCACTTCATTGGGAGGCAAAACGCAGTCAGCTCATTCATATGTAAAAGATGAATTGTTGCGAATAAGTTTAATCAAGCCCTGCCTATCACCGCACGTGTGTGCAGTAAAGGATGACAACTATGCATAGAGTGACATTAGCTAATATGGGAGATTTGTCTGTGACAACTTTATCCATTAGCAAAGTCTCTGGCCCGTGCTGTCGCAAAGCCAATTTAGTAGTGTGATGGTATCATTGGGCATCAGTGAGCCTGTAGGACTCTGGCTACGACAACTGTGCTGATCTGGAGAGATATTCATGAAGTATAAGCACTCTGCCACTCTGAAGTCTAAAGGGATTATTCCAAAACTTGGTCATGGTTCTTGTGGGCTTGCTACATTTTTGAGAAGCCATGCAAACATCCTCGGATACACAGTATCCACGGAGAATGCTTACCTCTACTGTGCGAGGGAGAAAATGAGCCAACATGGTCTCATAGATAGCAAACAGATTTTTAGGTGGCTCATTCTAAATATGTGGCAGTGTCCTTGTGAAATAAACATTGGAGGTGCTACATCAATTACTTTTATTCCCTTTCACACAAATTACGAGTAAAACATCAGATTACTGGTTCAAAAACACTTAATTTGCTATCTTGGGGCATCTAAACACTTTTACTACAACACAAGACTTGTAAGGCGATGCATTTGAATGTTTCTAATACATTACCAACTAAATTTACAAGGTTGTTCGAGTGTGATCAAAATAGAGGGTTCAGGGCTCCAGACTGGGAGTAAAATGGGTGCAAATGCAACAGGTATGGGCAAGGTTTCATGAATGGTTAATCGTTTTTCCATTGGGAATCGGTATGCGGGAATAAAGAATGTTTAAAGCAATGGAATTTCCTTAAAGACTACTCAAAATAGCAGCATATAATGTGCACAGTGAGATATGAGCCTAAATAGCACAATACATACATCTTCAACTGATAAAATCTCACAATTCCATAAGGCAGCAAATGCAAGTATTGTCATGCTTATGGAGTTACACTGCTGTGGTTAAATAGCCTCTTCGGGCTGCTTAGATTTTTAAATGTTTAAAATCAAACAGCATTGAACTAGTCTAATTATTGTATGTTAATATGACACCAGAGCAAATGTGAAAAAACTATTTCTTACCATTTATCAAGCGCTGAATCTTTGTTCAGTGAAAAACAATCTCCGTTGTATTTCATTCGTTTGCTGTGCTGGTTCTAGTTCAAGTTGCAAAAAGGAACTTATTTTAACTGTTACACCATTGAACATGATTCCAGGTTGTTTTTAATTCCAGCCTTTTTGACTTGGCTGCCCTGTCACAGTACGAAACACTATATTTATATATATAAAATATTTTTTTTTGTAAACTAGAGGCAAATTAATCAGATATTCGCTGTCTTTTTTTCCACTTGCTATCTTGCTTTGGAACAATCAGCTTAATCGAGCGAGTCTGTTATTTGGCAACTAAAAACAGTCATTTGCTCAATAAATGTTTCACTTTTAATGCAAAGTTACGTTTACGAGTCCTGAAGAGCACACAAGTCAACATGTGAACCGAAAGTGCCATTTGAAGTACCACAAAATTACATGGTAGCTTTAGCAATTGCATTTTTCTTGTCACATTTGCTTTTATGACATAGGTTAGGTTTAGGTTATAGGTTTAGGGAAGGGAATTAAAATTTTCATGAAATCAGGCTGAAAAGATCTAGTTGATGCTAGAAGAGTGCGACGAGGTCACCGACAAAGAACCAGAACTCTTGATTGAGGTCACCTTGTTAGTATGTGCAGGGGGTTTGCGGTGGTTTGAGCTGCCGTCCAGAATAGATTAATATCAAGACCTGGCAGTCAATAAAAAAAGTGTCAGTAGTCTCATTTAACAACATAGTTTGGTGAAAATCCTGAAGCTTTACAGCCAGCCATGTATCTTTAAAGCCGGGGACTGCAAGGACACAGCACACAAGATGAAGAGCCATACGTTGTTATTATGTTGACTCTAGCAGTGCCTCAGATATTTCAGTGTGAGTTGGATCAAAATTATGGATTTGGGGTGTTAAAACGAAGAGTGCTGGCACGAATATCTGGAATTGCCTGATCCAAATTTCAGAAGGTAACCTAAATAATGTTAAGCACATCTAATCAGCATTAAGACATGGTTGTTGTTGTTTTTTAAAGAGAGGACTATGCTAGCATTTAGTCTGCTTTGTTGCTCCATTTACTCACATTACCTCATTGTTGGGATACGTTTCTGCATTGGGGGAAGAAAATAAAGAAAAAGGTTTTATTTGCACATGACTGGAAAGGCTGAAATTAAATCTACTTGGGAAGAAGATAAGCAACAAAGGGCTATGGATCACAGTAAAACCTTATCAAACCCAAAGAAACCAAAGAAGAGAAATAGGTCATCTGAATAAACAGCACTGTTTAAGTCTCTCTGTAGTCACAAGAAAATATATTTGGCACAACAAAGTAAATAGCACCATGAAGCATGTTGTTACAAAGCACTGGTTTGTCCATTTAATTGCCTTGTTTTTTCTGCCATCTTTTTTTATTTTTTATTTATTTATATCAGTTATTAATAACTAACTAATGAGCCCATGTTTCTGGGACAGACCAAGAAGCCGTCATCAAGTCCTTGATGAAAGAACTTGAAGTCTGAGGCAAAATAATTTTAATCTTCAACATAATGTTTGATGAAAAGCCTTAACCTCCAGAGATTCGAGCGTTTGAATTTCCCTTTTGATTTGTAAAAAGTAGCACCTCAAAAACAACCAAAAAAACTAAAAGAATAATTCTAGAGCAAAGAGTTTTCCTAAAAATGTATGTCCACATATGTGGACAGTGGAACTAATTTGTGAAATTTAAATAATACAAAGTTATAGAAATTTTCATCAAATTGTTTATTATGTTTCTAGGAATATTTTGAGACATAACAGACCTTACAGATGATTTTCTGTAAAGCTGAATAAATATTTCTTATTCAAAGTAATGGCCAGCATCATACAATCACTGCCAACCATGATAAAATAAACTTTTGCATTACAAATTTTGAATTATCATTAGCCCATGTGAGCCAAACATTTTGAGAGATCAAAACATCGTCTGCAGCCTGAAACTGAACTTTTGGTCAGATGTTAGTAGTGACTCCACTTAGCTGCATAAAAAAGCTAAAGGATGAACCCTCGCTCCCTATTTAGTGAATGACTTAAACTCCAATGTGCTGTCTTAGACTGCACTGGTCTCAGAACAGTTAGAAATGCACCTTATTTTCATCCTAACTCCATATAAAGTCTCTGAAAGCAACATTTTTCAGCTTGTGGATGCAGCTATTGATTCTCAATGTGAAAATGCACAGTAAATATATAGGAATGCATTTACTAATGTTTATTAATAGAACCTTATTGTACAGTGAAAACAAAATACTGTACAACAACATTTATATTAAAATGAAGTGAAATGACCCACAAGGGTTTAATGTTGAAATGTATTAAAAATAACTAACATGTTTTTTCAACTTTTGATGGAATAAGGTCCCAAATGGATGCGGGGTCACACGAGGTTAAAGAAACAGATCACTGAAAATGTTTAATTATTTTATAATTTGTCAATCATACATAACATATTGCAAAGTAAAAATGTAAAAATGCATCTATGCATTGTGACAAAAATTAAGATGCATCGATTATGGAATTTACCATATTTTCCGGAAATAAAGTTGCACATGACTATAAGTCGCACCGGGTCAAAATCGCATTGTTGAGAGAAAAAAAAACACAGATAAGTCGCAAATCTGTATAAGACGCACTGACAGAGGTTGCATGCGGCGGGTACTAGCACCCAGGTTCAGCCGCCCGACTTCCCTTACTGGTTCAGATGTCAAACACACTTTGTTTAAACCTCCCTAGAAAAAGTAAGGAGGAAAGGGAAGTTTTATCAAGTAATATTACGAAGGAGGAGGTCCTGGAGGCAATTGGTTCATTGAAAAATGTTAAAGCTGTAGGACTGGATGGTTTCGGTATGGATTTTTAAAAAAAAAAATGCAGACATTTATTTAGTGATCAACTACCTAATGCTTACTCTTCATCGTTTGAAAAGGGAACGCTACCTCAAACATTTAATCAGGCAAATATATTTCTTATTCTTAAAAAAAAAATAAACTTCCGGATGAGAGCTCAGTGTATCGTCCTATTTCATTAATTAACACTGACAGCAAGATTCTTTCTAAGGTTCTAGCTAGAAGATTAAGAGACATTTTTGCCTTATTTAATGAAGGATGACCAAACAGGATTCATACGTGACCGTCATTCGTTTACCAATATGTGGCGTCTTCACGGTATCATTCATTATTGCAATCAGACCCAATAAAGTGCCCTTGTGGCTTCGCTCGATGCAGAGAAGGCATTTGATCGTGTAGAATGGACATACTTATTCGAGTTGCTGCAGCATTTTGGGCTGGGAGATGACTTTATGAAATGGATTCAGATACTTTATAGATCACCACAAGCCTCTGTTTTGATGAATGGTATGTGTCCCCCTGCCTTTAGTCTTCATCAAGGAACCCGGCAGTGTTGTCCCCTGTCACCATTGCTCTTTTCTTTGGTTCTTGAACCACTAGCAGAGGCCATTCGAAGTCACACAGATGTCAGGGGTATCAAAATTAACAGGATGAGACATGTGATTGCTTTATACACTGACAAAAACTTGTTTTGACTGACCCCCGAAAAGCCAGCTGTCAGTAAAATAATAGACATTTTCAGTTCCTTCTCAGGTTATAAAATAGACTTTAGCAAATCAGAGGCAATACCACTTGGAGCATTTGGTGACATTTGTCCATGTTTCAATTTAAATGGTCAGTCAACAGTTTCAGATATTTGGGAATTCATGTTTCTACAAATTTAAATAGGCTATTACATCTTAATTTTACTCTTGTTGTTAAAATAATTAAGGAAGACATGGACAGGTGGATGGACCTGCCTATATCATGGTTGGGTCGGATAGGGTTAATTAAAATTAACATTCTGAAATGACTCCGCATTACATTTGCAAGAATGTGATTAGCGATTTTGAAATAAGTTTTCGAGGTTCATTTGGCATAAGAAGTAACCTAGGTTAAAAATATCCAAACTACAGTTACCAGTTAATGTAGGTGGTCTGGCCCTCCCTAACAGTCGTCTCTATAACTGGTCTTGCCATGCTAGAATTATCCGAAAGCAGTGTCAGGGTGGGCATTCTGTTTCTGATGTTGATTAATTTTTTTTACCATACCAAACTCTCCACTTAGCTTATTTACTGGGGATCTAAGCAAAACTATGATAAATATAAAATGTAACCCCTTTCTCCAGGGCACATTTAAGGTATTGCGTGATATCTGTAAATGTTTGGGTGGAAACAGCTCCACAATTTTACTGACGCCTCTCATTAAGAACCAGGAATTTGTTCCATGGGTTAAAGACTGTATATTCCATCATTGATATAAAAAAGGAATCAAGTTTCTACTTCACTTGTTTAATGGTGACACACTTTTATCCTTACAGCAGCTGCAAGATAAATGTAAAATTCAAAAACAGCATTTTTTGGGTTACCTACAAATTAGACATTTTATATTAACTAAGATCCCCTACCCTTCTCCTAGTTTGTCAAAATCACAATTTTGATGACTCAAGAAAATAAGTTGAGAAAAATTATTTCAGCCTTTTACTCTTTATTTCTTAAACACACCATTCCCAGTACTCCAGCCTTTAGGGGTGTGTGGGAGAAATACTTTGGTAGTACCCCTGAGAACGAAGATTAGGAGAAAGCCTTCAAACATACTGTTAGTATATTCATCTGCAATGAAGCAAGGGAAATGCAGTTTAAAATTGTTAATTGTCTCCATTGCACCTCTTATATCCTTAATAAAATAAAACCGAAATGATCATCTGTCTGTTCAAAGTGCATGATTGACATTGCTACACATAGTCATATGTAATGTGCATGTCCATCAATCTCACAATTCTGGAGCAAGGTCCAAAAGGAAATTAGAAATCAAATTTGGTTATGCTGTGGTTGTTGTATGACTGGTACATAATAATCTGACATAAATCTTACACAGAAACTGCTTTTTATTGGCAGAGTATGTATTTTACTTAATTGGATTAAGGATTTAATGGATGGATTTTAGATGGATTAAGGATTCAAGATGCTTCCATTTGAAAGAATAAGTTCTTCACTTAAAGGGAATGCAGATACATTTAGACATACATGGTCTCCTTTCATGGCCACCCTATCAGATTCAATTAAAGAAAATTTTCTGTCAATCAGACAATTCTTGGAAAATGTAGTAACTCAACGTTGTGTCAATGAGTTGACACTAGGGGTCACTTTTTGGGAGCCCAGACATCTCTGTTCTTGAGAAAAGGCCAGTGAGCCATTTTGCATGCCACTCCCCCAGACATACAGGTATAAAAGGAGTGCCGCTGCAAGTGCACATCAGATATCTTCTTCGGAGCCGAGCAGTCAAGTTCACAGAGCTGTATTCCTCCTGCCGTCTCCATTCATTTCTCTAGACCTGAAGGACGCGTACTTCCATGTCTCGATTCTTCCTCGCCTCACCTTTGAGGGTCAGGCATATCAGTAGAAAGTCCCCCCTTTCGGCCTGTCCTTGTCCCCTCGTGCCTTCACGAAAGTCGCAGAGGCAGCCCTTGCCCCACTAAGGGAAGTGGGCGTCCGCATCCTCAACTATCTCGAAGACTGGCTAATCCTAGCTCACTCGCGGGACATGTTGTGTGCTCACAGGGACCTGGTGCTCAGGCACCTCAGCCGCTTGGGGCTTCGAATCAATTGGGAAAGCAAGCTTGCACCGGTTCAGAGCATCTCTTTTCTCTGTATGGAATTAGACTCGGTCTCAATGATGGCACGCCTCACCAACAAGTGTGCACAGTCAGTGCTGAACTGTCTGCATGCATTCATACAGAACACATTGGTCCCACTGAAATCCTTTCATAGGCTCCTGGGGCATATGGCAGCGATGGTCACACTGCTTGGGTTGATGCATATGAGACCACTTCAGCACTGGCTACAGACCCGAGTCGAGAGACGAGCATGGCGCCACGTCACACACCGTGTCCTTGTCACGCAGGCTAGCCACCGTTTCTTCAGCCCCTGGTCAGACCTAGCATTCCTACGGGCAGGAGTTCCCCTAGGCCAGGTCCACAGGCACGTCATGGTTACAACAGATGCCTCCCAGTGGGGCCGGGGCGCCGTGTGCAAGGGGCACTCAGTCTCCGGCCCTTGGACCAGCCCGTGACTGCGTTGGCACATCAACAGCCTCGAGTTGCTAGCGGTACTACTTGCCCTGAGGAGGCTATTGCCGTTGATCCGAGGAAAGCACGTGTTGCTCCGGATGGACAACACAGCAACGATGGCATATATCAACTGCCAACGCAGCATACGCTCTTGCCGTATGTCGCAAATCGCCCGCCTCCTCCTTTGGAGTCAGCACCAGCTTGAGTTGCTGTGAGCCACTTATATCCCCGGGCCACCTCAACAGCACAGCGGACGTGCTGTCGCGGCATGTTCCGCCCAGGGGAGAGTGGAGACTCCACACTCAGGCGGTCCAGCTGATCTGGAGCCGATTTGGAGCTGCCCCCCCTGGCAAATTCCCCTGAGGAAGGACCTTCTTTCTCAGGGACGGGGCACCATATGGCACCCGCGACCAGACCTCTGGAATCTCCATGTCTGGCCCTTGGACGGGACATGGAAGACCTAAGCCTACCACCCACGGTGGCATCTGTTCGCTCAGTGGTGCACTTCCTGAGGTGAAGACCCCCAGAGATGAGCAGTAGGATCAGTGCTTTCCTTTCACCAGGAAAAGTTGGAGGGACGGCTGTCCATATCGGCACATCATGATGCAGTGGACGGTAAGTATTTAGGGAAGCATGATTTGATCATCAGCTTCGTGGTCCTTTGGGGCCTTCGAGCCCCCTGAGGCAGCAGAGCAAAAGGTGCTCTCTCTGAAGACCACCGTCCTAACGGCGCTCACCTCCATCAAGAGGGTAGGGGACCTGCAGGCGTTTTCTGTCAGCAAACTGTGCCTAGAGTTTGGTCTGGCTTACTCCTGAGACCCTAACCGGGCTACGTGCCCAAGGTTCCCACGACCCCTTTCAGGGATCAGGTTGTGAACCTGCAAGCACTGCCCAAGGAGGAGGCAGACCCAGCCTTGGCTTTGCTGTGTCCGGTGTGCGCTCTTCGCATCTACTTGGATCGCACGCAGAGCTTTAGAAGCTCTGAGCAGCTCTTTGTCTGCTTCAGTGGACAGCGGAAGGGAAGCGCTGTCTCCAAACAAAGGGTCGCCCACTGGGTCGTTGATGCCATCACTATGGCATACCATGCCTAGCATGTGCCGCCCCCTGCTGGCCTATGAGCCCATTCTACCAGGAGTGTTGCGGCTTCTTGGCCGTTGTCCCACGGTTCTCTAGCAGACATCTGTAGAGCTGCGGGCTGGGCAACACCTAACACCTTTGCAAGGTTTTATAACCTTAAGAGTTGAGCCAGTTTCGTCCATTGTGTTATCAGGTGACACAAACAGGTAAGTTCGGGTCAGCTGGCCGGGTGTATCGCTTGCGCATAGCGCCTTTCCCCTCTCTAGAGGCGAAGATGTGCACTCTTACCCAGTTGCGTTTGCAAGAAGTGTGAACCCTGGACATTCTTCCAGCCTTGCCTAGTGGCCGACGAGTCTTCGGAGAGGCTCGCCGCCATCCCAGTACGAGTGTCACCTAGGCCCATGTACTGAAGTAAGTTCTCCACATGTGCTGGTTGTCTCCCTACGCAACCCCCTGTGAAGTATATTCTGCAAAATTTTTGCCCCGCCGGTAAACCACATCTTCCTTGGGCAGAGGGCCCTCTGTCCTTGGTCGCTATGTTTGTAGTAACTCCTCCCCCCCTCGGGTAGGATCTACCACGACGCCGCTCCGCATGATGTGCTTCCGGTCCTATCCGGTAAGACCGTGTGTTGTATTCCACCTAAAAATCCACCCAGCTCTCGTGGCCAGGTGTGGTCTCCGCAGTGTCCTCCTCTTTGGAGGGACACCCCCCATCTTGGACCATATATTTGGCCCCCAGCCGAATTATTTCTTTCCTTTTTTGGGGAGAACAATAGAGTGAAGGCCACAGCTGGGCCAGCCAGTCCTTATACTTCTGAGCAGTTAGCTGTTCCCCAGGGTTCAGGGGATCGCTTCATGCCAGTGTGTTGGGAGTAGTTATGCGACGGCTTGCTGCACTGGCTACGAGGCACACAGAGGTCTGCCCATCTCGCACCGCCAGTCTGCATAACTCAGTTCAGATCTTGTGCCGTTTTTCCATTGGGACCCCTAGTGTCAACTCATCAACACAACGTCGAGTGAGTGACAGATAGTGAACGTCTCAGTTGCTGATGTAACCTCCGTTCCCTGATGGAAGGAACGAGATGTTGTGTCCCTCCTGCCACAACACTGAACCAACTACTGAAATGGCCGGGTATTTGGCTCGGCTCCTCAGTGCGATACCTGATGTGCACTTGCAGCATCACTCCTTTTATACCCGTATGTCCGGGGAAGTGCATGCAAATTCCACACACCAATTTTCATTGGCCTTTTCTCAAAATCAGAGATGTCTGGAATCCCAAGAAGCGACCCCTAGTGTCAACTCATCGACACAACGTCTTGTTCCTTCCATCAGGGAATGGAGTTTACATCAGTAACTGAGACATTTCATATATAATACTGCTGCTTTGTATGTACACTATGCTGTGTGGGGGTGGGTGAGGGTTGTTTTTTGTTTGTTTGTTTTTTGTCATGGCTCTGTACTTTAATAGTTTTGTCCTGTGTTTGTTTGTTTTTTCTTTCTTTCTTTCTTTGAATATTGTCTCTGTCTTTATTGTACAAAATCATTAAACATTCAATTAAAAAACATAATGATTATGTTCTGGTTCACTGACTGAATGTTTGTAATATGAGTGTGATGAAGTGTCATTTTATGGGCATGAGCTATGTTTGACGGCAGTCTAGAATTTGTTACAACAATGATGTTATGATGGACAGAATGTTTAAACTGGTTCCATAATGTACTTCGTAAAGGCAAAATATTCTGAATTGGTAACTTTAAAACACTTCTACAGTCTCTATGACTGAGATTTTCATATGTTTTGGAGCACGTGTGTTTAACGAGCTGACATCAATTGTGTATAAGTGATGTTGCTTCAGACTATAAGTCACAGGGCCTTTCAGATGATAAAAAAAGGTATATTCCAGAAAATATGGTATCTATTATCATTACGTTTTCATTTTTTTGCCGCCTCTCCCACTGAAAATTAAAAGGGAACTTGCAGGTACTAAATACTATGTAAATCCATAATTCTAATACAATTTAATTATAATAAAATATAATACAATACATACAATTTACAGTAGATTTTAGTTTTTAATTCTATTACCCTGTTTGATTTGAACATGAGCCTTAGCTGACTGAACATGACATATTTACTTTTTAATTCTTGGTGCAATAAGCGTTAACATTACACAGAATGAAAATCCATAATGAATATTCCACAGTTTGCATATCCAATGTTTGTGTGTGCATTTCCATCAAGTCATTAGGTTGCATTAAGATTCTTTATTCATCAGATATACAGTATAATGCATGTAACATTAGTATTATTTTTCTGTTTACAAATGCAGCCATACATAAGACAAATCACATTGGTACAAAATAATCTGTGGAATCTTTTCTTAGAAGGATGCAGAAAATATATTATATGTAGCTTTCTAAATGATGCTAAATTATGCATTTCTCATATAAACATCCTTTATTCTTGTAAAAAAACAAACAAACTAATAAATCTATTGAAAAACTAAATATAGTTTCAATCTTTTATTTATTGGATAAATATTTTATCTGTCAACACCTGTATAACTGTTTTCTGTAATTCTGTAGAAACATTTTGTAGTTCCTATATTAAGCTCTCAAGGGGAGGGAAAAGTTCCTCAATGAACAAATATCAATCTTTTTTACTGAACAGTGTGAAAGTCTGCTTGTATGAATAAAATGTATTCTAAAAAAACATTTTACTGCTGTTGAAACGCTCCTTAGATAGCATAATTTAAACGGATAACAGTTATCTAACTGAATACAATACATTTTAAATAAAACAAATGACAATAAAATGCATAGTAATAGCTTCAGTAATCAAAATACTTTTTGAATGTCACTGTATTCTGATTACGAATGATTTAAATAAACTTTTACAGTTACTAACGTTTTGTATTTTAACTACGTAACAGTTACATGTTTTCCGTTACTCCCCAACCCTGAATAAAGTACACTAGTTACATGAACTTATTTTATGTTTTCTCGTTTTTGGAGCTTGAGAGCCCCTGGTTACTGTATGCCTTCATTGCATGGTTAAGAGCAAGTAATATGTGTGAATGACAGAATATTCATTTCAGCGTGAACTGTTCTTTTAAAAGTGTTGATGGTCTGACCAGCATAAAAGTTTTCCATCCTGTAAGTGAAAATAGGGATGTTGAGCACTGATTCTCTTAGCGCCGTCTCAAGTGAAAAATCATCACCTGGAAAAAAACGTGGTGTTTCTTTTGGAGGGTGTGATATACATGTTCTGGGAGATGGGCTTTGTAGTCCCAAAGCAAGGGCCCTACTTCCAACTACCACTCTTGAATATCATGTGTATGGGACACTATCTTTAATTGCATATATGCTTCTTTTTCCTTCTCCTATTCCTTCTCCTCTCTCTCTCTCTCATGCATGTGTTTCTCTGTTGCTTATGTTACTTGCAGATGGAACTGGTGGATACCAATCAATGTTCTTCTTTGACTAATTACTCTGACAGAGCTGGTGAGGATCCAGATGAATAGATGCCTGCTGAGTATGCCTGGCACCACACACGCACACACACAAATATATCTTCATAAGCAGAGATAAACAACTGGAAATCTACAACATAATGATTCTCTTTTAAACACTTACAAAGAGACAATGTGGTATGATTACAGCTCAGGATTTAGGCCACTGTTATGAATGCATACCAAATAAAACACACTTGCAATGGGCTAGAAATAACTTGGAAAGGGATCACAGGGTTGTGATGGTTTGCTGGATTGGACTAAATTGTTACATTATCATAACATTTTGACTATAGAAAGTATTTTTTGAAACCAGTTTATATATTCTGTCCACCATAAGATTATTGATATAACAAACAGGATTACTCTAAGACAGGGGTGACCAACCCTGCTCCTGGAGAGCTACCTTCCTGCAGAGTTTAGCTCCAACACACCTGCCTGTCATTTTCAAGTAATCCTGAAGACCTTGATAAGCTGGTTCAGGTGTGTTTGATTAGGGTTGGATCTAAACTCTGCAGGAAGGTAGCTCTCTGTAACGAACGGGGAGGCTGCAGTCAAGGCAAGGATGAAGGCGAGGAGTAGGACCCAAGTGCAGCTTTATTAAAGATAGTGGTGAAACGGGAACAAGACAGGAACTTGGAACATAAAGTAGACTATGGCTTGGACTCAAGAATATCAGGGTAACATCCGGCAGGGATCAAGTTTACAGGAACACAATATAATATAATACTTGACAAAGGTACAAGGGAAACATGAGGACTTAAATACATGAACAGGGGAAACAACAGCCAATTGATAAACAGGACCTAAACAGGATAATAAGGTGATAAACTAAAGCCAATGACAAAACTAGAACTGATAAACAAGCAATCAAACAATGAACCAATGAAAAACAGACACATGAACAAGGAGGGGAAACAGGACATGACAAGACTGGTTAACAGGAACATAAGAATGGTTTCAAAATAAGAGTGCAATATGGAATTAAACAAGTGCCAAAAACTTAGACAATATGGAGTGAAAAAGGTGCCAGAAACTTAAGAGTGAGGGTACAAAAACAAGAGACCACATGGAACATTACACTCTCCAGGAGCAGGGTTGGCTACCCCTGCTCTAAGACCACTGTCATCACATCACTACAAAATGACGTTTCATCACACCACACTAGTAAAAAATACAGTTAGTGAACATGACAATCAGGGTTAGCAAATAGGTTTGCATATTTTAGGAATATCCTTGATTGACAGCCGTTATCGTTAATGAATAGATATACAATATTTTCACTTACAGACTAAAAGGTGTTTATTTGTGTGCGCAAGCACATAATTACATATAGTTACAGATCTGCCTTATTTGTCGCATTTTCTTTTCATGAATCAAACCCATTATGTAAAAGAAAATGCTCCCAATTCAAATAAGCCCAAATACAACTTTATATGATGCAGATAGATCTTAAGGTAGTCTTCATGAAGCAATTTGACATGTTAAGCAGCTGAAGGGAAGTCTGTGATTGCAGGGTCCTAATGCAATCTCTGTCAGGCAATCAGTGAAACTTAAACATGGGTGCGACTTATCTGTGTGTTCTCTCAACAATTAGATTTTGACCAGGTGCCATTTAAATTTAAGTGCAACTCTGGAAAATATAGTAAATAATAACGCATTAACGCAATAATAACGAGTTCTGAGGTTTGTAACTGCCACAGCAAAGCAATAACGCATGTTATGCATGTTCAACCGAACCATGCATTGACAATGCATCAACCAAGAAATTGCATCTGCATACTCTTACTTGCATTAAGTATTTTTTCTGCCCTTAGAAGACCAACAGCTCTAGCACTAAACATCAATGACAAGTTCAATATCCCCTTTTCCCAAAATCCTTTCCCAAAATCCTTGTCCTCACAATTATGGCATGTGCGAGTGAGCTAATAAGCAGTAAAAACCAACTGGAATCACTGCAACACAATCTAGGCTAAACCCGTGTCGGCATCCCTCATGTTCATCTGCCATCAGCTTCTTTTCAGGTTTATTGAGTCACACTTGTAAGTGAGCCCGCTTTGCTGCCGAAAATCCAATTCATGGCAGTTTGTGTGAGCATTTTACACCCAGCTATGGTGGGCTCAAATGGCATTTTGCAGATTGTAAAGCCCCTGCTACAGTAATAGAACCTTATTAATGAACATATTAGCTGCAATACATCCCTGGAGCCTGCCACATGGGGGAAAGAGAGAAGGCAGAGAACACAACAAGATGGGGAGGGTTAATGAGTCATCTTACCCGTTTTGCGAGCTCGGGTCAAAAAGTATGAGAAAGATCCACACGCAAGGGATGCGTGCTGCAAGCTTGCAGAGAGCGCCAGCCATATCACTATGAGCCAAGGAAGCCTGCAGAGAGAGTCAAGACAAGAAGGAGGGTGAGAACAATCAAATTAGCAAAAGTGTTAGATGCCATTTCATGATTAATTGGCAATTGCTTTGTTGACAACACCCTCTGCACGCAGTGAGTGACACATTTGCATTTCTTGAACACATAATTACAAGTTGCTTGCCCTCCCCTTAGAGAATATGGCATGTGCGCTTTTGTAGGGCTGGGCAATATATTGAATATTCACAATATTATTACAAAGATTTTTCTGAAGTTAAAAAATTGAGCAATATTGTGAATGTTGCGATGATTTTAATGAAATTCTATTTGGCCACTAACTTTCCTAATACTGATTTCATGATCATTCAGGGCTGCACTGTTAATTGTGGAGGGGTGAGCAATAGACAGACACAGTGGGTGTGGCGTCAGGCCTCGGAGAGGCATTTAGTTTAAATAATAAAGAACGTAAAGAGTCTAAAAAAGGAAAATGTGTCAATAGGGAAGAGTGTCCAAAATAAATGGGAGTCATATATTATTGCAGTGCATTGGGGCTGTTTGAAGGATGGGTGATGATGAGAGGCTAACGTCCAGGTAAAAGAGGCGAGGTCTGGCGGTTTCTTTTAAGCGGCTAAGCTTCCCTGAATGGGCCCACGGCATATGAGGGGACTTACGGCATGGCACAGGCTCCATTAACTTCAGGTGTGTCGCATCAGTCGATGCCAAACATTGGAATAGTCGCTGCACCCTTCCACTCTTCAGCCCACTCCCATTGCGGACTTGGCTTAAGAACAGCTGTGGCACAGTGGAGGGCGGGGCCGGGTCGTGACTCAACACGCCCGGTCCCCTATTAGGCTAATCAAGCCTCCGAGAGGGTTAAAGGCCGACTGCGGAGGACGTGAGTGAGAGAGAGATTGGTCACGGACATGTCCGTTGTCTTAAGTGTTTGTATTTTGAGTTTTACATTAAACTATCATTTATATGTTAAGGGTTTATCGCCTGTTCCTTGCCCGTGAGCCTGAAATGTTTTATAATGGCCTTTGAAGAGGTGGAGCACGATGACAAGCGGGAAGGTTTGGATTGTTACATAACAATCAAGATAACGGTTTGCATGCATTGTGAAAGCAAATTGCTGCAGGTTCACAAATGTGCACAATTCCAAATATGTTTAATTGCTACGTTATTTTACAAATCTAAAAATGCTACACAGTATCACAAAAAAGGAGAGATTTATGAGAAACTATAAACAATTACTCACTGCACTTTCAGTTTTCCACCAAAATAAAAGTTCCAGGAGAAGTTAAATGAATATAATGAAATATACAGTATATAAAACAATCAAACAACATACCAACAAATCTAATATTCAAAATAATATTAATCCAGTATATTATAATAATAAACTGGGTCCCAAAATAATAATTCAGTATCATAATAATATTCAACAGGGTATCAATAAATAAATAAAAAAAGTGAAGTTGTAGTTCTAGTTGTAGCTTTTGCACACCCTGTTCATTTATAAAAATGTCACTACAATGTTTGCTTTATGCATTTTGAATCTACTTGTCTACACTAGTTGTTTGGATGAAATGATGGTTCCACTGATATAAATAAATAAATGCTATTTCAGAGCGCATATATATATATATATATATGCGCGCCAGTGGTGGCTCAGCGGTTAAGGCTCTGGATTACTGACCAGAGCTGGGGTTCAAGCCCCAGCACTGCCAAGACACCACTGTGTGGCCCTTGAGCAAGGCCCTTGATCCTATCTGCTCCAGGGGCGCCGAATCATGGCTGACCCTGCACTCTGACCCCAGCATAGCTGGGATATGTGAAAAATAAATAATTTCACTGTATGTATGTATAATGTGTGACAATTGGGCAATTAAATTAAATTAAATTTGTTCTGCCTGCTGAAGTGTTTTCTTCACTGTATAAACTGTGCATTGCTCATACAGCTGAAATTGCATGTACTGCCCTCTAGATTAAACAGGTGGTACTACAAGCTTGCAATACTCAGGAATCTTCCTTATTTTGGTGCGATTAATTGCGTTAATTTTTTTAACACGTTATTTTTTTGTCAAATTAATCGCACTGAATTAACGAGTTAAATCGACAACCCAATAATCAATCTATCTATATTAATTACCGTAATCAGGCTGAAAAATATTGAGATAAACTTTTTGCAGCCATATCGCCCAGCCCATACACACTTGGTGGCAATACATTTTCTGAGTGTCAAATATGAAAGATGTCCTGCAACACTGATTTTCACCCTTGATGTGCCAGTGTTTGAGAATGCAACCTGTTTGTGACAAGTGTTTGCAGGAACCTACTGTGCAGAGCAGCACTGCAGAGAATTTGAACATATTGTCTGGAGATTTTTGCTCTGATAGACTGCAAGACTTTACTCAAGCTCTGTAGTCAGATTTTCTCAGTTAACTTTTGCATAACTTTTATATGGATCTGTATCTACAGCTGCTGAGGGCAAGAAAGCCTCTGATAGGAAGGTTCAATGCGTTTCTCTATATATAATGGAAGAAAGATTAATATGAACATTTAAATGCAGGCTGCATTAGAAATAGAATAAAGAAATTACAAGTGGACCTAATCTAATTGCAAAGAGCCAAGAACAGCAGTGCAATCCCTTTGCAAAGCAGCACTTGAACTCTACAAACACAAAGTAATTTATTTAACAAATGTAATCTGCAGTAAGCAATTGCATTCAGATGAGCTGTTATTGCTATGTTCTGAATTCCAGTAACTGAATACATTTCAAAGGATAAATTAAACACAGACTGTGCACATACTCAGTGTACACTCAAGGAGCTGAAGAGTTGAAGTCTCAGCACCTTTGACCATTCCACAATCAACAAGGAAGAAATGAGATATTGCCCACACTGGCATCCCACGTTATCCCGCTTCCATGGCGTATATTAAATTAAAAGGTGAAAATACATTAGGCTCCAATGCGCTTGTGGGCTTTTCAGCAGTGTCTTTCTAGATTTTATAGTCTGCTGCCAGACATACACAGCAGAGCAAATGAACATAAAAAGCACAAGGGTAGCATGGTAAATAAGTCCTTAATTTACCCTATTGATCTACCTTTATTTCCTTAAGGCTATGCAACCTTACACATCATGTTCCATCTACGAGAACAGTAGAGCATTTTGGGAAAAAGAGGCGGGTGGTTAGTGCATTTTTCATAAGTACAGCACAGAAGAATTTTCTCCTCTTATTTCTCTGGCTGTGTCGTTGCCTCTTGACTATACATTAAAGAGATAGTTCACCTCAAAAAATATATATTTCCTCATGCCACTTGTCAGACTTATATATATAAAAATCTTCTTCTGTGGAACGCATGTAGTTGTTAGCAGAATGTCCATGCTCAATTGTCAAGTTCAAAATATAATGAAGAAACAGATCAGTATTTAAGTCAATTTTTAACAATCAATCTGGTTGAATGTGAAAGTGAAAGTCACTCCCACACCAGAATGTGGAAGTGAAATTGTAGATTTACAGTAAAAGGACTTAAATATTGATCTGTTTCTCACCCACACCTATCATATCGCTTCTGAAAATATGGATTTAATCACTGGAATCTTACAGATCACTTTTTATGCCTCCTTTATGTCATTTTTGGACCTTCTGAGTTCTGGTAAACATTCACTTGCATTTTATGGACCTATAGAGCAGAAATATTTTTCTAAATATCTTAATTTGTGTTTTACAGAAGAAAGAAAGTCATACACATCTGGGATGTCAAGAGGGTGAGTAAATGATGAGAGAATTTTCTTTTTGGTTGTACCATTCCTTTCCACATTTTTCAAACTGGGAGGCACATGTCAGGGGAGGCGATAATCATTTCAACAAGTAAAATAAAAAGATACATAAATACAATAAAAATTTATTTTGAAAATAAATGGAAAATTATTGGCATAATGGACTAGGGTCCTGCTTAATAGACCATAGCTGTAGTATTCTTACACTTTGCTAAGAACCAATCACATGCCATATGCATCATATCCTGTGTTCTGATTGGCTATAGCACTTATCAGTATATTTATGTAAATGAGTTCTCAAAGGTGCTTTAGGTTCTGTGCTGACGAAGACGGTCAGTGCTCCATTTTTGTAGGCTGGATGATGGTCAATAAAACCCGCATGGTTAAAAGAATAGAACGTGCATTTCGAGCCTTTTTGAATACCTCTTGGTAATAACTAAAAGTATAACAATAGCTCTATGCCGTTATAATGTTGTTAATGTCCAGAGCACAACATGCATATCATGCGAGAGCGCATCCATGTACCGATCACGCCAGTGCTAATCTCTCTGCTCAGATGCGGGCAACTCTTGCTTAAAACTGGACGTGCGCTCTCAAATAAACTACGCTGATCTACATTCACAAATCTATTATAAAGCCACACAGCTCTGCCTCTGTTCATTCATATTCTGCATACATGTTATATCTAGAGAGAAACGATACCGGAGTTTGAGTAATCAACTCATCATTTGGCCGGTAAATTTATTTATATTATTATTATTTTTTTTTAGAAAATCCGTATTGTACGAATGATAATCCGATGCTCGATGACGATGTAAGTGACGTGAGCAAATAAAACTGTCAATTAAACATCTGTTGCGGCTTACATATTCTGTCACCTCAGTGGAAAACAGCAACAAAAATTCATCTAGGGCGCAGAAAATCTGAAAATAACGCGTGTACATTATTACGAGTTCAATGTGATATCAGGTCGATGTATCTTCATGTGTTTGTGACAAATGCAGTTTCACATAGAGAAAGAGATTGTCTCATGTGCTGCCAGTTTATCACAGATATAGGCTAAAAAGAGTTAGGCTAAGTAATCCCATTGTCATGAGGACAAACAGGTATTTTTAATAACATTTCATATTATTTATTTATTGCTGTTAATCAAGCATCAGTGTTTAACGCATTGGTCGAATGAGTCTGTCAGACTGAATTGAAGGTTATGAAATGCTCCAACACCTGAAATATGATGCATTTTGATAATATTACACTAGGAAAATGCTAATAAAATAAAACTTCAAATAAGTGGCCAGAATGTACCTGCTTGCTGTCTTATATTTCGATATATTTTTTTTTTTACATTTTTATTTATAATCTTATTTATTGTGTAGATTGCAGTCTTGTAAATTCTCAGAGCGGTGCTTAGTGTCCAAGACTTTGAAAACCCCTGATTTATATACTTTGAGGGATATGAGAAACTTTTAACTTTGAACATTTACATTGAGCATTAGAGAATTTTATTTTGATGAGAAACGTCATGGTTGCTGTCGTAACCGCCGTTCCCTGAGGGAGGGAACTAGACATTGTGTCGAATTAAGTGACACAAGGGGTCTTCTTGGGATGCCAAATGTACCTCTGAACTTGAGAAAAGGCCAATGTCAAATTGGCATACAGAATTTACATGCAACGCCCTGGACATACGAGTATAAAGGGAAGCGGGGCAGCGTCTCTCAGTCAGGATTTTGCACTGAGGAGTCGAGAATAAGCCGCGGCTTTTTCTCTCACTATGTCTCTCGCATAGGAAGCCGTACGTGGGAGTGGCGCGGTGGTAGGTCCAGCCTAATGAGGGGGGAGCTCTACAAGCACGGCAACCGGAGCAGCAGGGCTGCCCAAAGGAAATGCGGCTCAGCCGACAGGGGGACCGTACCATGGGAAATACATCACGGGGAGTTTGCCTGAGAAGGGAACTAAGCCCGTGGAGCCCGACCCCAGTACAGAGCACCTGTGACTGGTAGTGGGTCTGGACGCAAATTGCTCCTCTGAATTCGCAGGGCAGAAGGCTAGGGAGGAGAACATCCAGGGAGCGACACTTAGTGGCTAACCTGGGATAGAAGGCACACTGGATCAACTTGGTGAAGGCCGCTGTGTGCAGGCGGAACACCAGGTCGGTTGTGCCACATAACCGAGTTCTACTGGCTCGGACCTGACAAAACACGGGACAAGACCGACTCAACCCTGAGATTGTGAAATCTCAAAAATGTATTGGGTGTTGCCCAGCCCGCTGCTCTGCAGATGTCTGCTAGGGAGGGGCCACTGGCCAGTGCCCACAAGGATGCCACACTTCTCGTCGAGTGTGCTCGAACCGCAAGGGCCAAGGAAATGGTGTCGATGACCCAGCGGGCAGTCTCAGTTTGGAGTTCCAACGTCTGCCGAAGCATAAAAGGAGCCGCTCAGAACATCTAGAGCTCTGCATGCAGTCCAAATAGACACGCAAAGCATGTACCGGACACAGCAACAAGAAGACTTTGTCTGCCTCCTCCCAGGGCAGCTTGTTTGCAGGATCATGACCTGGTCCCTGAAGGGGATCGTAGAAACCTTGGGCACGTAGCATGGTTCCGAGTGGAGCTTCTGTCAAGGAGTACCAAAGCGGGCAGTGGGAGTTGTCTTGGAAGGCAAATAGGTCTATCTGTGCCATGCCGAATCAGTCCCAGATCAGCTGGACCACCTGGGGGTGAAGCCTCCACTCTCCGCCGGGCGAAACTGCTGTTGCGGTTGCCAGGGATGTGAGTGGTGCCAGCAGCAGCATGCCCCTTGCACACGGTACCCCAACCCTGTTGAGAGGTACCTAGGACTGTGGAGTATTGGGGCCGGGGTGCCGTGAGAACAGCGCGCACCGGCTGGATGACCCGGGGTGTGAGAAAATCGCTCTTTATTGAGAATGTGGGTGCTGCAGCCCGAAGGCGGTGCGGCAAATGAAACAAGGATTCTCCTCCCAGCCCTCCAGCAGGGGACGGAGTGGTCTTGGTACTAGCTCTGGAGCGAATGTCTGACTGCCTAGGTCACCCGTTACAGGAGTGCTTTGGAGCTTTCCTGGCCCTGGAGGGATCCTGGAGCCGGGGGGCTTACACCGCCTGTGAGGTGCTCGACGTTGGGGCTAAGAGCTGGGCCCAGGTTGAGGCGGAGATACCTGTTGTTTAGCCATAGGGGGATACCCTCAGTGAACAGGCTGGGCACAGGGCACGCTGGTTTGGCGGCGCCGCGGCACATTGTGGGATGTTGCCTCCATCTGCTTCTTCACCTCCGAAAACTGCTGTGCAATGTCATTGACGGTGTCACCAAAGAGGCCAAGCTGGGAGACGGGGGCATTGAGAAAGCGTGCCTTAACAACATTGCACATCTTGACCATGTTCAGCCAAAGGTGATGCTCCTGGACCACGAGGGTGGCCATCGCATGCCTGAGTGCCTGCTCGTGGCTCTGAGAGTGAAGTCGGTTCCAGAGCGCAGTTCCTGCAACACGTCGGGGTTGGGACTACCCAGGCGCAGATCTTTGAGTGCCTTGGCTTGGTGGACTTGCAGGAGAGCCATGGCATGCAGGGCGGTGGCGGCCTGTCCGGTGGCGCTGTAGGATTTCGAGGTCAGTGATGACATCATTCTACAGGCTCTGGAGGAGAGTACCGGGCGGCGGCGTTCTCGGGACACAAGTGGATCACAACCGCTCTGTCCACCTGGGGGACCTCCGTGTACCCGTGGGCCGCCCCGCCATACAGGGTAGTCAGCATCAGACACCCCTGTGATGTTCTCCGATGCAGCGGAGATGTCGTCATCCAATTCCGGGGGCTAAAGGGAGTATGCCGGCTGGCCACGAGGCGAGTCGCACTCATCCCGATCTCAGACAGAAGAAAGCAAGATGCCTGGGGGCGGTTGGTTCGTTGGGATTTTCCGGGCGAAACAGAGCCCATCGTCATCCCCAAATCGCCTTCATCGCCAGCCAGGTCGTCCTCAATCCCGTGAGAAGAAGGAAAGACACAGGGGGCAGCTGAAGTGGCTTTCTCTTGTGAGAAAAGAAAGCCATGACCACAATGTTGCCATGGCAATGTTCTCGCACTGAGAACATGAATCATTCATAAAACGCTGCCTGCGTGTGATTGCAGCCCAGGCACGCGAGGCAGCTTTTATGAGCGTCAGAAGGAGAGAAGAGAGAAATCGACCACATCCAGGAACTACACAGAGGCAGAAAGACATCTTTAAAAAGGCGCATACTGAAAAGGATGTGTAACGCCTGCTGTGTATTGCGCTTTTATGAGTGGGAACTCAAACTCTTTTAGAGGAAATAAACTCTTTTTAGGAGGAGAAACACACTTTCAGGCAATGAAAGCGCTGTCGAAGCACCCAGGGGTGTGGACTGCACAGTGTGCAGAGAGAGAGAGTGCCAGCTGGAAATGCACCTTAAGATCCAACAGCAGTGCTTCTTGCCAACAGAGGTGAGAGGAACAGTGGTGACCCCGAAGAAAAATTCTGACTGACAGATGCTGCCCCGCTTCCCTTTATACCCGTATGTCGGGGCATGCAAATTCTGTCTGCCAATTTGACATTGGCCTTTTCTCAAGTTCAGAGATACGTTTGGCATCCCAAGAAGACTCCTTGTGTCACTTCATTCGACACAACGTCAAGTGAGTGACAGAAAGGGAATTACAATTAGCATTTTTCTAAAAAATAAAACTCAATTTTCTCTCATAATTTTTCTTTGAAGTATCTTTATATAGAATCTAGATTATATTGAATTGTGAACCTTACATCGTACATTGAACCAAATCATGAGTGAACCATATCGTTCCACCCCTGGTAGGTTAAGGTTACATGATAGTAGGAATAATTTTACTTTCTTAAGAAAAGTAAAAAACTGTAAAAAAAAAAAAAAAAAAAAAAAAACATTACCACAATCATGGAGTTCAGCTGTTAAGGCATGTTATCATAATAATATCATAATAGAACAATAACAATTTTTTTACTCAGACAACTAAATACTGACAAACTGTTATTTTTACACACCCACCAGATGGCACAATTTATTTGTAGGTTTAATATTTTATTAAATGATAACCATTAAGCTGACAAGTGTAAATATCGGATTTAAAAAATCTGTAAAAATCGATAATTTGTAGATCACTGTTGTGATTGGGGTGTGGTTGTGTGTCTGTTTGCAGGAGAGAGGGAGTGTTGCAGCTCATCAACATGATTTCTAACAGCTTTTTTTTTTGTTACAGTGATAGCGGGGAGAGGCCTCAAAAGTGGCCAAAACACGCCAGAGAGGATTGTACAGTGTTGGCATGTGATCTGCTGAGTGTTTATGATCTGACGAGTGTTCTGAAGAAATCTATTTTTATGTAGAGAGTGTATTATTGACTGAATGAAAAGGAACAAAAAGTACCTACGCTGTACACAAAAGAGACAAGAGCTGTGTCTCGTTTCAAAGGCTGCGTGCTAGGTAGGATACATCCTTTGAAGGCTGCAGTATACCATGCTTCCTCCCTTAAACAAGCCTCATTTAAACGAGATTGCTTTCACAAGACAAACGGAAACAGAACGATTTTACAGGTGAACTTTTAGTCTAATAATTTAGTTGAATTATATATTAATATAATTATACATATTATATACTCTGCTACTTGTGTTCGAACATAAAATTTTCGTTGAAGCAAAGAATTGTGGGTTGTGATTGCTCACGAAGGATACACCTCATGCATCCTCTGAATTCCTGTGAAAGAAGGTCGCATTCAAAGGCTGCATTTGAAGTGTTCAGCTCGCTTTTCTGAAACGAGACAGCCTCCATGTATGCGGCCGACAAATGCGACCTCCGGAGGATGCATCCTTCCAAACAAGACACAACGCCTGATCTGAAGCATATCACTGCTCTCCACCTCCTCATATCCACACCCGAACTCTGATGTGGTGTCACAATTTCTAATGCAAATTAAGTTCTTGCATATTGTGAAGGAGACATAGCAGAGGGCAAGACTGACAGTAAATTACGACTTTCAAATTGTTACAGACAGTCTGTCCTCTTTCCTTTTGAAGGTACTATATCTATTATAGGTAGGCTAACGTTATTTTTGTGCACATACTGTAAGGTTGTTATAGACCAATTGTTTCTTCATGCATATTTGCTTAAATTAATATTCTAGTTTCAATACAAGTTAAGCTCAATCGACAGCATTTGCGACAATGTTGATTACCACAAAAATGTATTTTGACTTGCCACTTCTTTTCTTTAAAAAAAGCTAAAATCTAGGTTACAGTGAGGCACTTACAATGGAAGTGAATGGAGGCAAATCTGAAAACATTAAAATACTCACTGTTTCAAATGTGTTGCCACAAGACGTAAAACAATATGAAAGTGTTAATATGATTTTAGTGTGATAAAATCACTAACATTTTCTGTGTAAAGATATAGCCAAATTTACAACTTCGTTACCATGTCAGCAAACCCTAAAACAACTGTAAAATTGACAATTTAAATAACTTTACAGCTCAAATAATACATTTTTAACCAAAGAATTAATGTAAGTGCTTTTATAAAATTGTAAGCTTCATATTTCTAAATATCTGTCTAAATAGCCTCTAAACCCTCAAAAAATTTGCCTCATTCACCTCTGTTATAAGTTCTGTTAAAGTGTAACTTTACGTAAAATTTTGCCTTTTTAAAGAAATTGTTTAATTTTGTAATCAACATTAAGCCACAGATGTTGTCAACTTAGCTTAACTTGTATTGAACCTGGAATATTCCTTTAATGCAGTGAAACAGTAGGCCTACAATGCATTTAATACTACTAATAATAATGTTTTATTTGTAAAGTACAGGTTTAAAAAACAGTTATTATAAAGTGCTTTTGACATACATGAAATAAACAGTGACAGTAAAAAGTACTGGAATAAACTTCAATAAACTAAAATGAATGAACATTTTCTTTATAGTAATAAGTAACAAAGAAAGAGCATAGTTTTTAAAAAGTCTATTAACATTTTTATTTTTGCTCTTCAATAGGCATTAATTAGTGTTATTCAAACTAAACTGCAAAAGCATCCAGTTACTTAATTAAAAGCATATCTGAACTGTTACCCTGGGTAGAAGCTGCAGTACACTGCAGTGTTTTAGGACACCACTGCCACAAGTTAGAACAGCAAAGAAAAAAGTTTGTACGCCAAAGAGTGGCTGATGCAGCTTCTCTCAAGTCTGAGAAAAACAGGTGGATGATGGAAAGTTATGTCTATCAGCTGAAAACTATCAAAGCATCACCGAAAGGTCAAAGACCTTGACCAAAGTTAGGTACATGGAAAGACGTGTCAGTAATTCTGTGCTGTTAGCTTGCCCGTCCATCACTGTCCTCCAAATGCACACGCACAAACACAAACACACACAAACTGGAGGAACTTTGATAAGTGCATGGCTAATTGAAGCACATTAAATAAACTTGGCCTCAGGATCATGGCTAGTATGGTGGTGGTGGATGTTAAATAATTTAAAAGCAGTTGATCTAAATGGCAAATTCTGAAGGCTGCTGTTCTTATAACATAATCGACAATGCTGCATTTGTGTTAGTGCTATTATTAGCATGTCTCTGAGAGAGTTACAACAGCATAAACAACAATGTCTCAAATTCACAGTGATTTAAAGCCTCAAAACTCATTTCATAAATGGAAGTCAAGGAGGAGAGGTGAAGAACCATAAATCTTCTTTTTTTCTATTTTCCGAACCAGATCAACAAATCCACTAACCTTAATTTGGCACCTGAAGGTACTCAACCTGATCATTAGAGTGTCTGAATACAGTATAAACATATAGCTTTTGGAAAGTATGCAATGTTTGCTCTTACAGGGGTGTTGGAAATGATGGGCGAAACACATTTACACAAAAAATTCACATAGCATGTGGAACCAAGTACTTCAGTACCAATTGAGTTGGGCGATTAGTAAAACAAATATTTTTACAATTAAGAAATATTGTAATGTCTGATTACATCAATTATACACTAACTATACTGTACATACAGCAGTTAAAAAGGCATTACTGTAATTATGGTACTGCCGTTTGAATATTACTGTGGGCACCTCTGGTATTTTGAATCTTGAATATCATGGTGTAACATGAGTGCATGATAACTACTGAGCTACTATTTAATATATTTGGCAACTTTCCAGCTCCATATCTGTATCTAGTAATTTCCCGATATTGTCATTCATCCTCTGTCAATGAATTTCACAATAGGCATTTGGGAATTTATCAGACATCATTGATATAAGATTGCATCATCCTATCACCCAGCCCTAGTACAAAGTTGATACTTAAATAAAAAACTTTCTTTCAACAGTATCAGTAGTACTGTCAGTTTTGTCCATGCTATGTCAGAGGTAAAGTCAGTGGCAGTTTGAATATGCACGATCAACCAAACTTTGGCAAAAAACTTGGTGTCTGCCTACTGTTATGAAAATAATAGTAATTTCCAGGAAGATTAAAAATATGTTTGATCAGCAGGTCTTGCAGGCTAGTCAACGAACTGTAAACTCATCTTATGTTCTGCCTTTTCCACGTGTTGTTCATGGCTGTAAGCAGCTAGAATGTTAATGAGGTCCAGACTTCAGTGCATTTTTCACATTAAAAAATAAATTTTGAAGCTGTGTCTACAGCCACAGGTGTGCCAGGGTATGCAAAGGCCACCCAAACGTCAGCTTGAACGCCCAAATCAATAAATTAAAATTAACATTAGCCAACATTTAAATTAGAAGCCTTTTAGAAAAATGTGTGTGTTTTTCAGTTCACTGTACATGTGGCCTTCCGTTTAATTTAGTCTGGCGTAATAGCTTTGGGACACCACAAGGGGGTGATATAAATATATATAAAGTGGCAGTCCAAATTTGTGGATCTAGTCACCATACATACAAAACTAACAAAGGTTGCTTTACTTACTTTACTTGCTGGTTAGTGTATGAAACTGGTGTAACTGTGCAAATGTAATGAATAGAAATGGTGACGTTTATTAAGCAATTTCTATTCATGTAGGCTTAAATAGGTATCATAGCTTAAATAGGAGTCATAGCTGAGTACCACAGACGCTAAGCGGATGTGTGCGTACCATCATAGAAAATAATTGTTTCTAATTTTAAATGTGTCACGTCGCCCACCAGACCCATCCGGTGTGCAAACCCCTTTAAGTTACCCTTTACCAACTTTACCAAAGTTGTGCTGAGAAATATGTAGGAAGAGACAAAAACTATTGTGCAATAAGTAGCCCTATTTATATTTGGCAAAAATGCTGATATATTATAGATCAATAATAATTTTGAAAATGTCCATGTGCTCCCTAAATTTAAATAATGGTCAATAAAGATTTTATTTCCAAAATGCTTCACATGAATTTCTTATCTAAAATTAAGTTTTTGTGCCAAATAATGCAAAAATCTAAATTTCCAATACAGTGCAAACTGCTCCTCCATGTAAATTTTGTATATTTTGGTAAATAATTGAATCGTTCCAAATGTAAATTAATTTTTGACAGTTTAAGTTTTTATGACCTAATATACTAAATATAAGTCTTACATTTGCATACATTGACAGGAGTCTTACCTACTCCATTTATATTGTCATCGTTTATCTCTGCATCACTGCATTATCTTTGCCTATTGATATTGACTCCTAAAATGGAATACATAGACTATCAATGAATTGCCAACAAAAGCCTTCATCAATCAACTAACAATGGATAATGCATCTATGTGAACTTCTGTAGTTAATCCAAGATGGACTTCAAGACTTTAGTTCTTAATCTTACAGTTAATAATATATATAGATGTATGTTTTTTTGTTCCCCTTCTGTCACTCACTCGACGTTGTGTCGATTGAAGTGACACAAGGGGTCTTCCTGGGACGCCAAACGTACCTCTGAACCTGAGAAAAGGCCAATGTCAAGTTGGCAGACAGAATCTGCATGCCCCGCCCTGGACATACAGGTATAAAGGGAAGCGGGGCAGCGAGTGCCAGTCAGAATTATTCTTCGGAGCCGAACGGTTGTGCAACAAGTAAGCTGAAGTTCACCACTGTTTCACTCACCTCTGTCAGCGAGAAGCATTGCTATTCGATCTACGGCGCGTTTCCAGCTGGCGTTCTCTCGCGGAAGATCTAGTAGATCTAGTAGTCACCTGCAGTTGTAGACACAATCAACCAAGCCAGCGCTCCCTCCACCAGGCATTTTTACACCCTAAAGTGGCGCTTGATCGCGAATTGGTGCTTCTTGCCAATAGAGGTGAGAGGAACAAAGTGGTGACCCCGAAGAAAAATTCTGACTGACAGATGCTGCCCCGCTTCCCTTTATACCTGTATGTCCGGGGCAGGGCATGCAAATTCTGTCTGCCAGCTTGACATTGGCCTTTTCTCAGATTCAGAGTTACGTTTGGCATCCCAGGAAGACCCCTTGTGTCACTTCATTCGACACAACGTCTCGTTCCTTCCCTCGGAAAATGGAGGTTATAACATAACTATGATGTTTTTTAAACACTGGACCTTAACTCTTACTTAATTTACTCATTTAAAACCACGACTTGCACGGCACACAAATAACTAATATTGACATTAAATGCATGCTGTTTAGCCAGAGGGGAACAGGCCCCCACAGTGAGCCTGGTTTCTCCCAAGGTTTTTTTCTCCATTAACCGACATCTTATGGAGTTTTGTGTTCCTTGTCACAGTCACCTTCAGCTTGCTCACAGGGGTTCTAAATACAATTATGCATTGTATGCTTGCTATATTAATCAGAGCATAAAGGGGCACACATTAACAGCTTACAAAGGAACTTCCACTTGGAAATTGCACCTTTCTCATTGGTCAAGCCAGACTCGAGAGGAGTGCCCTTCATCAGAAGTTAAAAGACACGTCCCACCTCTTACTCACTCTCTTTCCTCTGAGTCTCTGCTGCTGTTCGTGTGGGACCAGGAACATCTGGTCCAACCATGAGGACACAGGCTGGCAGGTCTCAACACATCAAGCCACAGTTCATCAGAATTTCTTTATTCAACATGGAAGAAATAGATTGCAACTTGAACACCATCGACTCGAGGAACCATCAAGACCACCTGCGACTGCATCTGGGCTCTCTCAACAGCCAAGTCAATTGCAAGTATCATACCAGTAACTAACTGAACATAGTTTAGTATCAGATGAAATCCCCTTTGTAACAAAGGTGCTTTTAAATGAAGAACTTGATGGTCAAATTATTTTTTCCATAACTGCATTTCCACTATTCTGTTCCAGTATAACCCTCTGGGGTCTGAGGGTATTTTGGGCCCTGGAGAAGTTTTGACATGCCTTGACATTTGTGCTATTTTCAGTAGCTTAAAAACATTATATGTTAATTAAAAACTTAATTAACATATAATGGCTAAAATCTGATAACACTGTATTCAGCACAAACAGGGCTACAATAATATGTGAGCAACATGTGTGTACATGTTTGTATTTTTGAGAAAATAACATTTATGCATGGTTTTTGAAAAAACTTAAATTTTAAGTTACTGAAATACGGTCATATAACACATACTAAACATTTGTCCACAAGACTTTTGAGAACTGGATCTTGTAGCCTAGAGTTTTTGCTACAAAATGATGTGAAAACCATCACTCATTCATACAAAACAATATAGTAATTTAACTTTTGTAAGACAATTTTAGTGTTGAAAGGTAATATGTGAGGAGCCGTGAATGATCATGAATATTTAGGCATTTCACACCTGAGAGACAATGACCCCACCCCTGGGCCTATCAATGAGGAATGTGACAGAAAGAGAATGAATGTGAGGAGACTTAAACATCAAAATCAAGTTTTAAGTTAAAAGAAGTAATCTGACTATACATTTTCTTTACATAAAGACTTAACTTAATTTTAGACCTACACTACCGTTAAAAGAAGTCTCTTCTGCTCACCAAGGCTGGATTTATTTGATCCAAAATGCAGAAACAATATTGATATTCTGAACTGTTTTTACAATTTAAAAGAACAGTTTTCTATTTAAATATATTGTAAAATGCAATTTGTGTTCAAAGCTGAATTTTCAGCATCATTACTGCAGTCTTCAGTGTCACATGATCCTTCAGAAATCAGAATAATATGCTGATTTTCTAATATGGGCATATTTAAAGTGCATTTTACTCATTTAACCTGAACACATATTTGCAAGCACAAGCTTTGTTGATGATAATGAGGCATTATAAACACTAGATAAAATATAAACTAAACATTTATATTATTTTTATATCACATTACATATCATATTTATATTATACAGCATACAATTGAAATACCTGCTTTAGCCGAAACAGCATTTAAACATAACTAAAACTTGCTTATTAGGACATATTTCAAAAGTCAATACTCTGAATCCTATCTGGCAAGTCTGGAAACAGTCCCACTAGTAAAATATGTTCAAGTTTATATAAAATAACATGTCAACTAATGAAAACTAATGGACTTACTCGTCTGAAATTGTATCATCAGCTGGATCAAGTCTCTCTTCAAAATACAAATGTTCATCAGAGTCCTGCTCTTCTTCTGAGGAAAATGTTAACGCTTCCTTACAATCCTGGAGCTTTCTCACCTGTGTATCGTTGCAAACACGCAGAAAACTGAATGAATTTTGTTTACATTATAACTCGCAGTCGGGGGGCATGTACATTTGATTTGATCGTCTCAGCACATTAGCGTATGAATGCCGCGCTCTGCTGGTGGGTGGGATCACATTACAGATAATTAGATGAACCAGTAAAAACTGAACATCGCTTTGTTTCAAACAGATTGCATTGCAGGAGAATATTTGTTTTAGGTTTATTAAAAAGTAAACATATGTTTCAAGTTTGTGTGATAAGTATTCGCAGAGTTTCAGTTAATTTTTGTGACGTGTTTCAGATATATGCTCGCAAACCCAGAGACTGCTGACAGCTCACCCTTTTTATTTTCTTTATTTTACAAAAGCACAATGTTTCATTGTTATTATGAGTATACACAAATAAAAGTAGACCCTTTATAGTCTCTAATGATGTCTTACACTTATCTGTATACCCATATTTTAGTTAAATAAACTTTTTAGTACATTCTAGCGAGTTAATTCTGGTCTGCTTGTAAATCAATGTAAATTTAATGATTCATTCTCAGCTCCATGCTAAGGAAGAGTTATTTTTGTGTGGCCATGAAAAATATCCTTTCTAAGAATTGATAGACGAGTGTTCGCTGGACGAACAGATAAATTGATTGTAATATTAATTCAGCTATCAAGTTAATTCTATTAACCAATCCAAATGTCCATAATTATTTATAACGAGTTATGATTATTTATTCATGTTTCCCTTTTAAAGATATTTTGACTGTGGCATATTTTGATAAATAATCTCATCCCTGTTTCTAAATGATTTCGCTTCAAAGCTATACCTATGTGTGTGTAATATTATTGTCAATAAGGCTTGAAAATAATATTACTCCAATAAGAGAATTAATATTAATAATTCTCTTATTAAAGCTAATTCCCTACAGTAGAAATTGTGAACCGATACAACGAGACATATTATGATTTTAATGGTGGATAATTTTATTCAGACAAATAATCTAGTTACTTGCAATTTATCTAAATTATAATGGTTGTCAAACACAACTGATTCCCTTATAAATTTACACAGTAATGTAGAATCAGGACAGTTTAACTGAATTCCTAGCTCACACATACTGTTTCCCTACACATAATGGTGTAAAGGTACATTGGTACTTAACCTATACTGTGTATATTTATACTACCAAATTCACTACATACACTGGTGTGAGAATTTGGGCACTTTAACTGATTACTGTTTATTTGTGCATTGTGGAACATGCTGACGTTCATACGCATCGATTAAACTGTTTTCATTAGTGTTGACCCAGATCACAAATCACTGGTGTTGGTTGCTATGGCAACAAAAGTTCACGGGAAGTCCTAAAGAGACTCTTCCGGGGCAACTAACCGCAAATGAGCAACCTGCCGACGCCATATTGTCAACACAGTGCCTAATAGCATAACACAGCACTGCTAACCTGACCAGTTAGCGAACTTTCATTGAAACCCCTAAATACGCTACAATACACTTTTATACAAAGTGACTTATAACAGAAGCAAATCATCCTTGGGAGACAGTAGTAACAAATACTGTAATACAAGTTTCAAAATTGTTTAGAGAAGTACCTCTAGCAAGGAGGATGAGAGACACTTTTTTTAAGTGCTCATGGAAGAGCTGTGTCATTTATATGCTTTTTAAACTATGTTAGAGAACCAGCTGCTTGGGTGGAGTTTGGCAGATCATTCCACCAGTGAGGAACAGTTGAAGTGAAAGTCCTGGACATTGACTTTTTGCATCTTTGATATGGCACTACAAGGCACCATTCCCCCACTGAGTGCAAACTTCTGCAGGGTATGTAGACCTGAATTAGTGAGTATAACTAAGGGGGTGCATAGCCGGTGGTTGCTCTGTAAGCAAGCACCAATGCCTTGAACTTAACACGAGCAACCACTGGCAGCCAGTGCAATTTGATGAAGAGAGGCACGACGTGTGCTCTTTTGGGCTTGTTAAAGACCAATTGCGACGCTACATTCTGTATCAATGGCAAAAGTTTGACTGTACATGCAGGAAGGTCTGCCAAAAGACCATTGCAGTAGTCCAGACTGGATAGCACAAGTAACTGGATGAGGAGTTGTGTGGCATGCTCAGATACAGTAGGAACGGACTGATTTTCCTGATGTTGTACAGAACAAATCTGTACAAATGGGCAGTCCTTGCAATGTGGTCCATGAAGTTTAACTGATTTTCAAACACAACCCCAAAATTTCTGGCTGTCTTGGATGGTGTAATCGTTGATAAGTCTAGTTGAGTGGTGAAATTGTGCTGAACTGCTGGGCTCACTGGAATCACAAGATGCTCCATTTTAGCAAGGTTTAGTTGGAGGTGGTGTTCTTTCATTCTTCACGAGATGTCTACCAGGCAGGCTGAGATCCTAACAGCTACTGTAGGATTGTCACACTGGAATGAGAGATAGAGTGTAGCAATGGTAGGAAAAGCCATGTGGCTGAATAACAGATCCTAGAGGTGAAATGTATATGGAGAAGAGGAGAGGCCCAAGCACTGAGCCCTGAGGTACCCCAGTAGATAGCTGGTGAGACTTAGACACCACTCCCCTCCAAGACACATTTAAGGACCTACCTGTGAGATGAGACTCAAACCAGCAGAGCACAGTTCCTGTGATGCCCTTTGCCATGAGGGTTGACAGGAGAATCTGGTGGTTTTTAGTCTCAAATGCAGCAGACAGATCCAACAGATTGAGAACAGATGATTTGGATGAAGCTCTTGCCAGTCTCAGAGCTTCAGTAACGGACAGCAGGGCAGTTTCTGTAGAGTGTCCACTTTTGAAGCCAGACTGATTGCTATTTAGCAGGTTGTTCTGGGAGAGAAAGAATGAGACTTGGTTGAACACGACTCATTCAAGTGTTTTCGCTATGAATATGAGGAGAGAGCCAGGACTGTAGTTTTCAGGATTTAGTGTGGGTTTCTTAAGCAGTGGGGTTACCCAAGCCATCTTAAATTTAGTGAGAAGAGATTTGTTAATCCTGTAATGTGTCTGAGTGAAGATAAGTTTGAAGGAGAAATAGCTTGAAGCAGATGGGAAGGAACAGGGTCAAGGTGGCTGGTAGTGGGATGACTGGAGAGAAGCAGTTTTGAGACTTCAGCCTCAGAGGGGGCGAGAAGAAATTAAGTAGATGGTTGTTTGCTGTTGGCGAATGTTTGTGGGTATGTGGTGTGGAGAACTGTCTGCTGATGGCAATTATATTGTTTGTGTAAATGTGGCAAAGTTATCAGCTGTTACAGAGTATGCAGGAGGGGGAGGAGGCGGCAGAGGAGTTTTGAAGAGTGTGCAAGTGTCTAGCGAATTGTTAATCTTGTTCTGATTGTAGTTTTAGCAGTGGCTATGTTAGTGTAGAAGGAGGAGAGATGGGACTGATACTCACTCAGGTCGGCTGGATCTTTTGATTTGCGTCATTTCCTCTCTGCTGCTCTCGGCTAATATTAATATTTTTTTTTCCATGTCTCAACCTTGGGATTCATATCCCAAGGTTACCAGAGCCAGCCAGATTCAGCTTCATCCTGCTTGGTGTCGGACTCCACTAATACGTGTCACTGAAAGATGGTGACAAACTACAGCCGGTGTTAGCCAGACATCACTTCAGTCTTTTGACTGTTAGGGCCAGAATGTTGAGACCTGAATGAGTAGCAATGGTAGGAATGAAGTCAGCTTTGTTTACCACTAACTGACAGTTCCAAAGACCAATAGAAAGAGAGAAAAGTGTATCAGAGGAGGTGGAGTGCGCAAGTTGTTAGGATTGCACTGTATTCTGTGTCTGAAGCGTGAATGACGGATGTGACAGTAGAAATTTGGAAGCAAATAGTGGTATAGAGGGAATTCCCAAGAGGGAATTATAATGCAAAAATACAAAGCAAGTAAATACAGAAGCACTGTCATTGTGGAATATGTGGAGCTGGAGCTGCTGCTCCGCTGAAGCAAAATTTGCGTGTCGAGCGTCTTTAAAGGAAACACCCCAACGTTACATCTAAGTTATATTTAATGGGTTATAGCTTTATTAAAGTTCAAATAATACGGAAGCAGATCATGTAAATAACTACAAACTCCGAAACTGCCATTTTTCTGTGTGGTCAGTGCCTCTTCTATGATTTGCGCAAAGTGTCCCAATCTAAGGGGGAGAGATTGAAACTGAATCCAGCTGTTGCACACTCTGGCTGTGTCTCGTTTGGAAGGATGTGTCATCTGGAGGTCGCATTTGTCGTTTAATTAAAAACATTTTTTGGGGGGAATGCAAAAAAGGTTAACAATTGGTATAAATGTAGGCGCATATACATAAAAGGCAATGACAATAGATACAAAAATAAGAAAAAGAAAGACAAAAAAAAACAGAAACAAGAAATATGCGACAAATGCGACCTCCGTAGGATGCATCCTTTTCAAATGAGACACAGCCTCTGTCACGGGACACTCATCCCTCGAGCAAGCACGCTTGCTGCAGCTCGATTATGTATCGTTAATGTATTGCTTGCAACTTACTGAATCATAACATGTGTGTCAATGTGCATTTCTTATCATGAAGAATCTTATCGCCCCATTATACAATGAAACAAAATATGTTTTTGATTTGTTTTGGCTTGTTTCCCAATATAAATATGTAAAACTCTTTTAACCTTCTGGGGTCTGAGGGTGTTTTGGGCCCTGCAGAAGTTTTGACTTGCCTTGACATTTGTGCTTTTTTCAGTTGCCTAAAAACTCATTAATGGCTAAAATCTGATAACACTGTATTCCGCACAAATTGGGCTACAATAATATGTGAGCAACATGTGTGTATGTGTTTGTATTTTTTAGAAAATAACGTTTATACATGGTTTTTGAAAAAACACAATTTTAAGTGAAATACTGTATGTCCACAAGCCTTTTGAGAACTGGATCTTGTAGCCTAGAGTTTTTGCTACAAAATGATTTGAAAACCATCCTGATCACTCATTCATACAAAACAATATAGTAATTAAACTTTTGTAAGACAGTTTTAGTGTTAGAAAAGTCATATGCAAGGAGGCGTGAACTATAATGAATATTGATTGTAATTCCCACTTGAGGAGACAAAAGACCCCTCCCCTGGGCCTATCAATGAGGAATGTGACAGAAAGAGAATGAATGTGAAAATATAGTAAAGACTGTGATATTTTGAATTATTTTTACAATTTAAAAGAATAGTTTTCTATTTGAATATATTGTAAAATACAATTTGTGATCAAAGCTGAATTTTCAGCATCATTACTGCAGTCTTCAGTGTAACATGTTCCTTCAGAAATCATAATAATATGCTGATTTTCTAATATGGGCATATTTAAAGTGCATTTTACTAATTTAACCTGAACACAAAGCACAAGCTTTGTTGATGATAATGAGGCAGCATAAACACTAGTTAAAATCTAATCTAAACATTCATATTATTTTTATATCATACTACATACAATTGAAATACCTGCTTTAGCCAAAACAGCATTTAAATGTAACTAAAACTTGCTTATTAGGACATATTTCAAATTTCAATACACTGAATCCTGGCTGGCAAGTCTGGAAACAGTCCCACTAGTAAAATATGTACAGTACATGTTTATATAAAATAGCATGTCAACTAATTAAAACTAAAAGACTTACTCGTCTGAAATTGTATCCTCGGCTGAATCAAGTCTCTCTTCAAAATACAAACGTTCATCGGAGTCGAGCTCTTCTTCTGAGGAAAATTATAACTCTTTGTCACTATCCAAGAGTTTTCTCACTTGTGTATCGTGCTGTCTTCCAAACGTGCAGATAAGTGAATGAACTATATGTTTTCAAGGCACAGACGGGGGCGTTTACCATTTTATTTGATCGTCTCAGCACAATATCGTATGAATAGCGCGCTCTGCTGGTGGGTGTGATCACTTTAGAGATAATTCACTGTGCCAGGAGAAACTGTACTTCACTTTGTTTCATACAGATTACATTGCAGGAGAATATTTGTTTTAAATTTTAATTGTTTTATTTAAAAGTAGATATTTTAAGCTTTCTTTAGACTTTCTTTATCTGAGAATGTTATATTAAAAATACAAATATTTAAAAATATCTAAAAATCCTTTAAAAAAAGATGCATTCACCTGAGAGGCAGCATATGAGATATTTAGACTTGCTTTTAGAGAATAGATCTTGAATATAAGTATATTTTCTCTTTACTGCACTCGCAGAAGTATAACTAAGTTAAGTATACATTAATATTCAAAATGCATTCTCTTAAAGAAAGTCTAAATATCTTGCATGTTGCTTCTCGTTTTAAGGATTTTTTAGACATGTTTAAATGGAAAACAAGACAAAAACACTTGATAAGTATAGGACAATCTTGCACCGATTTTTTTTTTACTGAATTAAAAAAAAAAAGCACTTTTTCCTTCAATTCAGTGAATGTCATTTAGAGGTATTTTTAAAAGAATATTTTTTCCTCTTTATTGTTAGTAAGCACGTTTATTGCAACCTTTTAAGTCGGGAAACAAGCATAATAATTGGTTAAAAGCTAAAGATTAATCGTTGCAATAACCAAAAAGTCAAATAATCATTCAATTAATCAATTATCAAAATAATCATTAGTTGCAGTCCTATTCATGGCATCTCTGCCAGTATATCTTAATAAGAAGGGGTTTGGGTGGCATTCACACTTTTCTGACATATCTACAGTATACTGTGGTGTGACTAAATGTTTATATTTTAAAATAATTTGATTATTATTGATATCGTATTAATATCTTACTTGAAATTATATTTAGGTTCAGTTATTCGTACATATTTTATGGCCAGTGTGGGAAAATGAAAAAACTGAAGTGTCTTTAAATAAATGCAAGACAAATATATTAATTTCTTGCAATAAATAATTATCATAAATAGCTTATTTTGTAAATGTATAAAATTGTCACACTTTAAATTGGAGTGAGAGATACTGGGGGAGTGACTGTCACTTTGCTCACAGCTGATTGGTGTCTGATTGTTGTGTCGATGAAGTGACACTAGGGTTTGCTCTTGGAGCGACATTCATCTCTGATCTTTTGAGAAAAGGCCAATGAAAATTCGCAAGTGGAATTTTCATGTCACTCCCCCGGACATACAGTACAGGCATAAAAGGAGGGAAAATGCAACCTGCTGCTTTTTTTGGGTACGGGCTGTAAAACGCCTTTTAAAACCCAGCTGGAGGGTCAGGGTGGCGATCTCCGCATGCAAGGCAGTGGTGTTTTCGCCCTTCACCGCCGTAAAGTGAACGCCGTTGAACCCGGCTGGGCACCTGGAGAACTGAATCGCATAGCCGAGTCGGACAGTCCTGATCGACCATCGGGATGGGTTGTAGAGCACAAGCCACGACTCCAAGCTCCACGCAAGAGTAACTGATCATGCTGGACACACCGTTGGGTGGAGCCTCATGATGGCGCGGAGCCTGAGGTGCCACTTGTGGCTGTGCTGATTCCAGGGACATCGAAGCACTTACCTGGCTCCTTGTGACCACTCCAGGAACAGCCTGGGATGGGAGAGGAAGATTCTCGTCCTCATACCCCGTGGAGGTAACTACATCAGGGATGGATTTGTGCCACAGCTGACCACGCGGGGGCAGGGGACCCACGCCCAGGGCGTCAAACCTGCCAAAAAGAAACTGCACAACAGTCGTGAAAACGATGGCCGTGCGCACCGTGTATAGGGACCAGAAATTGCGGAAACTGCTCTTTTCTTGAGAAGGTGGGTACCGCAGCCCATCGGGCATGTGGCAAAACTAAAAGAAAAGGAAAATAAAGATTCTCTACCCGGCCCTCCACCAGGGGAAGGCGTGGTCTCCTTACTAGCTCCTGAAGCGCAGCTACCGAACTTCATGGGCTGACCGTCTCAGGTGTGCTTTGAAGCATTCTGCAGGTTCTTGGCCGTCGGCCTTGAGATGGGTGGCGTCTGCTTCCTGCGGGAGACGTCACGCTAGGGCTGGCCCGCTAGTGCGGGCTGTGCCGGAGCCGGTGTTGTCTCTGCAGAAGGACGCCCTTGGCGACGAGCAGATGGGGTGCGGGAAATAGAGCAGCGTCGGGGCAGGATTTGTTGGATAACCTTAGTCTGCTTCATCACCGTCAAAAACTGCTGGGCAAAGTTTCCGACAGTGTCGCTGAACAGGCCAACCTGGGAGATGGGGGCATCAAGGAAAGGTATCTTGCCGGCCACTCTTGACTCAACCAGGTTGAGCTAAATGTGGCATTCCTAGACCACGAAGGTGGACATCGCCTGCCCGAGAGACCAGCTCCTGCATCAATCCTGGGTCATAACTACCCTCATGCAGCTCTTTAAATGCCTTGGCCTAGTGCACCAGCAGGAGTGCCATGGCATGCAGGGCGGAGGCAGCATGTCTTGGCATTATATTCATGATGTTAGCCAGAGGGGAACTGGTTTCTCCCAAGGTTATTTTTCTTGAGTTTTGTGTCACCTTCGGCTTGCTCACTGGGGTTATAAATACAATATTATTTAATTATTTATTTTTAAACACAATTCAAAATCGTATTTTATCTAATTACACAATGATGACTCATTGACATTATAGACATTACAGTTTTATCTTCTGTTAATGCATGATTTTCTGTAAAGCTGCTTTGAAAGGATGTGTGTTGTCAAAGGCGCTATACAAATAAAACTGACTTGACGTTAAGCAGCACCATAGGCCTTAGACGCCAGTGACGACATAAGTCTACAGGCCCTGGACGGGAGTCTCGGACGGTTTCGCCAGGTGGGCACAAGTGCGCCACGACCACCTGATCCACCTGAGGAATCACCGCATACCCCCTTGCCACCCTACCATCGAGGGTAGTAAGAGTGGAGGAGTTTGCAAATCGGGTCCGGGCAATAAAAGGTGCCCACCACGACCACGTAAGCTCCTCATGCACCTACTTACCTAGAATTATTCCTGCATAGCTATGTTCCCACCAGAAGAGTGCATTTTGTAAATGAGCATCGCCTTGTTAAACAAACTCAAAGAGGCACCAAATCACTATCCCAGACTTTCAACTTCACTTTACTTTGGTGGTGGAACAACCTTTCCAACTCAATGCTAGAGCAGACATTGTCAGGGCTCTGGGCAACTCTGGCTGTGCTTTATGTTTTTTGCTTGTCTAAGTTTTGTGTTTGGGCACAGGGCTTTGTTTACGTTCATGTCAGCCATGTGTACTTCCTACTCCTCCTACTAGTTTATTTACCCCACCCTCCTCATCTTCTGCTTGTTTGTGTGATGATGCTCACCTTTTTTCCCCATGTCTATTTATACAATCTGTTTGCTCTGTCTGTTTCTGGATTTTCTCTTGAGAACAGCTCTTGCAGTTTAGTCCAGTCTTTTGAATATTTGCTGTTGCAGCTAATTTATTACTTTTTGCATTTGTTGCCTGTTTCGCCAATTTAGGGTTGCAGCTAATTTATTACTTTTTGCCTTTGTTGCCTGTTTCATCGATTTAGGATTTCCACTCTTTTGGAATTTAACTGCCCTGGATCTTGAACCCTTCAAGTGCCAACCATTTTCTCTCCCTGTGCTGCCAGCCCAGTTTGTGCCTCCTCTGTATTCCCTCAGACCCCGTGGATCGGCCAGTATGTTCCTTCTCTTTTCTTCACCTCTTCTTTTCTTACTCAAGTCGGACTGTACATATCTCAGTATTATTCTCCCTGAATGGTTCCTCTCATCCCAGCGAATTCTCCAGTGGTTCGCAGCCCCACTATCCATTGCGTGTGTGTATTCCCTCATCCCTTCAAAACAACAGGGATCTACATACTAATTATCTGCCATTTTTTCCTCTGCTGACAAATAAATAAAGACTCTGTTACTGTCATCAGCTTTTGGGTCCTCATCTCTTTCTACACCACTCCCTCTCTGTCCTCAAAAAACAGCTAAAGACATAACTGTTTCGTGAGCACACTAGATTGCTACCTTTAATGTCTTCCTCCACATTCACAGTTAACCTACTCCAGCTCACATGGAGGTCATCATATTCAATCGTTTACTCTTAACAGCCCTAAATGTCAGTGATGCAAGATGAACAGGGATGACATTCTAACAGATTTAATGAATGTGCAACAATTACAAGGAGTCTGCTCAATAACGCAGCGGAAATTGAAACTATTTCTGGTGGGATTTTATTTAGGCTCTGAAAATAGGAAAGGAAATTATGTGGCAGCTTTCTATGTGTATGTATGGGATCATGTGGTTACTATGGAGATGATAACATTTGAAGCCAGCATTAGGAATTCAGTCAGGTAGCCAATGGCATTCCACCATTAAAGTTCAAACTGGTCACTGTAGTGCTGCTACATGCAAGCAACTGCTTACTAAGTTTCATGTGTACACAGAACAATAGCATGTGACTAAGTGGATTGGAACCACCCATTGGGGTAATATTGTAAACAGTAGTATCTGTGCTAAAAAAAAATAAAATAAATAAAAAATGTAGACAAGCATGAATTTCTATGCCGGTCCAAGATGGTTTTTGCTGGTAACTGCTGGTTTGGTGTTGACAACTAAAACATACTTGTTGAAGCAGGTTGACTGAGAAAATCTTGCTAGTTTAAGAGTCAACAAGAATATTTGAGTGTGTATATATATATATATATCTCATGTTGAAAATAAATTTGGGCTGTCCCCTAATTTGTATACACCAAATACACTTGGGCCCTTATTTATTTAGTCCCAAAATAACACGTGATAAATTGCATGTTTAATCTATCAAATTTTACGTGCATGTCGTGGGTGTATTGCAGGTGAATAATTAAGATAAACTGTACAAATATCTACACGTGTAAATATTTTGGACACATTGTCCAAAAAGAGGCTTTTGCATGTGCCAATTGTCTAGTTGTATATGACAGACATTTTGATTTCTGGTTTTGTAAGTGTGGTCATTGCCATTTCAACACAGTAAAAAATTGCCAGGGTTTTACAAGATTCAACCAGAAATTCTTACAGTAAAATCAATGCTGGCTAGGTAATTTTCTGTCACAACACAACAAATTACTATGAAAATAGAACATAGAATATTGCACTGCATTATGGGAAAATGCTGTTTCATTTGAAGTCACCATTATGTTTAGTGTCATTTGGACAGTACCTTGTCTCATTTATTTTTAAATTAGTTGGTACAATTGTCTAGGGATGGCACAAAAGAAGCTTTCTGAAATTGAGTCAATTGAACCAACTGCTATGGAAGATGATTGACAAGTGCTGGAAACACCGCACACTGAGGACATCTGCTGGTCACAGGCATGTAAAAGTAATGAGAACACTCAAGTCAAAAGCAGCTACAATGACACAATGCACTAAATTGTATTTACTGCCCTTCTGTATTTCACATATACAGTATTTTTTTTAATGGTTTTCTACAATTTCCTGGAATAAACAGATGGCCTTTGTATGATTACTGCTTTAAAATCATTTTAAAGACCAAACAATAATTGTTTTTATTACTCAAGAACACTTTTTGTATATAACTTATTTTAATTTATTTTTTCAAAATATTTATACTGACAGATTGTGCAATATTCATTTTTAAAAGTAACATTATTGCAATAAGTTTCCCTCGGTCAGTTTGAGGCTCGATCTCACACACCAAGTGCTTAAAAGCATATAACATGTGTGTTAACAACTACTCTATGCCATATTCTAGCTTTCAAAAATTGGGTGTCCTAAATCAAATAAAAAAAAAAAAAACTGAAGGTGGGTTATCATGTAAAATATATGAAATTCCAGATTCACCTTTGTAAATGTAACAATCTCGTCAAGATCTCTATGTGACAAGGCAGGAAAGGAATAAGGATCTAAATGCAACTTCATTAAACTGAAAAACAAACACAGGGAACCTGGCACAGCGCATAAACAAAAACATTCATACATGCAAGAACTGACACAGAAACAGGGAAACCAAGGGCTTAAATACACAAGGGAACAAACAAGGAACACCTGGGGAAACAATCAGGGAACGAGAAATAATCAAGGAGAACCAATCAAGGAATAAAACTACAAAGGACTACAAAACTAACAGGAAACAGGCACTAAACAAGAATTTCAACATAAAAGTACAAAAACAAAAGACAACAGGGAATATGACAGTCTAAGTTTCTTACAAACACAACATTTAGATTTTCTTTTCTTTTTGAACACACTTCTTTTCAAGTGGTCTGATTTTGTACACCAACGTTATTTATGAACTAACTCAAGATTAGTTACAGCCAACATATAACACTGTTTCACGGATTCACAGTTGGATCAACGCCCTCTAGCATAACCGTGAAACATTTTGCAACATTTTTGATACTGTTTTGAAACAGTATGACATAACAAAGCCTCGTTTGCTGAAATCACGTGACTTATACACGCTCCGGAGCATTGGTTCTAAACAAATGATTCAGAAAGGTTTCAAAGCTTTGTGAAGCAGTGTTTTGAAAGCGGCTATCACTACAATTGTGTTTAAGAACACAAGTTATTGTACTGTGATGTATGGAGAATATAAAGTCAATTTAGTATTTGACTTTATTGTGTGTCAGACCATGATGTGTAGTCTACAATACATGATAAATTTGTAAGTAAAGAGATACTATAATTTTAAATGAACATTGGGAAAGGGATTGTTGCAGTGCTAGTCTATGATATGATTGAATTTATCTATCATGAACTTTTAGAATGAAAAAAATGTCAACCAGGCATGCAGAGATATCAACACTGAGCGTAAAAATCTCAACTATGGTGACAATATCAAACAATGTAGATAAAAAATTACAAATGTTTATTGTGATTAGGGGTGTCACAATTATGAAATTTGGCTAATGATTAATTGTCAAAGAATAATTGTGATTATTATGATTAAGGGCTGTGAAGATGAATTGTCTTGTTAAGGGCTTTCACGATTAATTGTCATATAAATAGTCATATTTTTTAAGGTGTGGGCTTTTTTCTGCATGTGTGCTTCATAAGAAGTAATTTTTACATATTTAACTTCAAATATTTAAATCAAATAATAAAAAAGGAATAAACTATGATTTCCTTTTAAGGCTTTAAAAACTTATGAATGACATGAAAAATAATGTTGTAAATATCAAAATATTCATATATACTTAAAATATGTATCTCTTTTTGGTCAACTTTAGTTTTGGTCAATTTCACTTGTTTTTTTACCATATATTTTATAATTTTTTAAATAAAAAAATAAAATTATATTTATATAAAATTATATATATATATATATTATATATATATATAAATATTATGCAATAGTAAACATTTACTTCCTGATTTCTTCACTTTCACACATTATTTAATTCTCTGTTTAAACCCACGAGTCCATGTTTGTCATGAAGCAAAACCTTTGAGATTTTAGTACAGCATTTCATCACTCCACAGAAATTCAGTAAGCATGCATCTCCTCCTCTTTGTCACTATGTGTCAATAACACAGCATGTTTGAACCAGGAACATTTGCCATTATATGAATGTTTAAAGTGAAACTGGAGCACTTTGCATTCAGTATCAAAGTTCATACTTGTTCGTTTATATTTTCGAGGATGTTTGGCATCCTGCTGACAGCTCGGGCATCAGAGCTCTTCATTCACTCTTCAGGACAGGAGCTGGTTGACCAGCGGCTCAGTGACGCTTGGACTCGGAGTTCGACTGAATGCCACACAACTGCACCATTCATGGCATTTATACAGTATATTAAAAAAAAAAAAAAAAATAAAAAAAAATAAAAAATATATATATACAGTATATATATATATATATATATATATATATATATTTTTTTTTTAATTGCCTTTTTATTTGGGCATTTAAATGTTATTAGAATTTGAATGCCGAAAAATCCCAGTTGTTTCAAATAACCGCAGATAGATCAAATAACCGCGATCAGATGGTTATTTAATAATCGCGACAGGCCTAATTGTGATTCTACAACACAGCACTGCTACATTACAGTCATTTCATGGCCCTGTTCACTGTGAAGTTACAGCATACAGTTGTCTTTTAATTGTGATAAATTGTAGAAACACTACTGTAAAATATATTGTGAAAGTAATGCAACTAGTAGACAGGAATTTACTGTAAACTTACACTAACTGTTTTTACAGTTCAATTATGCCATGTGTTGGTCTAGAAGCTAGTTAAAATGGCAATTCATTTGAAGTTTTTACAAAAAAGGGATTTTGAATGTATTGTAGCATTTCAATGATGACGCATGACAGTATGTTTATTTAAAATTGTTGTCGGCCACAGACTTGTATTTGAATATTATAATATTTATTTGAAAACAATTAAATTAATAGTGCAAGACCAATAGAGCAACCCTAAAATCCTGTTCTAAATTCACCAAGTTAAAGTTACTTAACATATTAAAACAGTCAAGACATAACTGAAAATAATTCACAGGTAAGCTAAATCTACAAGAGAGAAAAAAATGTGCTGAAATAAATGTGCTTTGCGCATATTTCATGTGTGCATTATCTTATTATCTAATATATCAGTGAAAATTTTTTTACTAATAACAATTACAGTGTAAACAAAACAAAATAGCAAAAGGATAGAAAAAATAGGCCTTTAACAAATATACAGTATACCAAATGTATTATTCTAAACATGACGTGCACACAGTATTAAAGATAGTTTAACTAGTTAAGCAGTCAGCATATAGTTGAAAATAAATTTCTTGATCAACAGGGTAAAAAAAAGGCATATCCAGCCTAAAACAGTCATTTTCTAAACTTAATCAAAAGCATATATTTTTGATGAGCAAAATTAACATGTCAACATGATCCGGTGAAAGACGGGACCTGACTCACTTGAGGAGATTATCCTCCACTTGGAAAAATCCGCTCTGCGGGAAAATAACTTACAAGCACATATTTAAAAAAGACATCCATTCCGACTTGCAAGCCAGCCAACGGTTCGAAAATCTGCTTCCCGCACCACCATCAAAGTGACTTCTATAGCTACTTTGCTCATCTTGCAAGAGGATATTTTCCAGCTCCCGCCAAGATTGAGAGAGGGAAGAAGAATGCATGGCCTGAGGTGAAATTAAACATTGTATACATCTGCTCCAGAATTCCTCTTTTTACATAATATTTGTATTATTAATTATATTTAAAATGTGTAACATTAGCATGAAGGTAGTTAAAGTAAAGTAGCCTTTGTAAATATATAAAGCCAAACGTAAATGTGTAGAAATGTTGAAAATTTTAATGGGGAAAAATATTGACCGACTAGTATTTCTAGTGTCGACTAGCAGCATCTGAAATGATTAGTCGACTAGTCTAGCACATCCCTAATTAGTATGCAAAGAAATTAACATTAACCAAGATTAAATGTATTGTTTGTTGTTATTTTATGTTAGCTATATTGTATTTACTAATGTTCAAGTATAGAACCATGTGTTGTAAAGTGTTATCCACAAATTTAACACAATATACTTCATATTGTTGGTCAGCTCATCACTGCTGGAAGAGACACGCAACAATGTTAAGAGAATGTGATCTACTGTCACTGATAGACCACTCATCTCTCTTTCTTTATTTGTAAACACACTCATGATAGTCTCAGTCAAGTCTCTAACCAGTCTCCTCTGGAAGTCTCCCTTCACAGCAACAATAAAGCTCCACTCACACAGCATATTACGTAAATAAGCTGAAAGGACTACAGAGGGAACATCTCCATTTCACCATCTGTCCACTCAGAAGGGATGAGCGCAAACACAGCAGAAAACACCTGCTAATGAAACTTGATCTGTCATCGGTGCTAAGTCACCATTTTGGCTCAGACAACACCTCTGTTAGAGCAGCAGCATTGCGCCAGTATACTTTTCAATGCCCCCTGCTTCCTTTCAGACCGCCAGGTCCTGGGATTAGGCAGCACACACAGCGCTGTCATCTCTGGCATTTCTATCAGAGAAGACCAGCACAGAAAAGAACAGATCACCGAATAACAATGAGAGCAGCCACACACACTCTCCGGCCAACCAGGTGCAGGCAACTGACAAGAAATAATGAGCCTGTAGGCGACCTTTGTTTTCTTAATTACTGATTTTCATGCTGTAAGCTGAGTGGCTTCTAGGGTGGACAGCCTCTCTTCTTAAGGCTATATGAAGCAATTCAAAGCAGTGGGATAAGCACAGAGGCGGTCAGAAGGAGTGTGGAGGATGAAGAACGTAGCGGCGCAACAATGAGGGACAGGCTTTGTCAACATGCTGACTGAACATGAATCTGTCAGTCATTTGAAGCATGTCAGACTTCAGACATGAAAGAAACGTCTTGTCAAGTCTCTCAAAGTAATGGAGTATATGTGTCATTGTGAGTTTGGAGTTGTAAGACAGGCAAGGATGTATGTTTATGTGCAACACATTTGGACAAGCAGGCACACTTTAGAGAAGAAAAATTGTCTATCCCTGCTAGTACAGAATTTGTATTATAGACTCTTTTTCCATTTCACTGAAATATGGGATCCATTAATCTTTATTTCTGAAGCCCGACACAAACTGAGCAACACTGGAGATAACATTCAGTGCTAAAATTCCTATACAGTCTAGTCTAGATATTGAATCTTTTATAATATTTTCTAAACCTGTGGTGGCTGGTGGTTCAGGGAGACAAACAACAATGTGTGCATTATTTGTCCAAATATCCTTTACTGTGCATAGAGCCTGTAAACCATCAAAATAATGCAGATATTTATTGACAAGAGAACCAAAGCAACTTATATATGAATAAACTACAGCATTCTGACAAAGAACAGCCAACCTTAGTCCGATTCTCAAACAATTGTCTCTTATGAGACAGTTCTTTTGAATCTGCAGCATGAAACATACAGCGCGAACAGTGTAGTCCGATACTCAAGCAATTGACACCTATGAGCCCTTTCGTTTAAATCTACAGTGCGAAACATACAGCACGACCACTGTAGTCTGATTGCCGAACAATCTCTTAAGAGCCAGTTCTTTTGAACATACATACATACAAAACATAATGTACATAATCATTTGGTAACAGGCTGCGGAGGACAGTAGCCTAATTCCAATAAGAACTGCATTTCTTATTTCCAAATATATTTTTTTCTCAAAGGTACTAAAAAAAAATAGTTACTGGAACCATCAAGGAACCGGAATCATTAAGAGGAATCAGGTATGAGCAATAGTAATAGGGATGCTTGCCTTAGCAAACAACACTAATTGTGCAAAAGCGTGAGGTGATTAGGATCACAATAGACCTGCTGCTACGAATGGTCACACATAGATGATAACAGCACTAAATAAAATGCAAACGTGCATCATTACAATTATTGCTTGGCTCTGAAGATAAAATGTTACGCTACACCACTGCCACCTGTGCTCACAGCTAAGCACTCTTATCTAGTGATATGCTCTACTACATCACATTTGTCAACCCAAGCACACAACATGCATAAGTGAGTGTTGTTGTGTAGGCTGGGGTCTGCTGAACAAATCTGCTAATTTCAGTTGCACATGAAAAGCTCTCTAAAGGTGCTAATTATGAGCCTTTTCAATAGTCAGCAGCTCTTTTTCTTACAATGAAAGTAGATGGTGATTCACACTGTAAAAGACAACAAACAACCATATAAGTCAACATAAAAGTCCATACAACTTGTGCCCTTTATTATCCCAAGTATTCCTAAAGCCAAAAGATAGATCTGTGTGAGAAACAGACCAAATTTTGAGTGGAATATAGCACATCTGTGCTCTTTTTTACTTGTTGGTATAGTATTTGTCAGATGGACATTTTTGGCCATTTAATTGCATCTTGATATTGTTTCAGTGTCTTGCATATTGATAATATCAGACTGTTTTTAACATAGCCTTTAACAAAAAGTACAAAAAATAGCATATTCAAATTATTTAAATTTATGCATTTGGAAATCGCTTTTATCCGAAGCGACTGAAGGTGTAGTCTAAGTTTTATCAGTTTGTGTGTTCCCTGAGTATCGAACCCATGACCTTGGTGTTGCTAACCACCATGCTCTACTAGTTGAGTTACAGGAACTGAAAGGCATCATATATTGATGAAAGAACACTTAGAAAGCACCGTATCTTTGCTCTTCCTGCAGGTTAAAGTTATTATCTTAATAAGCACGCACCACTATTTTCGTTGCGGCTGGCTGGACAGTTTATATTCAGGCTGTGCATGGCTTGACCATAGTTACCATAATCATTGTGCTTTAATCCAGCTTGTCAAATAGAAAATAGTTCTTTATTTATATACTGTGCCTAGAAAAAAAAACGCATTGCCTGAAGACCCTGGATTCTGTCCCAAACAGTTATACTCTATCAAGGTTCGTAAACATTTTGACTAGTAAATTTCCATGATTTTTCCAGGACTTTTTCATGAATTTCTAAAACTATTTTGCAGTGTTTTCAAATGTTTCTGCTAGGGCTGTTAATGTGTTAATTTGGTGCAATTAATTATATAATAAATCAACGTGTTAAACAAATTAACCCAATTAATCATGTCCCTGGAATGTAATAAGTAGAAATGCAACGATCGACTGGCCAGGGACCGGAATCAGTCGGTTTTCCGCATCCTCGGCCCGGACCAGTGACCTGCCGGTCAGTCTCACATCTTTCTGATTCCGAGCCAGTCCGTTTTGTTGCCAGCAGCGCAGGCAATAACGTCACAGCCGCATGGAAACATGACATTTGTGTGGAAGATCTTCACTGTGAGTGACAAATACATAAAGTTCGCAATTTGTAATATTTGTAAGGCTAAAGTCCAAATCCGGGAGGTGAAGGGGGGTGCTGGATGGCAGAGGCAGGCTAAATACATACAAAATGTGCCGTTGTGATTTAATGTGCTGAGTAACGTAATTTTTCCCACCGTTTCCGATATTAAAATCAGCGCGACACACTTAGCAAAAGGTGTGGGTATTGTCTCCTCCCATCTACCAGTGATGCTTGATTCAACTTCCCGCGTCTACTGCCTACGCAGATTTCAACAGAGCAGCTGGGTTTTGGTTGCCAGGTTGAGGTCACAAATTATTAGAAATGTGTATGGTGCGTCGATTGTGTGAGTTGGATGTGTTTCATACAAGATCTGGCAACTGGACAACCTTGGAATAATATATTGATGTGATTATTCATATAACGTGGTTTGGGCCATACAAATTACGGGAGTTTCCCGGGAGAAATAACAAAACGGGAGGGGGGTGGGAGATGGGTGTGAAATACGGGAGTCTCCCTGGAAAATTGGGGGTGAGTGACGACAGGTATGGTTACAAGCCGATCCGGAAGCAGCAATCAGTTTTACCTCTGATATTTGGTATCTGACGTAAGCTTAATGACAATGTTGAGCGTATTGGACACTTCAGTTTTGTTCATAGGCTTGTAATATTTGGAATTGTTTTGTTAGACGAGTAAAAAATAGAAAAAGGTCAATTTATAAATATAGTGGAAAATGACATCTGTTTTGTTATATAAAGCAACTAATTTGCAGTTAATTGTTATTTCTACCTCTTTCCAGTCACAGAGCACTTTATATATCAGAAGTCAGAGAAGATCCTGTAACTTTGTTTGGGGGAAATTGTAATGTTTAATAAATTATTTTATTATGAAAATTAAATTTTGCATTGAAGAAAGATAGATTTTGTTTGTATATGCGGTCAATAGTTCTTAGAAAGAAAATCGGAATCGGAATCGGCCAAGAAAATTGCAATCGGTGCTACCCTGGCCTTAGTTATGTTATAGTTTACTTAGTCAATACTGACACTTTGTGGTCACTTTAAGTAGCACATCGCCTTTAATAATATATCAGCCATTTTGGATGTTAGAGCTCATGGTGCAGAGTATAGAGGTGCATCCACGTCCATCCTTCTTGTTTGACTCTTGAAATGGCACAATCTGTAAGTTTAAAAGATTAATCTAAAGCGGTCAAATATGATTACATGTATTCTGATTATACACATGGTTATACACATGTTTGAGAGCGATTTACATGTGACATGTTAAATGTATCCAGGGGCGCATAATTGTGATGCTTGATTGTTCTTCTTAATACAGCTATGTTCTAAGTTATGTAAGGGTGATTTATGTGCATCATAAATGCATATTTATGTTTTGTTTTGATCTATGTGAACTGAATGTAACATTGTAAGAGATATGTTTTTAATATCATTGTTCAATTGTGTTACAGTTTCACAAATTGGGCTTCAGTAAAGAAAGTTTGACCCTGACAACTGTCTACGACTTTTACTAGGCCTTTGTTTAGCTCGCTGCAAAAGCTAACGTAAGCTGAAGGCAGAAGAGTGAAAAGATTGACTTCACATTGAGAGCTTAACACTGGACTACATGCGCTCTATCTACGGAAAGAACCAGAATGTCACACTCGTCGAAACACAGCCAAGCTCCCAAGCTGGAGACCAGGTCAGAGGCTAGATCTTCAGCCAGCAACACTTCATCCTCACGTCGCTCTCATAAATCTAATGCAAGCCAAGCTGCAGCTGAAGCACGCGCAAAGGCAGAGGCCGCACGCACAAGAGCTGAGTTTGCAAAGCGCCAGATAGATATGGAGATCGAAAAGGCTAGGATTGAAGCAACGCTGAATGCTCTGAAAGAGGAGGGTGAAGCTGAAGCAGCTCTCGCAGCAGCAAGGGTGTTGGAAACTGCCGCAATCTGTTCAAACGACGAAACTGAAAGGGGTAGTTCTTTGGCTGCTGAACGCACAGAAGAATACATTAGGACACACTTTTCTCAGAACCAGAGTATGAAGAAAGAAAAAGACATTCCTGGAATCAGCCAGTCTACTCCTAACGCTGTAAATGCAATAAGCAGACATGACCAAATGGGGTATCAGTATACAAGGCAGACGAATAGCTTTCCCTCTCATGTGAGAAACCCGTGCTCACCAAGTGAACCAGTACCTCGATCCAGCGAGGTGTTTGATCTTGCAGTGTTTCCTGCACGCCGTGAACTTCTCACTTGCAGCTTCAAAGTATTTGACAACAAGCCAAAGAATTACATACCCTGGAAAACAGCGTTTATGAATGCCATTGATGGTTTAAATCTAAAATACAATGAAGAGATTGATTTGCTTACCAAGTGGCTTGACGGTGAGGCCCTCTGACATGCTCAGAGAATAAGAGCAGCCCATGCACATGATCCTGAAGCTGGTCTCAGACATTTATGGCAACGTTTGGACAAAAAATATGGTTCCCCAGAGGTAATTGAAGCATCTTTATTCAAACGTTTAGAGACTTTCGCTAAGATTTCGCACAAAGACTTCAATCAGTTGCAAGCACTCGCAGATCTGCTCCTGGAAGTGCAAGCAGTGAAAGAGGAAGGCAATCTACCTGGTCTTGGATTCCTTGACACATCAAAGGGAATAAACTCTATCGTCGAAAAACTGCCTCACAGTCTTCAGGAAGCATGGATAGTTAAGGGAACAAAATACAAGAAATAATATCTACTTCATTATCCACCTTTTTCATACTTTGTTGAGTTTGTCAATGAAAATGCTGAAATGAGAACAGATCCCAGCTTCTCTTTTCAATCTTCTAATACATTACCTCTTAAAGCTGAAACAATCCAAATGAAGCAGTCAAGATTCAGACCTTCTATCTTTGCCAGCAAAACAGAGGTTGAATCGAACTTGTCTGTGAGTTCCAACAACAATTCAGTTGACCTGACAAGACAATGTCCCCTCCATAAAAGGAACCATTCACTATTGAAATGCAGAGGTTTCAGAATGAAGTCTTTAGCTGAAAGGAAGAGGTTTCTTAAGGAGAATTCTATCTGCTACAAGTGCTGTGTTTCTTCAGACCACAGGGCAAAAGACTGAAAGGTGACTATCCATTGTTCAGAATGCAATAGCCATGACCATGTCTCTGCTCTTCATGATGGTCCAGCTTCATGGCTCGAAAAAGGGACCCGCCACACCAACAGAGGCTCAAGGCGGGGAGCAAGAAGAACCAACCTCCACAGTGACCACGTCCGTCTGCACAGAAATATGTGGAACAGGGTTACAAGGAAAGTCATGTTCAAAAATTTGCCTAGTCAATGTTTACCCTGATGGTTGTTCTGAGAAAAAAAAGCGTATGTACATCATGTTGGATGATCAGAGTAACCTCTCTTTAGCGAGGTCAGCCTTCTTTCGTACATTCAATGTTCAAGGTGAAGTCTTCCCTTACACAATGAGAACATGCTCAGGCACAGTTGATACTAGTGGGAGGAGAGCAAAAGACTTTGTGGTTGAATCCTTGGATGGGGAAGTATCAATGATGCTTCCAACACTCAGAGTGTAATTCTATCCCTGAAAACAGACTGGAGATTCCCACTCCTGAAGCCGCTGCTTACCACCCTCATCTTCGAGCCATTGCCTCTCAGATACCTCCACTGGATCCCACAGCTGACATTCTCATTCTCATAGGGAGAGATCTTATCCGTGCGCACAAGGTCTGCAGACAGCGTAATGGTCCTCACAATGCTCCATATGCCCAACTCCTCGACCTGGGATGGGTGATTGTAGGAGATGTCTGCCTCGGTGGAGCTCATAAACCCACGGTGAGCACTTTCAAAACTAGTGTGCTTGAGAACGGCAGGCCCAGCTTTCTCACACCTTGCAGAAATAGCATCTGTTTTAAAGAAAGGTTCACAAGTGAAGAGCACAGGCTCATAAGGAGCACAAAACGATCTCATGACATTGGCAAGCATATCTTCAAACAAACCAAAGAAGACAACATGCTCACACTATCTGGAGAAGATGAGGCTTTCCTGGATATTATGGACAACGAATTCACCAAAGATAAAGCAAATAGTTGGGTGGCTCCACTCCCGTTTCGCTGTCCCAGAGAGTGTTTGCCCAATAATAGAGACCAGGCTGTCAGTCGTCTATTATCACTTCGTCGTTCTCTGAAAAAGAAGACTGACATGAAAGACCATTATGTGGATTTCTTGGAGACAATGTTAAAAAAAAGACATGCTGAGATTGCTCCCCCTCTTGAAGACAACAAGGAATGTTGGTACCTCCCAAGTTTTGGCATTTATCACCCACAAAAGCCAGGGAAGATCAGGATAGTGTTTGATTCAAGTGCTCAATACAACAACATCTCCTTAAATCAAGTTCTCCTTAAAGGCCCAGACCTGAATAACAGTCTGATGGGTGTGATCATCCGCTTTAGATCTGACTCCTATGCTGTGATGGCAGACATTGAGCAAATGTTTCACAGCTTTCTGGTCAAAGAGGAACATCGAGATTACCTGCGCTTTTTGTGGTTTAAGGATCACAACCTTGATGGAGATATCGTGGAGTACCGCATGAGGGTCCACGTTTTTGGCAATTGCCCCTCCCCATCAGTAGCTGTATATGGCCTCAAAAGAACAGCTGTAGAAGGAGAGTCGGAGTATGGAAGTGATGCAAGGCTCTTCATCGAGCGCCATTTCTATGTTTACGATGGGCTAAAATCATTCAGTTCCGAAGCTGAGGCCATTGATGTACTGCACAGAGCTCAACAGATGCTAGCACGATCCAACCTCCGCCTACACAAAATATCATCCAACAGCCCCGTCATCATGAGAGCCTTCCCGAATGAGGATCTAGCAACTACGCTGCAGGGCCTCGATCTTGGTGTAAACTCACTATCCATCCAACGAAGCTTAGGATTGTGTTGGGACTTGTCAATAGATGCATTTGTATTTCAAGTATCCACCAGTGAAAAACCTTACACTAAGCGAGGAGTGCTTTCTACAATCAACAGCTTGTATGATCCTCTAGGATTTGTAGTACCTGTAAGCATTGAGGGTCGCTCCATCCTGAGAGACATCTCTGGAGATGCAGATGATTGGGATGTTATCCTGCCCAAAGAGAAACAAGAGCAATGGCAAAAATGGAAGGATTCCCTCAAACATCTGCAAGGACTAAAACTCTCAAGAATGTATACCTTCATCTCATTGTCTAGTGCACACAAGAAAGAGATCATTGTGTTTTGTGATGCTTCCACTAAAGCTGTAGGAACAGTAGCTTACCTGAAAGTTACTGACCCAGATGGTCTCAGTGAAGTTGGTTTCCTCTTCGGCAGAGCAAAACTTGCTCCAAAGCCGGATTTCACTGTCCCTCGACTTGAGTTGTGTGCGGCTGTACTAGCAGTGGAAGTAGCAGAGATGCTTCAAGAACAGCTGGACACAACACTGGATGAGTTAGATTCTACACTGACTCTAAAGTAGTGCTAGGATACATTTTCAATGAGACAAGGCATTTTTCACGTCTACGTTCATAATCGAGTACAGCGCATTAGACACTCTACGGGACCTCATCAGTGGAAGTTTGTGCCCACTCATCTTAATCCAGCCGATGTTGCAAGCAGAGGGCTCCCCTCAGAGCAACTGACTTCATCATATTGGCTTAAAGGTCCTCCATTCCTCCTTCACACAAGACAAGACGAACTTGACAAAAGGTCTTACACCCTCATCAGTCCTGAAACAGATGCAGAGCTTCGTCCTGAGTGTATTACCTGTGTGACTAGCCTGTCACAAAGAAACCTTGGGAGTGAAAGGTTCCAGCGATTCTCTAGATGGAGCTCCCTGTTAAAGGCCATAGCACGATTGCAACACATAGCCAAGTGTGTCAAGCCTGGGTCAGGAGATGTTTGTCGCGGATGGCACATTTGCAACAACAAGCATAAGTAGGAAGAACAGCTGAAACAGGCTAAAGTTACAATCATTCAAACTGTTCAGAGAGAAGTCTACAGAGATGAATTTAAATGCCTAGAACAAGGTCAGTCTGTCCAAAAGTCAAGCCCTCTCAGCAAACTCTGTCCATCCATTGACTCAGAAGGGTTTCTCAGAGTAGGAGGTCGGCTGGGGAGAGCTTAGCTACCATCTGTAGAACTGTATCCAGCTCTCATACCTGGTAAACATCATGTTACTCAGCTTTTGATTCGACACATTCATGAGAAGGTATATCACCAAGGCCGACATCTCACAGAAGGTGCCATCAGGGCAGGTGGTTACTGGATTGTTGGAGGTAAGAGATCAGTCAGCAGCTCTATCTACAACTGTGTCACCTGTCGCAAATTGAGAGGCAAACAAGAGGAGCAGATCATGGCAGATTTACCAGCCGACAGATTACACATAGACCCGCCATTCACATTCGTGGGGATGGATGTTTTTGGTCCATGGCCAGTCACGGTCAGGAAAACACGAGGATGTCCGGCAGAAGCTAAAAGATGGGCAGTCATATTTACTTGCATGACTACACGGGCGATTCACCTAGAAGTGATCGAGTCTATGAGTGCTTCATGTTTTATCAATTCCCTGCGGCGTTTCTTTGCAATCAGAGGCCCCGCTAAGATCTTGAGGTCTGATTGTGGAACCAACTTTGTGAGAGCCTGTAAAGAGCTACAAATTGACAAGCAAGGTTGCCACAACACAAACATCCAAGCTTACCCATCTGATAACAATGCTGCTGGCAGTTCAATCCTCCTCATGCTTCACATATGGCAGGGTCCTGGGAGCGCATGATTGGAGTTTCCCGACGTATTCTCGATGCCATGCTCCTTCAACACAGCCCTGCAAGACTTACACATGAAGTTTTAATAACGTTCATGACAGAAGTGAGTGCAATTGTGAATGCCCGTCCCTTAACTACAGTCTCTACTGATCCAGAACAACCAATGATATTAACACCAGCAATGCTCCTCACGCAGAAAGTTGGAGCCCCACCAGTACCACCTGGCCAATTTGAAAACCACGATCTATACAGAGCTCAGTGGCATCGCGTTCAGTATTTAGCCAATGTCTTCTGGGGAAGATGGAAGAATGAATATTTGAATGGACTTCAAGGACGTCGCAAGTGGCGCACAGCTAAGCCAAACCTACAGAATGGAGACGTTGTGCTTCTGAAAGATGCCCAGGAAAAAAGAAATGACTGGCCAGTTGGGATCATAACTAAAACTTACCCAAGTGAGGATGGCAAAGTCAGAAAGATTGAAGTCAAAATCATGAAGAAAGGTGAACAAAGATTCTTCCTGAGGTTGACCAGTCACTGAGGTTGTTCTCCTGGTTTCAAAGGACACAAATTAAGATGGCTTAACTATCTGGATGTTGACACCTTTGTTACTGTTCCTCAAGTCTGATGTGACATCTGTTGATGTCAGGCGGGGAGTATCCTGGCCTTATTTATATTATAGTTTACTTAGTCAATACTGACACCTTGTGGTCACTTTAAGTAGCACATCGCCTTTAATAATATATCAGCCATTTTGGATGTTAGAGCTCATGGTGCAGAGTATAGAGGTGCATCCACGTCCATCCTTCTTGTTTGACTCTTGAAATGGCACAATCTGTAAATTTAAAAGATTAATCTAAAGCGGTCAAATATGATTACATGTATTCTGATTATACACATGGTTATACACATGTTTGAGAGCGATTTACATGTGACATGTTAAATGTATCCAGGGGCGCATAATTGTAATGCTTGATTGTTCTTCTTAATACAGCTATGTTCTAAGATATGTAAGGGTGATTTATGTGCATCATAAATGCACATTTATGTTTTGTTTTGATCTATGTGAACTGAATGTAACATTGTAAGAGATATGTTTTTAATATCATTGTTCAATTGTGTTACAGTTTCACAAATTGGGCTTCAGTAAAGAAAGTTTGACCCTGACAACTGTCTACGACTTTTACTAGGCCTTTGTTTAGCTCGCTGCAAAAGCTAACGTAAGCTGAAGGCAGAAGAGGTGCATCTCTAGTAATAAGGAATATTTCTATCATCAGAGAAATTCAAGCTTGAAGTATCACCTGTTTTCAGCAGGGGGCAGTACGCATGTGTAGAATGCACCACACTCAGGCTGCTTGGTACTTGCAACATCAAAAGATGAGAACACATTCTCATGCATTTGGAGTGCAATTCCAAATGCAGGGATCTCAAAACATGTTTTTCTAAGTTTCAAACTACGTTTAACGAAACAGTGCCAGGAAAGCTGTTTAGATTAGCGCAATTAAAGCACTCTAAAAGTGTTCATTTGACCCATATGTACATAGATGCGTCCTCAGAAAAGCCCTTATAATAAATATATCTCTGACAGATTGACTAATTAAATTGCAAAATGGATTGCTGTGGACTGTAGGTCAATGTTAGAATTATGTTCAATAATATGGAAATAAATATATTGCTTTCTAAAGCCACTTTTTGTCTAATCATAGCTTTACTTGTCTGCCACAATAATGTAATGCATTTTAATTATTTGTATTATTATTTTTATAATATAAATTTTTTATATACACTGGCAGCCAAACGTTTAGAATTTTGTACAGATTTTGCTCTAATGGAAAGGAATTGGTAGTTTTATTCACCCATGTGGCATTCAACTGATCACAATTTATAGTCAGGACATTAATAACAGGAAAGATTATTATTAAAATTTGAAAACATTTAAAAAAAAAAAAAAAAAAAAAAAATCAGAACTTCTTAAACTACTTCAAAGAGTTCTCATCAGAAAATCCTCCACATGCAGCAATGATAGCTTTGCAGCTCCTTGGCATTCTAGCTGTCAGTTTGTCCAGATACTCACACTTCCTGTAGCACTTGCCATAGATGTGGCTGAATGCCAGGCACTTCTCACACACCTTACAGTCTAGCTGATCCCACAAAAGCTCAATGGGGTTAAGATCCATCCAGTTGCCCAATATCTGTGTTTCTTTGCCCACTCTAACCTTTTCTTTTTGATTTTCTGTTTCAAAAGTGGCCTTTTCTATGCAATTCATCCCATAAGGCCTGCACCCCCAAGTCTTTTCTTTACTGTTGTTCATGAAGCTGGTGTTGAGCGAGTAGAATTCAATGAAGCAGTCAGCTGAGGACATGTGAGGCGTCTATTTCTCAAACTAGAGACTCTGATGTACTTATCCTCTTGTTTAGTTGTACATCTGGCCTTCCACATCTCATTCTGTCCTGTAGCCAGCTGTACTTTGAAGACTGTATTGTACACCTTTGTATGAAATCTTTTTTGGCAATTTCAAGCATTGTATAGCCTCCAATCCTCAAATGATTGACTGATGAGTATCTAGAGAAAGCTGTTTCTTTTTTTTTTTTTTGCAATTTTTGACCTAATATTGACCTTAAAACATGCCAGTCTATTGCATACTGTGGCAACTCAAAAACAAACACAAAGACAATGTTAAGCTTCATTTAACGAACCAAATAACTTTCAAAAGTGTTTGATATAATGCAAATTGAATTTCTAGAACCAAATTAGCAATTTAGCCGGATTAGACACAAAAGGTCATTGCTAAAGAGGCTGGCTGTTCACAGAGCTCTGTGTCCAAGCACATTAATAGAGAGGCGAAGGGAAGAAAAAGATGTTGTAGAAAAAAGTGTACAAGCAATAGGAATAACCGCACCCTGGATAGGATTGTGAAACAAAACCCATTCAAATATGTGGGGGAGATTCACAAAGAGTGGACTGCAGCTGGAGTCAGTGCTTCAAGAACCACCACGCACAGACGTATGCAAGACATGGGTTTCAGGTGTCGCATTCCTTGTGTCAAGCTACTCTTGAAAATGACACAGCATCAGAAGCGTCTCGCCTGGGCTAAAGACAAAAAGGACTGGACTGCTGCTGAGTGGTCCAAAGTTATGTTCTCCAATGAAAGTAAATTTTGCATTTCCTTTGGAAATCAAGGTCCCAGAGTCTGGAGGAAGAGAGGAGAGGCACAGAATCCACGTTGCTTGAAGTCCAGTGTAAAGTTTCCACAGTCAGTGATGGTTTGGGGTGTCATGTCATCTGCTGGTGTTGGTCCACTGTGTTTTCTGAGGTCCAAGGTCAACGCAGCCGTCTACCAGGAAGTTTTAGAGCACTTCATGCTTCCTGCTGCTGACCAATTTTATGGAGATGCAGATTTCATTTTCCAACAGGACTTGGCACCTGCACACAGTGCCAAATCTACCAGTACCTGGTTTAAGGACCATGGTATCCCTGTTCTTAATTGGCCAGCAAACTCGCCTGACCGTAACCCTATAGAAAATCTATGGGGTATTGTGAAGAGGAAGATGCGATACGCCAGATCCAACAATGCAGAAGAGCTGAAGACCACTATCAGAGCAACCAGGGCTCTCATAACACCTGAGCAGTGCCACAGACTGATCGACTCCATGCCACGCCGCATTGCTGCAGTAATTCAGGCAAAAGGAGCCCCCAACTAAGTATTGAGGGCTGTACATGCTCATACTTTTCATGTTCATACTTTTCAGTTGGCCAACATTTCTAAAAATCCTTTTTTTGTATTGGTCTTAAGTAATATTCTACTTTTTGGAGATACTGAATTTGGGATTTTCATTAGTTGTCAGTTATAATCATCAAAATTAAAAGGAATGAACACTTGAAATATATCAGTCTGTGTGTAATGAATGAATATAATATCCAAGTTTCACTTTTTGAATGGAATTACTGAAATAAATCAACTTTTTGATTATATTGTAATTATATGACCAGCACCTGTATATATATATATATATATATATATATATATATATATATGTAAAACAGTTCAGGCTCACGGGCAAGGAAGAGGCTTGACATATAACTTAAAGGTTTAATGGAAAACTCAAGTCCGTGAACGATCTCTCTCTCTCCCATCGCCGTCCGCGAGTGGCCTTTATCCCTCTTGACGGCTTAATTAGCCTAATACGGGACCGGGCATGCGTAATCACGTGTATATATATATATATATATATATATATATATATATATATATATATATATATATATATATATATATATATATATATATATATATATATATATATATTTACATGTGCATCAGTTATTATTCACATGTTAATAATTACAGATTAGAATGAAAAACAAATTGAGGGAAATAGGTCTAACACAGACACAATTTAACGTGAAAGCCGTAATAATGTCTGTTGCTCCAGTAGACGGATGCGACACGACAAAAGTGGCCAGGGGAAAGATCAAGGGACACCAATTACAATCAGTGCACATATTTTGTCATGTGTTCTGTTAAAAACAGGAGAATGTACTGTAGGTGATACTGAGACTTTTAATGATAGCTTATTAAGAAGTGGACAGTTAACACCGCACAGACTCACAAGCCTAATTAACATGGTGAGTTATTACATGCAAACATTCAAAGCCTCAATATGTTCAAACATAATGTAAATATTAAATTTAATAATTCCTTTACTTATACACCAACCATATGAACTTGAGCATTTTTGAGCAAACTTCTCTAGCATTAATTAAGTGCCTATTCACAAACTACTCAGTTTACAAGTAGCAATGCATTTTGCGCACTGCTCTGTGCAGGCTCTGAGTAGCACTTATTCTCATTGCTCCACGATCGTGCAAAACTTGAAGAATTCTTTGCACACTGATATACTGCTGAGAATATTTTGTTAAAAATTTCTGTGACTTTTCCAAAACATTCAGATGTCCATGCCTGGAAAACACAATTTCTAAATTCCATGACTTTTCCCAGGATTTTCATGGACCATTGGAACCCTGTTTGTAGCTGTTTGACACATGATCATTATCGATCATTGTTTTCATGATCAATCATTGCTGTCCCGTCCAAGTACTCTGGTACTTATGCCCATTACTAGTTTCTAATGACATGCAGGTGAGTAAAAAGTGACAGAATTAAAATTTTTGAGTGAACTCCGCATCGAACCTTTCTGTTACCTTCCAAGCACATTTTTCAAAAACATGTTTTCCACATTGTATATTTTATTCAATGTATTAAGGGTGCCCTTGGATAAGAGGCTGAGAAAAGAAAAGAATGAGCTTGCACCAAAACAAACAACACACTTCTCTGCTTTAAAGAGAATAGCAATTCATTGTGTTTTGAATGGGAACTTAACTGACTGAAATTCCCTAGACTGAAAAACATACAAAAGTGCCTACCGGAGCTGAACGGAAACAAGGCATCTTCTCTGATCGCTGCAGTCAAGAAGAGAAGGGAAGGAATCTCATTATTTTTGTGTTTTCTGTGCATTAGTTCAGAATGGATCACACTTCATCACTCCATCGCTGTTTTCAAGTAGCGCTACCGACTGATGCTAATGCTGTTTACTGTGAGCACTCACTGCGTCAGGGTCATGAGGAATAACACTAAGAAATACAGACCTTTTTGTGTGTATTTTACTACTGCTTAGGAAAAAATATTGTGACTCAAGAAGTCAATTAATGTGAGTTCAAAAGAACAACATGGACAGCAGCCTTTCTTGTTCATTGTTTGTCTGTGCTCTGATTAAATGGCACACAAAGTAGTACTGCTCGATTATGGCAAAAATCATAATCATGATTATTTTAGTCAATATTGAGAACACGATTACTCATTGAATTTGGAAACATCATGCATTTATTTTACTTTAAAAAAATATATATATTTTTAACAGTGGATTTCCTTGAACTTGAAATTTAAACTGCACTGGTTAGGAGAGGAGGCTGTTGTCATATGATAATTATTTGATGCTACATATGGTAGTCAAAAAAAGGATAGTCTCCATCGCCATCATTTACAGCAGGGATGCTCTCATTTCTATGGAATGAGATCCTCCATGTACAAATAAAGGCTATACATGATCACATTACCAACATATCACTAGACTAGTGAAATGTGACGATTCTCAAAACCAGCATCAAAACCACAACAAATAATAACACTAACTAATATGTTAATTATGGAAGAATGGTTTCAAGTTCTTAATTGCCATAATTAATCAAGACTAGTAAACAGTCAGTAATAAAATATAAATAAAAAACAGCATTGTATAGAATTAGATTACAAAAAATAGAACAAAAATACAAATGAATAAAAATTCTGTGCTTTTTTAAAGTTTTAACAGCAGTAGGCTATCAAGTAAACATTCAGAATGAAATGCCACATACAACTTCTATTGGTCTTCACTGCATGATTATAATACATTAATACTTTTTAAAGCTACTAACTCAGTCAAGAGCAATGAGTGTTTTCTCATTTTCTTGTTCTGGTTGTTTGATTATTATAATGACACACTACACGGCAGCAGGTCTATTAGCTTACATTTATACTAACAAGTCCGACATTTCAATACAAATCCACTTTTTTCTCCATTGTTTACGTACACTTTAGACATCACTCTCCGTGTTTATATGAATATCACACCAAGACGGGCATTTTAGCATAATTTGCATTAGTGTGAGCCTTTTCGGAGCACACTCGCATGTTCAGCACACACACATAGGCCACCTGTCAATCAAACAGTACACAGCTGATACTAGATCACTTACAAATTCTAAAATGACATGATCTGGATTACTTTCAACAGCAGAATATGAACATTCTAATAAGTGACACAGGCCTAGCCTATCACAAATATAGCTGGTTATTTTTTCGTTATTTACGTTTTAATCAGTCTTGTCCGGTTTTTGCAGAATTCTCTATCATTTGCCCCTTCAAAAATCCACTTGTCTGGGGACAAGCTGACAAGCAAAATGTCGAGCCCTGATTAAATATTGTATTCAACATTCTCCCATAACAATATTTTCTTCTGCAGTATAGCTCCAAAAGTAAATGTAAATTAATTTTCTATATTATTTTCAAAAACAAGTAAAAAAAGACGTATTTTGTTCTAGTGTAATGGGCTAAGATTACACTCTCTCACCTTTTGTTCACTTAAATCCATCTTTAACTCACAAAAAAAAACAGTTCTCTTCTTAATAGAGCTGTGTATCACCAATTTTCTTCATGATAAGATACAGAGTGAATGTTACGCGTATATTATGATTCACTAAGTCGCAAGCCATCACGACAAAATATAGCTGCACAATCGCACGCGAGTGTCCCCGCACCAGAGTGTGCATCAGCCGGGAGAAGATTTAATCCCTTCCCCAGTCGCTTCATGCAATTTATAGACGTGGTGCTGACCGCACATAGAAATACCAGTTTCTGAGTTTATTTTAATAACCTGCTTTATTACTATTTTAACTTTAATAAAGGATGCTATATAACGATGGGATGTTTCACTACGAAATGGAATACAGCACAATAATCATTTAATCCTGATTATCTTGTTTTCATAATCGTAATTGAAAATAACATTTGATTAATCACCCAGCCCTAACAAAAAGTAGTGTGTATTACACTTCACCTCTATAGATACTAGCATGTTTCCTCTTGCAGCAAACAAGAAACTATTTACAAGTCATCTTTTCCACAGTATTTCCATTTTTTTGTAGACTATGAACAATGAAATAACATCTACCTATGCCTTACCTGAAATGATGGCATACTGAAACTGTTCTACCTGATGTGATGGAGCACAACACTCATTCAACATTAATGTATTTCAACACTGATCATCTTTTGTTCTGTCGTATCATTAGGTACACCTCAAAACTTAATAAAATCTTTGCTTCATACATCATGTTGAGGCCTTGAGCAGTGCTTCCTGATGGCATGGAGTGGTTTGGCAAAGAGTCATTTCATAGGGCGAGATTGAAATTTCACCTGCACATAAGCTCATTAAAACTAATTAATTATTGCACACTATTAAGGTATTACAGCATTTAAATTGATCAAGGAAACTAATGATTCCAGACTGTCTGATTTTGAAGTAAACAGAAGATGAAGAAAGATGAATATGAAGGAACAGAATAAATATACCATGATACCAAGTGATTTGTAACTACCTCAAATATTGATGTACAATATTAATGGTCATAATTACCTTTCCATGGCCAGATGGCAATTATTTTTATTTAGCAAGGCTAGTCTGTCACTTTCTGTCTGTGCTCTGGTTAAACAAATATGACCTTACATTTTGAAAACTTTTGCATGATTTTTGTGAAGATTATTAAGGATGAGTAAAACTTTCTGATCGACCAATGTGGGTTTTGTATTGGCTGATGCTGATCTCGAGCAGGTTGGCCGATATAATGCTAATATTCTATCACATAATTTACAACCTTAATTCCAACAAAGTTGAGATGGTATACCTATGCAAAATACAATTAAAAACAAAAAGGGTGATCTGTAAATTCTATTTACCCTGTGCTATTTTGAAAGCTCATGAATGCTTAGTGTTATTAGAAGAAATAATGGTATTACACAGTGGTAAACACTTGATTGTCCCAACTCTTTTGGAGCTTGTTGCAATCATTTGATTTGAAATTTGAAAAAAAAAAAAACAATTAACTTCACAAGGTAAAACAAACCCTCAATCAGTCTTTGGGGTCTATATGACCTTAATCGACTTTTCCTTAATAAATAAAAATGGTTCCCTTCATCTCAGTGGAATAAGATTTTGTGACTTTTCCTACGTTATCTATCTATACACACACAAAAAAACTGGGCTTGATTCGGTTGTTCTATAGGTATGTAAACATTTTTTTTACACTTCCGGTCTTCGGGGTCAATATGACCCCACATTGAAATGAATGGGAAATGCGAAAAAAAAAAAAAAAAAAAAAAAAAATTCTTCATGTGTCAAAAAGAGTCAATAAATCCAGCATAAATCTGAAAATTTTCACACAGAAATTAAGGCCTAATACTAGAGCATACATGAGATGTAGAAAAGACATGCTCACTCACACACACACACACACACACACACACACACACAAACACACACAAAAAAACACACATGTATGACTGCCCCAGAGAGCATTTTGATAGAATTTGGCACAAATGCAGAACAAAGATATAAAAGGGTGAGACCTAATGCATGCACACAGACACACACACGCTCGCACACACACACACACACACACACACGCACGCACGCACGCACACACAGACAGACATATGCATATTGTTGTTGGTTTTATTTACATAATATTTCGACGGGTGAACATTCGCAAAGCCGCGGGTCCAGACGGCATTCCGGGCCGCGTCATCAGAGCATGCGCGAACCAACTGGCTGGTGTTTTTACGGACATTTTCAACCTGTCCCTCTCCCTGTCTGTAGTCCCCACATGCTTCAAAACATCAACCATTGTGCCTGTACCGAAGCAATCAAAAATCACTTGCTTAAATGACTGGCGTCCTGTTGCCCTCACCCCCATCATCAGCAAATGCTTTGAGAGGTTGATCAGAGATCACATCTGCTCTGTTCTGCCCACCTCTTTGGACCCATTGCAGTTTGCCTACCGTAACAACCGCTCCACTGATGATGCTATTGCATCTACAATACACACTGCTCTATCCCACCTGGAAAAAAGGAACACATATGTGAGAATGCTGTTTGTAGACTACAGCTCAGCATTTAACACCATAATGCCCTCCAAGCTTGATGAGAAACTCCGGGCTCTGGGCTTAAACTGCTCACTGTGCAGCTGGATCCTGGATTTCCTGTCAGGCAGACGTCAGGTGGTTAGAATGGGCAGCAACATCTCCTCATCACTAACCCTCAACACTGGAGCCCCGCAGGGCTGTGTTCTCAGCCCACTCCTGTATTCCCTTTACACACATGACTGTGTGGCGACACATAGCTCCAATGCCATCATGAAGTTTGCTGACGATACGACGGTTGTAGGTCTGATCACTGACAATGATGAAACAGCCTACAGAGAGGAGGTGCACACTCTGACACGCTGGTGTCAGGAGCACAACCTCTCCCTCAACGTCAGTAAAACCAAGGAGCTTGTGGTGGACTTCAGGAAGAAAGACAGAGAACACAGCCCCATCACCATTAATGGAGCACCGGTGGAGAGAGTCAGCAGCTTCAAGTTCCTCGGTGTCCACATTACTGAGGAACTCACATGGTCCGTCCACACTGAGGCCGTTGTGAAGAAGGCTCACCAGTGCCTCTTCTTCCTGAGACGGCTGAGGAAGTTTGGAATGAACCAACACATCCTCACACGGTTCTACACCAGCACTGTAGAGAGCATCCTGACTGGCTGCATCACCGCCTGGTACGGCAATAGCACCGCCCACAACCGCAAAGACCTGCAAAGGGTGGTGCGAACGGCCAGAAACATCATCGGAGGTGAGCTTCCCTCCCTCCAGGATATATATAACAGACGGTGTGTGAATAAAGCTCGGAGGATTATCAAAGACTCCAGCCACCCGAGTCATGGGCTGCTCTCACTGCTTCCATCAGGCAGGCGGTATCGCAGCATCAGGACCCGCACCACCCGACTACATGACAGCTTCTTCCCACAAGCAATAAGACTTTTGAACACATGATCTCTCACGATCAACAATCAGCACTGCACTTTATTAATCGTCATTCTGTCAATATATTCTCGCTCCCAATTCAGTTAGTGTATATATATATTTATACCCTTATCTAGTGTATGTGTATTCTACATTGTGTGTATTGTGTACATTTGATATGTAAATTGTTGTGTAGGTATGTGTACATTTGTTATGTAAATTGTGTTGTGTAAATATGTTGTTATTGTAAAGTGGTTTATGTCTCGTCACTGTCATTACTGCAATGTTGCTCGGAACTGCACACAAGAATTTCACCTACTGTTGCACTCGTGTAAACAGTAGTGTGACAATAAAGTGATTTGATTTTGATTTGATTTGATTTATTTCAATTCTTTTGCATTCTAAAGTTAATTATTATTATTTTTTACACTTTGTTCATTAAAATCAGTAATATGCAACTAGAATCTGACTCCAAGTCTTGTCCTTTAGGTGTGTCTTATGTGGCATTTTTCTGTCAAATTTCTGTGGCATTTTGTAAAAAAAAGGCATTTCAAAATGCATCAAAAACTTAAAAGAAATCTACTATTTGAAAGAATATTTATTTTAAATGTCTTTTCTAATGTTATATATATATATATATATATATATATATATATATATATATATATATATATATATATATATATATATATATATATATACACTACCGTTCAAAAGTTTGGGGTCACCCGAACAATTTTGTGTTTTCCTGAAAAGTCACACTTATTCACCACCATACGTTGTGAAATGAATAGAAAATAGAGTCAAGACATTGACAAGGTTAGAAATAATGATTTGTATTTGAAATAAGATTTTTTTTACATCAAACTTTGCTTTCGTCAAAGAATCCTCCATTTGCAGCAATTACAGCATTGCAGACCTTTGGCATTCTAGCTGTTAATTTGTTGAGGTAATCTGGAGAAATTGCACCCCACGCTTCCAGAAGCAGCTCCCACAAGTTGGATTGGTTGGATGGGCACTTCTTGCGTACCATACGGTCAAGCTGCTCCCACAACAGCTCAATGGGGTTCAGATCTGGTGACTGCGCTGGCCACTCCATTACCGATAGAATACCAGCTGCCTGCTTCTGCTCTAAATAGTTCTTGCACAATTTGGAGGTGTGTTTAGGGTCATTGTCCTGTTGTAGGATGAAATTGGCTCCAATCAAGCGCTGTCCACTGGGTATGGCATGGCGTTGCAAAATGGAGTGATAGCCTTCCTTATTCAGAATCCCTTTTACCCTGTACAAATCTCCCACCTTACCAGCACCAAAGCAACCCCAGACCATTATATTACCTCCACCATGCTTAACAGATGGCGTCAGGCATTCTTCCAGCATCTTTTCATTTGTTCTGCGTCTCACAAACGTTCTTCTTTGTGATCCAAACACCTCAAACTTGGATTCATCTGTCCACAACACTTTTTTCCAGTCTTCCTCTGTCCAATGTCTGTGTTCTTTTGCCCATCTTAATCTTTTTCTTTTATTGGCCAGTCTCAGATATGGCTTTTTCTTTGCCACTCTGCCCTGAAGCCCAGAATCCCGCAGCCGCCTCTTCACTGTACATGTTGACACTGGTGTTTTGCGGGTACTATTTAATGAAGATGCCAGTTGGGGACCTGTGAGGCGTCTGTTTCTCAAACTAGAGACTCTAATGTACTTATCTTCTTGCTCAGTTGTGCAACGCGGCCTCCCACTTCTTTTTCTACTCTGGTTAGAGCCTGTTTGTGCTGTCCTCTGAAGGGAGTAGTACACACCGTTCTAGGAAATCTTCAATTTCTTAGCAATGTCTCGCATGGAATAGCCTTCATTTCTAAGGACAAGAATAGACTGTCGAGTTTCAGATGAAAGTTCTCTTTTTCTGGCCATTTTGAGCGTTTAATTGACCCCACAAATGTGATGCTCCAGAAACTCAATCTGCTCAAAGGAAGGTCAGTTTTGTAGCTTCTGTAACGACCTAAACTGTTTTCAGATGTGTGAACATGATTGCACAAGGGTTTTCTAATCATCAATTAGCCTTCTGAGCCAATGAGCAAACACATTGTACCATTAGAACACTAGAGTGATAGTTGCTGGAAATGGGCCTCTATACACCTATGTACATATTGCACCAAAAACCAGACATTTGCAGCTAGAATAGTCATTTACCACATTAGCAATGTATAAAGTGTATTTCTTCAAAGTTAAGACTAGTTTAAAGTTGTCTTCATTGAAAAGTACAGTGCTTTTCCTTCAAAAATAAGGACATTTCAATGTGACCCCAAACTTTTGAACGGTAGTGTATATAAATTCACAAAATGTATCACAAACTTTGTGATAGAGCAGTTGGCCACATCCAGTAAAATGAATGGCTCTCTATTGCCTCTACTGGTCAAAACTATGTATTTCTTAAACTGTAATAATTTTAGGTTTATCTCTAACCAGCAGATTGCATACTTCTACACCTAACACCTAGATCAATATCCAGAAACAAATTTAATTTAATTTAAATCATAATTTAAGTGATTTTTTCATAAAAATGTAATATTTCATATGCAAGCTAATGGTGTAGTTGAGGAATTGTGTGGTAAATCGGTACAAAAGTACTTCATATCTCCCAAAACACAGCATTAATGAATAGATGAGAAGTAAACAAAACAAATGATATATTATTTGTATGATTAAAAATGTATATTTTTTGTACAATTACTCTATCAATTGTTGGGGTCATATAGACCCCAAAGACCAGAAGTGTAAACAGTAAACAAAGACCATCAGAAGGTTAAATAATGAGTTGTTGTGGTGCTTTCAATAAAACATTGTGTGAATAGAATTTACAAATCACTCCTTTTTGTTTTTATTTGCATTCTCCACAATGTCCCAACTTTTTCAGAATTGGGATTGTAATATGTGATTTTTTTTCATTCCATTTATAACATTTATTAAGTTTTATTTAAAATTATATTCACCCTAAACCCTAACCAACTCTACAAAAAAACGAAAATAAATCTTTACAAAAACATGATTTCTGTGTGTTTTAGATTGTCCTGGTCTCTTTTTCTCAGACTCTGACAATTCTCGACACCATCGCGGCTTCCAAATATGGCCAAAAAGAGAATTTAAATGACAATGCGGATAATTAAAAAATACCAAATATGTGTCAGTTTCACTGGCCTCTGTGATATATGGATCAACCAATAGGATGCACATTAGGTATGTAATTGATGTTTAATTTGTGTATTTTATCATTCTTGTGCTGTCACAAAGTGACATGTGAAATGTGGTTCCCTTTACAAAAAGCTTCACTTATGATGCTGCACTGAGAAAAGCGCTTTGGGAACTTCTTATAGTTGTGACCAGCTGTGAATGTGTGTGCAACACGTCAATGAACATTGACCGGAATTTATAGCCTCTGCCGGTGATAATCACTGGATGCACCTGAGGCAGGGCTATAAATAGATGCGTCACCAGCGCGTCTTCAGATCTTTTGTCTTCAGATCACTCTGTGTTTGTGTGCTATCACGAGCCTGTCAAACTTTCTTTCTTCTGTTAGGAGTTAGAATCTGTTAGGCAGTACGCAGTGAACCTTCTCTCTTTTTTCTTCAAAAAAAGAAAAAGAAAGAAAAAATGCCTGAAAATCAGGGCAAACGATGCTTGTTCCCCTTTCTCCGCTCTATGGCCGAGAGGGACACACATCAGTTCTGCTTTGTTTGTCTGGGGGAAAGCATGCTGCTCTCGCATTGGTTGCTTACTTCCGGGAGTCAGCGTCCACACTTCATTCGTGGGGCTCTCGTATGGATCTGGCTGAGGAGCGAGAGTCGAGTTCGTCCCTTTCGCTCGCTCTCTCCCCAGATCCAGCTGATCCTCGTAAGCCTGAAGTGCACCTCGGCACCTCTTCGGTTCATGAGGACACTAAACCTCTGTAAATCCTGTGAATAATAATAAAGTGGCTGTGGAATTTAGAGACCCCCCCCCCCCCCCCAAAACCCTTTAAACTAGAAGACAGATTTCTGTCTGGTGGCCAAAATAGATAAAGAAAATTGAAAGAAATAAAAAAAGGGGGAAGGAAACCTACCTTCCTTCCTTTCCCTTCCTTTCTTCTATGACCTCCATAACGAGTATTCTCATCCATGGAGGAATCCTTATACTTCCCGTGTCTTCATGCCCTCGACGATGAAATATTCAACTAATCGTGGCTGCTGAGACACGGGGGTATTCGATGATGCTACCGGTCAAAGAGACACTTGCGGGTTATCTCTCGAAGGGTTCGGCATCGTCACTTAATAAACCCTCGCAGAATTACCTCCATCTTAGTGGGGGGGGGGGGGCTTATCAAGCAGCGGGTCAGGCTGTTGCTGCTCTGCACACGATGGCAGTGTTACAGGCGTACCAGGCTGACAGACCAGAGTGTGGGTACCGCGCAACGAAGAAGTTTTTTTTTTCTGAGCTTCGTCGAGCCACAGATCTATCTCTCCGCACAACCAAGCAGACAGCCCGTGCCATTGGCCGGTCTATGCCTGCCTTGGTCAGCATAGACAGACACCTTTGGCCCAACCTATCGGGCATCAAGGACAAGGATAAAGTTTTCCTCCTTGATGCCCCGGTTTCGCCTACTGGCCTATTCGGGGACGCTAAGAACACAGCTATCTCCAGGTTCTAAGAGGAGAAAAGCCACGATGAAGCCTTTAGGCAGTTTCTTCCTCACCGCACTCAGGGGGGTGGGCCTGTCGGCCACCCAGACCTGCCTCAGTCCTTCTAGAAGGGAGGCGAGTCGTGCTCCCTCTCGCAAAGATTGGGGACAGTCTCGTCGCCCTCAGCAGCCCCCAAAGCAAGACCTCAGGACACAAATTTCTAAGAGAAAGAAACCCTGACGGTCTTGCACTTAATCTTGTGGGGGTACCTCCCCTCGGGACGCGGCAGGAGCATCCACTTCGCCCCTCCCGATACCCCCACGAAACCTCTCCATTCCCGCCACCTCCGGTGTCTCGGGAGGTAGAGGCTTCCATCAAATGTTGGGTGTTTCGCTGCTTCCTGCATTTATCCAGGACGCGGAACACTCAACACCCCCTCAACAGGAAGTGTTAAATTAATACCTATCTCAGAGAACCTGGCAGTGTGGAACTTCTGCCAGATATTTTTATGTGGGTCCTAAGAACAGTAGAAAAGGGCTACAGAATTCAATTTGTTCGCCGCCCTTCGTGTTTCAACGGCGTGGTCCCCACTACCGTACACCGGAGCAGGCATGTCTACTGTCAAAAGAAATGCGAAATCTCTCGGTCTAAAGGGCCATAGAACGTGCTCCCCTTCCACAGAAAGAGTCAGGTTATTACAGCAAATACTTCCTGGTTCCCAAGAAAAGTGGGGGGTTGCGTCCGACCATAGATCTTCAAGGCTTGAACTGCCCAGTCAGGGTGTTCAAGTCCAAGATGCTAACAATCAGGACGATCGTATCACAAACCCAACATCATGTTTGGCTGGTCACGATCGATCTCATGGACGCATATCTTTATATAGAAATTTTGCCACAGCACAGGAAGGTCCTGAGGTTCGCTTTCGGGGGCGAAGCCTTCCAGTATCGGGTTCTTCCATTCGGTCTAGCCCTATTAACCCGTACATTCACGAAATGCATGGATGCAGCACTGGCTCCTTTGCGACTCCGGGGCATTCGCATTCTGATTTACATAGACGACTGGCTGATCCTAGCGCAGTTCCAAGAACTGGCAGTTCAGCACAGGGATATTGTCTTAGCTCATCTGGTTTCTCCAGGTCTGAGACTCAATGTCAAAAGAGCGTTCTCTCTCCCACCCAGGGAATCACTTATCTGGGGGTTATATGGAATTCGCTCATGAAGCAGGCATAATTGTCTCCCGCACGAATCATTTCCATTCAGAACACCCTGAGCAAGGTCAGGCTAGGTCAAGGTTGCACTGCTCGTCAGTATCAACGAATACTAGGTCTCATGGCATCTGCGTCCACGGTGATCCCTTTGGGCCTTCTGCACATGAGACCGTTCCAGCTGTGGCTAAAAGCCAGGGGGTGTCATCCAAGGGCCGGTCCCCTAAGGCAAATAAGGGTTACACGCCGAAGCCTTCGTTCCCTTTCTATGTGGTTCAGACCCAGGTTTCTTACCATGAGTCACACTCTAGGTAAGTCTTTGGGTTGCAGGCTGCTAATGACAGATGCCTCCCTGATGAGCTGGGTAGTGGTCTTAAGTGGTCGTCCAGTTCAAGGGGAATGGGAGGGTCATCAGCTCGATTGTCACATTAACTGTCTCGAGTTGTTGGCTGTATTTCTGGCCCTGAAATACTTCCTCCATGTATTGGTGCGGATGGACAATACAGCGGTAGTCTCTTAAACCATCATAAACCATCAAGGAGTCCCACGTTCACATCAGCTGAATTTCTGGCACGTCGGATTCTCATTTGGGCCCAGGGCAAGCTCCTGTCACTCAGGGCAGTTTATATCCCTGGACGGCTCGCCTTTACGAACAGGAGGAATCTTCTGTCTCAGGCATAGGGGACAATATCTCATCCCAGGCCCAAGCTGTGGAACCTTCATGTTTGGCCCCTGATGGGTACCAACTGAGGGACACAGGGCTTTCACCTGAGGTTATCGAGACCATTTTAAGTGCTAGGGCTCCCTCCACTTGGAACAAATCTGGGTGAGATTTTACAGGGCAGAAGAGGACCTCTTCACCTCTATGAATAGCGCAATGTCTCCTCTATTTCTCCGAGTCACCCAGCCCCCCCCACCCTGGGGCTGGACGCGGTGGCGCATACATGGCCCAGAATGCGCCTGTATGCGTTTTCCTCTACTAGAAGTTACGCCATTAAATGGGGTGTCTTTGAAAGATGGTGCAGTACACATAATGCAGATCCAGTTAACTGCCAGATTGCTTCAGTTCTGGACTTTCTGCGGGAAGAACTGTCAGCTGGCACATGCCCCGCCACTCTCAAGGTCTATGTGGCCGCCATTTCAGCTCACCATGCCTTGATGGACAGTGTGCCATTGGGGAGACATCCTCTACTTGCTCGCTTCATTTGTGGAGCTAGGTTACCTAGGCTTCCTGCTAGGACCAGGATCCCTTCATGGGACTTAGCAATAGTCCTTGAGGGTCTGGTTGAGACCCCTTTGAACCTCTAGAGTCAGCGTCTGACGGACTTCTGACTCTCAAGATGGTTTTTCTTATGGCAGTTACCTCTCTAAAGAGAACTGGGGACCTACAGGCTCTGTCTATCTTGCCAGCCTGTTTAGAGTTTGCCCCAGGAATGACCGAAGCAATTTTATACCATCATCCTGACTACCTGCCTAAGGTGCCTTTCTCAACCTTACATCCGGTCACACTCAAAGCCTTCTGCTCCCCACCGTTTGCAATGCCGTAGCAGGAAAGAATTCATAGACTTTGTCCAGTCTGTGCCCTTCAGACTTATGTCCACCACACTAGCCAGTGGCATAAGTCAGGGCAACTATTTGCTTGCCATGGGGGCCACAACAGGGGGGCGGCCGCCACCAAGCAGACTATGTCACATTGGGTGAGGGACGCTATTGCCCTGGCCTACAAGGCGCGCGGTCAAGCTTCGCCAGTAGGCATCAGGGCTCACTCTACTAGAGGGCTCGCCTCCTCTAAAGCCTTGGCTAGAGGTCTCCCTCTGCAGCATGTTTGTGATGCGGCAGGTTGGTCCTCTCCGCACACATTCATTAGCTTTAGAATTTGGATGTTCCTGCCACTCCGGGCTCTTATGTCCTTGAGTCGACATCTCAAGCTCATGTCTGAGACCTCTCATGCTCTTGTGAGCACACTGCACAACCGTAGGGGGTCCGGACTACCACAGTGCGGCAGCGTGGGTATTCTCGTTCCCAAAGCACTTTTCTCAGTGCTGCATCATAAGTGAAGCTTTTTGTAAAAGGAACGTCTCAGGTTACTTAAATGTAACCCTTGTTCCCTGAAAAAAGCGGAACGAGATGCTGCACTTCATTGCCGCACTGGGATGCCCCAGGACTGCTCTTCGGACAAAATACCTGACGACGTGCTGGTGACGCATCTATTTATAGCCCCGCCTCCGGTGCATCCAATGATTATCACCGGCAGAGGCTATAAATTCCGGTCAATGTTCATTGACATGTTGCACACATATTCACAGCTGGTCACAACTATAAGATGTTCCCAAAGTGTTTTTCTCAGCGCAGCATCTCGTTCCTCTTTTTTCAGGGAACAAGGGTTAATTTAAGTAACCTGAGATGTTTTATCGAGCAAGCCTGTCTCTAGTGCAGCAGCTGTCAGGAAATTTGAGGCCGATACCGATCTCCGATATTTTTAACACTAAGATCGGCAGATACCGATACGGTACCATTTTTTTAAGTGCCCTTTGACACACTTTTGCTAGTTATATTGTACAGTTATATGTTTATGTCCCACACCGATAATTACGGTAACACTTTACAAAAAGGTTCCATTTGTTAACATTATTTAACAGCATTACTGTAGTTAACATGAACTAATTAACTTTATGTTAGATACAACATATACTAATACATTTTTAAAATCATAAGTTGCATTAGTTAACATTAATTAATGCACTGTGAATTAACAATGAACAATTGTAATTTTATTAACTAACATTACAGTTAATAAAGGCTGTAAAAATATATTGTTCATTGTTTGTTCATGGTACTTAATGCAAACAAATGTTCACGAATGGAAACTTTTTATAAAGTTACCAATATTACATTAAAATTATATTAATTGAGAATTGCTAACATTTATTTGTATTGAAAACAGTTATGAATAGTTCTGTTGTCAATATCAAAGGTCATTGTGACATACTGGTAGGCAGTAAAAATCATGAGAGCATCATGCACAGCAGAGACACTTTCAAAAATAAGAAAAATATATCCATTACAAGTTCTAAAACTGCTAAAGTGAGAAATCATTAATATATATGATTTGTTTAATGTCTTTGGTGTTTTGCTGTAATACAAATCACTAATTATTAAGCAAATGCGTGAAGACGTGGTGCCGTTATGGTTAAGATGTAATTGCTATGATTAGTGGTATCGTGAAAAGGGTTTCAAGGGTTTCAATAAGATTTTCACGGTACGATAACCTCAGAAAATATCAAGGTTTCACGGTATCACGGTATACAGTATTACACAATTATTATTAGCAGTTACAATGACCCTAAAAGGAGTGAAAACAGGAGGTTTTTATTCGTTTATTTATTTTTTTGAATAAATGCTTTATTATAAATTAAACTTGAAACAATTTTTTTAATGGAAGTATATGTAAAAAAAAAAAGAGTCTCCCTTTTGAAAACAAATAGAATAAATATGAAAGCTAACATAATTATAATAATAAACTAAATTATAAATATGATTAAAAAAAATAGCATGTAACTATAAGTATTGAGTAGGCCTATTATTGTTTGGCAAGCTTTCTAACTATTCCTCATCAATAGTACACAAATGCATCAAACTTGTACAGTCAACATTCACAATTAATACATTATGACCAATACCATTTAGGCTGGCTTCCGACATGATTCTTTAATTGAGAGTTAATAGTTAATGTATTAGGTATCATGAACAAATAATGAACAGTATATTTTTACAGCCTTTATTAATTGTCATGATAGTTAATACAATTACAATTGTTCATTGTTAGTTCATGTTAGCTAATGTTAACAAATGTTAACTAATACAACTTATACAATATAACTTGCAAAAGTGTGTCAAAGGCACTTTTTAAAAAATTGGTATCGGAATCGTCCGATCTAAGTGTTAAAAAAAAAATCAGAGATCAGTATCAACCTCAAATTTCCTGATCAGTGCACCACTACTATATATATATGTGTGTGTGTGTGTGTGTGTGGTCTACAGGGAATTTCTTTTAGGTTACAATCTGGTAATTACAAGGGAATTACGCTATACATATGGTTTATGAGAAATAGTGCAGAAAGTCTTTTGTGAGGGATATGTTTAGGGGATAGAATCTATAGTTCATACAGTATTAAAATCACTATGTCTATGGTGAGTCCTTATAATGATAGCCACACCAACATGTGTGTGGGGGGGTGGTTTACAAGGACTTTTTTTAGGTTACAAACTAGTAATTACAAGGGTATTATGCTATAAATATGGTTTATGAGGACATTTCTAGTGTCTTCATAATAAAAATAGCTTAAAAAAAACATAGTATACAATACAATGTTTTTTGAAAATGTAAAAATGCAGAAAGTTTTTTGTGAGGGGTAGGTTTAAGAGTATCAACTGACACATCAGCAACACTCATTAACCCTCTGGGGTCTGAGGGTGTTTTGGGCCCTGGAGAAGTTTTGACATGCCTTGACATTTGTGCTTTTTTCAATTGCTTAAAAACACAATAATGGCTAAAGTCTGATAACACTGTATTCAGCACAAACTGGGCTACAACATTATGTGAGCAACATGTTTGTACGTGTTTGTATTTTTAAGAAAATAACGTTTATGCATGGTTTCTGAAAAAAAAAAAGTTAATTCATTGAAATAAGGCCATATAACACATACTAAACATTTGTCCACAAGCCTTTTGAAAACTGTATCTTGTAGCCTAGAATTTTTGCTACAAAATGATGTGAAAACCATCTGTTTTTTGTACACTACTTTTGTAGTGTTAGAAATGTCATATGCTAGGAGGCATGAACTATCATGAATAGTGTTTGTATTTCACACCTGAGGAGACAAAGTCCCCTCCCCTGGGCCCATCATTGAGGAACGTGACAGAATGAGAATGAATGTGAGGAGACTTAATGATCAAAATCAAGTTTTAAGTTAAACTATACATTTTCTTTACATAATGACTTTACTTAATTTTAACTTAAGTTTTAAGTTAAACTATACATTTTCTTTACATAATGACATTACTTAATTTTCGACCTACACTACCATTTAAAAGAAGTCTCTTCTGCTAACCAAGACTGTGTTTATTTGATCCAAAATACAGTAAAAACAATGAAATTGTGAACTCTTTTTACAATTTAAAAGAACAGTTTTCTATTTGAATATATTGTAAAATGCAATGTGTGATCAAAGCTGAATTTCCAACATCATTACTGCAGTCTTCAGTGTCACATGATCCTTCAGAAATCATTATAATATGCTGATTTTCTAATATGGGCATATTTAAAGTGCATTTTACTCTTTTAACCTGAACACATATTTGCAAGCACAAGCTTTGTTGATGATAATGAGGCAGCATAAACACTAGTTAAAATTATTATTATTTTTTTTATTTAACCAGGAGAATCCCATTGAGATTAAAAACCTCTTTTACAAGGGTGACCTGGCCAAGACAGGCAGCAGTACAAACACATAGGTACAGACAAAAAACACAAAAGATTAATAACTAACATTTCATATAATCATTTAAAATAATTTTACAGTCTAAGAGCATTTACATATTATGGCATCTGCCTCTAAATTTTTCATTTTGGATTTAAATGCATTTAGCGAGATTAATTCATTGAGTTTCAAGTCCTTTTGCAACATATTCCATGACGAAGGTGCAGAATACAGAAATGCCTTCTTTCCTGTTTCCGTACGGGCCTTTGGCACAGAAAGCATAAAGAAGTCCTGAGAACGCAAAGAGTGTCGCCCATTTCTTTTCTGTATGATATAATCAAAAAAATCTAATCAAAACATTCATATTATTTTTATATTACATTACATATCATATTTCTATCATACAGCATTCAATTAAAATGCCTGCTTTAGCCGAAACAGCATTTAAATGTAACTAAAACTTGCCTATTAGGACATATTTCAAATTTCAATACTCTGAATTCTGGCTGGCAAGCCTGGAAACAGTTCCACTAGTAAAATATGTACATGTTTATATAAAATAAAACTAAATGACTTACTCATCCGAAATTGTATCCTCGGCTGGATGAAGTCTCTCTTCAAAATGCAAACGTTCATCGGAGTCCCGCTCTTCTTCTGAGCAAAATTGTAACTCTTCGTCACAATCAAGGTTTTTCATCACCTGTGTATCGTGCGATCTTCCAAATGCGATGAAAAGCAAATTAACTTTTTTTTTGCACACTCTGTGGGGGGGGGGGGTGGGGGGTGTGGGGGGTGGGGGTGTTGTTACCATTTGCATTGTTCGCCTCAGCACATTACTTTATGAATAGCGCCCTCTGCCCGTGGGTGTGATCACATTAGGGATAATTAGCTTAGCCAGGAGAAATTGTACATCGCTTTGTTTCATACCGATTACATTGCAGGAGAATATTAATTTTACATTTGAATTGTTTTATTTAAAAGTTGACATTTTAAGCTTTATTTAGACATATGTTTCATGTTTGTGTGATGAGTATTCGTGAAGTTTCAGTTCATTTTTGTGACGTGTTTCAGATATATCGCAAACATAGAGACTGCTGAAAGCTCACCCTTTTTTTTTCTTTATTTTACAAAAGCACAAGGTTTTATTGTTACTGTGAGTGTAGACAAATAAAAGTAGACCCTTTATAGTCTCTAATGATGTCTTACACTTATCTATATGCCCCAAAATGACGGAGAATTTTTTTGTTGTTTCCGCTGTAATGACGAAAAATATCCAGCAGGACGCGCCAACGCATCCGTCGACCCCAGAGGGTTAATGTGAAAATGACAAAGAATAGGAATTAAATATTACCTGTTCTGAGTGCCAACCCTTCCACATTATTTGGCTATTACTATTTCTGGATTGAGTATTTAAATAGTATTTGGTCTCCAAAAAACGGTGATATTATCGCACTACTTTATCACTGTGTCTGATTTAGAAAGGACTCTAGATGTAACAAGATAAAGTTAACAGTTATTCTTACTCTTCCTGTCAAAATTTGCACTGTCAAAATCAATGACAGCTGTAACTAATCAATGCTGGCAAGTGACCATGGTATAAGAGGGATAATCCATGGCTAGGTGTGCATTAAACAATTTTAATGAAGTTCAAAACAAAAGTTCGGGAGGAACTTGTCAAGCTAGTCCTGTCAATCATCATGCAAGCACTACAGCACAAACAGTCACTTTCCTCACTCCTGTGACAATTCTTCCGGCATCCCTCCACCACCCCTACTCCTCCTTGACTATTAACATTAACCAACTTTAATTAAGTAGTCCTGAGGCGGGGGGATGTCCAAGGCCCTTACGCTCGTGCCACTCCTTTATGGACAGCAAACCAAATTTGTTTACCGTTGACAACCTGTTTTCCATTTCCACTTCAGGAGCTGGGCGGACATGCAAACTTGTTTAAAGCACTTTGTGTGGATCTTCGTCTCCACGTCGTTCATTAAAAGCATATAACTCACACTTAGCCATGGATTATCCCTTACTTATATTATTCTGGTTTGCTGGATTCCAAAAACAACAGTGTAAATGTAAAGATGACCAAAATTAAGTTAGGTGTAACAGCCACTGAGGAAAATAGAGTCTTCTATGTTCTTACATTGTAGCCTCACATGACTGTCACATAAACGGTAAACAAAAAACAAGATGCCTGCGCTCTTGTGGGATTCATGTCTTATCAATACCATCAGTCCAGTGCCATGTGCGTCACAAGCTCTCTGCCATCATCTCTACACACTTTGTAAACAATTTATCTGTTAGCCAACAGTCTTGTGATATTATACCACTTCCATACACATCAATCTGATAACCTACCATTCACATTCGATCCCTCTGGTTTGGTCAATAGCTAACACAATCTGCAACTCATCTCTCATTCTGATAAATGCCAATTGAAATCATACCATTATCGTCCACATTCTGGCTCGCCTCCAATCCCAACTGACTCTAATTGAAACGATGAGTGGGGAGATGATTAATAGGTTCAAAATGGTTAGTAAAAAGGCTCCGGCAGGCAAGAGAAAATTAGTGTGGTGCAGTCAACACATAGTTAACGAGGGTAGTGCTCCATAGGACCAGACAAGTGAAAGGCAGAGAAATGTTTGAGGTTTGAGTGATAATCCACTGCTGTGCCTGAAGCCCACTATGGGTAGTGGGCTGAATTTGTATCCAGTCTAATTAAATGCCTGTGACTGAGCAGTCCCAAAAAGTCTGTGAAGAAGATAAAGTTAAGCTACAGAGAGAAAGTCAGGCTGTGACCTTGATTTGCTTGACCAAAAATTAATTCAGTCCTTATCTTTGACTTTACAAGTCTACTGTTTTCATCTTCAACTTTTAGTTCGGCTGTCAATAAAATCTGAACACAGACAAAAAAAAGACTTGCTTGATGAGGGCATCTCCCTTTCAAACTGAAGGTTATCAACATTTATTTGATGTGATTTGCCTCATTTGAAGAAAAAAACCTCCCCTTGAAGCTACTACAATAGACAATGAGCACGTTCACATGCACAATCTTACACCAATTATGCTTACAAGGCTGATCACATGCGTGGTCATGTAAATGCTTAAACAGCTTCTTCGGTGTAAGGTCATAAACGGATTATGCATAAACTGATCTACAAAGGTAGATTTATGCCTTTAAAGGGTTAACCAATGTGTGCTGATTACTTTTTGATGTCAAAAGCAGAGAATAAACTGATGATTTAAAGTCTCGTGCAAACTCAGATTTATTGTCTTTTTGAAATGTTTTAATAAGTTGACTTTTGGAAGTATTGGTGTGCAGGTAAAGGTGCCCATCTGCCAAACAAAATGCAACAACTACTGTTAATTTTTAAACAGATTTCTGTTTTAGTAGGGCTGGGCGATAAAACGATATCGATATATATCACAATAAAGAAAGTCCACGATAATCTTTTGAGGAATTTTCGATATTTACTATGTGTCGCTAAAACATAAGCAGTTCAGCTTTCTCAGGCTGCGTTTCCACTGGGGCGGATGAAATCCGCTCAAAAGCGCTCACAGCGCTAGGAGAGAGCTTGCTCTGCACCGCTGCCAATCCTATGATCCACCTTGCGAGCATGACGCTCGGCATTCATAGGAATGATTTAAAAACACGCTCAGCTTCTCTCACAACACGCCAGTGGTAACGTAGTGTCAGACTGGGTGAACTTGCTAATGCTAGCTGCCTTGCTAACAATTAGGTTACGTCGGACACCGGATTGATTCAATCCACACCGCAAGAATTCATGACAACGGTTGTGCGCTCTCATTGTCTCTAGTGAAGAGCATGACAGAACAACAGTGATGTGGACAACAGCTCTGATCTTTCTGCGCTGTAATCTTGAATATTGTTCTCTAGCAACAAACATGCATCATTTCTACACAGTCCCGCTCCACACGTGTTGCCTCTTTTCCATGCATGTGTGTAGACATGAAGCGCCGCATGAGTTAACGTTTCAAAGCACCTTTTAGACCATAAAGTTTTTCCCTTCTAATGTATCTTTATTAATCAGCATGTTACAAGCCTTTAATAATAAACAAATCGAATAAAGAAAACAATTTCTGTTCTAATTTTGTGAAAATTAATTAGATAACTGGAATGGATAAGTTGGTAGACTAGTCTCTCACTTTAATGAAAATCTTTTCTAAATTTTCTCTCGGGACAGCACTGAACCCACATTCAGCATCATTCCTCAGTCACAAGGGCTTCTATGCCCCCATATTTGGGTATCTGAATCTAAAGAAATATAAAAAATATTTCATTTTAATGTAAAAATATTCCAACAAATACTGGACTGCTGTCACTATGCTTCAGAACAAACAGATGATCTTTTAACATTCATTTTCAATTGATAAACGGTAAAAGACAGTAGAATTGGTAAAAGATCCTGCAGACCCCACTGCTTTGGCCATCTCTGGGCCCCCTGTGCAGTTTTGTAGAGACTATTTTGACTGTTTAGAATTCTTTCTTCTTTTCTTCCATCAACTTTGAAATAAAAAAAAGAAAGTGCAATGTGTAAATGTATATCGTGATAAATATCAATATCGAACAATATGAAAAAGATTATCGTGAGAACAATTTTGGCCATATCGCCCAGCCCTATGTTTAGTCAACATTTTTGTCTTTTGACAGAAATGTCCTTTAGCCTAAATTTAATCAATATTTTGTCATGTCATATTTATTCAATTTGGGACATTTTTACTCAATGAAAGTAACATTTATATTAGGCTAACATTTAATAATGATCAATATGGCAAAGAAGTCAAACTGTATAAGTTGAAAACTGAACCAAATATTCAAACATTTTTTAAAGCAAACATATATAATTTTAAACATGTATGAATTTAAGACCTTGTGAAAATAGGCCTAAGTTGCAGCAATAATAGCATATAATGAGTGTAGTAAAGTTTTAGATATAGTTAGTTTGTTGTGGATTCTTCATGCTTTTAGACAAATAATCACCTTTGATGTTAATTTTCTGTGTTTCAGAATATGTTTAGGATTTTACATTGCATATAGCACCTTGTACAGCAATGGCTCATTCACAATACGCGATACACATTCTGATTAGCACATAACTTAGTTCCCCTGTGTGTTTGCTTCAATGTCTGCTCAAAAAATAAATAAATAAAAAGCTCAACGGTTTAATTATCCTATTTTCTTTTACATCTTTGTTAACGTTATCGAAATCAAAAAACTCTTTGTCAGTACTTTCGTTGATGATATTAACTCTGGTGACAACTACTTTTAAATCATGAAAGCCGGCAGTGTCGGCAATCTAAATCCAATAACAAAACAATTAAAAAAAAAATAAAAATAAAAATAAATATATATATTTATTACTGCTTATCCTGTGTACAGGGTCGCGGGGGGCTGGAGCCTATCCCAGCTAACATTGGGCGAAAGGCGGGGTACACCCTGGACAGGTCGCCAGTTCATCGCAGGGCCACACATAGACAGACACACACTCACACTCACATCCACACCTAGGGCAGTTTTTGGAGACACCAATTAACCTAGCCTGCATGTCTTTGGATGGTGGGAGGAAGCCGGAGCACCCGGAGAGAACCCACGCAGACACGGGGAGAACATGCAAACTCCACACAGAAAGGCCGGGGCAACCGGGGTTTATATATATATATATATATATATATATATATATATAAAATAAAAAAAAATCAATAAATTCTAAACAAAATGGCTAAACTTAAGCAGCACTTTTGCACAACAGCTTCTTAGGGACAAGAGGTGAATCATTGTGAGCCATTTTGCAGCACTTTAGGCTAACCATTGCCTGTTCCCCCTCCCTTTTACATATAGCTGTCTGCTCAATGCTTGTACTAGTGAGTGACAAGCTCTTGACAGACCCCCTCAGAGGCTTCTTGCCATTAAAAAGTCTCCTCACAAAACCTATTAACCCCCAGCTCTACTTTCCTTTCTGGTTATTCTTTGAATGAGACAGTGATTTAAGCTCATGACGACATCTCTAACTCCACAATGATATCAAAGTAAACCAGTCTAATACAGGGTATGCTAATAATCTTGGTTATGACTTGTTTCTGTGGACCGCAACGGTATAGTTTTGAAAGTAAAAGGCCCATTCAATTTCTCCATAGCTGAATTGATTGACACTATATACTTCTGTTGAAGCCATCAGTTTGCATAATTTCAATTTAATTTTATAAAAAAAAAAAAAGAATAAAATTTGAATAGCACAATTCCTGGTGAAGAACTAAACTCCTTTTCTAGTTATAAGTTGTACAAGCAGCCGCTAAGGGCCCCCGAGCCATCAGGGGGCCCCGTAAATTAAGTTTTAACTAACTACTTTTTAAGGATTCCAACTGATGATCTCATGTTGGTCTGTTCGCCCTGGATGAAGTTCTCGAAGTTCATGCCTATAGACTGAACACATAATACGTGTGTGAATGATGTCATCGTTTTCACAAATTCAAGTTTTTCTATGTTTACACAGAGACGCAAATGGCATCATTTTCAAAAAACTTTGAAACCCGTTTTAAAAAGTTTGCGTTTTCAGGCCCTGAAACACTGTTGTCGTGTAAGTTTTCAGTTTTTAGTTGAAAACTTTGTAGTGTAAATGGCCCCTTAGTTATAAGGGGCCCCCTTGTGGCCCGATTTGGAAGGGAGAAATTCTGTTGAGCAATAATGCACAACAGCCATTCTATTGGATGTAGAGTATGTTGAAGGTGATATTTCCATTGTATATTATTATTTAATTGCTATTTATAGTCATTTACTGTTAATTTGTATAATTATTTTTTGTTAATTTTTTTTTACTTTATTGTTAAATTCTTCAACTAAAATTTTGTTTAGGGCACCCACATTCTCTGAAACAGCCCTGACTACACTACCCATAATTTTGAAAAGAGGATCGCAAAAGCACCCAGCAGAAACTGCTCAGTTTCATGACAAACTGTGAATGACGCAATTAAGACCGGCTCCCTTCACTTTCAGACTACTTACATATAAACATATGTATGTCTACAGTATATCTGAATATTTTGCAATATATTTCAAATATAATCTTTCTATACTTATAATCAACAACTTGAAAACAATAGTTTTGTCATTTTTAATTGATTACATAATTCGCATTGCTTCACTGGGTTGTAGTTCATTCGCTCATTAAATACATTAAGTACACAATCTTTTACATCTTTGTATTTTTTCCAATTTACAATTTTTTTTTTTTGCTTCAAATCAAAGTTTGTAATGTTGCGATTCACCTCAGAGCTGGTTGGTTTGGTTTATGGCTTAGAAATCTTTTATGAAATGTGTTATGGAATCCTTTTGGAACAAATGAATGGGAAAAATACTTCTCGAACCAAGATGGCTGAAAAAGTGGCAGGGACTGTTGCGCTCTACTGTGTTTTCAAAAAGATATACACTCACCTAAAGGATTATTAGGAACACCATACTAATACTGTGTTTGACCCCCTTTCGCCTTCAGAACTGCCTTAATTATACGTGGCATTGTTTCAACAAGGTGCTGAAAGCATACTTTAGAAATGTTGGCCCATATTGATAGGATAGCATCTTGCAGTTGATGGAGATTTGTGGGATGCATATCCAGGGCACGAAGCTCCCGTTCCACCACATCCCAAAGATGCTCTATTGGGTTGAGATCTGGTGACTGTGGGGGCCATTTTAGTACAGTGAACTCATTGTCATGTTCAAGAAACCAATTTGAAATGATTCGAGCTTTGTGACATGGTGCATTATCCTGCTGGAAGTAGCCATCAGATGATGGGTACATGGTGGCCATAAAGGGATGGACATGGTCAGAAACAATGCTCAGGTAGGCCGTGGCATTTAAACGATGCCCAATTGGCACTAAGGGGCCTAAAGTGTGCCAAGAAAACATCCCCCACACCATTACACCACCACCACCAGCCTGCACAGTGGTAACAAGGCATGATGGATCCATGTTCTCATTCTGTTTACGCCAAATTCTGACTCTACCATCTGAATGTCTCAACAGAAATCGAGACTCATCAGACCAGGCAACATTTTTCCAGTCTTCAACTGTCCAATTTTGGTGAGCTCTTGCAAATTGTAGCCTCTTTTTCCTATTTGTGGTGGAGATGAGTGGTACCCGGTGGGGTCTTCTGCTGTTGTAGCCCATCCACCTCAAGGTTGTGCGTGTTGTGGCTTCACAAATGCTTTGCTGCATACCTCGGTTGTAACGAGTGGTTATTTCAGTCAAAGTTGCTCTTCTATCAGCTTGAATCAGTCGGCCCATTCTCCTCTGACCTCTAGCATCAACAAGGCATTTTCGCCCACAGGACTGCCACATACTGGATGTTTTTCCCTTTTCACACCATTCTTTGTAAACTCTAGAAATGGTTGTGCGTGAAAATCCCAGTAACTGAGCAGATTGTGAAATACTCAGACCGGCCCGTCTGGCACCAACAACCATGCCACACTCAAAATTGCTTAAATAACCTTTCTTTCCCATTCTGACATTCAGTTTGGAGTTCAGGAGATTGTCTTGACCAGGACCACACCCCTAAATGCATTGAAGCAACTGCCATGTGATTGGTTGATTAGATAATTGCATTAATGAGAAATTGAACAGGTGTTCCTAATAATCCTTTAGGTGAGTGTATATAGTCAAAAATGTCTGATGTTTGCAAAATGTGTGTGGCAGCGAGGGTGTGGTCGAGCGCCCGTCCGGAGAGAGAGAGAGATTCGGGTACCCGCATTCGGGTACGCCACCATAGTAAAGGTCCTCCGCAAGTTGGTCAGCTTCCTCCAGTGATGCCGGGCAGTGGACTCAATGGCTGGACCCATTCCGCCGTTCCTTTTGGCAGACGGGAGGATTAGCTGCTCCAATACCACCTGGCTGAGCACTCCCACAACGTCGCAGTTCCCCGCCAGCAGCCATTTCTGGCACGCATCTTGGAGCCGTTGGGAGAAGGCAAATGGGCGGTCGGTCTTCCCCAGATTCAAGGACCGGAATAGCTGGCGGTACTGCGCCGGACTATGACCCACCCGCTGCAGGATGGCCTTTTTCAGGTTGTCAAAGGCCAGGAGGTCAGTCTCCGGCTGCTTTCTCAGTTCAATCAGATCAGTACAAAAAATAATTGTCAACATACACTTCTCTGAGTCTTCAGCTTCACAACAAAATACAACACTCAGTAAGACATGCCAGTCGCTGGTCACTCATGACGTTCTCTCTCTCTCATCTGGTGGTGGCGTGGCCGTTTATATGCCACTTGCTGGAATTAGAGACAGGTGCTAGACAATTCAGCTCAGGTACAAGCACCCTTACAGCTTTCTATCTCTCTGGATGGGCATTCAACCACGCCATTGCTGCCACATGACAAGTTTTTAAAAAACAAGACCAGATTTTAAAACACAAAATACTCTATGATTGGTATAACCATATGCTGGTTATTTCAGCAGGGATGACCTGGCCAGGTCTAGCCTGAGACATCTGAAAACATAAATTTGACAGTCTAGCTAGCACACTCTCCTTTATGTATTCCTCCAGCATGCTGACCACATGCAAATTTCAATGAGGATTGTAAAATAATCCCACTTCTGAAGTGGCGAATCTGCTGAGTCATCCAGGAATACCAAATACTAAATTGTCTTTTTTTTCAGTGCTAGAAAAAAAAGCAACACTTTTCTTCAGTCAACCCAGTGTGACATGTAAATCTGGATTTTTCACCAGCAGAGTTGGCAAATGTGAAAGAGGCACTGAGCTCCATGCACATGACAGGCTGAAGTCACAGTCACAGTTAAGAAGTCATATTGTTATATGTCTCGCTCTTTCTATGGGACATTGAAAACAAAGTGTGAAGGGAAGGACAAGGTTAATAACAGTAACTTGCAGTCCATGGCTGATGAGTCATGGCTCATTTCGATTTAAACAGGTGGTCAAATGTCAGAGACACCCAGAGAGGGTCCATAATTCTGGAATAGCATTGACTCTCTCCACCTTAATGAATAAATAAATAAATGAAAATTAATTCAAATTTAGTATGCAAATTTCAGTTGCCTGACAAAAGACAAGCAGTTTTGATGTCTGGTGAACTTGATGTCAAAAATAATGGATAGTTGTGACGAACAACAGTACAAACTAAAAATACATCCAAGTAACTTTAATCACTTTGGCACCATTCTTTTCAAGTGAAGCAGTGCATTAATCCTGGAAATGAGCAGACCCACGACTAGTTTTAGAGTGAGTGGATGTGATCGAGCAATGTATACCTTTTCACCTCTACTCAAACTGTTGACAACTCCTAAAATTGTAAGTCAGGCTGAGCGGTGCTAACAGGCTAGCTGAAAATGGTTCCCTTGAGTGAGGAGTCTTCTGAAGCTCACGAACCTCCAGTTTCCAACACTTAACCTGTCATGTTTCTTAGCTGCCACTGCATTTATGACTATGGTTTTGCCATGAGAGCTGGTCTACTGTCTTCAAATCTTTAATATGGTTTTCAATCTGTTCCAGCCCATTTCACAGATGTTTTTCATCATGCCTGTCTCTCAGGGATCTGACTACACGCAGACCGCAGATGTGCAAGACACAGTTGCAATATGAGTTAATTTCTCTTACTTCTGGCTCATATTAAATATCCTTTTAAAATGCATATTAGATTACGAAATATAAACTAGTGTTAAAACCCGTGGTTGTTGCTTGTAATACTGTTCTCTTCTGAAGTGACTTGAAGGTGGCAAACACAAATGAAATGGCAACTCTGTTCAAACTGAGAAATATTTGTATTTGATTGGTATTTTCTATTCCCATTTCCATCTCCAATTCTTAGGACCCTTTTTCATCAGCCTCCACCACTTAAAAGTATTTTTATAGCGATACCAAAACAATTTAAATTCCCTCAACATTTACTCACTCTCAAGTCATTCCAAACCCATATGACTTTCTTCTGTGAAATTATTAAAGTAGCATAAAATTAGTCCATACGACTCATTGGTAAAAAAAAAAAAACAGATCCGTTTAATATATGCCCTTAAGGAAATAAAACATGGTTTCACTATAGTAAAACTCCACTAACCATGAATGTAGTCAAAAAAAATTGGTGGCAAGAACCATGGTTTTAAAAACCATGGAACATTTGATGATTATGGTTTTACTACTAAAACAATAGAAACCATCACTTTTGTACTTTCCAAATCAAACATAAGACAAAAGACCATAAAAATTATGCAAAATCTTACTTGTACGCATTCAAACATCTCAAGATACGTCTTGCCAAGTTTAACGTCAATGATGTCAAATATCATTGGTTCTTGCATATCTCATAACAAATCACAACATGTTTGGATGTTTTGATTGAATGCAAGAGCAAATGAGATTAGGGAGTGAAAAATAACATAGCACATGATTCAAATGGAGAACTTTTATGGTGATTTTTTTAAGGCATTTTTGAAGCTTGATAGTCCTTCCCTATAGAAATGAATACATGAACGTTTTTATCTAACATTTCCTTTTGTGTTTCACAGGGGAAAGACAATAATTTGGGCTTGTTTGAAACAACACGAGGATGAGTATATGATGACAGAATTGTCATGTTGGGGGGAACAATTTCTTTAACATTTTGATGTAAAGCTGAAATAAATGATTTGATAGAGGACAAAGGGGTTTAAAAAGCAATATATAACTATAGGACCATAAGGTGTATTCATACATAACCATTGTGTTTAATGTTTGCTCTCTCTCTCTCTCTCTCTATAAAAAGGCTTATGTCTCCCATCCATTCAAAAGCAAAAACTCACTTGTATTAGGAACTGGTTACATTAGATCTCTGATGAGCGCATATAACTTCGTGCAGACTATATATATATATATATATATATATATATATATATATATATATATATATATATATATATATATAAAACCAAAAAATCATGGAAAAATATTTAGATTGAAGCGATTTGTCACGATATTAAAATCAGCAGACAGACTAAACTACACTTAAAGCATGCACCAACTGTTATCAATTTAATTGCGTGACGTGACTAATCTAATTTCCGAGACAAAGCTATGGTTTATTTTACGGCGCATGAACGAATTCATTCTTAGTATTTACGTTAAGCATGTGAAGAGAATTCACCCGTTTCTATCCAAATAAATCAGAATTTCTTATCGAAATAGGCTAACCCAAATAAATGTAAAGCTTATGCATCGTGACATCTGCAATTAATTTTCTTACACTGTTCCCATTAAATATGCGATTATAAAGCCAAACCTCAAAGAGTACAAAAAAAAAAAAAATACACGTTCACTTTTACTACAGTAAAGCCATATTTATGTCGCACCATTCCTAATTAAAATAGTGTGAATGAGAAACTTATCGATTGAGTAAATGAAAATCCGGCTTATTGAATGGAAGAAATAAGAAAACAGCCTTCCAAAACAAATTCTGTGAAATTATTTGAGTGATATCACCTCTTAGAGTCGTCAGTCTAGCCTCTGATATGCTCTTGCTGCCTGGTCAGGTTCCCCTCAGCGCTTATGTAGTCCGCTGTGTCGAAAGGAGACCTGTTAAACCTTCGGACAAATTACGTGCTTCTCACAAAAACACACTTATCCGTGAATAAAGGACTGCGGGTTTTTACAAGGACGTGTCTTTAACGCCGTTTCCCTCTCTCCAACTCTATATGCCAAGCACTGTACGCACCATTCAGTCATTATAACATGAAATGCACCTCACCAGAGATAAATCCTTTTCTTTTCCCAACCGACTTCAGACACTTTCTGAGCTCTAGCAGTTGTTCTTCCCCTCTGTGTTTCCACTTATTTTCCAGGGAATTCTTTATGTCCAATACGTGAATTTTGAAGTATTAGCTTGTGGCGCTGAAATGAGGGTAGTAACGTTGGAAAGCCTGCCCTCTTCAAACTAACCTTCACGCCCCTCCTCTTCTCACGCGCAGATTGGTGCTGGTTGGCGGCAAATTTCCCGCTCAAAGGAGGGTTTAAAAACCTTCGTGGCAGATTGTGTCGAGGCATATAACTAGGCAAAGGTGTAATTATATGAGGGACAGGGGGACACGTCCCCCCCCCCCCCCCCCCCCAATATTCAAAGAAGGACAATTTGTCCCCCCCAATATTTGATCATACTGTATGATTATGCGAATGTAAGAGGTATTGATTATAACATGTGTTTTATTTTTCCTTCACACAAAATCCTCATATTTTTCTACTAGAAATTAATATAAATGTGTGAGAAAAGGAAAGAAAAATATGTATTTTTATTTCTTTGAGTTCTGCGTTCGTCGCAGTTGTGTCTTTATTGCCGCGTTTCGCGCTCTTGCTTCAGTCTGCGGGAGGTCTGAGCGGAGCGAGGTACACATTCTGTTCATTCCTGTTCTAATATGTGTTAAAAGGGAAATAATCTCAAATTATTTTTTTGGTTTCATTAAGATGTCTAAATGAGTATGTATGAGTATGTTACCTTAACTTTAAAGTCGTTTTATCTGCAAAAGTGGAATTTTAACTGAGTGAATGCAGTGTGACGTTGTATGTTAGCGTGAAAATTGGCCTGTGAAGTGGGACTGCTAATTTCTCTTCTGTGTTCGAATGTTAGACAGGAGCAGGCTTGAATTATATAACTTGGATTATATACAACGATTAATAGCTGCATTTTCCAATTCATGCAGATTACGCCTCATAAAAGAACCATTGAACCAGCAGATTGATTCTAGTCTCTAGATTCAGTCTTTATTCAACATCACACAACACAGCGCAGAGGGGAAAATATCAAATCCCGGCCAGTCCATTTCCCAAATCCATTCGATTTGCCTTACACTATACATTAACGAAACCTATTTCACCTGAAATCCATGTCATGTTTTCCCCTTAACTTTCTACTCTTGTGCGCCATCAATGAGTGAGTTAGGATCACGAAATCAGACAGACATTTGGCACATATTTATGGATGGTAAATATCCAGTATTTGGCAAACATAATCCCTTAGATAACGACTAGGTGAATTTCAATAGAATTTCGAATTGTAGAATTAGAGCGAAATTAAATTGCAATACTATACAGCTTGTATGAATGGGACTTTTGACAAGCTAGCTGACAGCTACTACATATAGAGGCTAGCATGTAGCCTGGCTTTACAGCAAACTGGGATAGCGGTCAGTGACAGGCTTGTCAAACGTACCAAACCCAGCTTTGACAGCTAACGTTTTGGACCACGTTCCTGTTCTCTGAATTGCGTTATCTAGCGAGTTATTTTAGAGACCTGCCTTCATCATTTTCATCCCTTTGGAATTGTGTTGCTGTTGTATTTCGCAGTAGTGGCCAAAATGAACAAGAGAAAGAGGTTGTGATAAATGGCCAAATATAACATGTCTAAGAGCTCTTCTTAGCATGATGCATCGTGGAGTGCCTGGATACAGCATGTAGCTCTGGTATATTGGCCGTATATCATGGAAACCTGAGACGTTACAGCCTCATTGCTGTAATAAACCAGTTTCCAAAACAAATAATGCATTATAAATAGATATCATATCATGCCTGTTGTATACAATCTCATATACCACAGGTATCAATCAGCCAAACAGCACTCAGGATTCAACCCCCCGGTTTATGATAAAAATAGCCCTTTGGACCTGTTTAGTGCAACTTGTTATGGTTGTGAATGTTAGTTTATCTATTGTGTAGCCTACTGGCTAATAGTATATGTTTGTATCATTCAGATAATCTTAATGTAAAATGCGCAAAATGTAAAAATATCAGATCGTTTTCAGATATCAGAAAGTTTTGTGTTACTCATTTTGAATTACAGGTAGTGCAGAGAAACTTAAGTGTAGATGACAGCAGGCAGAAAGAACAGGTAGCAACAGAAGAGCTTGGAAATACCCCAAATGAGCCAAATGTCCAGACAAGGGTAGATAAGAACAGGCAAGATGAACAGGCATCAGCAGAGGAGCTAGGACATACCCCGAACCAGCCAAATGTCAAGACCATCCCAACACAAGTTCTTGCCGACAAAACTCTGTCTTTCCAGGAGAGGTGGTTTTGTGAAAATCCCTGGCTTTTCAAAGGCCGATTTCGCATTTATTAATGTTGGATTCAAGAATTGGAGGAAGGCTGTTGAAAAATTTGAAAATCATGGGAAAAGCCAGAGCCATAAACATGCAGTGAACACGTACATACATGAAGCCCAACCAATCACTGCAACATTATCTTGTGCACAAAAGAAACGACAAGAAGAAGCCAGGGAAAACCTTTTGAAGATAGTTGGTGGCATACAGAATTTGGCGAGGCAGGGCAAAGCAGAATGAAGGAAACTTTAAACACCTACTTCAGTACAAGGCAGAGGATGATCCCAAGCTGGCCTCCTGGCTTGCAGGGAAACAGAATTTTACAAGTCCAATGATCCAAAACGAAATTCTTCAGATAATAAGTAACTCTATTATCAAAGAAATAGCACAGGAAGTACAACAGTTGCTTGTAGTGCAATATTCTTTGATCACTGATCACACCACTGTTCCACTCACCTCTACTGGCGATAAGCACTGCTGTTGGATCTGGGCACTTCGACAGCATTTTCATTGCCTAAAAGAGTGTTTCTCCTCCTAAAAACAGTTTATTTCCTCTAAAAGAGTTTGAGTTCCCACTCATAAAAGAGCAATACACAGCAGGCATTGAACGTCCTTTTCAGGACACGTCTTTTTAAAGATGTCTTTCCGCCTCTCTGTAGTTCCTGGATGTGGTTGATTTCTCTCCACTTCTGACAGTCATAAAAGCTGCCTTGCGTGCCTGGGCTGGATATGAAGGTGATTTGGGGATGATGACGGGCTTGGTTTTGCCAGGTAAATCCCTATGAACCACCCGGCACGCTTGCTTGCTTCCGTCCGAGCTCGGGATGGGTTCGGCTCGCCCCGCGGCCAGCCGGCATTCTCCCTTGAGCCCCCAGAATTGGATGACGACATCGATGCTGCATTGGAGAGCGTCACAGCGGTATCTGACACTGATGACTCGTCTGGGCTGCCACCTTCGGGTCTGTTCACCCAGTCTGCGGCTGACGCAGATGTCAGGAACTGCGCTCTGCCACCGACCTCGCTCTCAGAACCACGAAGGGTACAGCTCGGGCGGGCGATGGCCACCCTCATGGACCAGTAGCATCACCTCTGGCTGAACATGGTCGAGATGCGCGACATTGACAAGGCAAGCTTTCTCAGCTGGTGCGCACAATTCTCACGGCACCCCGGCCCCAAAACTCTATAGTCCCGGCTCCCTGGATGCAGCTCTCTCGCCTCTGGACCCACGACTGCTAAGCCCCGGCAGGCCAGCGCTGACGAGTTCCAAAGATGCCTCTCTGGGACTTCTTCCTCAGTCTCTAACCTGCCCCCTGCCAGGGGCGTGGAGCAAGGCACATGCTTTGAGTCTTTTCTCAGTACCCAAGCCTTGAGACGCTCTTCTGCCTCCCGACGTGCTATTACCTGCTCCCCACCTCTGCAAAGCCCTGCCCAGTACGTCAAATGCGATCGTCCCGTTAGTGTATCCAGGCACTCCACGATGCATCATGCTAAGAAGAGCTCTTAGCCATGTTATAGTTGGCCATTTATCACAACCTCTTTCTCTTGTTCATTTTGGACCTAAGAGCGTTCTGCCAGGAGTTCGGTCCGGCACATATTCACGTTATCCTGAGGCCACAACTAGGCTACATGCCCAAGGTTCCTACGACCCCCTTCGGGGACCCGGTCGTGAACCTGCAAGCAAACTGCCCTGGGAGGAGGCAGACCCAGCCTTCTAGTTGCTGTGACCGGTACGTGCTTTGCGTATCTAGTTGGACTGCATGCAGAGCTCTAGATGTTCTGAGCAGCTCTTTGTCTACTTTGCCGGACGGCAGAAAGGGAACACCATCTCCAAACAGATGTTAACTCACTGGGCCATTGACGCCATCTCTCTGGCCTACCAGACCCAGGCCTTGCCCGCCCCCTTGCGGGTTTGAGCACACTCAACGAGAAGTGCGGCATCATGGGCACAAGGCAATGCCATCTCCCTAGCAGACATCTGCAGAGCAGCGGGCTGGGCAACACCCAATACTCTGTCTCATCCTTTGTTTTGTCAGGTCCGAGCTGGTAGAACTTGGTAACGCAGCACAACCATCCGGGTGTTCCGCTTGCACACAATGCCCTTCACCAAGTTGATCCAGTGCGCCTTCTATCCCAGGTTAGCCCCCTGGACGCTCCCTGGATGTTCTCCTCCCTAGCCTTCTGGCCTGTGATTTCAGCGGAGCAATTTGCGTCCAGACCCACTACGAGTCACAGGTGCTCTGTACTGGAGTCGGGCTCCACGGGCTTAGTTCCCTTCTCAGGCAAACTCCCCGTGATGTATTTCCCGCGGTACGGCCCCCCTGTCAGCAGACCCGCATTTGCCTTGGGAAGCCCCGCTGTCCCGGTCACAGTGCTTGTAGAGTACCCCCTCATTAGGTTGGACCTACCACCTCGCCATTCCCACATACGGCTTCACAACTCTTATGGTGTATTTACCACGTTACCTCCCCCTAGATTGGGCAGGATGTGGCGTCCGCAGGGTCTTTTCCCCCTGAAAGAATAGGACAGAATTGCCTCTAGCACGCAAAAGCCTGCTGGCACCTGTCTCGACAGTTCATGTAACACGGTCCATGCATGGTGTTTTTAGATGGGACCCATTGTGTCACTTCATTGAACACAACTTCGAGTGAGTGACAGAAGGGGAACGTCATGGTTACTGTCGTAACCTCCGTTCCCCGAGGGAGGGAATGAGACATTGTGTCCCTCCTGCCACAGCACTAGACCTACCACTGTAAATGGCCGTACCTTATTTTCGGCTCCTCAGTGTAAAATCCTGACTGACACTCGCTGCCCTGCTTCCCTTTATTACTTATACTTAATTCTGTCTGCCAACTTGACATAGGCCTTTTCTCAAGTTCAGAGGTACGTTTGGCGTCCCAGGAAGACCCCTTGTGTCACTTCATTCGACACAATGTCTCGTTCCCTCCCTCGGGGAATGTAGGTTAAGACAGAAACCATGACATTTTTGTAATCAGAAACACAAAATATAGATTTATTTGCAGATATATCAGTTATCGCATCCAAATACACTGATATATTAGTTATTGTAACGGCCAAAATTTCCATGTTGGTGCATCCCTAGTTTTTGATGCATAACATGTACGTTGATGTTTTTTATCAACATATTTTAGGTTCAAATAAGAGAAAGTCTGTATTTTAGGTGATGTGACTGGTCACCACTTCTTTTAGGTTTTCAATATATTCATCAACTTTTTGCATTCAAGTTAATTTAGTTAAAAATATTCCTGTGGTGGGACAAATGCATTATAAAAGTACAAATATTCCAAGTAATATCTCAGATAATATTAGGTCATGAAAGCTGCACACATAAGCTAGAATTACCAACTACTGTAAAGAATTACCAAAATTATGTCTATTTTTTTCCTATAAATGTCAACTTCTTATTTTCCATGGAAGAAAACAATTGACAGTTGAAAAATTAGTTTAAGTGGTATTGACATAATTTATCAAGATTTTCTTCTATTGAAAATAAAAAAAAATCACTAATTCACTAATGTCACACACTTCAGTAAAGGTCAGATTATATTTTTGTACAATTTGTTTTATCTAATTTATTTTTTACTCATATTTTACAAGTGTTATTTTTAGCCTACCAGGCTCTCATGAATCGTAAAACAAAATTGACAAAAGCAAGAGAGTTTCAAAATCCCAGGTAAATAATTAATTACTAAAAAATTACAAATGAATTGTGAGGGAATTTCCAATGAAGGGAATACATTTCTCAATATCATTTGGTACGAGTAGCATCCCCTAACCACAGTGCCCTTCAAGGGCTCAAAAAATTACATTTAGAATCTCGTAAATGCCATTTTTTTTTTCTTTTCAATCTCCTGCATGCTGACACAAAGGGATGATTCTATGCCCAAGTGTTTCTGTGCAGAAATTTCTCTGACACGCAACCCCACAAACTGCCCTTGGTCCAGTCATGTATTTCTGCGGAAATTGCTTACAGCAGTTGTTGCTGAATAAGGCTGAATAGCCTTAAAGAAAGGAAACAATTTTCATATTTACCTGGCATTGGCTTTCATTCAGACATCTGTTATTTTGTCTAGTATTTTCATAGGGCCATCAAGCCTGTGGTGTATTTCCAACTATTGGAATTGTTCCACATCTCCTTGGCTCTCTCTTCATTTGATTGCCAGCTTCTGCCTATTAATAATCACACCACAAGGATAAGAAAGAATCCCAGTCTGAAATGGCGGCTGAAGCTCTTCATAAAAACAAGCAAGTACAACCCCCCAGTATTTATAATCAATGGAAACATGTAAATTCTTTACACTGTAACATATCAATAAATGAGTCATTTACAATGAACAAAGAAGGGATTATAGACATTATGTTGGATTCTCTGAGCAGAAAAGAAAAAACATTTCTGTAAAAAGTGTTTTAGAAAGTAACTTAAAACTAAAGTAGTTAGTAATGTGATTACTTAATTTGTATAGAATGACTTTATGGAGTAACTTGCACAACTGCAAAAAACGGCTTGTCACTAGGCGTACATAACTAAAAACAAAAAGTAAAAACAGAATAAATTATTTAAAAAAGACACAAAGTTACAATATAAAACATTGTATAATGTTTAATAAATAATAAAATTGAAACACAAATAATTTATAAATAAATAAATCTTCAGATAACTCACACTTGAAGTTATATTTCCTGTGTGTTAATAATAAATAATAAATGAGATGTGAATGGAAGGTTAACCTAATTAACCAATTAGGTTTTAACTGTAGAGTTTTGACATTCCTTTTCCATTAATATTCCTAACATTTTTAAAGTGTAGGTCTGGTTGGTGTTCAGTACCGGAATGGCTCCATTGCTCTTTGAAAAGAACACAGTTGTGAAAGACCTCTGCTGATTCCTGAGTTCGTGACTGAACTTAGATTGTTGCCACGACCATCAGAGCATAATTGGCTTCTATTCTAAGCAGAGACGGTGGCACAAGGGCACATTTTCAAGGATGACTTAGTAGCTCACTAGTGAGTGGGACGGCTGCTTGTGGAACCACACTTTGCCACATGTGCCCTGGCCAGGGGTCAACCAAGGCATGGTACAAAGCCTGTTCCCTTTACAAAAAGCTTCACTTTGATGCTGCGCTGCTAAGCGCTATGGGGAAACAATCTTATTGTGAGCTGCTTCTGAACATGTGTGTAACACGTCAATGAAATTGACTGGAATTTATAGCCTCGGTTGGTGAGATCATTGGACGCACCTGTGACCAGGCTATAAATAGGAGGCGTCACCAGAGTGTCGTCAGACATTTTTCTGAAGAGCTTTCTCTCTGTGTGTTTTCACGAAACTCTTGCTAGAAATTGTTTAAAAATCTTAAGCCTTTCCTTCTTTCTCTCTTTATATATATATATATATATATATATATATATAAAAAAAGAAGGGGAAAATGGCAGAAAAGCAGGGCAAACAATGCGTGTTTCCTTGTCAGCGTTCTATGTCTGACAGGGACACGCATCAATTTTGCTTTGTTTGCTTGGGGGAAGAGCACGCTACTCTCGCATTGGAACAGGGCGGGTGCGCGCATTGCGACCTACTTTCGGTCGGGATGCTTCGCGCTCGCCTTGCTTACTTCCGAGAGCCGGCACCCACACTTCATTCGTGGGGCTCTCGCATGGATCTGGCTGAGGAGCGAGAGACGGGTTCGCCCCTTTCGCTCGCTCTCTCCCCAGATCCTGCTGGTCCCTCTCGTGATCCTGAAGCGTGCTTCGGCGCTTCTTCAGTTCACGAGGGGGACCTCCATTCCCTTGGGTCAGATTTAGAGTTAGAGTTAACCGCATCTGAGCGCTCCAATCGCGATTCTAAATCTTCGGAGGAGCTGCTCGATGTGATTACTCGCACGGTGGCCAGGCTTCAAATAGACTGGCCACGTGACCAAGTTCCCCCCAAGCGCTCTAAGTTAGAGGACAGATTTCTGTCTGGTGACCAAGGGAAGGGAACACCTCATCAGTCCCTTCCCTTCTTTGATGATCTCCATGACGAGCTTTCTCGTTCTTGGACTAAGCCTTATACCTCGCGCATTCACGTGCCCTCGACGTCAATATATTCGACTATCGTGGGCGCTGAGGCGCGAGGGTATTTAAAGATGCCACCGGTCGAAGAGACACTTGCGGGTTATCTCTCGCTGGGTTCGGCATCATCACTTAATAAATCTGCTCTCCCTTCTAAGCCATGCAGGGTAACCTCCATGCTGGTCGGGAGAGCATATCAAGCGGCTGGTCAGGCTGGTGCTGCGCTGCACACCATGGCTGTTTTGCAGGCATACCAGGCTGACCTGCTAAAAGATTTGAGTGCTGGAAGAAGTCTCGACGATGAAGCTTTCTCTGAGCTTCGTCGAGCTACTGATTTGTCTCTCCGTGCCACCAAGCAGTCAGCCCGTGCTATTGGCCGGTCTATGTCCGCTTTGGTTAGCACCGAAAGGCACTTATGGCTGAATCTATCCGGCATCAAGGATAAGGACAGGGTTTTCCTTCTTGATGCCCCAGTTTCGCCTTCTGGTCTCTTCGGAGACGCCATGAACACGGTTATCTCCAGATTCCAGGAGGCGAAAAGCCATGAGGAAGTCTTTGGAAAATTCCTTCCTCGTCGCACTCAGGGGGCGAGACCGTCGGTCACCCAGTCTCGCCCTGATTTTGTTAGGAGGGAGATTCAGAAACAGAGCGTGGCAAGTCGTGCTCCCCCTCGTAAAGATTGGGGACAGGCTCGTCGCCCTCAGCAACCTCCCAAACAAGACCTCAGGGCTTGTATCTCCAAGAGAAAGAAGCCCTGACGGTCTTGTATCCAACCCTGTGAGGGTAGTTCCCTTCGGGACGGGGCGCGTGTATCATTCACTTCGGCCCTCCCGATACCCTCACGAAACCTCTTCACTCCCGCCACCCTTGGTGTTTCGGGTGACAGGGGTTTCCAACAAAATGTTGAATGTACCGTCGCTCCCTGCCTTATTCCAGGACACGGAACATTTGACACCCCCTCGACAGGAAGTCTTGAAATTAGTTCCCATCTCAGAGAACCTGGCAGCGTGGAAACTTCTGCCAGGTATTTCTATGTGGGTTCTAAAAACAGTAGAAAAAGGCTACAGAATTCAGTTCGCTTGCCGCCCTCCAAGCTTCAACTGCGTGGTTTCCACTATCGTAAGCCCGGAACAGGCATGTCTACTTCAGGAAGAACTGCAAAATCTCTTGGACAAAGGGGCCATAGAACATGTTCCCCTTCCAGAGAAAAAGTCTGGCTATTACAGCAGATACTTCCTGGTCCCCAAGAAGGGGGGGGGGGGGGTTGCGTCCCATCTTGGATCTTCGTGCCTTGAACCGCTCGGTCAAGACGCTCAGGTTCAAGATGCTAACAGTCAGGTCCGTCGTGTCTCAGTTCCAACGTTTCGATTGGCTGGTCACGATCGACCTCATGGACGCATACTTTCATATTGGAATTCTGCCACAGCACAGGAAGTTCCTGAGGTTCGCTTTCGGGGACGAAGCCTTCCAGTATCGGGTCCTTCCATTCGGCCTAGCCCTATCACCCCGCACATTCACGAAATGCATGGATGCAGCACTGGCTCCGTTGCGACTCCAGGGCATCCGCATTCTGAATTATTTAGAGGACTGGCTGATCCTAGCCCAGTCTCAAGAACTGGCAGTTCAGCACAGGGATATCGTCTTGGCTCATCTAGGTTCTCTGGGTCTGAGACTCAACGCCAAAAAGAGCGTTCTTTCCCCGACCCAGAAAATTTCCTATCTGGGGGTTATATGGAATTCGGTCACGATGCAGGCACAGTTGTCTCCCGCTCGTGTCATCTCCATTCAGAACTCCCTGAGCATTCTTAGGCTAGGTCAAGTTTGCACTGTTCTTCAGTTCCAACGAATATTAGGTCTCATGGCGTCTGCGTCCACGGTGATTCCTTTGGGCCTTCTCCATATGAGACCGTTTCAGCTGTGGCTAAAAGCCAGGGGGTTTCATCCAAGGGCCAGTCCCCTCAGGCAAATAAGGGTTACGCGCCCAGTGCTTCGTTTCCTCTCTATGTGGTTCAGACCCCGGTTTCTCACCTTGGGTCCCACTCTTGGTGCGTTGTGTCGTCGCAGGATGCTTACGACAGACGCCTCCCTGACTGGTTGGGGTGCGGTCTTAAGTGGTCGTCCAGCCCAAGGGGAATGGGAGAGTCATCAACTCGATTGGCACATAAATCGCCTTGAGCTGATGGCAGTATTTCTGGCCCTGAAATACTTTCTCCAACATTTGAGAGGCTGCCATGTCCTTGTGCGGGTGGACAACACAGCAGCAGTCTCCTACATAAATCATCAAGGAGGCCTACGTTCTCGCCACCTCAATTTGCTGGCACGTCGGATTCTCCTTTGGGCCCAGGGCAAGTTACTGTCACTCAGGGCAGTCTATATCCCTGGACGCCTGAATATGGGAGCAGATTTTCTATCCAGACGAATCTTACCGTCGGGCGAGTGGAAACTCCATCCCGAGGTAGTACAACAGATCTGGGAGAGATTTTACAGAGCCGAAGTGGACCTCTTCGCCTCTCAAGAGACTGCGCAATGTCCCCTCTACTTCTCTCTGAGTCACCCAGCCCCCCTGGGTCTGGACGCTATGGCGCATACATGGCCCAGAATGCGCCTGTATGCGTTCCCTCCGGTTTCTCTGCTCCCGGGAGTCCTAGCCAGAGTTCGCCAGCAAGGGTCTTGCCTCTTATTGATAGCTCCTCGCTGGCCGAACAGGGTTTGGTTCTCAGAGTTGATGTCTCTCCTAGACGGCTCGCCCTGGGCGATTCCGGACAGGAGGGACCTTCTGTCTCAAGCACAGGGGACAATATTTCATCCCCGGCCCGAATTATGGAAACTTTGAAGGGTACCAACTGAGGGACACAGGGCTGTCGCTTGGGGTTATTGAAACCATTCTTAGTGCTAGAGCTCCCTCCACCAGAAGAATTTACACCAATAAATGGGGTGTCTTCGAAAGGTGGTGCAGTTCACATGATGCAGATCCAGTTAACTGCCAAATTGTTTCAGTTCTGGAGTTTCTGCAAGAAAAACTGTCAGCAGGCATATGCCCCGCTACTCTCAGGGTTTATGTGACCGCCATTTCGGCTTGCCACGCCTTGATTGACGGGGTGCCTTTAGGGAGACATCCTCTACTCGCCCGCTTCATTCGTGGAGCCAGGCGACTGAGGCCTCCCGTTAGGACCAGAACTTCTTCGTGGGACTTAACAATAGTCCTGGAGGCTCTGGTCGAGACCCCTTTTGAACCTCTGGAGTCAGCGTCTGACAGACTTCTGACTCTCAAGATGGTCTTCCTTATGGCTATTACCTCTCTTAAGAGGATCGGGGATCTACAGGCCCTGTCTGTTTTGCCGACCTGCTTAGAATTTGCCCCCGGTATGGCCAAAGCAATTTTGCATCCTCACCCTGATTATCTTCCTAAAGTTCGTTTTTCGACAATACATCCTGTCACTTTAGAAGCCTTCTGCTCCCCGCCGTTTTTAACGCCGGAGCAGGAAAGACTTCACGGACTCTGCCCAGTCCGTGCCCTTCAGATTTATGTCCACCGCACAAGCCAGTGGCGTAAATCAGGGCAATTGTTTGTTTGCTATGGGGGCCGCAACAAGGGGGCGGCCGCTACTAAGCAGACTATGTCACATTGGGTGAGGGATGCTATTGCCCTGGCCTATGAGGCGCGCGGTCAAGCTTCGCCAGTAGGTGTCAGGGCTCACTCCACCAGAGGGGTCGCTTCCTCTAAAGCCTTGGCTAGAGGGGTTCCTCTGCAGCAAGTTTGTGATGCGGCAGGTTGGTCCTCTCCGCACACATTCATTCAATTCTATAGTTTGGATGTTCATGCTACTCCGGGCTCTTACGTCCTTGAGTCGACATCTCAAACTCATGCAGGAACAAGTTTGTGACGTGGCGGGCTGGTCCTCTCCACGCACATTCTACAATTTCTACATGGGCTAGGATGTTTTTGCTACCCCGGACTATGTCCTTGGGTCGACATCCCGGGCTCATGCCAAATCCAAGTTCATGGTACGAACTTTTGAGTTAGAGCCTTTGAATCGGCTTCTCAAACTCATCTTTTGACTTTGTGGGCTAGATGCTCCGCTACTCCGGACTCTTATGTCCTTGAGTCGACATCTCAAGCTCATGTCTAAACCAGGTTTGTGATACGGCAGGCTAGTCCTTTCAGTACACACTCTTCGGATTTTATGGTGTTAGATGTTCTGCTACTCCGGGCTTATGCCCTTGAGTCGACATCTCAAGCTCATGTCTGGAACCTCTCGCGTTCTGTGAAAACACTTCACAACGATCAGGGGTCCGGACAGCCCCAGTGCGGCGGCGTGGGCATTTCGTTCCCCATAGCGCTTAGCAGCGCAGCATCAAAGTGAAGCTTTTTGTAAAGGGAACGTCTCGGGTTACTTGTGTAACCCTTGTTCCCTGAAAAAAGCGGAACGAGATGCTGCGCTTCTTTTGCCGCACTGGTACGTCCCAGGACCGCTCTTCAGAAAAATAATCTGACGACACTCTGGTGATGCCTCCTATTTATAGCCTGGTCACAGGTGCGTCCAATGATCTCACCAACCGAGGCTATAAATTCCAGTCAATTTCATTGACGTGTTACACACATGTTCAGAAGCAGCTCACAATAAGATTGTTTCCCCATAGCGCTTAGCAGCGCAGCATCTCGTTCCGCTTTTTTCAGGGAACAAGGGTTACACAAGTAACCCGAGACGTTTTCTTTCTTGGCCTTTGTTCATGCAACGCACCTTCCATATCCATGCTAACCAAACATAGCTGTCCATAGCAGCAAGAAAACTATGTCTTCTGCAATCATCACCAGCCACTGGGGAAGGACAAGTTGAATCATTGTTTGCCCTATGGCAACATGAAAACAATGCTGATTTCTGCTGCACACATTGGAGTGTTTAATAAAGTTTCTTACTTCTGCAGAGTTCATTGTCTCTGGGTGGTATTGGGATTGTATTGCTTAGCAAATAAAAACACTACAGTCATCAATACTTGAATCACTGAAACTGCAGTGAACAACTACAATATTGTCATTTTGGCTTAAGCTGACTTAGCATTGATCGACAGCTCAGCTGAATGCCAACTGCTTGAAAATAAGTTGACATATGCCTGGGGGGTTAGCCACTAATCAAGGACTAGCAATGCTGGGGAAAGCTAAGGTCCTCTTTACACAATAGCTCAAGATGATGAATGAATTCACAGAGGGGATATTCCACGATGCAATTAAAGTGCAGAACCCAGAGAGAGGTATGCTCATATGTGTACTTTATACAAACCTCCAGCAAAGCTGTTATATATATATATATATATATATATATATATATATATATATATACTGACCAAACTATGAATTCAGCGACATTAGGTTGTACGTTTTGCTGATGAAATTGGTCTGAGCTTACTGTAATTCTAATCACTGCCCCCGTAGTGGCTGAAGCTGGAAGTGTTGTTGAGTGTATGGGCACGTGTGAAAAATGTCCACAGATTGGTGCCAAAAGTGAGTTGTTAGTGATGTAATAAAGAGAAGAGGAATCAATATTTTGTTAGCTCTACTCCAAACCCTAACCCCAACACCAACACCAAATATAGCCGTCAGTGAAGTAAAAATTTAATTTTTGAGCAAAAATACAACCGCTGAATCGCACTCACGGTTGTTTATGTGAATGTGATTACTCCCTAATTACCATGGGACCAGAACCTGTGTCTCTGAGGTTGTTTGTGCAATACACAATCAGTACTATATGAGGGTGCTGAAGTGATGCACAAATCTCTGATGGGGGATGGTGTTTGACAGTAATTTGGCTGAATGGGGTTGATTTCAGTCTATGTGAACATTTGAAGCAACATGCCTTTTCTGTATTTGATCATGTTGGACACTTAGAAGTTAAACAGTGTGTTTTTGCTCCTCTGTCTTTAAGAAATACTCCCTTCATGTGTGAAATAAGCAACAGTGCTTTGCAAGCTACAGTTTTGCAGTGGTATCAAAAAGGATTGTCTATAATATTTGGAGAGATCTATCCATTCACATTCCCTTTCCAATGGCAGTTGCTCAGCTAATGCATACACCACTTGTTGGGCCACCAGAACTGCTCAAGGTTTGGCGGAATTTGACACATTTTACACTTATGGTTAGCTCTTCTGGTGTTTAGCAACAATAGCATCAGTCAACATATCTGTGTCTTTAAGGATCAAGTGTCCGAACACAGAATAGGTGTTGTTCAAATGTAAATTTGTGGTCATGATAAGGTTTTGACTTTCTTTTATCAAAAATACTATAGGAAGTCAGAACAAGCTGTTTTGAAACATTGTTTCAATAAATGGTCTTTTTGGATGGGGGACATTTTGAGTTCTGAAACTTACATTATGATTTTAATGAAAACAATGTTTGTTTATTTAATTAAATCTACTGACTGGAGCAAAGTTTCAAAATACTGACTGGTATGCACTGTTGGGAAAGGTACATTTAACATGTAGCTTCCCCATGGCTAAACTACAGCCAAACTGTACTGTACCTTTTAGAAAAAGTGATTTATCCAAATTAACCTATTCACTTATATAAAATGAACTTCTCAAAGCTACTTAAAGTGAATCAGTGAATTATTTACTTTAACTGGTTCATCAAAATGGTCCATCATAACAAGCCATTGGCAGGCCTTGCATTTTAAGTCTAGGCCTTCAGTGTGATTCTTGCCATTAAGAAAACACAGTTTCACAATGAATAAACACTCTATGCCTTTGGGCATCATACATTATGTCACTGCTAACTAGTAATACCAATTGCTCTCATGAATGCCAGAACTTAAAACACTTAATGCTTAAGCAAGCCTAATTTTATCTGCAGCATAACTGTTTTGTGAAATGAACATCTCCCAAACAGACATTCAAAAATCATAATCATTAATATGAATCTACCAAGGAGGTCTGTAATACCTGGAAAAATCTACCTAATAATATTTGCAATTTAAAGGTTGCTTGCTATAAATTTTGTTTCGTCAATTTACACGGTTATGCTGCATTCCATTAAAGTTGGATGTGGGTTATTCCTACTTGATATCTCTGACCATAAATGCATTCATTCCCTGATATTCGGAAGATGACGTTTAAGAAAACAAAACTGCAAGGCTCCCCTTAGCTTAGTAGGGGTTTGACTCTCATTAGCGATGTCTCCTAGCAACCAAACTGATAAACAATGCTACAGCGCTAGCATTTGTGCTTCACGTGTACGATTATCAAAAGACATTATAATGTTTTATTCACATGAAGGCGTTTGTTAAACAAGCTTTAATATCATGTAATGTGGAAACAAATTCATTTATTGATATTAAATAAAGTGAATGTTTATCACTTACTTTGTATCGACATGTTTGTGTGACATGTCTGTGTTACATCATGCCCCTGCATCTTGTTAAGAATTTCTGCACGAGCCTACAAGTTGTAATTCTGACTTAAAGATGCATTCCATTGCACTTTTCCTAGATGGAAGTTGTAAAATCCGACTTTCCGGGTAGAATGGAACGCAGCACTACTTTTCAAAACTTGATTTGACACTGAATGCTCAAGTAGCCTAATTTACATTTAGAAAACTCCTGATGTTCCTATAACAATGCAAAAAGCACTTACCAATTTGCCTGAAGTGAAAATCAGTCCTCCTTTCCTGTTTAATAAATTAAGCAATCACACAGTCATGCAGAACATCTCGTGTTCTCAAGGATTTCTTTCTCAATGGCAATACAGACAGTGATCATGCGCACTTTGCTTTCAAATTACATCACTTAAAGCGTGATTGCATCACTCAAGGTCTTTGACCGGGACATATCCTAAAGATCATACCCACCAAGAACAAATAAATCAATCTGATTGGCTGATGAATCTGACAATCTGACTTTAGTTTCTAATTAATTTGCACTGTTGAGGGATTATGAAGAAATTCTGAAGGCCTGAGTGGGTGGAGCTCAGACTCAAGTGCTTCTTTGGACATGCAATTAGAGAAACAGTTGTCACACTTTGCTTGTAAGCATCAAGGAATAAATTCTGACTAGATAATCTTTTCTCTATTTGTTTTTAGATTAATTAAGAGTGGAAACTATTAAAAATACATAGGGTAAAAAGGTGATTGAGAATGAAAGGATGAAAAATATTTATTTATTTGGCATGTTAGGCCAGTAGAGAAGGCTTTGCTTGCCTTGAGAATGTGCCACTGCAACAAACCTTCCCAACTAGTTACTATACATGTAAACTAGGCTAGTTTAGGTGAGTGAATTGGATTACTGCCTCGGTTTCAACAGTTATATTGCTGCGTTTGCAATACAATTTGACAAAATGTGGCAATGTATTTATCTAAAAATCATGTGATATATTTTGCTGGAAATTTGTTATGAAATTGAAACTATTTTTATGAAAATATTTTCTGGGTGTATTTATAATAATGTGATGTCAATTGATACATTTGTGTGTTAGTAAATACTTGCTCTACATGCTGTAATTTCCATATCAAACAAGGAGTAAACAATCGTAAATTATATGTTTTATTCCTTGCGTAATGGCCAGCAATACGTTTTTTGGTCACTGAACAGGTGTTCAGGAATTTTATATATACATATACATATGTATACAACTTTTTTAAAGATGACCCTTCTGCTTCTTTTATTACAGCGATGTGTTTGAACCTTTGTAGAAAATGATAACTTTGTTTTTTTTCCATGTATCTTATCACATTCATCTACATATAAACACAATATCTCATTATGCACGCAAGACATGATTTAGCAGAAAAAAGAAACCAAACTTTTTTTAAAAACCTTCACTCAGCTAAATGGCTTTAAGAATTATGATGACTGCACATTTATTCAACTCTTAGCCAAACTCCCTTACAAGCATTCTTAAAATAAAAATAGTTGTTATTTCAAACACCAAAAGATAAAATATTAATGTGTAAGTATATTTATAATTCATCGCTCTTATTATTAATTTAATATATCATTAAGAGCTGTGTGCAAATCCTGTCTAGCCATTAACTTTCAAATGAATGTGCATTGCATATGTTTACTGGCAAAACACAAGATTGCAGGGTGGCAGAGAGGTATTTTATCGAAATATCTCAGTGGAGGAAATAAAGATGGAACAACTCATTTCTGCCACTGGAAGGTTTTCATAAAACATAAATCTCCAGATATGATGCTGCAGTAATATCATTGTGTGCTGTCGGAGATGTCAAGTGAGTTTAAACTCCCCTAAAGTGTGTGATGCAACAGCAGGCCATGGATCTGGTTTGAACAAAGTCCCCCTCCCACCTTTCCTTCTCTTGCCTGGTAGGTAACTTGACATGAATAATATTTTAGTACTTGTTTCCTTTTCCCATCTGGTGAGTTGAAACATATTTCAGGTGCCAGTTTGACACTGGGTCAAAACTGAGCCAGCCTATTTTACGCCTTATTTAATAGACTTTAATGTTTGGGGATTGTCTTAGATTGATGGGTTTCATAAAATGGAAAACCGTATCATCTGAACTCTACAAGGGGAGAAATCTGCAAGTTTTTATTCTAACACCATATGATAGGGAATTCTCCCTTTGCGATTCATCCATCTGTAAGTGTGCAATGTATGTTTAACGTTAACGTTTCCTTAAATTATAAAAGTTAGTTTTAGTGTTAAAGTAAGCATCTTGAATTGCTTTACTGTTGTCCCAAAGCAAACTGCTCTGAGTTAATAGTGTTGCTTATACTGTAGAGCACAACAGGTCCCGCCCTCTTACATTGATGGATAGACTCAAGCCATTAATAAAGACCAGAATATCATAGAGATTTGAGGGTGGACTCAAATGATGAGTGGTGGTGTCCTTGAGCAAGGCACTTAACTCCAGATTGCTCCGGGGGGATTGTCCCTGTAATAAGTGCACTGTAATTCGCTTTTGATAAAAGTGTCTGCCAAATGCATAAATGTAAATGTAATGATATCAAAGCTTTATGCAGGTGCTTTCTTTCCTTTCTGATAGGAAACGCCACTTCAGCAGGCCCCTGCATCGCACCGTCTTCCCACGGGACGGAAGTCAAGCCGACTGACAATGGAGGCGATTTGGGGAGTTCAGCGGGCACGGCTTTGCCGAGTAAAAACCCACGGACCACCCGCCTCCAGCTTGCTTCCGTCCAGGTGCTAGGTGAGACCGGCTCACCCCATGGCCAGTCTGATGTCTCCTTCGGACCCCCCAGGCTGGATGATGACATTGCTGCTGCATCGGAGAGCTTCATAGCATTTGATGAAGAAGACTACACAGGGCTGCCACCTTCGTGTCTCCCCTCAATCAGTTCGGCCTATTCGGCAACACCGTTGAGGTCTTCGCCAAGCAGTTCTCGGTGGTAAAGAAGCAGATTCAGACACATCATTCCTGACGGATGACCCAAGGAACGAGATGCTCGCCTGGAGCTGGTAGACAGACCACTCCAGGGCTGGGTGGAGAATCCTTGGTTTCCTTCTTTTTCTTTGCCGTACCCACATTTTCAATAAAAGAGCAATTTCTTCATTTCTTGGGTCACCTAGCCGGCGCACACACGCACCGTTCTCACAGCAGCCTGGCACCAAACAGATACAGTCAAAGAATAAGCGGCACCTTGGATGTAAACCTCTCGCCTCCACACCAGCGACTGTATCACTTGCAGACCCCGGCTGGCCGGCTCTGATGAGTCCAGAGGACAACTCCACTGGACTTCCTCCTCTGTCACCAACCCGCCCCCTGCCGGGTACACGGAGCGAGGCAATTGCTTTGAGTCATCTGTCAGCACAGGTGCCCTGGGACGCAACTTTGCCTCCCAACGAAATACTACCTGCTCCCCCCTTCTGCAAAGCCCCACCAGGTACATCAAATGCAGTCGTCCCTTTATTGCCCCTCGCACGGTACTGGGACGCTTTGCTTTCGCTTTCCAACCCGTCGCACTGCCAGGACCATCTGACTCGGCTACGTGATTCAGTTCACCAGGCGCCCACCCCGCTTTAGCAGCATCTGTTTCACTTCGATGCATGGCAAGAATGCCAACACCCTGCAGGCGGAAGTCGCAGTCCTGTTGCACAAGTATGCGATAGAGCCTGTCCCTCCAGCCAAGATGAACAAGGGATTCTACAGCCCTTACTTCATCGTACCTAAGAAAGGTGGTGGTTGCGGCCAATCTTGGACTTGCGAGTTCTCAACTGGGCCTTATACAAACTCCCATTCAAAATGCTCAAGCAGAGGCATATCCTAACATGCGTTCATTTGCAGCGGTAGATCTGAAAGACACGTACTTCCACGTCTCGATCTTACCCAGACACAGACCCTTCCAACGGTTTGTGTTTGAGGGCTGGGCATACCAGTACCAGGTCCTCCCCTTCAGCTTGTCCCTGTTCCCTCGCGTCTTCATGAAGGTCACAGAGGCAGTCCGTGCCCCGCTAAGGGAAGAAGTCATCCGCATACTCAATTGCCTTGGCGACTGGCTTATCCTAGCCCACTCTCGAAGGTCACTGTGTGCCCAGAGGGACCAGTTGCTAAGGCACCTCAGTGAGTTAGAGCTTTGGGTCAACTGGGGAAGCTCTCCCCGGTTCAGAGCATCTCTTTTCTCAGCATGGAGTTAGACTCAGTCTCAATGACAGTGCGCCTCACATATGAGCGTGCGCAGTCAGTGATGAATTGCCTTGCCTTATTCAAACCAGGCACAGCGGTCACTCTAAAACAGTTCCAGAGGCTCCTGGGGCATATGGCATCCTCGGCAGCGGTCACACCGCTTGGGTTGATGCATATGAGACCGCTACAGCACTGGCTTCAGACTCGAGTCCCGAGATGGGCATGGCGCCATGGCACATTCCGTGTGATTTTCACCCCTCACTGCATGAGCTACTCAACCAATGGACAGACCTCTGATTTTGGCGCTCTCGTCAGATGTTGCAACTCGCCCACCATCTTCTCCTCTGGAGTCAGCAGGGACTGGAGTCGCTGCGCGCCCTCATATCCCGGGCAGTCTCAATGCGACAGCGGATGCACTGTCATGACAGGTCATGCTCAGCGGAGAGTGGAGTCTCCACCTCCAGGTGGTCCAGCTGATTTGGGACCAATTCGGCAAAGCACAGGTAGACCTGTTTGCTTCACAGGAAAACTTCCACTGCCCGCTCTGGTATTCCCTGTCAGAGGCTCCCCTCAGCACATACGTGCTGGCACACAGCTGGCCCCAGGGGCTGTGCAAATACACATTTCCCCCAGTGATCCTGCTTGCACAGGTGCAAGGTCAGGGAAGACGTAGTGGTCCCCTACAGTTCCACTCGGACTTGGTTCTCGGACCTTACGCTCCGCACGTTCCTCTGAGGAAGGACCTCCTTTCTCAGTGATGGGGTACCCCCTGGCATCTGCGTCCAGACCTCTGAAACTTCCACGTCTGGCCCTTGGATGGGTCACGGATGATTGAAAAGTGTTCTACAACCTGCTGTCGTAAACATGATCAACCATGCCAGAGCTCCCTCTACCAGACAGCTCTACCCCCTAAAGTGGCATCTGTTCGCAACTGGTGCTCTTCCTGATCAGAAGACCCGCAGAAATGCGCAGTCAGGTCAGTGCTCTCATTTCTGCACAGGAGGTTGGAGGGGCGGCTGTCCCACTCAAACTTGAAGGTGTGGTAGCCACTATACCGGACCACCACAATGCAGTGGACGCTATGCCCTTGGAGCATGACCTGGTCATCAGGTCCCTTAACCCTCTGAGGTCGATGGACGCGCTGGCGCGTCCTGCTGTATTTTTTCATCATTACTGCGGAAACAACATAAAATGGGGCATACAGATATGTGTAAGACATCATTAGGGACTATAAAGGGTCTACTTTTATTTGTGTGCCCTCCCAATAACAACAAAACCTTGTGCTTTTGTAAAATAAAGAAAATAAAAAGGGTGAGCCTTCAGCAGTCTCTGTGTTCGCGAGAATATATCTGAAACACGTCACAAAAATTAACTGAAACTCTGCGAATACTCATCACACAAACATGAAACATATGTGTACTTTTAAATAAAACAATTCAAATTTAAAACAAATATTCCTGCAATGTAATCTGTATGAAACAAAGCGATTTACAGTTTCTGCTGGCTCAGATAATTATCCCTAATGTGATGCTATTCATACAGTAATGTGCTGAAGCGATCAATGCAAATGGTAAACGCCCCTGACTGTGCCTTAAAAAAAAGAAAGTTCATTCACTTTTCTGCACGTTTGAAAGATCGCAAGATACACAGGCAAGGAAACTCCTGGATAGTGACGAAGAGTTCACATTTTCCTCAGAAGAAGAGAGGGACTCCGATGAACCTTTGCATTTTGAAGAGAGACTTCATCCAGCCGAGGATACAATTTTGCATGAGTAAGTCATTTAGTTTTCATTAGTTGACATGCTGTTTTATATAAACTATACATATTTTACTAGTGGGACTGTTTTCAGACTTGCCAGCAAGTATGCAGAGTATTGAAATTTGAAATGTGTCCTAATAGGCAAGTTTTAGTTACATTTAAATGCTGTTTTGGCTAAAGCAGGCATTTAAATTGTATGCTGTATGATATAAATATGATATGTAATATTATATAAAAATAATATGAATGTTTAGATTATATTTTATGTACTGTTTATGCTGCCTCTTTATCATCAACAAAGCTTGTGCTTGCAAATATGTGTTCAGGTTAAATTATTAAAATGCATTTTAAATATGCCCATATTAGAAAATCTGCATATTATAATGATTTCTAAAAGATCTTGTGACAATGAAGACTGCAGTAATAAATAATTAAGTCTTTATGTAAAGAAAATGTATAGTCATATTACTCCTTTTAACTTAAAACTTGATTTTAATCATTAAGTCTCCTCACGTTCATTCTCTCTCTTTCACATTCCTCAGTGATAGGCCCAGAGGAGGGGTCTTTGTCTCCTCAGGTGTGAAATACATCCATATTCATGATAGTTCACGCCTCCTCACATATGACATTTCTAACACTAAAAGTGTCTTACAGAAGTTAAATTACTGTATTGTTTTGTATGAATGAGTGAACAGGATCAGGATAATTTTTTAGCAAAAAACTCTAGGCTACAAGATCCAGTTCTCAAAAGTCTTGTGGACAAATGTTGAGTATGTGTTATATGGCCTTATTTCAATTACTTAAAATTTTTGTTTTTTCAAAAACCACGCACAAACATTCTTTTCTCAAAAATACAAACATTTACACACATATTATTGCTCACATATTATTGTAACCTAGTTTGTGTTGAATACAGTGTTATCAGACTTTAGCCATTAATATGTTTTTAAGCATCTGAAAAAAGCACAAATGTCAAAACTTCTCCAGGCCCCAAAACACCCTCAGTCCCCAGAGATTTAAGAGGTGCTGAATCCTCCCAGGTCATGCCTGTTCCCCTCACGGGTTCTCTCCGTGCTCCATGTGGGTCCCCGGAGAACCCCCTTCGAGCCGCTAGAGTCAGTTGAGCTATGCGTCCTCCTCTGAAGATGGCCCTCCTGATTACACTCACTTCCATCAAGAGGGTCAGGGACCTGCAAGCGCCCTATGGCAGCGACACTTGCCTGGAGCTTGGTGCGGCAGATGCTCACGTCACCCTAAGACACCAACCGGGCTACGTGCCAAAGGTTCCTATGGCCCCCCTTCAGGGCCAGACAGTGAGCATGCAAGCGATTGCCCCAGGAGGAGGCAGACCCAGCCTTATCATTGCTGTGTCCGGTGCGTGCTTTGCGGACCTATTTTGGACCGCACACGGAGCTCTAGATGATTACGAGCAGTTCTTTGTTTGCTGCAGCGGAAAGGGACGCTGTCCCCCAACAGAGGCTTGTGCATGAGGTCATCAATGCTCTCACCCGGCCTATTAGACCCAGGCCATGCCCGCCCCCTTGCGGGTTCAAACACACTCTATGAGGAGCATGGCATTCTCGTGGGCACTGGCCAACGGTGCTTCTCTAGCAGATATTGGCAGAGCAGTGGTCTGGGCAACACCCAATACATTTGCAAGACCAATAACCTCCGAGGGTTGAGTCAGTCCTGGCCCGTGTTTCTTCACGTCCGAGCATGTAGAACTCGGTAATACAGGACAGCTGACCAGGTGTACCACTTGCGCATAGCACCTTCCCTGAACCTGTGCGCTTTTACCCCCAGGTGAGTCCACAAAAGCTTGTGCTCCCTGGATGTCTTTCCTCCCTAACCCTCTGGCTCGCGAATTCGGCAGAGGAATTCCCGACCAGACCCACTACGGGTACTAATTTCTCTGTACTGGAATATGTGCTCCACAGGTATTGGTCATCACGATTTCCCCGTGTTGTATTTTCCGTAGAACAGTCCCCGTCAGTGGACCCACGTCTCCCTTGGGCAGCTCCCTCTGCCCCCAGTCACTGTGTTTGCAATACGCCACTTCCATGTGTGGCTCATAAGCCCATGTGATGTATTTGCCACACGTGACCTCCCCAGCCTGGGCTGGATGTGGTCTACGCGGAGCCTTTCCCCCTGAAAGAATAGGATCAGAAAAGAACACATTCCCCGATGCGTGTTATAGCGTTCGATGGCCCCAGACACTTCTAAACATCCCTATTATATACATAGAGAGAAATGGCCATGGCTGGTGTGGCCTGCTCCCATGCTTGGCACGTTGCTTGTTTCCCTCCTCAAGAGAAGAGGGATGCCGTGAACCTAAGAAGTGTATGACATATTTATGGGGTGTTGGGTAAGGTTACGTGCAGCCTGGCGTAGGCTGCTCCTTTGGCATGCAACAGCTTGCTCACACCCGCATCAGCAGTTAACGTAACACGGTTCAGTGTCGTGGCGTCATTGGATAAGGACTCCTAGTGTCACTTCACCGACACAACGTCGAGTGAGTGACAAAAGGGGAACATCTAGGTTACTGTTATAACCCCCATTCCCTGATGGAGGGAACGAGATGTTGTCTCCATCTTGCCACAACACCGTACCAACCACTGTACCGTACCTTATTCTCGGCTCCTCAGTACAAATCCTGACTAAACAGAAGCACGAGTTCCTCCTTTATACCTGTATGTCCCGGGGAGGGACATGCAAATTCTGTTTGCCAATTCTCATTGGCCTTTTATCAAAGCTCAGAGGCAACTGAGGCTCTCAAGAGAGACCCCTAGTGTCACTTCACCGACACATTGTCTCGTTCCCTCCATCAGGGAACTGGGGTTAAGACATTGACCTAGACGTTAATGTATGCAATTAACTAAAAATGTTTAAACGCATTTTCCAATTTTCATATTAGATTCTGAAATTTTATTCAGCACCTTGTGAGTTCTAAACACTGGTTGGAATATGTCTGGGGACATTAAACAGACGTACACACTGCAAAAACCCATTTGGATAAAATATAATTAATGTGTGGACAGTATTAGGAGGGTTACTTTTGAAATATATTCTACTTCAGATTTCATAATACATGTTGTAAAATGTCATTTTACAAAAACATGAAAACTTGGAATAAAGAAAAACCACAGGGAAACTAGAACATAACATAACAACACAAATTGACTGGGGGAATTCAAGGGCTTAAATATACTAGGGAAAACAAGGAACATCTGGGGAAACAATCAGGGAAAGAGAAACAATCAGGGGAAAACCAATCAAAAAATGGACAAAGGACTACAAAAAACAAACAGGAAACAGGAACTAAACAAGAACTTCAACATAAAAGCACAAAACAAAAGTCAACAGGGAATACGTGACACTTTTACTCAGACTCAATATATATTTTGAGACTTCCAGAGCCTATTTTCCTACCCGTCATCTGCTGTACAGTATGTGCTTAAACTAGACACATTCACACAAACAAATGCTTAGTGATAACCCCTGTGTGTTGCTCATGTAGAGAATACATCAATTCCCTTTGCATATACTCTTCTGCAAATCGTTACGGTGGCTTCATGCAGATATAAAATGGGTTTGGGTCAATGTGTGTGAGCGTTTTGCTCACAATCAAGAAGGCAAGCCAAAAAACAGTCTTCAAAATAGTCTTCATGCTATCTCTGAACATAAGAGAATTGCCTCGGTATTGTACATCCAGGGCAATCCTATAATGGTTTGCCAGTCAAACGCTACTCGCATGTCAAGACATATACAAATCTATGTCAGAATAACATTCCATCATGCAGGAATTGCACTTCCTGTTGACATAATCTTTGCTATGTGTTTATCCAGAAAATCTTAAACAGAATTATAATTTTTTTTGCATCACTTACATGCTTTCAGCGCTGATTCTGCTTTTCTCCAGGCCTACAACCAAATGTGTTCCCGCCTCACTCTCATACTATATATATATATATATATATATATATATATATATATATATATATAAAAATATATACGATTTTTTTTTTTATATATTATGATATTGCTGCATTGCTGCCTAATCAGTTAACGGCATAAACAACAGTGTTTTTATATATATATATATATATATATATATATATATATATATATATATATATATATATATATATATATATGTAATGTCAACTGTAGAGGATTGAGTTGAGGGGTTATTATAATTAATTATTTTGTTTCCGTTTAGGACATACACAAGGTAAAATGAGATAAGTAATGTAGATAGGAGTGGCTATAAAGCTGGAAAAAGGAGAAAACGTGCCAGGAAAGTGAAAAGATCAAGCAAGAAGAAGGTACACTATGTACTCTTATCATATTTAATTTCTTATTAAGTCTTTACTTTATCATTAGAAAGTTCACTGACCACTGTTTTTTGACAGAAATGCCACATCAAAATTAATTTCTTAGTTTGTGTCAGGAGTATAAAAAAAGCATCCAAAATCAAAACTTGGCATACTGTAAGTGATTTATAATAAAGTATTTAAAAAGCACATTCCTGTTCAGTCATGCAAGCTCTGCTGAACATGTTTCAATAAACAATATCCATTAGAACTTTTAGAACACAGTGTGCACATTTAGAGAATTATGCTCATATGTTTACTTCAGATATCATGAAAGAAATAAAAATTAAAAATAATATTTCCTGGTAAATTTTGCAATCAGAAATGCATTAATTGATCATTTAGCTGTCAATATTTTTTTAAATTAATTCCATAGTTTGCATTGCTCCCATTTAAATATTTTTTATTTGTCTTTCAGTCTTCATTAATTCACATTTGTTTATCGTTTTGTTTCATTGTTTACAAAAATGTCATGGTTACTGTTATAACCTCCATTCCCCGAGGGAAGGAACGAAAAGTTGTGTCGAATGATGTGACACAAGGGGTCTTCCTGGGACGCCAAAAGTACCTCTGAACAGGAGAAAAGGCCAAAGTCAAGTTGGCAGACAGAATTTGTATGCCCCTCCCTGGACATACGGGTATAAAGGGAAATGTGGTAGCGAGTGCCAGTCAGGATTTTGCACTGAGGAGCCGAAAATAAGGTATGGCCGTTTACAGCGTTAGGTTTAGTGCTGTGGCAGGAGGGACACAACGTCTCTTTACTTCCCTCGGGGAATGGAGGTTAAAACAGTTACCATGATGTTCCCCTTTTGTCACTCACTCGACGTATCATTGAATGAAGTGACACAAGGGGAAGGATGTGGAGGCCACATCCTGCCCAGTCTAGGAGGAGGTAACATGTGGCAAATACACCACAAGTATTGTGAAGCCATACGTGGGACATGGCGCAGTGGTATGTCCAGCCTAATGAGGGGGGACTCTATAGCACGGCTACTGGAGCAGCGGGGCTGCCAAAGGGAAACGTGGTTACGCCGACAGGGGGGGGACTGTACCATGGGAAATACATCACGGGGGAGTTTGCCTGAGAAGGGAACTAAGCCCAAGGAGCCCGACCACCTGTGACTCGTAGTGTGTCTGGCCACAAATTGCTCCGCTGAATCCGCCGGCCAGAAGCCTAGGGAGGAGAACATCCAGGGATAACCTGGGATAGAAGGAACACTGGGTCAACTTGGTGAAGGGCACTGTGTGCAAGTGGAACACCTGGTCGGTTGTGCCGAATTACCGGCTCGGACCTGACAAAACACAGGACGAGACCGACTCAACCCTGAGATTGTAAAATCTGGCAAATGTATTTGGTGTTGCCCAGCCCGCTGCTCTGCAGATGTCTGCTAAGGAGGTGCCATGGGCAAGTGCCCACGAGGATGACACACTTGTCGTAGAGGGTGCTCAAACCCGCAAGGGGGTGGGCACGGCCTGGGTGTGATAAGCTAAGGAAATAGCATCAACATCCCAGTGAGCTAACCTCTGTTTGGAGATGTCGTTCCCTTTCCGCCGTCCACCGAAGCGGACAAAGAGCTGCTCAGGACATCTAAAGCTCTGCGTGCGGTCCAAATAGATACGCAAAGCACATACCAGACACAGCAATGAAAGGGCTGGGTCTGTCTCCTCCTGGGGCAGCTCTTGCAGGTTGCACAACCTGGTCCCTGAAGGGGGTCGTGGGAACCTTAGGCACATAGCCCTGTCGGTCTCAGGATAACATGAGAACACCTGCCTGGACCGAACTCCAGGCAGGTGTCGGTGACAGTACTGACTGTACTGATACGCTTACAGGTCCCCAACCCTCTTGATGGAGGCTAACGCGATCAGGAGGGCCATCTTCATGGAGAGGGCCTTGAGCTCAACTGAATCAAGCGGCTCGAAGGGGGGGTCTCTGAAGGCCCCAGAGGACCACTGAGAGATCCCAGGAGGGGAGTAGGCTAGGCCGGAGAGGGTTCAGTCTCCAGGCACCTTTCAGGAACCTGATAATCAAGTCGTGCTTAACTAGGGACTTGCCATCTACTGCGTCATGGTGCGATAGCAGCTACATACACCTTCAAAGTGGAGGGGGACAGCCTCCACTCAAGCTTCTCCTGCAGGAATGAAAGCACTGACTGAACTGTGCATCTCTGCGGGTCTTCGGCTCGGGAAGAACACCAATTCGCGAACAAGCGCCACTTTAGGGCGTAAAGTTGCCTGGTGGAGGGAGCTCTGGCTTGGTTGATTGTGTCTATGACTGCAGGTGGTAGATCCACTAGATCTTCTGCATCCCGTCCAGGGGCCAGACGTGGAGGTTACAGAGGTCTGGGTGCGGGTGCCAGAGGGTGCCCTGTTCCTAAGAATGAAGGTCCTTCCTCAGGGGAATTTTCCAGGGAGGTGCTGTCGCGAGGAGCATGAGATCCGAGAACCAGACCCTTGTGGGCCAATAAGACCTGTTCCTCGTCCTCCCTGATCTTGCACAGCACCAGTGCAAGAAGGCTCACTGGGGGAAATGTGTACTTGCACAGTCCCCGGGGCCAGCTGTGTGCCAGCGTGTCTGTCCCAAAGAGGAGCTCCTGTCAGGGAGTACCAGAACGGGCAGTGGTAGTTGCCTTTGGAGGCAAAGAGATCTATCTGTGCCTTGCCGAATTGGTCCCAAATCAGCTGGACCACCTGGGGGTGGCGCCTCCACTCTCCATTGGACGAAACCTGCCATGACAGCGCGTCCACCATCGTATTGCGGTTGCCAGCGATGTGAGTGGTGAGCAGTGGCCTGAGTTGCGGCTGACTGCAAAGGAGGAGATGGCAGGCGAGTTGTGACATATGATGAGAGCGCACGCCTCCTTGGTGATTTATGCACGCAACCATCATGGAATCTAACTCCATGCTGAGAAAAGAGATGCTCTGAACCGGGATGAGCTTGCTCTTTTCCCAGTTGACCTGAAGCCCTAGATGGCTGAGGTGCCTGAGCACCTGGTCCCTGTGAGCGCATAGTAATTCATGAGAGTGAGCCAGGATGAGCCAGTTGTCGAGATAGTTGAGTATGCGGATGCCCACTTCCCTTAGCGGGGCAAGAGATGCCTCTGTGATCTTCGTGAAGACGCGAGGGGACAGGAACAGGCCGAAGAGGAGGACCATGTACTGATACGCCTGGCCATCGAATGCGAACCGTAAGAAGGGTCGTGTTCCAGGCAGAATGGAGACGTGGAAGTACGCGTCCTTCAGGTCTACTGCCGCGAACCAATCTAGCTGAAATACTTATCTAAAAATCTTAACTTGTGTGCTGCTGATGAAAGAAAGTCATACAATTCTGGGATGGCATATGAGTGACTAAATTATGAGAGAATTTTCATTTTTGTGTGAATTATTCATTTAAAGCCCCTGTACCAAACAACCGCTTTACTGCCTCTATTGTGTGCAGGACAACTTTTTGTGCATTCTTTTCATTGTTTGAACATGTTTTATGTGCAACAATAACTCTCTCTGTCTGCATTAAGGGAAATTTAGACCCTACACATAAACTGATTTTAATGTAATTTCTTTTCATAAATTGAAAATAACTGTTTCATCTTTTTATTTCTGTAATCTTGTCACCATTTTATTTATTTTTTATCAGATTAATTTAGTGGTTACATTATTATAGATAAGTGATGTGTTTTAAAAGTTAAACACCTATAAAATACCTTATTTTTATTCATATATTTTTTAATTGCGGCTTAGAGTTTTTATTATAAAGGGGCATAGCTTTCGCAACTCAGTATTCAATACTCACTACTCATGAGTACTTTTAAATGAGCTACTCTTTTACTCTTACTTCAAGTAGTTTTTAGGAAAGGTACTTTTACTCTACTCAAACTACATTTTTTAAGAATTAACAGTACTTTTACTTGAGTATTATTTTTCAGTATTCTTTCCACTCCTGCCATTATTTTGCCCTGTTACTGTGTTAGAAACAATTTGATACTTCGTTTAAAATGGTCTAAGTATAAAAAAATCAGTATCGAGCAAAGAATTTGAAGTATCAAATTGTTATATGCCTTCTGTGACAATTCTCAAGGTCATCAGTAAGACCAGCAGCTCCAGTGCATATGCTGACAATGTACAGCTTGATAAAGCAGGCACAAGTGCAGACCCCATTAATGTAGAACAAGCAAGTGCCCTGCAAACTGACCATTTTATTTATTGAAAATTGGCACCTTATACACTGTTGGCTTATTGTCTGTATATAAAATCATAAATACTAATGTTCCTAAGAATTAACTCACTGTATGTTGTTGTTTGTTAAATCTTGAGACAATCTTATGAAATGGTGGATTAGGATTTTTGGGTATTATTATTATTGTTATATTAGTAGTATTTTAAACTATTCTCTTCTGGAAAAACTAGAGAGCACTCTTGCCATTTATTCTACTGCATTTCACTAATTCTGCACATGTAATTTAACTAAATAATGATGTCCTCCATATTATGTTCATATAAGTGTGCACAAGTTATCCTCAAGTGTATCGTAAAAATTACTGATAGATTTACAGGACTTATATCTGTTTTAAGGCTATATTGATTTATTTTCTTTTGTTGTTGTTGTTGTTGTTGTTGTATTTGTATTCATTTAATATTTGCTGCAAAATGTGTGCTTTACATTTAACAATTACTTGACACCTTGTGCATCCAGAATAACATTTATACATGCACAGACATAAACAAAAATTCTGTTTCAGCAGATATTATTGTCAGAAATGCAAGGAGAAACCACTGTTAACATCATATTCCACAGGTAATGTAGCCCACATATTCAGCTTCATCTGGTAAGAAAAAAAGAAAAAAGAAAAAAGGATATAATTTTATAAAACAGTAATAGAATAATAATTATAAATATTATTATTATTAATAATATTCAGAATTCAGTTTCAAAAAATGAAAGAAAGAGAGCAGCTAAGAAAATGGAAGAATACAAAATTAGAGGTATTTCGCTGTGCATGGAAGGATAGTGCATGTAGATACAGAAAGGCACTAAAAGCTGCCAGGTCCGCATATTATAGTACACTCATAGAAAATAATCACAACAAAAATGTTTATTCAGTACTGTGGCTAAATTGGTTAGGAATAAAGCCTCAATTGAACCAGATATTACATCGCAGCACAAGAGTGATGACTTCATTAATTACTTTACTGATAAAATTCATTATTTTCCTCACTTCAAGATCTAAACTTCAATCCTTTACTGTCATAGGTTTTGTTAGCTCTTCATGACCTATCGAATCATCAAAAGCCACAACATGTCTGTTAGATCCAATACCAACAAAGCTCTTAAAAGAGGTTTTCCCTGTAATCTCAGAACCTCTTCTTAATATTATTAACTCCTTGCTATTCTTAGGACATGTTCCAAGAAACTTTAAAATGGCAGTTATCAAACCACTTATTAAGAAGCCACAACTTGATCCTGAAGAATTGCCTAATTATAGACCAATTTCAAATCTCCTATTTATGTCGAAAATACTAGAAAAGGTAGTATCCTCCCAAATATGTTCATTTCTACAGAGAAATAGTATAAATGAACAATTTCAATCAGGATTTACGCCTCAACATAGTACAGAGACTGCACTTATCTGAGTTACAAATGACTTGCTCTGATCATCTGATCGCGGCTGCATTTCACTTTTAGTGCTTTTAGAGCTTAGTGCTGCATTCACGATAGATCACGACATTCTTTTGAATAGACTAGATAATTATGTTGGCATTTGTGGAGTTGCATTAGCATGGTTTAGGTCCTATTTAGCAGACCACTAACACTTCCTCATGTAAATGAGGAATTGTCAAACCAAACAAAAGTAAAATATGTAGTACAACAGGGATCAGTTTTAGGACCTCTGCTTTTCTGCTTTTTTTTTTTTTTATAAATGCTTCCCCTGGGAGCTTTTATCAGGAAGAATGGAATAAGTTTCCACTGTTATGCTGATGATACACAACTTTATATTTATTAAAAACCTTATGAGATTTCACAATTCTCCAAATTATCAGTGTATCAATGAAAATAAATATTGGATGGCCAGAAATTTCCTTGTACTCAATTCCGACAAAACAGAGGTACAAATTATTGGACCAAAAACCACTAAAAATAAGCCGCTAAAATATAATTTGACTCTCAATGCATGTACTGTTACATCATCTTCAACAGAAAATAACTTAGGTGTTATATATGATACCAATCTGTCCTTTGAAAATCAAATTACCAATGTTTGTAGAACAGCATTCTTCCACCTAAGAAAAATGGTTAAATTAAGACACATGCTCTCTGTTGCTGATGCCAAAAAACTAATTAATGCGTTCATGACCTCAAGACTAGATTATTGTAATGCATTACTAGAATAATGTCCAGCAAGATCAATAAATAAACTTCAACTGGTTCAAAATGCAGCAGCCAGAGTGCTGACGAGAACCAAGAAATATGATCATATTAGCCCCATTTTATCATCGTTACATTGGCTACCTGTTAAATTTTGTATTAATTAAAAAATTCTGTTAACTACATACAAATGAAGCAGAACTGGCCCAGACAGAAAAATTACTGTGGCCCAGATCCGGCCCACACTTGGCACTTTCATTTGGCATACCCTGTGAAGTGTCAAGTGTGGGCCAGTTCTGCTTCATTTGTTTTGTTTATGGCTGACATGTGGTATTGCTATGGCTTAATTGTGGCCCAAATCTGGCAAACAGGAGCGGACCGCCCAAGTGCCATCATTCCACGGGGTATGTGGGCCAGATGAAAGTGTCAAGTGTGGGCTGGATCTGGGCCACAACAATTTTGGTGTCTGTGCCAGATGTGGGCCAGTTCTGCTTCATTTGTTTTGTTTATGGCTGAAATGCGGCATTGCAATGGCTCGATTCTGGCCCATATCTGGCAAACAGGAGTGGGCCGCTCAAGTGCCATCAGTCCATGCGGTATGTGGGCCAGAGCAAGGTTTTAGGTCTGGGCCGGATATGGACCAGAATTAAAATAACCTGTTGCCCAGATGTGGGCCAGTTCTGCTTCATTTGTTTTGTTCATGGCTGACATGCGGCATTGCTACGGCTTGATTGTGGCCCAAATCTGGCAAACAGGAGCGGACCGCCCAAGTGCCATCATTCCACGCGGTATGTGGGCCAGATGAAAGTGTCAAGTGTGGGCCAGATCTGGGCCACAACAATTTTGCTATCTGGGAAAGCTTTGAATAGTATAGCTCAGCAGTATTTAAGTGACCTTCTACCACGCTGTATATTCCATCACGTTCATTACGATCACAAAATTCTAGCCTGTTAATTATTCCTAAAATATCTAAATCCACAAAAGGAGGTAGATAATTTTCATATTTGTCTCCTAAACTAGTGAATAATATCCCTAACTCTGTTCGAGATGCAGACACACTCACTCAGTTTAAGTCTAGACTAAAGACTCATCTATTCAGCCAGGCATACACCTAATTTATCTATCAACTCACAATTAGGCTGATTTAGTAAGGTCTGCCAGTGCCAGAAACAGTGATAGTGATCTATAACGCTGCAATAAATTGAATGGCATCTATACTAATATTTATTTTATTTGTTTCCCTGTCTCAACCTCGGGACTCCTATCCTGAGGTTACCAGAACCGACTGAATCCATCTACATTCCTGCTTCGTGTTGGACTCCACTGCTACGTGTCACTGTGTGATGATGACTAACTGCAGCCGATGCCAGCCAAACCTCACTTCAGTCTATTACGATGGGCTTCAGAGGATGAACTGATGCAAACTCCAACCATAAGATATGGGTTACTTCATATGCCACTGCCTGAACCTTGGACTTAGGACAGACCCCACCACAATTACCATCCAGGTTGAACTGCGATAGACCTCACTGATCTCTGCCTGCATCACCTCGGACTATTAATGGACTACACTCTTGATATTGAATACATAGACTATCAATTAATTGCCAACAAAACCCTTCATCAGCAAACCAACAAGGACAATTGCATCTATGTGAATTTCTGCAGTTATTCTAGGATGGACTTCAATGGCATTAGTCATTAATCTTACAGTTCATAACAAATCTTTGTTTAAACACTGACCCTTAACACTTAGTTTTTATAATTTTAAACTATGAATTGGACTATACATAAGTAATATTGGTATTATATTCACGATGTTAGTCAGAGGGGAACTGGCCCCCACAGTGAGTCGGGTTTCTCCCAAGGTTATTTTTCTCCATTAATCAACTTATGGAGTTTTGTGTTCCTTGCCATAGTCACCTTCAGCTTACTCACTGGGGTTATAAATACAATAATTAATGAATTAATTATTTTTAAACACAATTCACAATCGTATTTTAGCAAACTACACAATGATGACTCTAAGACATTATAGATATTGCATTTTATATTCTGTTAATGCATGAACTTCTGTAAAGCTGCTTTGAAACAATGTGTGTTGTGAAAGGTGCTATACAAATAAAAATGACTTGACTTATTTTTATTATTAGGCTATTGTTATGAAAAGACATGTGCAAGGCATATTTTATTCATAGAAACTATAAATGTAATAGAGTAACATTTAAAAATAGAGTTTCATTTAGTTTTGATGCACTTCTGATTATTGCCCCACCAACATCTGTTTTTATCTGAATACTGTATCTCTACTGTATGTTACTGCGTCCCCGTTCACAGGAGAATTTTAAGGGTTCTGTAATTCATTTGCACTAGCAGAGTGACAGAAAATTTAACAAATCAAATATATTGTTTTCACCTTGGGGGTTGGGCATTAGCAGACTGCACCTTCACAGCTCCACTGAGAAGGTATTACGCTTTGATCGCAAGTCAGGAAAGTTTCCTTTCCTGCAGCTATGTTTCCGTCTCTACCTGAAGCTACGATGAACATTGGGGCATGTCCAGCTACTGGCAGAGCAAGCATTCTTATATCCATGGATGATTTTCTGCTAAGAATCCGAATTACATTATTTTCCTAAAACGACTAAGTAACAACTTTCCTGTGCTGTGTTCAATCATAATTTATTGCCATGTCGAAAGAAACTTTGCTGTGTCATTGGCATACGTTAAGTTCAGCTTCCAAATAAAAAGTATGCAAGAAACACAAAAGATAAATTGTGACTGAAAATTAGACTATGTTGACTTACAACTGTTTACAAAGGACGTGAGCAGCGTGTCACTTCAAAACGTAAAAGATCCTATTATAATAAAAAAATCTGTCAATACTGGAAGTGTCCATTGTAAAATGTTGCAGCACAAGGGGGGAGCGGTGTTATTAAGGTTTGAATGGTTACCCAGTTAATGCACCGCATACCGCTGTTGATTGCATAACATCATTTACAACAATAAGAACTCTCTTCACATCTCACTTTTGCTGCCACTCTGTGGACATTTCTCCCAGAAACGTGAGCTCACACATCCACAGCACTTCCAGATTAGGCCACATTGTTTGTCTGTGTACATGAAAGCATATACATTTAAAGCTACTAGAAAAATAGACCACATGAGTCTTTTGTTATTTCGTGCAGAATATCTTTCTATAATTGTCATGTATATGTCTCTCTCTCTCTCTCTCTCTCTCTCTCTCTCTCTCTCTCTCTCTCTCTCTCTATATATATATATAGAGAGAGAGAGAGCGAGAGAGAATGTATGTACTGTATGTGTATATAATTTTAAAGATTGTACATGCACTGCAAATTCATGGACTGAGTTTAGACATTGCACAGAGAATATATATGGTTCCCAAATGTCTTAACTGCAATGGTTTACATTTGGCTTTGCGTCACTTAATTTACATGAACCTCCCATATAAAGTACTTTTGTGAATACAGCCTTTGTTTGCACGCACATGCTTACAAATGTCTCAAGCACACTAGGGCTGGGCAATTTTTTTCACAAAAAATAAATAAATACAAATTTTATATTTAAATACATCGTCAACCCCACAGCCAATGGATCAGTGAATCTTCTTGCTTTATTAATTTTGCTTTAAAAATGTAATTAATTTGTTGAAACAAAATCTTACAACAAAGATATTTATGAATTAAGGTTGCACTTCAAATGAAACAAAAAACAAATAAAATAACAAAGTGGTCAGAAAGTTGTATAAAACCACCCTTCCATTTGCTGTTGTACAAGTATCTGTCTATGACAACAGGTGGAAAATTACTAACACAAATTAAGATCTAAAGACAATTATAAATGTAAACTTAATAATAATAATAATTATGGTGATAATTATAATTGAAATATAAATACATTTTATGTTCAAATTGAATGTGTTTTTATATTATTTTATGATTTTCACACACACACACACACACACACACACATATATATATATATATACAGGTGAAACTCGAAAAATTAGAATATCGTGCAAAAGTTCATTAATTTCAGTAATTCAACTTAAAAGGTGAAACTAATATATTATATAGACTCATTACAAGTAAAGTAAGATATTTCAAGCCTTTATTTGATATAATTTTTATGATTATGGCTTACAGCTTATGAAAACCCCAAATTCAGAATCTCAGAAAATTAGAATATTGTGAAAAGGTTCAGTATTGTAGGCTCAAAGTGTCACACTCTAATCAGCTAATTAATCCAAAACACTTGCAAAGGGTTCCTGAGCCTTTAAATGGTCTCTCAGTCTGGTTCAGTTGAATTCACAATCATGGGGAAGACTGCTGACCTGACAGTTGTGCAGAAAACCATCATTGACACCCTCCACAAGGAGGGAAAGCCTCAAAAGGTAATTGCAAAAGAAGTTGGATGTTCTCAAAGTGCTGTATCAAAGCACATTAATAGAAAGTTAAGTGGAAGGGAAAAGTGTGGAAGAAAAAGGTGCACAAGCAGCAGGGATGACCGTAGCCTGGAGAGGATTGTCAGCAAAAGGCCATTCAAATGTGTGGGGGAGTTTCACAAGGAGTGGACTGAGGCTGGAGTTACTGCATCAAGAGCCACCACACACAGACGGGTCCTGGACATGGGCTTCAAATGTCGTATTCCTCTTGTCAAGCTGCTCCTGAACAACAAACAACGTCAGAAGCGTCTCAAGCGCTCTCAAATTCCAAATTTGAGAGCAAATTTTGCATCTCATTTGGAAACCAAGGTCCCAGAATCTGGAGGAAGAATGGAGAGGCACACAATCCAAGATGCTTGAAGTCCAGTGTGAAGTTTCCACAGTCTGTGTTGGTTTGGGGAGCCATGTCATCGGCTGGTGTTGGTCCACTGTGCTTTATTAAGTCCAGAGTCAACGCAGCCGTCTACCGGGACATTTTAGAGCACTTCATGCTTCCTTCAGCAGACAAGCATTATGGAGATGCTGACTTCATTTTCCAGCAGGACTTGGCACCTGCCCACACTGCCAAAAGTACCAAAACCTGGTTCAATGACCATGGTATTACTGTGCTTGATTGGCCAGCAAACTCGCCTGACCTGAACCCCATAGAGAATCTATGGGGCATTGCCAAGAGAAAGATGAGAGACATGAGACCAAACAATGCAGAAGAGCTGAAGGCCGCTATTGAAGCATCTTGGTCTTCCATAACACCTCAGCAGTGCCACAGGCTGATATCATCCATGCCACGCCACATTGAGGCAGTAATTAATGCAAAAGGGGCCCAAACCAAGTACTGAGTACATATGCATGATTATACTTTTCAGAGGGCCGACATTTCTGTATTTAAAATCCTTTTTTTTATTGATTTCATGTAATATTCTAATTTTCTGAGATTCTGAATTTGGGGTTTTCATAAGCTGTAAGCCATAATCATAAAAATTATATCAAATAAAGGCTTGAAATATCTTACTTTGCTTGTAATGAGTCTATATATTATATTAGTTTCACCTTTTAAGTTGAATTACTGAAATTAATGAACTTTTGCACGATATTCTAATTTTTCGAGTTTCACCTGTATATATACATATACACACACACACACACACACACACACACACACACACACACAGACACCAAACACTTTATTAGGAATGTTATACTATACTGGGTAGGGCCTCCTTTTGCTCTCAAAACAATCTCAGATGTTGGAAACACCCACAAGATGTTGGAAACATTCCTTTGAGATCCTGGTCCATGTTGACATATTCACAGACTTTTTCAGATTTGTCAGCTGCATGTTCATGCTGCGAATCTCCCATTCTACCACATCCCAAAGTGTTCTATTGGATTCCATTACCTGGGAAGGCCGCTGAAGAACAGCAAACTAATTTTCATGACTATGAAACTAGTTTGGAACGACATTTGCTAAGTGACATGGTGCATTATCATGCTGGAAGTAGCCATTAGAAGATGGATAAATTGTGGCCAACAATACATGGTCAGCAACATGGTCAGCAACAATACTCAAATAAGCTGTGGTATTCAAGTGATGATTGACTGGTATCAACGTGCCCAAAGTGTGCCAAGAAAAAGTTTCCCTCATCATTACACCACAGCCACCAGCCAAGGCAGGTTGGGTCCACGGATTCATTCTGTTGTTCAAATTCTGACCCTGCCACCAGTGTGCCTCAGCAGATATCAAGATTCATCAGAACAGGCTAAATTTTTCCAGTCTTCAGCTGTCCAGTTTTGGTTAGCCTGTGCCAACTGAAGACTTTGGTTTCTGTTCTTAGCTGACAGAACTGCAACCCGATGTAGTCGTCTATTGTTGTAGCTCATCCGCCTCAAGGTTTGATATGTTGAAGCGCATAGCCCTGCGCATAACATGGGTATAAAAATAGGGTTTAGTAAGTGTCAAGTTAAAATTAGCTCAACTTTTAAAAATATAACTTGAGACCCCCTGTTCTTTTTTTGTTGAACTTTGTCTAGATTTGTTTAATTAAAGCTAATGCAAAAACGAATCCTTTGTGAATTGCCTCTAATAGAGATAAAAGCCATGGTGAAATACCAGAAAGAATACAACTCTTTCCAAAACAAAAATTTTCTGTTTTCTCTGTGAAAACTGTTTGGCATTCAGTGAGCATGAATGCTTTGATATCTGTTTTGTATCTGCACAAGTTTGCCTGATTCTAATAAGTAAAATATGTTGATGTGTGCGATTAAGCATTTGACCAGTAAAAAAGGGTTCCCCCGAGAAGACTGTTGGGAGCCACTCTGCTAGGTTGTGAATTTGTGTGAGTTTGTGTCTCTGCCTGTGTTGCAAATACTAGAATGTGTGTTCCTAAGTGCTTAAGCACATTATTTGTGTTCTAATGAGGCAGTTCAGCAGACTTGCTCAGATGCTGCAACCTAGCCATGCCACCGAACATTAACAAATGGCTCCAGTCTCCTCATTTAATCTAAGTGAGTAGGGCTTCAAGATTTACCATCAGTTTCAAAGAAATTAGTCCCCCAAGTCTGAACGTGACTTCCCCTTTGCCTCAGTTAATGCACCATTTTAGAAAGTGCATTAATTTCCTGGGAAACAATAATTAGGGGGGAAAAGAAAAGTGAGGGAGGGAGTATTTGCACATTGAAATGGTAAACATACAATAACAATTCGGTAAACTTTTTCCTGGCTTTCCCAGATGAAAGAGAGTGCCTATGCAAATTGTGTCACACAGCACCCCTTCAAGATAGCCGGGTTTTGACTTTTTCCTGTTGGGATTTGCTGCAGGCTTTTTGCTCTGCTTCTCTTTTCTTTTTAGCATGTAACACACACACTCTAATACACAGAATAGCAAACTAACATACTATGACTATTACTAGAGGAACATACAAACTAATACCAGGAACATAAACATGCAGATTGTCTCAAAATATAGAACAGCTGGATGACCTGCTTCATTTTGCCAAAACGTCATGGTTACTGTTGTAACCTCTGTTCCCTGAGGGACATTGTGTTGAATGTAGTGACACAAGGGGTCTTCCTTGGGAGCCTCGCATACCTCTGAACTTGAGAAAAGGCCAATGAGAAACTGGCAGACAGAATTTGCATGTCCCGCCCCCAGACATATGGGTATAAACTGAGGAGCTGAGAATAAGATACGGCCATTTACAGTGGTAGGTCTAGTGTCGTGGCAGAAGGGACACAACGTCTCATTCCCTCCATCAGGGTACGGATGTTACAACAGTAACCGTGACATTCCCGTTCTCACTCACTCGATGTTGTGTCAAATGTAGTGACACAAGGGGTCCCGTTCAAAAGCGCCATGCACTAGACATTGTTACATGAACTGCTGTCACAGGTGCAAGCAGGCTGCTGCGTCATGGGAGCATGCCAACTCTCTATGTCTCTCGCATAGAGTGTAAAGCGGCTGGGGCTATCTATTTTAGTTGATTTAGTTTTTCAAAGTATTTTATGTAACCATTTAAAATATTCTGTCCACCATTATAACATTATTGTGCTTACAAACAGGATTACTTTAAATCCACTTTCACAACTCCCCACATCACCACAAAATGACTTAAAATGACTTAAAATAAGCACATTATTTGTGTTCTAATGAGGCACAAATGTTAACGCTATGAAATTCGTCGGGGAAGGCGGTCTTGCCGGATCCTATTCTTCCAGGGGGAAAAGACCCTGCGGAGACCACATCCTGCCCAGACTAGTGAGAGGAGATATGTGGCCAATACACTATGTGGGTTGTCAAGCCACACGTGGGGCAGGTCCTACATGATGAGGGAGGAGCTCTACAAACACAGCGACCGGGGCTGTGGGACTGCCAAAGGGAGATGCGGGTCCACCAGCAGGGGGTCCATTCAGTGGAAAATACATTTCAGGGAGTTGCCTAAAAAGGGAATTAAGCCTGTGGAGCCCTACCCGAGGACAGAGCACATGCGGCTCGTAGTGGGTCTGGACACAAATTCCTCCGCTGAATTCGCAGGCCCGAAGGCTAGGGAGGAAGAACATCCAGGAAGCAAAAGCTTAGTGGCTAACCTGGGAAAGAAAGCACACTGGATCAACTTGGTGAAGGGCGCTAGGTGCAATCGGAACACCCAGTCGACTGTTACGTATTACCAAGTTCTACCGGCTCGGACATGACAAAACACGGGACTCAACCGACTCAACCCTGAGATTGTAAAACCTCGCAAAGGTGTTGGGTGTTGCCCAGCCGCTGCTCTGTAGATGTCTGCTAGGGAGGTGCCGAGGATGCCACACTTCTCATTGAGTGTGCTTGAACCCGCAAGGGGGCAGGCACGGCCTGGGTCTGGTAGGTTAGAGAGATAGCGTCAACGACCCAGTGAGCTGACCTCTGTTTGGAGACGGTGTTCCCTTTCCACCAAAGCAGACAAAGAGCTGCTCAGAACATCTAAAGCTCTGTGTGCGGTCCAAATAGATATGCAAAGCACATACCAGACACAGCAATGAAAAGACCTGAGTTGCTGCTGACTGCAAAGGAGGAGATGGTGGGCGAGATGTGACATATGATGAAAACGCACACTGCCTTGGCGAATTATGTACGCTACTGTCGCGGTGCTGTCTGATCGGATCAAGCCGTGCTTGCCCCGGATCAGCAGGAGAAACCTCCGCAAGGCAAGGAATGCAGCCAGCAACTCTAGGCAGTGCCGGGGCCCTGTCCAGGAGCACATGGCACCCCAACCCAGTTGAGAGGCATCTGTGGTGAACAGGACACGTCTGGACACCTGCTGTATGGGGACATGTCCGCGTCCTTCAGGTCTACCGCCGCGAACCAATCTTGATGCCGAACGCAGGTTGGAATCGGTCTCTGTGTGAGCATTTTGAATTGGAGTTTGTGCAAAGCCTGTTTGAGAACTCACAAGTCCAAGATTGGCCGCAATCCACCACCTTTTTTGGGTACATTGAAGTAAGTGTTGTAGAAACCCTTCTTCATCTCAGCTGGAGGAACGGGCTCTATCGCATCCTTGAGTAGCAGATTCGTGAACTCTGCCCGTAAAGCACTGGCTTTTTCAACGTGCACCAAGGTGGAGCGAATACCGCTGAAACGAGGCGGGAGACTGGTGAATTGAATCGCGTAGCCGAGTCGGATGGTCCTGGCCAACCAACACGACGGGTTGGACAGGGAAAGCCATGCGTTCAAGCTCCGCACGAGGGGCACTAGAGGGACGATAATTTTTGATGTACCGGGTGGGGCATCGCAGCGGGGGGAGCAGGTAATAACATGTCCGGAGGCAAAAGTGCATCCCAAGGCTTGGGTTCTGAGAAAAGATTCAAAGCACTTACCTCGCTCCGCACACCTGGCAGGGGGCGGGTTAGATACAAAAAACAGAGGTCCTGGAGAGGCATCTTCGAAACTCGTCAGCGCCGGCCTGTTGGGGATGGGTAGTCGTGGGTCCAGAAGCAAAGTGACTGCGTCTGGGGAACCGGGACTATAAGATTTGGAGCTGGAGCGCCGTGAGAATGGCACGCACCGGCTGGATGACCCAGAGAGTGATGCAATTGCAATTTTATTGAGAATGTGGGTACAGCAGCCCAAAGGGGGTGCGGCAAAAGAAAATAAGGAAAATAAAGATTTTGTCCGATGGCGCTGTAGGCTTTCGAAGTCAGCGACGACGTCATCCTACAGGCCTTGGAGGGGAGTACCAGGCGATCCCTTCAGGTGGCGACGTTCTCGGGGGACAGGTGGATCCTCGCAATGAGTACATGAACCAAACACTGCCCAGGAACACGAGGCAGCGACTATGACTGTCAGTCTTGGAGAGATATCGACCAGGAACTACACAGAGGCGGAAAGGCATCTTTAAAAAGACACATCATGAAAAGGACATTCAACGCCTGCTGTGTACTGCTCTTTCGTGAGTGAAAATAAATTCAAATTCTGTCTCTTTTAGGAGGGGAAAATGCTCTTTTAGACAGAAGTACTGTCGAAGAGCTCAGGGGTGTGGACTGCACAGCGCGCAGAGAGAGAACGCCGCTGGAAATGCACCGTAAGATCCAACAGCAGTACTCTTGCCAACAGAGGTGAGTGAAACAGTGGTGATACTACTGCACAACCGCTGTCTGCCAATTTCTCATTGGCCTTTTCTCAAGTTCAGAGGTATACAAGGCTCCCAAGGAAGACCCCTTGTGTCACTAAATTCGACACATCATTGAGTAAGTGACAGAAGGGGAATGCGCTGTATACAAAAGAGCACACTGAACAAATTACTTTATACCACAATTAAATGTGCTTGAACTACTAATTCAAGAAAGTAATTAAAGTTGTGGTTTATCGAGTTGAAAGGGCAAAGTGCACTTTCTCAAGTCTGGTGGTTTTTGCATGGATGCTCATCAGCTCTTCAATAATAATTAAAACAAGTAGCAGTCTATAAACAATGTTTACTTCACAGTATTTTGTCAGCTAGTTCTGTATTTTCCAGAATATAAATTATGCTTTTTTGTCATCTGAAAGGCCCTGCATAGGTCAAGTGAACTTATTTATATAATTTATACATAATTGATGTTGACTAGTCAAACACATTGCATACAAAAGCACATATGCTTACACACAAACAGATGCAAATATCTGTCATAGAGATGGTAGTAGCATTTTTAAGCAGCCTATTTTAGTTGATTTAGTTTTTCAAAGTATTTTATGTAACCATTTAAAATATTCTGTCCACCATTATAACATTATTGTGCTTACAAACAGGATTACTTTAAATCCACTTTCACAACTCCCCACATCACCACAAAATGACTTTTCTACATTCAATTTCATTAAATTCCAGAATTATCCTTTATCGACAGTCATTAATGTTAATGAATATACTATATATATATATATATATATAAAACATATTGTTTCACTTACAAACTAAAATGTGTTTGTTTGTTTGCAAGCACACAGATGTGGATTATTTGTCAAATGTTTTCCCCCATGAAACATAAATAAAATATAAAAAGAAATTAATTAAACCAGATCCTTCAATTAAAACAAGCCCAAATACAAGATATGATGTGTACATCTTGAGATTATATTTATAGAGCGATTTGACATGCTGAGTGCTGGAAGGAAGGTCGGGGACTCTGGAGTGCCAAATGCATGCCGCCATCAACTATCAGTGTAAGTTAAACACGAATGTGATTTATCTGTTTTTTGTTTTTTTATTTTTTTGTCTGAACAGCATGATTTTCAAGTGCAACTATTTTCATCTGTGACTTCATTTCACTAGGTATGTTCTGACACTTTAGCATCCTGGATTTTGCACAATTGAATGCTCACATTTACAGATGCATCCACATACTGAGACCTGTACTATTATCGGCAACTAAAACAAAAATTATGTGACAATATTTTCAGCATAACTGAAAAAATATTAAAATAAATTTCCATGACCCCAGACTAAATCAAATATAACATTAATTAAATTAGTTTTTTTTTTATTCATAATAATATAACTCGAAACATTTACAACCTACCTTCATCAAACATGAAACTGCCAGTAGATGGCATAACACTACAGTGCCCTGAGAAATGTTACAGTGTTAAAGGAATATCCGACTAAGTTATGCAATTCAGTTTGCCAGGCCCCCGCCTCCCTTCGCGGGTGTCTGCTTTACCGCAGCACACGGCAAGCATGCCAAATTCCTGTACGCGGAAAACGCTACTCTTTTACTAAACAAAGAGGCGATAGAGCCTTTCCCTCCAACTGAAATGAAGAAGGGGCTCTACAACCCTTACTTCATTGTACCCAAGAATGGCCGCATCTTATGACTGATCTTGGACTTGCGAGTTCTCAACCGGGCTCTGTTCAAACTCCTGTTCAAAATGCTCATGCAAAAACATGTCTTAATTTGCGTACGACATCCAGATTGGTTCGAAGTGGCAGACCTGAAGGACGCGTACTTTCACGTCCCAATTCTGCCTCGACACCGACCCTTCCTATGGCTTGTGTTCGATGTCCAGGCATATCCCCCCCTTCGGCACGTCTCTGTCCCCTCGCGTCGTCACGAAAGTGGCAGAGGCTGCCCTTGCCCCGCTCCGAGAAGCTGGCATTCGTATACTCAATTACCACGACGACTGGTTTATCTTGGCCCACTCCCGACAGTTATTATGTGCTCACAGAGACTAGGTGATCAGGCACTGCAGCCGTTTAGGGCTTCAGGTCTACCGAGAAAAGAGCTAGCATCTCTTCTCTCGGCATGGAGTTAGACTCAGTCTCAATGTCAGCACATCTCACCAGCGAATGTGCAGTCAGTGCTAAAATGCCTCGCCGCCCACAGGCCAGACATGGCGGTCCCTCTAAAACATTTCCAGAAGCTCCTGGGGCATATGACATTCTCCGCGGCGGCTGCGCCGCTGGGGTTGATGCATATGAGACCGCTTCAGCACTGGCCCCAGACTCGAGTCATGAGTTGAGCATGGCGTCACGGCACACACTGTGCGACTATCACCCCCAATTGCCGCTAAACATCAAAACCCTGGACAGACCTCTGCTTTCCGGAGACAAGGGTCCCCTTACAGCAGATGTCCCGACGCGTCCTGGCCACGAAGTCCGCGACCAGGCTACATGCCCAAGGTTCCTACCACGCCCTTTAGAGACCAGGTCATGAACCTGCAAGCGCTGCCCCGGGAGGAGCCAGACCCAGCCCCTTCGTTGCTGTGTCCGGTACGTGCTCTGCATACCTATTTGGACCGCACGCAGAGCTGTCCTCCGGTCGCTGTGTTGTAGCAACTCCCCCCTCCTAACAAGATTAGATCTACCACTGCGCCATTTCCACATGCCGCCTAAAAATCCCATGTAATGTATTCACCACTCTTACCTCCTCCTCAAGGTAGGGGTGGTCTCCGCAGGGTCTTTTCCCCTGAAAGAATAGGAAACTGGGTAAGACCCCCTTCCCTCGATGCGTGTAAAGGTCCCAGCCATCTATTGCTCTATGCGGAGAAACATAGAGAAAAGAGGCCCAGCCAGGCTCGGCCCGTTCCCAGGTTGGCAAGCGTCGCCTTGTTCCCCTGTTTAGGGTAACCAGAAGGATTCCAACGACTTTTATGGGGCATTGGGGAAGGGTACATGCAGTCTGACTCAGCTGGTCACCTCTGCATTTAAAATACCTGCCCACTCCTGTGTCAGTAGAACACATACACAGCTCAGCGCATGGCGTGATTTAAATTGGACCCCTAGTGACGCTTCTCCGACTTAATGTCGAAGTGAGCAACAGACGGGGAACCTCTAGGTTATGAATGTAACCTTCATTCCCTGATGTAGGGAACGAGACGTTGTGTCCTCCCAGCCATGTCGCTGAGCCGAGCCACTGTAGTGGCCGGACCATTTCCGGCTCCTCAGAAAAAACTCGACGTATTTCCTGCTTTTATACCAGTATCTCCGGGGGCGGGGTATGCAAATACTGTCTGTCAACTTCTCAATGGCCTTTTTTCATAGATCAGAGGCATATTCGGCACTCAAGAGAGACCCCTAATGTTGCTTCTTCAACACAATGTCTCGTTCCCTCCATCAGGGAATGAAGGTTACATACCTCTACTTAACCTAGACGTTCTGTTGATCCATTCAAGTTGAATGGTGTCCAGGCTTTTGAAGCTCAAAAATTAGATAAAGGCAACATTAAAGTAATCCAGATGACTCCAGTGTTTAAATCAATGTCATCTGAAGTGATACAGTTGGTTTGGTTTCATGTCAGGATTGACTATAGGAGCTGCTAACAAGCACTCTTTGATTGGCCAGTTGAGGTAGATACAGCAACCATGAACAACTCAGTGTCAGTGTTGCTGAAGAGCCAACAGGCACAAAAAGATATTTGTGGATTATAGATGTACCAAGAAATCTGTAAAGCTAAACTTACTGTAAAATTAGCTTTTTTTTCAATCTATAGTAGCCTGGGATGCAATGCCAAGAAACGTCATGGTTACTGTTGTAACCTCCATCCCCTGATGGAGGGAACGAGATGTTGTGTTATTTGTAGAGACACAAGGGGTCTTTCTTGAGAGCCTCGCATACCTCTGAACTTGAGAGAAGGCCAATGAGATATTGGGAGACAGAATTTGCATGCTCGGCCCCTGGACATATGGGTATAAAGGGAAGCGGGCGTGCGTCTGTCAGTCAGGTTTTTGCACTGAGGAGTCAAGAATAAGCTGCGGCCATTCACAGTGGTAGGTCTAGTGTCGTGGCAAATGCATATGCAAAATACCTTTAAGTATACTCAAAATTTAACCTTGCTGGCTCAAAAAAATCACCTTTAAGATTTTTCTACACTCAAAACACAATCTTTTCATATTAAAATTGTGGCACAAATATAACACCATAAAGGTGTACATTTGCTCGGGAATAGCTGCAGGAAGTGGGGGTGCTGAGGGTGCTGAGGGTGCTGCAGTACCCCATGTCGAAGTTGCTTAACCCCCTGTTAAGTGCTGTGAAACTGTCATATTCTGTGTTAATCTCGTTAACAAAAGTAATGACAAAATTTTAATGGGTATTTTTATTATTTCCGCAGCAGCGGTCAACCTTAAACCCCCCCAGCAACAAACCAAATCCCCCCACCCCCCACCTCTCCATCTGCAGCACCCCCTGTTCAAAATCCATTCCAACGGCCTTACACTCGCTGATTGAAAGTTTTGCTGTACATACAGTATGTCACAATAATCTAGGCCGTAAAAAGGTCAATTTATTTGTGACTATCACTGGATTTCCTTTGTTATTCATTGCTTTCCTTTCTTCCTCACCACTAATCATTCTCTTGACTATAATGTTCCGGATTAGCCCTAGCCTGTCCCCCCTCCACTCCGCAGAACTCTACATTACCTCTCTCTCTCTATCTCTCTCTGTATTTCACTCCACTCCCTATCTATCGCCCATACTCTAACTGAAGCTCAGCCTACATGATCATGTAATCATGCATCCAAATGCAGCTAGAATACTAAATACTGTGATGAGGCTCTGCAGAGAGCTTCTAAGGCTGGATGCGTATTTGTGTTTTGACTGTAGCTGCATGATTCAAGCAGAAAAATAACTGCACTTAGCGGTCCCAGTTGATTCAACTGCTGATAAATTCCTTTAATGCAGCGCTGTCTTAGTCAACGGTGTACTCCTAAAAAGAGATTGGCGTTAATGACGACTTTAAAGCTGACATGTTTCCAAAAAAATAAAATCATGATGAGAAGCTCTTTTGAATAATCTATGTTTAATAGTGCAAATGGCCTCAAATTTTCTGTTATATCAAAAAATACTTTTTTTAAATAAACATATTTGTGCACTGTATTCTTTGGCAAGCCTTCTTGACTGTTCATTTTATTGTTTCCAAACACTATGCTCTATACAAAGAACACGACATGTTGCTACCGAATGTTCCAGTACCCCCATTCTGCTGACTTACTAAAAAGTACAATCTCCCATCAGACAATTTTACATCAATTCAAGCATATTTACTTATTCCCATGGCGCTACTGATAGAGTGTTATACTAATAGTTTCAGAGACAAAAACAAAGTTCTAGTCCCATAATAACCAGGAAGTAGTCATGTTCACATAAACAACGATAAATGTGAATCAGAGGTTGGATTCTCTTAAATATTTGTACTCCACTAATGGTTAGGATTAGGGTTTGGGTTGGGGCTGATGGTTGATAAAATATGCATTCCTGTATGACTGTTTTACATCATTACCAACTAAAACTTTTGGCACCACCCTGTGGACTTTTCACCAGGAAACTGGAGCTCACATGAACCCATTTTTTCAACAACACTTCCAGCTTCGGCCACAGGGGGTATTGGTTTGGATTTCTGTAAGCACAGACCAACTGATGTTGAATTCACAGTTGAATTCAGAGATCAGTCTGAAAGGTGACACATTTGTTCACAGTTTCACTATAATGTGTATTACTGCGGTTGGATAATGTCATAATGTCATTTTAATTAAATGGCAGTTTAATTGTTCCTGAGAACAAATTCACTAATCAGTTGTGCCACTTTAGCGCAGAGTATTTCAACACAAAAACAGCATCTTGTTCACTACCACCTGCAGTCCAACTTAACCAGGTGCTTAATGCACTGTGCCAAGTATACAAGTCATTGTCATTCTTTTCAGTGCAAACATGGGTCCTTTCTAGGGAGGTTAGGCTTATAGAATGCATCTTATATACAAAAGTCAGAGCTAGAGAGCAACAGTGCCAGCTGCCAACTTTTTTCAGCTGTCTTGGTTCCGGAAATGTAAGCGCTGCGTAGTTCTAGCGGGAAGACTAGCAGCTGTACATCATCGCAACATTAGCTGGCTAATTCCCAGCCAATCACATGTAAGTCATTGCTTTATAAGTCTGCTCACAATCTATCACATTGCAGTTTCAGTGTGCTAACGCGGCAAATAGACATGTTTCAACCTCTCTAGGCCACAGGAGAACCAGTGAACAGAACATCTCTGGAAGCCCACCTTCCCTTTCCAATGACGTCATCACTTCATCTCAACTTCTACCAACATCAAACCCATGGGGAGTAAACAACCAGCAAACCCTGATCTTCATCCATATCTCATTCACTTAGGAGATCTCCCTCAATCGAGCCACCGCATCCTCAATCGGATTGCACGACCCGGCGCGGAAGGAGCACGCTCCACACCAAGTCCGTCAAAATCATCGGCTCCGGCAGCAGCTGGTTTCCATCAGAAATAAGCTAAGTTATTATCATATCCATCAAATGCATTCAGATTTAGTCATAGGTCTAGGCCATCCATTGCCATGCTGCCTGTTCATCATAAAGTTGCAATGCTGTCTGTTCATCATAAAGAATCCGGATCAATATCAAAAGCCAGTATTTCATGTCAACAGCGCATTCACTCTCACAGTAATTGCAGGCAATTGAGCAATCTCATGAGGGCAACTCTGTCAAGGTTCATTCACATGTCACTCACTGTGCTGCATGCCCGAGCGTTCCCCATCGGGGAATTAAGATAATTATTCAGGCATATAATCATGTACAGTCAGTGCTTATTGTACGGGATCCCATTACTCCTTTCAGTAAGATAACCCCGTTTTGCTGGTTGCTTTCACCCAAATCACATAATGGGTGCTTTCCAAAACAATTTATCATCCCTATGCCCTACTCACTAGGAAAGAGCAAACCCATGATGTGGGCATTCCGAGGGAGCATGGCATCACAGTTTAACCTGCTGATGTGCGCACCCTTTTTTGAGCACAAGCCATGAAAAATGAAATACCTGAACTTAAATGGTTGTATTTACTGGACCCTTTGGAGTATTGACATAGTTGTAGTATCTTTTGAAAGAGACAATTTGGCTTTATTTCCCAAGTTACAGAATTAATATATGTTGTTATTTTTAAAGTTAGAGAACTATGAAGTTTATAGTAATGGAAATATTTATTGTTATTATATATTGATAATAAAAAACAATAATAAAAGTGCCAAGACAACCCAGAAATACAATGTTCTCAAAGCCACATGTCTAAAGAACTTATGTTTCAAATTTGAAGATGATCTAACAAAAAATGAGGCTCCTGTGAACTTTTTTCTCTGTAAAATTGCTGGAAGCGTAGAGAGTAAAATTAAGGCTCAGCTTCTTAATGTCAACACAAACTCTGACTGCACTGCTTGGCTATATGAATGAAACTACACTGCATTATTTATTCATAGACTTTGGAGACAGGCTCGTTTTGTTTATAAGACTCTAATATATAAGATAAGATGCTGCTCAGATTGCATAGTTTGTTGAAGAACGGAGATGAAGGGTAATTCTTCCAAGTGAGATCTCATGTAAACAATGGAGAATATATCAGACGAATGGTATTTTAACTTCCGGAACCAGACTGTTATGCTCTAATGGCTTGACACAATTACCGCCATGTTATTAATACCCATGGAAAGCAGGCAGTGGAATTTTGTTTAAAATGGATGTTTGTGTATGTTTTTATTTTATATATAATTATGGCAGCAATAAATTATCAAATGAGGGAGAAGATTTCTGCATTTAAAAAGAATTCAGGTGCCTATATCACAGTGAAGTCAGCTGTATCTTCTACAACCTAGCAAGCAGAACCGGCCAGCAAGATGTGGAATTGCACAGATTTTGTGCCTGTGTTTTTGTCCAGTAAATATAATTCCATTATAAGCATAATTCCTTTTGTGAACAGCATGTGTAAATAAACAATGCTATTAGTGGGTGCAATTCAATCTTAGTGAATTCCCTCATTTATGTCCTGAATTTTTGTATTATTATTATTTTGAGAGAGAGAGAGAGAGAGAGAGAGAGAGAGAGAGAGAGAGAGACATTAATGTCATAATACCACGATTCTTACAAGGATAACACATTCACAAGTATGCTTTTGTTAACAATGTCGAATTGTTCACAGTTCAGTTTGAATGTATATTTGTGGTTGATACCCTTGACTTGGAATCTTTTTGGAATAAAGTCTTCCCGCAAGAGAATTTCCCCAGTGCTTTCTGACATATACAAATTTTTGAAAAACTTCAGAGAGAGCACAAAACATTTCAAGTGTGGAAGTGGATAAAAGAGAAACAAACCAAAGGATGAGCACAAAGGCCTGGTCAGTACGCAAAAAGACATTTTCTCAGATGAGAACTCCCAGAAGTGCTGTGCTGCTTCCAGAACACTGGCCCACATATCATGTAGTTGGGAAAAGGCAAAGGCCTTTATACATCCCCACAAGAAATACAACAAATCTCAGTTACCCAAACTAAACAAAAAGTGTGTCAGAACCTAGATGTGTCAGGTCCCGCAATATACAAAGCTTAGCATCCACATGAGAGACATTGTCCTGCACTCTGTGTCAGTGGGAGAAGCCAAGTGCCCCTTAAGATGATGCTAAGCTCCATCAATGATAAGACTTTGGTAAAAGCTGACAATTAAAGGATTAGTTCACCCAGAAAGAAAATTCTGTAATGATTTACTAACCTTCATAAAATTCTAAACCTGTATGACTTTCTTTCTTTCTTGGAACACAAAAGCAAAAAAGAAAGTTTGTGCAAAAAAATCACAAAATCATTAATATCTTATGTAATTTAACTTGTCAAGTAAATATTAGGGCTTTCAATCAATTAAAATTGGTTATAAAATTAATTACATTATATACAGATTAAACTAATTAAATGCAATTAATCAAATATAGCAATATTTGCTGAGAAAAGCCCACAAATAAATATAATTCTATATAAACATAATTATGATACATAATACTATAAATATTATATAATTCAGATATTCCAATTGAATTATATTGCATTATTGGTCAGATGAGTAAAACATTGATTAGACAATTTATATAGTGGCTTTAGAAGTGAACTATTGTGTAGCCACTATTGTGAACATGTTTCCCCATTTCATTGAACAAGCCTACAGTCTACAGAAATCCATTTTGCAGTAGAGCTTGTCCATCTGTCCTGTTCTTACAGGAAGCTTTCTTGCATTCTATCTTCGTTATATGCAGGGGTGGAAAGAGTACTGAAAAATAATACTCAAGAAAAAGTGCTGTTACTAGTTTGTGTAGAGAAAAAGGACCTGTCTTAAAAACTACTCAAGTAAGAGTAAAAGTGTAGTGCATATAAAAGTACTCATGAGTAATGAGTATTGAGTAAAAACCCATTTTTAATAAAAACTCTTTGTGTGAAATGTGTGCTAAAAATGTAGCACACATACCATAATTTGCATTCCCTTTTATGGCTGCCAGAAAAAAATAAAAACAATATTGGTATTGTATAGGTGTTTGTGATTGAAAACTTTTAAAATACATCACTTATCTGTGATACTGATTAAAAAATAAATAAAAGGGTGACATGATTACAGAAATTAAAAGATAATGTATGAAACGGTTACAATAAAATCAGTTTATGTGTAGGGACACAATTTTCCTTAATGCCTTCTGAGAGAGTTATTGTTGTGCATAAAACATATTCAAAAAAATGAAAGGAATGCAAAAAAGAAAAAACACAAAAAAAGACTATCTATATTTGCCTTACCACATGGAGCCATCCATCGTCTGACATATGGTTATTGCCCAATTATTACAAATAATTTACCAGTGTAAAAAGTTTTCCTCCTATTCTGTCCTACTTCTTTTCTAACTAGCCATGTTTGCTTTCAGATATGACTGAACTCATTAGGACTGTGTGCCACTGAACTCATATCATTCTTGATCACCTTGATCACTCTCTGTGGCAGTGGGGGCGTGGTCAAGCGCCCGTCCGTGGAGAGAAAGCGGTTAGGGCACTTGCACCTGAGCTAAATTATGTCTAACACCTGTCTCTAATTTCAGTGAGTACGGGGAGAACGACATAAAAGAACATCAGCACCTCCAGACCAGGGAGAGAGTCCCACAGAAAGACTATGCTGAGAGACTGTGGCTTATATAATTTAATTTACTGTAAGAGTTGTATTGTGGAGGTGCTTACATTAAAGCTTACCTTGTCCTGTGAATCCTGTTCCCTGTCTGCTCTTTGTACTGGTGACCTGAGCCCTGTCACACTGGTGCCGAATCCCGGGAAGATTGAAGTATCAAACGTCTGTACTGATGGAAGGAAGTCGCCCCATAGAGTCCTCGCAGTTGACGGAGGTCCTCCAGTCCCTCGCAGCGATGCACCAGAACCATTAGCAGTCCCTGCTTGAGCTCTGGCAGGACCAGGATCGTCGGATTTTGAGATCATGTGGGCTCAAGCAGAGGACTGGCATGCGATCCGGAGTCTCCTCAGCCAGGAGGCCACTCCAGCCACATCCACGTCCCCGGACCCCCGCTCCTTGTTGCCCCTGCCCGTCTTACAAAAGATGGGGCCGGCGGACGATCCAGAAGCCTTCCTCGACTTATTGGAGCGGACTGCTGAGATTTGGGGCTGGCCGCACGACCAATGGGCAGCTGCCGGCGACAAACCTCCTGGCCTATGCGGACCTGAAGAGAGCCATACTGCAACGGGTCGGTCGGAGTTCGGAGGAGAACCGTCAGCTCTTCCGGGGCCTGAAGCTGGAAAAATCCGACCGCCCGTTTGCCTTTGCCCAATGACTCTGGGACGCATGTCGGAGGTGGCTGCTAGAGGGGGACCGTGACGCCTAGGGAATAATCGACCAGGTGGTGCTGGAACAGTTTGTGCAACGGATGCCACGATGAATGGCGGATTGGGTCCAGTGCCACCGCCCGGCATCGCTGGAGGCTGGTTTTCGGCTTGCTGAGGACCACATGGCGGCGATCCCGAGAACGGATGAGCGCTCTCTCTCTCTCTCTCTCTCTCTTCCCCCTTCCCCAGTGTTTTCCCCTCCCTCTTTGCCCTCTCGCTCTGTTCTCTCTCCAGGGCCCGTTCCTGACCCACGCAGGCAAGGAGGATACCAGAGGCCAGCTTCCTGACCATGGGAGGCTACACATTCCCCTTCCTCGACCTTCAGTCGCCCTACCCCTCAGGTGGGGGCGCCCGACGACGCAGGTACGGGCGTGGCGCCTGGGCCAGTTTGTTGGAGATGTGGGGACCCAGTCCACTTCCAGGATCAGTGACCGCTGATGGAGGTGGGGACGGTGGTGCGGGTCTCCGATTTCCCACAGGCTTCCCCTGATCGGGCCGGAGCTTACCGGATTCCGGTAAGAATCCAGGGGGGTACTCACCAAGCATTGCTGGATACAGGTTGTAACCAAACCACCATCCACCAACGCTTGGTTCAACCCGAGGCTTTGGGTGAGGGTGCGGTGTGTGCATGGGGATATTCATAAGTATCCGATGGTGACTTTACTGTGCCAATTCCGGGGGAAAAACCATAGAGTGGAGGCAGCGGTTAGTTCCCATTTCACCCATCCGCTGATTTTGGGGACCGATTGGCCGGAATTTAGAAATATATTTTGGGAAATTTGTGCGGATGGGTCCTGCATTAAAATAGGGAGATGTGTGATGTGCGATGTTCTGGCAGGGGAGGCGAAGCCAGGGCCGTACTCGACCGCTCCAAATCGGAATGACGAGGGAAGGGGCGAGACTTCCGCCCCTCCTCTCAGGGAATTCCCTGAGGGGGAATTCCCTTTTGAGCAGTCGCGGGACGAAACCCTCAAGCACGCCTTCGATCAGGTGAAAACGATCGATGGTCAACAACTCCGGCCGGACATCGCTCTCGCATACCCTTATTTTGCTATTATAAATGATCGATTGTATAGAGTGATGCAGGACACTCAAACAAAGGAAAAGGTAACGCAGTTACTGATTCCATGGAGCCACCGGGAAATGATACTCCAGGCGGCTCATTATAATCCCATGGCAGGTCACCCAGGAGAAAGGAAAACACTGCTCTGTCTAATAGCCAGTTTCTATTGGCCGGGCATTGGCGGCGACGTCCGCAGGTGGTGTGCGGCATGCCGTGAATATCAGATGGTTAACCCGCCGGCCACCCCAAAAGCACCATTGCGCCCCCTTCCATTGATTGAAATCCCCTTCGAAAGAATTGGAATGGACCTCGTCGGGCCATTAGAACGGAAAGCATGCGTACATCGTTTTGTGTTAGTCCTGGTGGATTACGCAACACGATATCCTGAAGCAGTGCCTCTAAGCAATATCTCAGCACGTAGTGTTGCAGGGGCGCTCTTCAAAATAATCTCCCGGGTGGGGATTCCGAAAGAAATCCTGTCATTGGCTACGGTGGTTCCGGAGAGGGAGGAGCTCGGACCGGAGGTGAATACAAAACCCGATCATAACACCTCGGTCACTTGTGGAGACAACCTCTCACCGTACCAACTATCAGAGGTTGCCAAGTTGCAAAAAGAGTTTGCGGACGTGTTTTCCACTCTACCGGGTAGTACGAACATCATCGAACACCACATCGAGACCGAGCCGGGGGTAGTGGTACGTAGCCGCCCTTATCGCCTGCCCGAGCACAAAATTGGATTGGATGCGATGCTCGAGATGGGAGTAATAGAGGAGTCCCACAGTGATTGGTCCAGTCCGGTTGTTGTCTGTGCGGTTCTGTGTGGACTATAGAAAAGTCAACGCGGTGTCTAAGTTTGACGCATACCCAATGCCCCGGGTTGATGAGCTGCTGGATCGGTTATGTGCTGCTCGTTTTTATTCGATCTTGGATTTAACGAAGGGTTATTGGCAGATCCCCTTGACACCAATCTCCCGTGAGAAAACAGCCTCCTTGTTTGGAACTCCAGCCCCGTTTCAGCGCCTGATGGACCGTGTCCTCCAGCCTCATTCGGCTTATGCCTCTGCCTACTTGGACAATATCATAATCTATAGTAATGACTGGCAGCGGCATATACAACATCTGAGGTCGGTTCTGAGGTCGCTGCGGCAGGCAGGCTCATGGCAAACCCTAAGAAGTGCGCTACTGGGCGTATGGAGGTACGGTATCTGGGGTTCCACTTGGGTCATGGCCAGGTGCATCCCCAAATTGACAAGAGCGCAGCAATTGCGACTTGCCCTAGACCTAAGACCAAAAAGGGGGTGAGGCAGTTCCTGGGGCTGGCTGGCTATTATAGAAGGTTTGTGCCTAATTATTCGGACGTCACCAGCCCGCTGACTGACCTCACTAAAAAGGGGGCTCCAGACCCGGTCCAATGGTCGGAACAGTGCCAACAGGCGTTTACGCAAGTTAAAGCCGCACTTTGTGGGGGGCCGCTTTTACATACACCTAACTTGTCTCTCCCCATCTTATTGCAGACGGACACTTCAGACAGAGGGCTGGGGGCCGTATTCTCGCGGGTGGTGGAGGGGGAGGATCGGCCGGTGCTGTACATCAGCCGTAAGCTCCCCTTGAGGGAGACTAAGTATAGCACCGTGGAGAAGGAATGTTTGGCCATCAAGTGGGCGGTCCTCACGCTCCGATACTTCCTGCTGGGGTGGGCCTTCACCCTCCATTCAGATCACGCCCCACTGCAGTGGCTCCACCGCATGAAGGATACTAACGCCCGGATCACCCGTTGGTATCTGGCCCTCCAGCCCTTTAAGTTCAAGGTGGTCCACAGACAGGGGGTGGAGATGGCTGTCGCTGACTTCCTCTCCAGAAATGGGGGGGGAGTGGTAGCCAATCCGGACGACGCCCCGGCCTGAGTTGGGCGGTGGTGGTATGTGGCAGCGGGGGCGTGGTCAAGCGCCCGTCCGGGGAGAGAAATCGGTAAGGGCGCTTGCAGCTGAGCTAAATTATGTCTAACACCTGTCTCTAATTTCAGTGAGTACGGGGAGAGCAGCAAAAAAGAGCATCAGCACCTCCAGACCAGGGAGAGACTCCCACAGAAAGACTATGCTGAGAGACTGTGGCTTATATAATTTAATTTACTGTAAGAGTTGTATTGTGGAGGTGCTTACATTAAAGCTTACCTTGTCCTGTGAACAATGTTCCCTGTCTGCTCTTTGTACTGGTGACCTGAGACCTGTCACACTCTCCTCTGAAGGAGGAAGCAGGAGCCGGTTAAACAATCCAATTAAAATATGTAATTAACACACTATTCAGCGTAACACCACAGTTTTCTTTTCAGCATAACATAAATGATTGCACAAATGATCAAAATCTATCTCTCCCTCTCCGGCGGTCTGGACTACCCTTATATTTCTCTCCAGCTCTCACTGCAACACAAAACAGCTGTTAGAGATCATATATATATATATATATATATATATATATATATATATATATATATATATATATATACACACCACAGTTAGTTCCGGTCCTCGAATCTTATTGGACAAGAGATGTTCCATGAGCACTAATGCCATCAAAACCATCAGCAATCAGACGCTTCACTGTGTGTGTGTATCACTCCACGTTCATGCTGTACTAAACTAAAGTGTAAGAGCAGTGCATATCTGTTAGGAGTTACTGGCTTTATTTTTTAAATTATATATGTTAGCCAGCAGGTGGTGGCAAAAGATAATTTTTGTGTGTAATATGAGCCAGTTGGCGATGTAAAGTGAATCCATTAGTCATTATTTACATAGAACTGCGCTCCGTGATCACTTGTATTACTAATACATTACCAAAGCTAGGAAATAGCTTTATACGGCTTTAAACTGACTTGAGAGACACAACAGACTGATTTATTACAGAACTCAAGTGTTTAACTTTTATCTGAGTTTCCATTTTGGATGTAGGCCCATATCGCACTCTTACTCGTGTGATATTGCTTAAACATATTGTGGCACGGTGGAGGGCGGGACCGGCGCGTGATTGCGCACGCCCGGTCCCGTATCGGGCTGATTGAGCCGGCAAGAGGGTTAAAAGGCCACTCGCAGACGGCGATCGGGAGAGAGAGCTTAATCAGCAGACGTCTGCTGTCCTAAATGTTTGTTTTAAGTTCTTAATTAAATTATGATTTATGTTGACAAGCCGGTTTCTCGCCTCTTCCTTGCCCATGAACGTGATCTGTGTTACATTGGTGCCGAAAGCCCGGGAAGGAAGAGGGATACGCCGTAGCGGAGTTCTCGCCACTTCTCAATGGAGCAGCCGCGGCCATCTGCCGGGGGACGGAGGAGCCCAGCCGCCTGGACGCGGAGGAACGGCCGCCGACCGCGAGGGGAGGAGGGGCTCCTGGCCGACCGCCTGGAGCGGTTAGGGCCGCTGCCAGGGGCGGGGGAGTTCCCTACTGGCCGCTGGAACGCGGCGGGGTTGGAGACTGCCGACCGCGTGCGGGGAGGGGCTCGCCGCCGACCGCCTGGAGCGGTAGAACCGCTGCCAGGGGCGGGGGGAGGCCCCTTCGATACCCCGGGAACGCGGCGGGGCGTTCCGTCCGCCAGGGGCTGAGGACTGCCTCCGATCTGCCCGGAGAGGCGCGGCTGCTGTCCTGAAGAGGGTGGAGAAGTGGCTGAGGAACGAGCTACGGCGTATCAGAGAACCGGCGAGTACGTTTTTTTTTTTTTTTTTTTTGAACTCAAAGGTATGGGTTTTAATTTCCAAAGCAAAAAGTACAACACCGAACATAAATTGTTTAAAAGAACACAGGAACGATTTCTCTATAAACAAAACTTCTTTGGGCTCCGGATGGCAACGCTAGACTGCCCTCCCCACTGGCGTTGTTGTGGCTCTTATATGCCGCTCTCCCCGTGCTTACTGAAATCAGAGACAGGTGTTAGACATATTTTAGCTCAGGTGCAAGCGCCCTTACCGCTCCCTCTCTCCGAACGGGCGCTTGACCACGCCCCGCTGCCACACATATATATATATACCCCTTCATTTCCATCTCTCTTTTACTGTTATTATCAGTCAAAACTGTAAAAATGAACCCCAATAGTAATAATAATAATAATAATTTAGAAATCTGACCAGTTCTCAAAATCACTCACGCAATGATCTGGTCGCAGCGGTTAACAGCTCTCTTGTAAATTGAAGATTATCCATGAAAAAGTTGTGTAAACTATTCCTTTAAAAGCTAGGTTGAGGTTATCTGTCAGGCATGGTAAATTAGAGCCTTATTAAATGACCACAGTAAGATAAAGGTGCTGCTGAAATCTGATTTGATTATTAACTCGACTGCTGAGAAGGGAACTATATCCAGCCACTGGGTACAATTATATTGGATTGGGATTTAGAGGTACAGATGTGAACATCTTGTGACGGATGTGGCCGGTGAATAGAGTTCGTCATTGACTGATAGAAGCTAATAAACACCAACACATATGTTAGTGGAAAACACATTAGCCATATGGTCACAAAACATTCAGATGGGCTAAAATTACTCTGTGATTAGGGGGAAATCGGGAGCCTGGATTTATAATAAGGTCAGTGGGGGGCTGTTAACCTTCCAAGTGTCTTGTATTGCGTACTAACATGGTTGCCCATATATTTAAAATGACTGTATGATATGCAATAATGTTCCTTAATGATCACATCCATTATCCCCTGGTGTGCCCAACAGTGAACCCTTGGAGAACTCAGATAAGAATAGACACAAGACAGTATGAAAATGAGAACTCTTCACGTCAATAACCCTTGGAGATCTGAAATGAGAATAGATACGGGACTGTTTGAAACAGTGGATTACACAGAAGTTTTTCTTTTATAAATGTGAACATTTCTCATTTTCAAAGAAGCTAGATGTGTTTATTCTGAGCGTGTTTGATGTGAAACCATAAGATATGTTGTTTTGTTTAGCAGAGGCAGTGGTGCTCATGGGATATGGCAGCTGCATTGCCAGGGGCCTCTACCAAGAACGGCACGCAACATCGCGCATGTGAAGCTTAATGGAAAATTAAGCAAAAACCCATGTGATGATGAAAAGTGTGTTCAATATACATAGCACTATTCAAAGGCATGAACCTGAGAGTAACACAAGATATTTAGTTGGGAAGTGGATGGTTTAGATAAGTGAAGTTTATGAAACACATTGTACAGATGCCACCACTTAGCCTTCCAAGTGGGGATGCTTACTAAATCACTCAAATATTGCTGATCAATAGCACTTTAAGGAATATTTTAACATCAAACTGTGCTTCCTTGACACACTCTTATATATATATATATATATATATATATATATATATATATATATATATATATATATAATGACTTAGAGTGTTTCTTATCTTTCATAGAGTTTCTTAGAATTGTAGAGGAGAATTTTAATGAAACCTAAACAAAGGCTACGGATGAAAGATTTGTTTTGGTAGTCTGACCTCATATAGATTTCTTGCAGGCAGACTGGACTTATCGTTAATCATAAATAATTTTTGTTTTGTTTGTCAGTCAAAATGTAAATAATAATAATAAATACATTACCATCATTTTGACCACTGCCTCCATTGGCTGAATCAGGAAGTGTTGTTGAACGTATGGAACATGTGAGCTTCATTTTCCAGGTGAAATGTCCATAGGTTGGGGCCAAAAGTGAGTTGTTGTTTTAGCTGTAAATTATGTAATAAAGGAATTTATATTTTATTAACAATAACCTAACCACAACCCTAAACCTTAACCTAACAGTCAGTGGAGTAAAAATGTAATCTGTAATATTTTGAATCTCGATCACCATTTTTTATGTGAACATGATTACTTCCTGGATTCCATGGCACCGGATCTGGTGTCTCTGAGGCTGCTCACACAATGTGCTGTCAGTAGTGCTAGAGGGAAAAGTTATCACAATTGAATTTATGAAAAAATATCTAATGGGGGATGGTGCTTGTTAATATTTCAGCAGAATAGGGTTGATTAAAGGGTACTTTCGTAAACAACAATTTGATATCCTGTGTGATCATTTTGGAAAAGACAAACAAAGTTACACACGATTTTATCAAATAAAGGAAATAAACTTACTCTCTGGAACCTCAAGCAAATAAACCCATACACTTTGTGAGACCAAACACTGCACCGATAAACCACTGCTCAAAAGGGATCAGCTATAGGGATCAGGTGATCAATAAATCAATAAAGCAATCTTTAAATGACTTCTACAGTCAGATGACATCTCAATAATGGAAGCTGTTCAATCCCTTCCATTTGTTTAGTTAACCCCCATCTGCCATTTTTACATTTTACAATGTCCTTGCAGGCAAAGCTGACAGAGGGTGTTGTTCTTTATAGATAGTCTACTGTTGAACCATTCTAGTAGCTGAATACAAAGCCTTGTGCATTAATGCTTGGTATAAAATCTTGATTACACTTTGAAAGAACCATGGTTATAGGAAATGCAGCTTTTGTCACAGCATACAACAGTTAAAATGGATAGTTCACCCAAAAATTGAAAATGGAACACAAAAGGAGATGTTACACAGAATGTTAGCCTACTGTTGAACCATTCAGATATCCACTGGCAAAAAAGATTCAGATGCACAGTATGATATTTGATAAATAAATACATTTTATTTCAAATGGACGGTATAAGAATGTGGCTGTTATAGCGCAGCAGAGCGTTAGCAAAATAATTATCATATTTTTATTGATGGCGCTACGTGACGTAATGCGACACAACAGATGCTTCCAGTGTAAACATCTTCTTTGATTATGCTGTGATTTGTTTGCTTTTGCGATGTGACACACTGCTTGAATCTTATGTAGATATAGTGTCAGTCACCATTCAGTCACTGCTGGTTTAGCGCCACGGCAAGAGGGGACACTACATCTTGTTCCCTCCATCAGGGAACAGGGGCACTGTAAGTCGCTTTGGATAAAAGCGTCTGCTAAATGCATAAATGTAAATGTAAATGCGTCACATGGGATTACCCAGAGGGGAATCACCAAATATGGAGCACCAAACAGTGCTTAAGATTTAAAAAGGTGTCCAGGGTTCACCAGTTACGGGGAACTGTTGTGGACAAAATAACACACATTATCATAAAGGGGAAAGGCGTAATACAAGCGGTACACCCAACCGGCTGCATGGCCTAACTGCTGTTGCATAGTAACACTCAGGACGAAACCAGTTCTATGCGAAGTTTGTAAAACCTTGCAAAGGTATTGGGTGTAGCCCAACCCGCTGCTCAGCATATGTCTACTAGAGAGATGCCCCTTGCCAGTGCCCAGGAGGACGCAACACCTCTAGTGGTGTGCGCTCGAACTCCCAAAGGGCGTGGCAGATCTTGTGACTGGTAAGCCAAGGAAATGGCATCCAAAATCCAGCCTCTGTTTGGAGACAGCTTTCCCCCTTTGCTGGTCTCCAAAGCAGACAAAGAGCTGCTCCAAGCATCTGAAACCCTGCGTGCAGTCCAGATAGATGCGCAGGGCATGAACCGGACATAAAAACGAAAAGGTCGGGTCTTCCTCCTCTGAGGGAGCGCCTGCAGATTCACCACCTGATCCCGGAAGGGAGTGGTGGGAATTTTGGGCATGTAACCAGGCCCGGGTCTCAAGATCACATGAGAGTGTTCGGGCCTGAACTCCAGACATTCGCTGGTGACAGAGAGTGCTTGTAAGTCCCCCACCCTCTTAATGGAAGTGGTCACCACAAGGAGGGCCATCTTCAGTGACAAAGTGCTGAGCTCGGCCTGATGCACCTCTGTCTGCTTCCTCACATTCCGCTATAGTGTCGCCAAAAAGCCCCCCTTGGGAGATGGGCACATACAGTAAATACACCTCTACAACATGCTCTTCCTGGGAAAGCTCGACATATCCCTTAGCCGCTCCGCCATTGAGGGTAGTTAGGATGGATGAGCCACGAAGCATGTACGGGCAGAAAAAGGTTCCTTCCACGACTTTGTTAGCTCCTCGTGCACTTCTGGTAAGAAAGGCACCGGGCAGCGTGCGACCTTAAGTCGTGCTGTGACTGATAACTTATCCTTGTCTGGAACCCCGAACGAGACATTAAATCTGCCTTGAGGTGGACTGTCTGCATCGCTCGATGGGTCCTGTGGGTAGAACGAGCATGCTAGGGGATGGGAGGTCTGTGGGGGTTGAGCCAGTGGAAGAACTCCTATGTCCTCATCCAGATTGCTCGCGGCACTCAATGACCTGGCTGCCTGAGTATCAGCGGTAGCTCCCTGCTTCACGAAGAATGAGGTGAGCCATCACTGCAACGTTCTCATGGGCGTGTTCACGAAATCTGCCTTGGCATGCTGGTGCCCCAATCACTCAAGACAGATCTCATGGGAATCAGGAGGGGAGAGATAATGGTCACATCCAGTAGCACATCTTTAAAAAGACACCAATCGTTTGTGTGAGCTCTTTTAGAAGAAAATATACTCTTTAGAATAAACTCTTTAGCACCTGCTGACTCAGCCGCCGAAGCGGAAGAAGCACAACACTCGACCGAGTGTGGCTGACTGCTGATATGTGCTGTAAATCCAGCAGCATAATCGATGGTGATATGGACACGTGTTCGGCTCCTAAGAAAAAAATCGGATTGAGTGATGCATGCCATCTCCTTTGTCCGGGGTGGAGTGTGACCTGCAAATTCCACTCGCCAATTCTCATTGGCCTTTTATATTTTAAGCAAAAGTTATTGGGGCTCTCAAGATCTTACCCCTAGTGTCACTACATCGACACAAAATTGAGTGAGTGATAGACAGGGAACAGTAGGTTGACCTTACTTCAGCTAAAATTGGTGTGTGCTTACCAAAATTTTAAAAACTGCCCCTGTGGCCAAAGCTGTAAGTGTTGTTAGGTGTATGGGCAAGTATGAGCTCCAATTTCCAGGTGTAATGTCCAACAAAAAGTACCAAAAAGTTGTAAAGCAAGTTTTTTCAGCTGTACAGGATGTTATACCCCCAGACCTCAATGTAACCATCAGTGAAGTAAAAATACAATTTTCGGGGGTAAAATGCCACCTTTGAATTATGCAAATGCAATTACTTCCTGGTTTCAATGAGTACCGCAAACCCAGGTCTCCCATGCTGCTGAAGCAAAACGCTTCCAGTCGTGCCAAAAAGGAAGGTAAAAATATTGGAGCTCATTAAAAAATATCTGATGGCATTATGTGACAATACTAGGGTACAGGAACTCTCAGAAACAACAAGCTGACATCCTGTTGAATTCAGATATCATATTTTACTCTAAAATTCTTTAGGAGAAATAAAAATAGACACAAATTAGACAGTAGCTTACATACAGTGTGAACGTAAAGCTATAAAATGGATGTGGATTTTGATGAGACTTTTGAATGGAGACTTTGGTATCTTGGCAAATCTAAAGGCAGTTTTAGACATTTGTTTTCCATTTTACCTAATTACTGTTTTTGAGTTTTGATATTGAGGTCTCTTTTTTTATGGGAGAGCTAGTTTTTATGAAAACATATCTGTAAATATATGGCAGAAAAAAAGATCATTATGTAAGTTGGTCTGGTGCTCTATAGACCATTTCAAGGACTGTTCGTTGATGACGAACCCGCAGCTCCAGTGATATTATTGTTCCATGAACATTTCCTGCTTGTCAAAACAGAGACTGTTTAGTAGAGACGGGCCACTTCTATTAAAATGAATGAGTGAAATTGAAATGCCCAATGGCAGCAATCCAAAAAAATTAATTGGTCACACGTGAGAGCAAAGTGTTTTGAATCAGTTCGAGATTCAATCTAAATGACTCAGAAAGCTAAAGTGTGGAAAATAAAGATAACGCTGGTTGTGGTGGATACTTATCTATGATCAATGGTAACGCAAACCTGCTAAAGTGTCTTATCATTTGCCAGTGATGGAGAAGGTCTTTATTAAGTTCAACACGTGTGCACCTTGACTACTGCAGTGAAATATATTTTCCAGCCAAACAAGTATCAAAACACTTAGTAGCCTACACAAAAACACACAAAAATTACTATGGCATCACCATATTTTTTGCACATTTTACCTGGGGGCACAATGTCAGTTCAATGGTCTATGAATATGTTAACAATATATCAAATAACCATGGTATTCTTTGAATTACTTTGAAGCACCATGTAAATACAGAAAGGTACATGAATATGGTAGTTGCATATCAAATTACAATGGTGTAACTATCTGATTCCATCAGATATCAGAGTGTTTTGGCCCAGATGTGTCCCCACACACAGGGGATTTGGCTTCTAAGTCAGGGTAACAGAGCATCTGTACTAAAATGTCGATTTCCTGTGTGATCATGTTGCTCTGTTTGCATGCAGATATTAGAGAATGGGAATCATGCAGATGTACGTACATATGTATGTACATATGAAAGTACTTTTCGGCAAATTATTACAGGTGTTGCTGGTAATTGTTTTTCTTGCCAGAGGATTTATTATTAAAATCTGTTTCATATGGTGTGCACTGCCCATTCGCAGAGGCAGCTGAAGAACAATTTGATACATTTTGTACAATGCACATAGCCATCAGGAAAAAATTAAAGAAACACCTTTCACCGCATCAATTTATTTTCTCTCTCGCTTGCACTTCTCATTAAGTCTGCATCCTACATCCTGCACCTTGGCATCTGCTCTGTCCCAAATTTGAGAAAGGCCTTTTCTAGCTAGTGGTCAGAATGTTTTGTGACATAATCAATGCTCTGGGATTATGCAGCATCAGAGCGATGGGGATCTTGGGCTTCAGGGACATATCACCAAAGGTCTAGCCTCCATCCCTTTCGCCTTTCAAGTTCTCCCTCTTTATTTCCTACTGCCTCAGCCTTTTCTCTCACAATGATTTCCCTCCTCTTGCCCCTGTAGGGCCCCTCTCTGAATATACATTACCCTTTCATTCACTTACCTACCAGGAACAATCCTCCCCAGATTATTCCTTGTCTCACTCACTCTTTTTTTCTGTTTTACCTGCAGTCTCATCTATTTATTTAACCAAGATTTCCCTTAGGAAAGAAAATCACAAATGAGACCTATTCAATATCTCAAATAGTTCTCAAAGACAGCAATATGATTAAATGGAGAGGATTTATTGTTCATTTATATATATATATATATATATATATATATATATATATATATATATATATATATATATATATATATATATGTATATATATATATATACTAATTTTCTACTTAGAAAAATACCCCAGTAATCTCATTTGTATCTCTTCTTGAGATTCAGAAGAGATTTTAAGAAAGTGTGCTCAGATTACCAAAGTCTTAATGTTCCCTTATATGTAAAGGGGTTCATTAATGACTAATAATACATTTAGAAATGCAATATAAATATCTGAAATGCAGTTATGGAAACATGTACTAAAAGGTTAAACTTCATGCAATACTTGACAAATAGTAAGCATTTTAACTTATATATTATAAATACTTAATAAATACACTTATTCCTACTTATAGGAATTAAAAACATACAATGTCCTAATTTGTAATTTATGTCACAATTCAGCAAAAATATAATATTATTTCAAGAATAAAAGTAGGGATTATGTCATGTTGCTTAATGTACAGTACATAGGTTTGTAATGTAAGCAACTCCTTCAAATGTGTCACTTTAAAATAAGGTACATTTTCAGTGATAACAAATGTTGAATAAGAGTCAAACATTTATAACAAGTGAGGTAAAATGGCACATCATTGTGCAAGGGTTTCATGAAAATCGCCCTTTTTACGGATGTTGTAAAAACCGTATATCAATGATTTATAATGTATTGGTACAAAAATGATTGAACTTACTTCATTAACCCTTTACAAAGGGAACATTATTATTAAAGGTTCACTCAGTAAATGTAATCCAATACACCTTTTGTAAAATTTTGCAAATATCTCCTCACAGTCTGCAAACTGTCCGTTCCTTGGGTGGGCTGAATTTGTAAACAGTGATGAGCCCTGGCTATGTAAATGGGACAACAACAAAGTGGATCAGACCGATCCACACAACACTTCTTCAGCTAATCAGCAAGAGAGGTTGGTTCTAGTGCATGCACAAGATGGGGGGTGGGGGCAGAGTGAGAGGGGAATTCATTAGAAGAGTGACAGCAAATCTGACTGATGTGAACTTCCTAAACTCCAAGGAGGGCAAATGGCTGAGAAACAGACCAAGAGAAAAAGGTCAGACAAATATAAACTTTAAAAGAAGGATTATGATAAGTTGAGGGCTAGGAGCTGCGTCAACATCGGCGAGGCTTATCAGCGTGTATGAATTTGGGGGCAGAGCTTTTAAAGGAGCACTGAAGGGTGAGCTGTGTTTGTTTTGGTAGTTGAGTTCAACAGTGTTTCTCAGGAATCACTGAGTGCACCTTTGATTGTTGACAGATTTCAGTATGAACTCAAACATTTCTTATCTAATTCTTACACACCAAATTATCTGAGCTATGCTATTCACATTTATTTTATTGCTCGAAACTCTGTCTGTATGCATCTGCCTCATTTCTGTCTATTTGTATTTCTCATGAGGATTTTTAGGAAAAATATCTAAATTTTAGTTGATACATCAATTACATTTATTAAAAGCAATAAAGTTCAACAAACAAACATGATTCTGTTACTATAACAGATATTCTGAGCAGTATCTGGGATCAGATTCTCCTTATTGATTTACTTTTTTACATCGGATGGGATGCCAGCAGGCACGATTTGATCCACTTACTGTTTTTGCAAAGAAAGTTGATAAAAATCCATAATGAATGTGTACCATGCACACAGGGAGATAATTAGCTTTAATTACTGTATTCGACAAAGGTCAAAACAAATTAGAAAATGTTGGATTAGATTTTACAAAGGACAAACGTGTATGTAATTTGAGTTAAAACCCAAATGTATGTGATTTGAACTGGACTGAAGACTCAAGACATGTCTGCTAAAGACTAGTTCCATCCAAATAGTGCTTTAGTCTTTCACTAAACAGATTATTGTGCTCACACTTTCAGTATGTAGAGCAGATGACCTCTTATCAGGCACAGTGAGGAATGGCCCCTCTGTCCTGCACCTCTGGCTAGATGATTACAAAGGGCCTGAATATGCCCTCAGGGTTGCCCAGGCTTCAATCTCTCCCTAGAGCCCTGTTAAAGAGGAATAGAAGAAATACCCTACTGGCAGTAGAACCACGTGTTCAAGACTGATTGAGAGAGTGAGCAAATGAAAAGCATGGAGTGATAGATGCCTTGTCTGACGGAGGACAGATGTTTGAGACAGCCTGGAGGTGACAAGCGGTACTACAGGCGAATTGTTTATTGAAAACACATGACTTATAGACTGACAAGGCTTTGTTTGAAAAAACAAGTAATTTAATCAGTTTGTGGGTTCCCTGGGAATGAACGCACCCCTACTTCATTCCCTTACCCCAGCTGTCCTCAGTTATGTGACAATTTAAAAGCGGAGGCTTTGTTATACCAAAAAAACAAAAAACAAATAATAATAATAATAATAATAATAAATTCTAAAACACAAAACTCAATATTTGTGCTTTATTTGCTTGATACAGTTTCGATGCATTGCATAATTTGTACGTTTTGTTAATAAAATCAGCAGGCTTACGCACCTTTAATGTGAGACCAAACCTTGCGTGTCTTGAATTCAAGCAGATGGAGGACTATATCTGGTGCCTATAAAATAAAAATGTAAAGACAGGAACCAATAATAAAAGTGATATTGTTAATATATTTAAAAAATAAGTGAAAAGACCAATAATATTGCATATTTTGTCTCACTGAAATGCTCATTCTACATTACAGCATTGACTTTAAGTTGGATGCAGATGTAAATTTACTTGTATCAACAACAGTAAGGTTATCTATAACATCTATAAAAAGTAAATATTATCTTAAACTCAAACAAAAAAAAAATTTGCCTATTTTTTAGGATTTACACACTTCTATTTCATCTTAAAAAAAAGTAGTGTATTTTGCATTTGCAAAGCAGTGTATTTTGCAAAAAAAATAATTCTGTGCCAAATTCAAATGGTTTCCGCTTCTCACGCCTCTAGACTTCAAAATCAGATGAACCGTGGTACAAATGCATACCAACCCATACAATTGAGAACCAACTGATATAGTCCAAGTCTAGATAAACGTTTTAATGCAAAGAGGAATTTGTTGATAGATTTAAATATTATGATGCCCCCCATTTGTAAACTAATGCCCCCTCTCTACTAATTTGTTCTCAGCGCCCCCTGGCATCCTTTGAATGCCCCTGTTGAGAACCCTTGCTATAAAGGAACCACAACTACTGATCTAAATCATTAAAACATTACATTTTTGCTCATAATATGAAATGTATGTAGTGTAGTTTGAGATCATGACCTATTTTAACTCCCATTTCCATTCAGAAATATGATATATGGCAATAAATGTAAAATATAGAGTAGTCTATACAATATGTGTGTTTTCAATAACATAAAAAAAATCACATTTACTTATTTATACACACTTAAATCTTAGATACAAAATACAGCTAAAGTTACTCTCTACGTGGTCATTAAAGGTAATGAGTCTGACAAATGTATTAATATCAACTAATTCTCGACTAGAGTATTACCCTTACATTCAAACAATGACGACAGATTTAAGCTGGCATAAAGCTCAGCTAAACAAACACCAGCGTGTCAGACAGGACATTAGCCGGTAGGTGGCGGTGTTCAAGCATCATGAAGCTTTATACAGCTACAGAGCGTCATAGAGCGAGAGAAGGAGGCGCTGTGGTCCGTTCGTACTGAGGAGAGAAATCGGTGCACACACATCAGGATGATCATCATATCTCCAGGCGTCTGGCGTGCAAAGCGATGTCCGAAATAAATCACACAGAGAAACAGGGCCAGCACTCTCGCAGACCCCCGTCATGGGAGCATGCTCTGCATTTTACATGAACTCATGCACAGCTGTTCTTAAGCAACTCTAAATGGATTACAGTAGTTTATCAGTTCACGAGTAAAGAGCATTAGGTTATTAATCTTACTAATTCAAGTCATCCAACAACCAGTGTTATTGATTCAAAGCTTATATGGAACTCTTTTGTCCATGGCTTCCACTAATTTCTATTTTCAGCACATTACATTAGAGATAATTGACTTTATCAGTTTGATTAGCTTTAGAGATCCACAAGGGTTCAAAATCTGATTTAAACCTGGAAATAAACAAGATTTGTACAATTTCACAAAGAAAATGCAAAGAAGCATTATGATGCAACCTGAATAAGAAATATGTAAGATTCCACACTATTTCTAGGTCAGTAATCAAATAAGCAAATTTAAGACGTAATATGTGACCATTTTAATTCCTTTGTACTAAAGATCAGATATTTTTGCTTCCATTAAAGCACACAAGGTGCTTTGTGGAACATTCTCAAATCATGCTGGATTCCAAATATATATATATATATATATATATATATATATATATATATATTAAAAAATGACAATTGTATATATGTAACACATATTTTACCAAATATGAGTGAAATTTGAATATGGGCATATATGTCCAAATATATGTATATGGACAAATATCAGATTTATGTCTTTGTCAGGTTTTGCATGCTGTCATTAAAGAACAATGGTTACATAACAAATACTATGCAATTCTGAATTTCAGGTTACATTTTCAATTAAACTCTAATGGTAATAGTATAATAATGACTGAATACAAACATACAAAATAGACGCTTTTCCTCAATTAGACTTTTGAACCCCATTTTACATCATGCTTGTGATATGCAAAGTTCTTGGAAACTAGGATATACATTTTCCAAAGATTGTGTGCTTACACCTATTAAACATACTTTTAAAAATGTATTTATCTATACTGAGCTTATTTTCACTCTTTATTTTCTCAGCACTATCCATTGATAATAATTATTTGGTCTCTTCCTATGCATATTGATTGGATTCATTACATTGCAGTCTTAAAACGAGTGCTGCAATATTGTTACCTTCACTTCATATAAGCCTATTTTTTGAAACTCAAAAGTGTATGATGGCTTATTTTCAGGATTTTTTTTTCTAATTTTTCTAAATGTTATATATTAACTGACTCTCACAAAATAGTCAGAAAAGTTATAAATATTCTATTTTGTACATTGTACATACAGTAACTGTACATCTGTCACTTAAATCACACTTAAGAATGTCTGAATGTCATTGAATTAGATATATAATATAACAAAATATAAAACAAAGTGACATCTTCAAACCAATCATGAGTGCTTTTCTTAGTACTAACTTCACTTTTCTGAGCCATATTTTAGTGGATATATGAAGTTCACACAGGTGACCTAGCGGAGTAACCAAAGGTAGAGTTCATGAAATTGAGGCTGCATTCCATTCAGTGCAAGTGTATAGTGACCAGAACTCAGAAGGTCCAAAACCAGCCCATCTGGCACTAACATTCATCAATGCGATTATCTAATCAGCCAATCGTGTGGCAGCAGTGCAGGTGCATTTAATCATTCAGATACAGGTCAGGAGCTTCAGTTAATGTTCACATCAACCGTGGGATGTTTGTTGGTTGGCAGTTCTGTGGACGGAAATGCCTTGTTGATGAGAGAGGTCAAAAGAGAATGGCCAGACTAGTTTGAACTGACAAAGTCTAATGGTAACTCAGATAACAGATCTGTACAATTGTTCTGAGAAGAATAGCATCTCAGAATGCTATTTTGAGATGCGGGTTAGCACTGTTTTGGCATACATTCTATTAGGCAGGTGGTTTTTAAAATGGTGACTTAAGGGTCCAATGGTTTTTGGGGCCACAGAACATCTAGTGGAAATGTATTTTGCTTTAAAATAATTTGTTACTATTATGCAATATCATAAAAACAACACAGACAAGGGATAAAGATGTGCTTCCGGTTCCTCAGGTGTAGTGTTTGGTTTCCTTATTTAGTCAGACCCCACACTGCAGTGGCCTCAGTGCACAAAGTCATGTAACAGGAGATCCTGCAAGACTCAGGTGGGTCTATGGAAGCTGGAGATGGCATGGGGGTTTGGGACAGGGGGAGGTGAGGAGAGCTACAGATGGGTTTAGGCATTCCATTAGCCACATGCTGACAGTCAGGCCAGCTGCCACACCGGACCTGAGAGATGCGGGACTCTTCCCCCAGGAGTTTCCCCAACATTAGGATCCTCACTGTCCTTAAAGTTTCAGCTCACCCATGCAAAAATAAAAATTCAGTCATTATTTCCGTATTTACCCATACTTATATTGCTCCAAACCCATATGAAACATTTGACCAAAAGTACAGTACGCAAAGCTTTTATACACAAAATGAAAGTGAATGGTGACTCGGGGCTGTCAACAGCCAAAAAGGACAAAAACAACTTAAAACCTCAGTAAAAGTTATCAATATGAATCGTGCACTATATTCTAAGTCTTCTGAAGCAGTACAATCACTTTGTGTAAACAGACAAAATATAAAGTTGTTATACACTCTTAAAGTAATCTTTAGCAACTCCCATTTGCTGGGTCCAAATCAAATATGGCAATTACTCTGCAGTTTGGACTTCCAGTACTTAAAAGTCATTGTCCTATATCTTATTTGTTATTTGGTTTTGTGTTGTTTTTTTGTTTGACTGAGTTTGACAGCCCTGAGTCTACATTTTGTATTTTTCTTTTTGGAGTGTGTTGCTTTCTCAGTGTTGCCTCAATAGGGATGGTGAAACATGAGGACAAATGAGGAAAAAAACAAAACATGGATTTGTGAAAGTGACGCTTCATCACAAGACTGATCACACTGGGAATTCAGGAACAGTAGGTCAAATGTTTTGCTGCTGAAATTGGTCTGTGCTTATTGAAATTTGAATCACTGCCCCCAGTTGTAACTTTGCTTAAGGACAATGATGAAGATGATGATGAAGATGTGAAGATGAACCCAAGTGCAGTTTTATTATAAAACGTGATATCCAAAACCCTGACTACAAACGTGAATAAAAACAAAGCAAAACCATGAATGACTAGACTAGACTTGACATAAACAAAACATGACTAGACTAAAACTTGACTATGGCTTGACCAAAACAACAGTGTTACATTAACAATACTCCACAATGGACAATGGTAACATGAGGACTTAAATGGGTTAAACAATAAATCAATGAAAACAAGACACATGAACATGGAGGGAAAACAGGACATCACATGGATAGGTAAACACATGACATGAACAGGAACTAAACTTTTCAAAATAAAAGACTTGAAAACAAAACTGTGACACATTGGATGTCAGTGGAACAAGAACGGGCAGAGAACAGAGGTCTCAGAATTCAGGTAAGCTTTTAATTTCGCACCTCCAACATACAATACTATTCATATACAATGTAAAACACGTGTGCTTGCTGGCTCTCTTTTCGGGCTCTCTCTGGCAACTGGATGTGCTGACGCTCTTTTATGCCGCTCTCCCAGTACTCACTAAAATTAGAGACAGGTGTTAGACATAATTTAGCTCAGGTGCAATTTACCGCTTTCTGCCCTCGGACGGGCGCTTGACCTCGCCCCCGCTGCCACATACCCCTACCGCCTGACTCAGGCCGGGGCATCATCTGCCTACCACTCTCCCCCCATTTCTAGAGAGGAAGTCGGCGACAGCCATCCGCACCCCCGGTCTGTGGACCACCTCGAACTTAAAAGGCTGGAGAGCCAGATACCAACGGGTAATCCGGGCGTTAGTATCCTTCATGCGGTGGAGTCACTGCAGTGGGGCGTGATCCGAGCAGAGTGTGAAGGCCCACCCCAGCAGGTAGTAGCGGAGTGTGAGGACAGCCCACTTGATGGCCAGACACTCCTTCTCAACGGTTCTGTACTTTGTTTCCCTTAAGGAGAGCTTCCGACTGATGTACAGCACCAGGCGCTCCTCCCCCTCCACCACCTGCGAGTACGGCCCCCAGCCCCCTGTCTGAAGCGTCCGTCTGTAATAAGAAAGGGAGAGAGAAGTTAGGTGTGTACAAGAGCGGCCCTCCACTTTAACCTGTGTAAACGCCTGTTGGCACTGCTCCGACCATTGGACCGGATCTGGAGCCCCCTTTTTAGTGAGGTCAGTCAGCGGGCTGGTGACGTCTGAATAATTAGGCACAAACCTTCTATAGTAGCCCGCCAGCCCCTGGAACTGCCTCACCCCCTTTTTGGTCTTAGGTCTAGGGCAAGTCGCAATCGCCGCGGTCTTGTCAATTTGGGGACGCACCTGGCCATGACCCAAGTGGAACCCCAGATACCGTACCTCCACACGCCCAATCGCGCATTTCTTGGGGTTTGCTGTGAGCCCCGCCCGGCGCAGCGACTTCAGGACCACCCTCAAATGTTGTATATGCCGCTGCCAGTCATTACTATAGATAATGATATCATCCAAGTAGGCAGCGGCGTAAGCGGAGTGCGGCCAGAGGACACGGTCCATCAGATGCTGGAACGTGGCTGGGGCCCCGAACAAACCAAACGGAAGTGTCACGAATTGGTGTAATCCGAACGGCGTGGTGAAGGCTGTTTTCTCTCAGGAAATTGGTGTCAAGGGGAACTGCCAATAACCCTTTGTCAAGTCCATGGTCGAATAAAAGTGAGCAGTACCTAACCGCAGCTCGTCAACCCGAGGCATTGGGTACGCGTCAAATTTAGACACCGCGTTGACTTTTCGATAGTCCACACAGAACCGCACAGACCCGTCGCTCTTGGGAACAAGAACGACTGGGCTGGACCAGTCACTGTGGGACTCTTCTATTACTCCCATATCGAGCATCGCATCCAATTCGTCCCGAACAATTTTCTTCCTATGCTCGGGGAGGCGATAAGGGCGGCTACGAACGACCCCCCCGGCTCGGTCTCGAAGTGGTGTTCGATGATGTTCGTACGACCCGGTAGAGGAGAAAACACGTCTGCAAACTCTTTTTGCAACCTGGCAACCTCTGATCGTTGGCACGGGGAGAGGTGGTCTCCACAAATGACCGGGGCATTGTGGTCGGGCTTGGGATTTACCTCCGGGCCGAGCTCCGCCCTCTCTGGAACCACCGTAGCCAACGACACAGGGACCGCCTCCCTCCATAATTTCAGGAGATTGAGGTGGTATATTTGACGCGTGTCCCCCCTATCGGTTCATAATCGAGATCCCCCACTCGTCGTGTGACCTCAAAGGGCCCTTGCCACTTGGCGAGTAATTTGGAGCTCGATGTGGGGAGCAATACAAGAAATTTATCTTCCGGTGCAAATTCCCTTTGCTGTGTTCCCCTGTCGTACAGTCGGCGTTGGCGTTCTTGGGCCCGGAGCAAATTCTCCTGTGTTAGTTTCCCCAAAGTGTGGAGTTTTGCTCTGAGATCAAGAACGTATTGAATTTAATTTTTGCTATTCGAAGGTCCCTCCTCCCAGCCTTCTCTTATGACATCCAAGACACTGCGTGGGTGTCGCCCATACAGTAGCTCAAATGGAGAGAAGCTGGTTGAGGCTTGCGGGACCTCTCGCACTGCAAACAACAGGGGATCGAGCCATCTGTCCCAGTTTTTAGCATCCTCATGTACAAACTTACGGATCATGTTCTTGAGGGTTTTGTTAAAACGCTCCACTAGGCCATCTGTCTGCGGATGGTATACGCTAGTGCAAATCGATTTAATGCCCAACAGATCGTAAAGTTTGCGAAGTGTGCATGACATAAATGTTGTGCCTTGGTCGGTGAGGATTTCTTTTGGAATCCCCACCCGGGAGATTATTTTGAAGAGTGCCCCAGCAACACTACGTGCTGAGATGTTGCTCAGAGGCACTGCTTCTGGATATCGAGTTGCGTAGTCCACTAGGACTAACACAAAGCGATGTCCCCGTGCTGTCCATTCTAATGGCCCGACGAGGTCCATTCCAATTCTTTCGAAAGGAACCTCGATCAACGAAAGAGGGCGCAATGGCGCTTTTGGGGTGGCCGGTGGGTTCACCAACTGACATTCACGGCACGCTGCACACCACCTGCGGACGTAGCCGGTAATGCCCGGCCAATAAAAATGGGCTATTAGACGGAGTAGTGTTTTTCTTTCTCCTAGGTGACCCGCCATAGGATTATAATGAGCCGCCTGGAAGAGCATTTCCCGGCGGCTCAGTGGGATTAACAACTGGGTCACATTTTCTTTCGTTTGAGCGTCCTGCATCACTCTATACAATCGGTCACTTATTATAGCAAAATAGGGGTGTGTGAAAGCGATGTCTGGCCAAAAACGCTGACCATCAATCGTCTTCACCTGGTCGAAGGCATGCTTAAGGGTCTCATCCCGCGACTGCTCCAAAGGGAAATCCCCCTCAGGGGATTCCCTGAGAGGAGGGGCGGAAGCCTCGCCCCTTCCCTCGTCATTCCGGCTTGGAGCAGCCGAGGACGGCCCCGGCTCCACCTCCCCTGCCAGAACATCGCATATCTCCCCACTTTAATGCAGGACCCATCCGCAAAAACTTCCCCAAATACATTCTTAAACACTGGCCAATCGGTCCCCAAAATCAGCAGATGGGTGAGGTGGGGATTAACCGCTGCCTCCACTCTATGGTTTTTCCCCTGGAATTTAATCAGTAGGGTCACCATCGGATATTTGTGAATATCCCCATGCACACACACCTTACCCTCACCAGCTTAGCAGTGCCCAAAGCTTCGGGTTGAACCAAGCGTTGGTGGATGGTGGTTTGGTTACAACCTGTATCCAGCAACGCCTGGTAAGTACCCCCTTGAATTCTTACCGGAATTCAATACGCTCCAGCCCGATCGGGGGCAGCCTGCAGGAATTCGGAGACCCGCACCACTGTCCCCACCTCCATCAGCGGACACTGATCCCGGAAGTGGTCCGGGTCCCCACATCTCCAACAAGCTGGCCCAGGCATCACACCCATACCTGTGTTGGCGGGCACCCCCACCTGAGGGGGAGAGTGGCTGAAGCTCGGGGAAGGGGAATGCGTAAGCTCCCAGGGACGAGAGGTTAACCTCGGGCATCCTCCTTGCCTGCGCGGGGCAGGAACGGGCCCTGGAGAGAGGACAGAGCGAGGAGGCAAAGAGGAAGGGGAGGGAACAGGGGAAGGAGAGAGAGAGAGAGAGAGAGAGTTTTGTTTTCGTCCGCCCTCGGAATAGCCGCCATGTGGTCCTCTGCGAGCCGAACAGCAGCTTCCAGCGATGCCAGGCAGTAGCACTGGACCCATTCCGCCGTTCCTTGTGGCAGTTGTCGAACGAACTGTTCCAGTACCACCTGGTCAATCACTCCTTCAACATCGTGGTTCCCCGCTAGCAGCCACCTCCGAAAGCGTCCCAGAGTCGTTGGGCGAAGGCAAATGGGCGATCAGACTTTTCTAACTTGAGCCGCGATTCTGACGATTCTCCTACGGGCTCGGACCAACACGTTGCAGGTTGGGGTAGGCCAGGAGGTTCGTTGCTGGCAGTTGTTGCACCGCGAGTTGGGTTTCCCCAGACAGGAGAGGGACAATACGGGCCGCCCACTGGTCGTGGGGCCAACCCCAAATCTCGGCAGTCCGCTCAAACAAGTCAAGGAAGGCCTCTGGATCATCCGCTGGGCCCATCTTCTGTAGGGCGGGCGGGGGCAACGAGGAGCGGACAGCGGACACCCTCTGCTTGAGCCCGCATGATTTCGAAAAACCGGTGATCTTGCTTCTGCCGGAGCTCAAGCAGGGACTATTGATGGGAGCGATGCATCGCCACGAGGGACTGGAGGACTTCCACCAGCTGCAAGGACTCAGTGGGGCAATTGCTTTCCATTATTAAGGACGTTTTTGCTTCCTCCTTAATTAATTCTTCCCGGGTTTCGGCACCAGTGTGACACATTGGATGTCAGTGGAACAAGAACGGGCAGAGAACAGAGGTCTCAGAATTCAGGTAAGCTTTTAATTTTGCACCTCCAACATACAAAACTATTCATATACAATGTAAAACATGTGTGCTTGCTGGCTCTCTTGTCGGTCTCTCTCTGGCAATTGGAGGTGCTGACACTCTTTTATGCCGCTCTCCCCGTACTCACTGAAATTAGAGACAGGTGTTAGACATAATTTAGCTCAGATGCAAGCGCTCTTACCGCTTTCTCCCCTCGGACGGGCGCTTGACCACGCCCCCGCTGCCACAAAAACATAAACAAAAACACATCTAGACATGACACCAGTGGCTGAAGCTGCAAGTGATGTTGAAGTTTCCAGAAGAAATGTCCACAGAGTATTGGCAAAAGTTAGTTTTTGATATCTTGATGTTTATCTGAAAAAAGAGAGATGGCCTCGATATCAATGCTAAACTGTCTAGACCAGGGGTGTTCCTTACATCGATCACGATAACAAGACAACCACTGGTTGGTTGATCTAGATTAAATATAAATGATTTACTTTTTATTTCCAGGCATCTGTAGCTGAGTGCTGTTTGATTGACAGGCGGCTAATGCGGGTATGTGACTAAATTATCAAATACATTTTATAATTCCGCCAATGCCCATCTTGGTGAGGCATTAATGTAAACGCAGTTGGTTTGGTCTAAAGTGAGCGTAAATGTGTTTGACTTTCTTTCTTCAGCAGAACACAAATTAATATTTTTAGAAGAATATTTCTGCCCTGTACTGATTTCAACTGATTTGAATGTAATTATTTAATATATTATGATATTGAAAATAACTTTCATCTTTTCATTTCTGTAATCATGTCACCCTTTTATGTATTTTTAAAACAGATTCATGTAGTGTTTACAGTATCATAGACAATTTATGTATTTTAAAAGTTGTCACAAACACCTATAAAATACCTATATTTAAATTTGTTTCTGTCAAAAATCCATAAAAGGGAATGTAAATCATGGTATGTGTGATACATTTTTAAATTGCAGCATAGTGTTTTAATTATAAAGGGGCATATCTTTCGCAACTCATTACTCAGTACTCACTACTCATGAGTTCTTTAATATGAGCTACTCTTTTACTCTTACTTGAGTAGTTTTTAAGAAGTAACAGTACTTTTACTTGAATATTATTTTTCATTACTCTTTCCACTCCTGGCACTTACTTCCTGGTTTTCACAGGACCAAAACCAGTGTCTCATTATAAGTATCATTAGTAGAAAACCTTGCTTAGCAAGTCAGATCATATAAATAGGTTTATAGCTAGCTTCTTGAAAACCTGAAACGGGTTTAATGGCAGAGACATTTGAAATAAACTCTATTCCATTGAGTACTAAAGATTTGTTACAATGCGAAAGAGAATGTTAAATATTTACAACAGAGCTGCACCCTTAAGGACAAAACATAGTCTACACAGGAAGATATTATACGTAGTTGCATTTAAAATGCCTCAGAACACAATTCAGAACACAACACAAGTATGTACTGCATTCTCAACGTTTCCTGCCACTATGGTGAGATTTCAATAACAAATTTAATTTTGCATAGACTTTTGAAGGTAACTCTATCGCCCCCCTTGATTACTGAAATGTGTTACCACCACAATAATGCAAGAAGGCACTTTTAAGGTGCACACAATAATTTATTCTCCATTAAAAAGTTTTACTCCTATAGAAATTAATTGTATTTTTTAAACATTTGTATACAATCATGACCACTCACATAAGATGAGGACTCTTGTCATATCAGTAACCTTATCAAACCTTATTTTATTCAACATGGGGCAGGAGCGCCCTATGTGGGCTGAATGTGACTGTGACAAGGAACACAAAACTCTTGGAGAAACCAGACTCACTGAGGGGGGCCATTTCCCCTCTGACAAAACAACATGAATATAATGCAAATATTAGTTATATATGTGCAGTGCATGTCACTGTGATTTGTAAATTAAGTAAGCGTTAAGGTCCAGTGTTTAAAAAAAAAGAATTTAAAAAGATTATTAACTTTAAGATTAATGGCTAATGCCTTTGAAGTCCATAACTGCAGAAGTTCACATAAATACATTATCCTTTGTTAGTTGACTGATGAAGGCTTTTGTTGGCCATTAAATGATAGTCTATATATTCCATTTCAAGAGTATAGTCTACCAATAGACAAATGTGATACAGGCAGAGATCAACGAGGTGCATTGCAGTTCAACCGGCAGGTCATTTTAGTGATGTTCGGTGGGTTCCATCCTAAGTCCAAGGTTCAGGCAGAGGCATTTGAAGTATCCCATGTCTTACAGTTGGAGTTGGCATCAGTTCATCCTCTGAAGTCAAAAGACTGAAGTGATGTCTGGCTAGCACCAGTTGTAGTTTGACATCATCACTCAGCGACACGTAGCAGTGGAGTCTGGCACAACGCTGGAACGGAGCTGGATCTGGGCGGATCTGGTATCCTTGTGATATGAATCCCGATGTTGAAATATGGAAATTAGCGTAGATGCCATTAAATGTTATGCAGAGTTATAGATCATGATAGGTGTTTCTGTTTCCGGCAGACCTAAATAAAGCAGCCTAATTGTGAGTTGATGGATAAATTAGGTGTATGCCTGGCTAAATAGATGAGTCCTTAGTCTAGACTTAAACTTAGGGAGTGTGTCTGCATCCAGAACAGTATTAGGGAAACTATTCAATAGTTTAGGAGCCAAAAATGAAACGGATCTACCTCCTTTTGTGGATTTTGATATTCTTGAAATTATTAACAAGCCAGAATTTTGTGATTGTAATGAACATGACTGAATATAGCGTGTCAGAAGGTCACTTAAGTACTGTGGAGCTAGACCATTCAAAGCTTTGTACGTAGTTAACAGAATTGAAAAATAATATGAAATTTAATTGGTAGACAATGTAACGATGATAAAATTGAGCAAATATGATCATATTTATTGGTTTAGTCAGCACTCTGGCAGCTACATTTTGAACAAATTGAAGTTTATTTATTGAACTTGCTGGACTTCCACCCAGTAATGCTTTGCAATAATCTAGTCTTGAGGTCATGAACACATGAATTTGTTTTTCTGCATCAGCAACAGAATGCTTGTGTCGTAACTTAGCAATATTTCTGAGGTGGAAGAATGATGTTCTGCTAACAATGGAAATTTGGTTGGTATTGGTCAGATTGGTATCAAATATAACACTTAAATTCTTCACTGTAGAAAACGACATAATAGTATATCCATCGAGAGTCAAATGATATTTTAGCAGCTTATTTTTAGAGGTTTTTGGTCCAATAATTAGTACCTCTGTTTTGTCGGAATTGAGCAGAAGGACATTTCTGGCCATCCAATCTTTGATTTCATTGATACACTCGTTGGGTTTTGAAGAAATATATATAAAGTATCATCAGCATAAAAGTTGAAACTTTTTCTATGATTCCTGATTATATTTCCCAGGGGAAGCATGTATAAAGAGAAAAGCAGAGGCACTAAAACTGATTCCTGTGGCACTCCATACTTAACTTTTGTTTGATTTGACAATTACTTGTTTACACATACAAAGTGGTAGCAGTCTGATAAATAAGACCTAAACCATGCTAATGCAAGTCCACTAATGCCAACATAATTCTCCTGCCTATTCATGAGAATGTTGTGATCTATCATGTCGAAGGCAGCACTAAGATCTAAAAGCACTAGAAGAGAAGTACAGCCACGATCAGTCTCTGTACTGTGATGGGCCTAAATCCAGACTGAAATTGTTCATATATACCATTTCGCTGTAGAAATGAACATAGTTGGGAGGACACTACCTTTTCTAGTATTTTCAACATAAATGGTAGATTTTAAAGTCTGTAATTAACCAATTCTCTAGGATCAAGCTGTGGCTTATATAGAATACAACTCGCTTAATCTCAGTAACCATCTTGTTATTGGACACTTTCACTCTTGGATTGATGCTGCATCCACAAAACTAGGTGTCACTGTAAGTCCAAGAAGACACAAAAGATGACAAAAATATACTGAGTGCACCTTTAAGAATGTTCAATCAGACCGCGCATTGGTAACGTATTGGCAAATGCATCCGCGAGCACGCAATTGCATGAAGTGTGTTTCTGGACTCAGAAAGTATTCACAATCTGATTCATCATAGGTAAAACTGGTTCATTTTGTATTGCCTGGGTGATGGAGTCAAACATTTTCACATCACAAGAGGGCTTGATTCTTAATAAGCAGCCACAAGGTGCCACAGGTAGACTATGCCCTTAAACAAAACACAATGTGTAGCTACGTACACACCTGTATGGAAATTGTGGTGGCTGACAGGGAATACTTAAACATATGCATAATTACTGATCTGCAAGTTTAATTAATTGCTGAGATAGAGGGGGGTTGAGATTTTGCATTTGCCACCCCAGCGGTGGGCAAGACCCCAGGAGTTTCCACATAATATATGAGATTGCACTATTTCATAGGCCTTGTTTCTGCACATGTACCAACTCTATGTGTATAGCACCACAGTCAATATCATACTGCTATTACATCATAAGGGAAACACTGAATTCTAGAAGTATGAAAGGAAATAATATGCAGAAGAGTAAAGCCAAAAGGATGAGAGTGTGTAAATGAGTGAGAAAAGGATATAGACACAGAAGGTGGCAATGCCAGCACAGACAGCTCTGCTGCTTTAAAACAAGTTGGTGCTAACTGCAGGATTTCCTGGCCCCCTCAGCTCAGCTTCTGTTGTCAATCAAAGGGCCGCCATTTTAAAAATCCATCCAGCCTGTCTTATTTACATCCACGCTTCACCACCAGTCATAGGTGTGTCATCTTTTTCACCATTGTCTGTTTTCCACTTCCTCCTTTTCATTTCGCTTTCTCGTCCCCTTTTAAATAGTCCTTTGTTCTCTGGTCCTGCATCTATTTTTATCCCTCCGTTTCCACAGGAAGTGTCATGCCTATGACGATGCTTGGGAGATTTGCTCCTGGTCGCCATGGCAACACTATCAAAAGCTTGAGACAAACAGGCTCATGCTTTCTGTCTCTCTAGAACATGCCTTGTTTTTAAACTTTATTCTCCTCATGCTTTAGTCCCATTTTGATTTACTTACATTTTCTTCTGTGTTATGATGAAATTGTATGTTGTTTAGAGGAAGAAACAAACATGCAAATCAGGCCATGCCGTTTTCATACCCTTCTTCATCACCCTCCTCTCCTTCTTCTTTCGGAACTGGATTGAGTTTTTTACCACCCTGAACAAATTGGCATGCTGTTGTGGGGTAAATCAGACATGAAAGACATGTTTTGACTAGTGATGTGCATGGACAGATGTTATTCAGTTAACCATTTGACGCACATATTCAAATACCAAAATCACTATTTGGTTATTCTACACAGCAAACCGTTGGATTTCGGGCATGGTTTTTTAAATGTAAATGCGCTGAATGGACCTTCACCATTTTTTTTTTACGTATCGCACAGGGCCGCCAGATTTTTTAGACAAAACATATATATATATATATATATATGTATATATATACAAAAACATTACTTTAGAACTATTATCACAGCTTGGGGCTGTTCCTAACAAGTTATTGGAGAAACAAGGATGTGTGTGTGTGTGTGTGTGAGAGAGAGAGAGAGAGAGAGAGAGAGAGAGAGAGAGAGAGAGAGAGAGATAGGGAGCATGTGTGTTCACCTGTTGACACTATCAAGCAGAAATGCTGCAGTGTGTTAAACTGGGTTCACAAGTGGCACATGAGTGGGACGGTCGCATTGGATGTTTGCATTGGCTGCATCTCTTCTGCAAGATACAGCAACACCTCTGTGCAAAAAATATTGGACAACAGCGGGCAGTCACATGCATTTTATCAGCACACTTGGTTGTGATTGGTTAATGTTTTCTATATACTGTAGACCTATTTCCACACAATGGCAAATTTTCCGGCAGATTATTTATTTATTTTATCCCCTTTTCTCCCAAATTTGAATGCCCAATTCCCACTACTTAGTAGGTCCTCATGGTGGCGTGGTTACTCACCTCACTCCGGGTAACAGAGGACAAGTCTCAGTTGCCTCTGCTTCTGAATCGTCAATCCATGCATCTTATCACGTGGCTCATTGTGCATGACACCGCGAAGACTCCGCATGTGGAGGCTCATGCTAAAGTCTCCATGATCCACGCACAAATTACCACACACCCCATTGAGAGCGAGAAAAACGAATCGCGACCACAAGGAGGTTACCCCATGTGACTCTACCCTCCCTAGCAACTGGGCCAATTTGTTTACTTAGGAGACATGGTTGGAGTCCCTCAGCATGCCCCGAACTCATGACTCCAGGGGTGTTAGTCAGCGTCAATACTCGCTGAGCTACTCAGGCCCCCAGGTCCAGCAGTTTATCAATTCTTTACTTTATTAAGTTATTTTATTTAGTTTACTTGCATGCAGACAAATAAATTGAAGCGTACTATAGGTTCAGTTTGACAAATTTTTATTTGCTTTTGTCTTTTCAATAAACTTTTTTTGATTATTTTTGTGTTGTACTGCACCCAGAGATGCTGAGCTCAGCGTAAGATGAAAATAGGCTTAATGCCGAAACTATCCGCTCACTGCTGCATCTGGGATGCTTCTGGGACGTGTCACCTTGCGACTCACACTTGCAGTGTAAACTGTGACATCTGTTAATATAGGCACCACTCGTACCTCATGTCCTGCTCACAGTGGATGTGTTAACCAGTCGATAGTCAGCATTCTGAAGATAATGTCATTTTGGTCAAATGCATCCTATTTTCTCAGTGGAAAAATAGCAGTCCAAGTGGGGTCTTTCCTTGTCTTTCACTATAGCACCGCAATCTCCTCCGCCATTTTGAACAGTATTTCTTCTCCAATGTAGAAACAGCGGTAAGAGGTAAGCAACTTGAGTTTGTGTAATTAATTGTGTCTCTCAGCTGTGGTGAGCCTTAATGCTGAAGTTCTTAGTTTAAAGCTGTTTAAAGCTTTTCCCTAGCTTTAGTATTATAGTTGTAATCCGAGGAATCATATATCGTTGATAAATTAAATCACTGACTGACGCTGACAGACTTCACGTCACCTGAACTGGCTTATATTAAACAAAAATGGTCTTTTGCTACCACCTGCTTGCTAAAATCTGTAATGTCAAAAAAATTAATATGAAGAGAAACATATAGGTCTTAACACATCTACACTGCTCTTACACTTTAGTTTAGAACCACACGAACATAAGCGGAGTGATACTCAGTGAAGCGTCCGAGTGCTAAACGTCACCTTTAGTGTGTCAATAGGAAATATAAATGTTAGACTCGCAAACATAACTTTTGCAAATAGAAAAGATTAGAATAGAAGAACAGGGAGGCCTGCAACAGATGTCATGGCCCCCACAAAGCCCCCCACTGAACCTCGTGTTAGTCTGAGATTAAATAAAGAGACAGAAGCTATTGAGACTAAATAGATAGAACTGTGGTGAAAGTACATTTTAGAGATTGAGATAATGTGGTATTGTCTGTGTCATGGTGCTGCTCATTCAGTTTCAGCATGAATCTGTTACTGTGGGCTCTTATGACCTCAGTTTCTAAGTTTACATTTTTATATCAGCACTGCAACATAACAGTGCCTACTGTATAAATCATTGTAAACATCCACATTGAGTGCAAATGTTCGCGATTGTGAGCATTTCTGCATGTGCAAGGTTAGCGTGTGAACAGCGTTTGACAGATGCGTCCGGGTTTGTCTTATGGAAAACAAGCTTCCAAACACAGAGGTAAGGTGCAATTTATCCTTAGTTTAGAGAACTAATTATCTAACTTCTTTCGACACTGAAAATGCTGGAACTACACAGAACTAAATTCATGCAGGACGTAAAAAGCTGTGAAATAACGACAGCAGGGATGAATAAAGCATGATCTTGCTTCAGTGTATATACATTATATATAATTTGGGACTGTGTGACATTGTTCACGTTTTTCACCGTAATAACTTCTAGAAAAAGGTTTCCAAACTTCTCTTCTAATTAACAGATTCATCCAAATCTGAGAATCATCCTTAAAGTGATAGTTCAGCCTTTATTTAATATATGTCATAATTTCCCTGCCCACATGTTCTCCCAAACCTGTGAAACTTTCTGTATTTTGTGGAACCCAAAAGATGTTAGACAGAATGTTAGGGACTGACAGTCTTGGTCTCCATTCCCTTTCAAAATATGGAGGGGAAAAAATACATGCAATGAAATTAAATTTTGATTAAGCCTAGCATTCTGTCTAAAATCTCCTTAGGAATAATTTTCCCAAAATGTAAAATTCTTGCATCACTTACTCACCCTAATGCCATCCCAGAGGTGTATGTTTTTTTTTTTCTTCTTCAGCAGAACACAATGATTTTTAGAAGAAGATCTCAGCTCTGTTAGTTTATACTAGAATGCCAGTGAATAGGTACCAAAACTTTGAAGCTCAGAAAACACATAAAGGTAGTATTAAAGGAATTCAAATGAATTTAAATCCTTATTTAAATCCTTTTTACTAATAAGTCACCACTTTCACATTCTTCTTCTTGTGTTTTTGGTGATTCAATTATTTGTGCATATCACCACCTACTGGGTAGGGTGTAAAAAAGCAGTAAAAAAGGACTTTAAATATTATAAAGTCATATATATTTATCTATTTCTCACCCACACCCATCATATTGCTTCTGAAAATCACTGTTGCATGAATGTCTCTATGTGCTTTTTGGAGCCTCAAAGTTCTGTTCACCATTCACTTGCATTGTATAGACCAACAGAGCTGTTTTTTTATGTATTTTTTTTATTGTTATTATTCTTATAATTTATTATTTCTCACAAAGTGTAATGAACACACTACTTTTTCTGAAGTGTACAGGGAACTTTACAAGGCATGTGCTGAATACTAAATAAAGTGTCTTCTTGCCCATTCATGGTTGAAGAACTGGTCTTCCCTTTTGCAAGCAGCCTTTCCAAAGATAATACAGCATGGGCAATGCAACTATTTTATTACATTCAGTCTAATGGTTTTGCATTCATGCCATGCCTGTAAAACATTTTTGCCTATATGTCAAAACTTCTTGCAAATGTTTTATTGAGAGCTGTTGTTCTGCACTAATGCTTAGCAGCTAGGCTGAGCTCTGGTTTCTATTTTTAGGGTGTTTTAAAGTTGAAAACATTGGAAATATTTTAATAGTGCAGCCAAAACTCACAAGTAAACTCACACGTAAGCCTAACTGCTCAATGCTATGAAAGCAACCATTCATCTCTATGGCTGCCTAAACAATTTAGGCGGTCAACAGTTAGATCATTATTTATCCATTAAGTAGGAAGTCTTTTGCTGTTCCTCCAGAGATGCTAAATGTTTTCTCCAATGGTGTCCTTCCTGTTCCCACAGTGTCCGGTATCTCCCCCTGTTTCACTTGCCGGACGGAAGGCAGGTGTATGCAGCGAGGCAGACTGTGCTGGTAATAGCATCACCTACTAAAGTTCTTGCATTACCATGGTGCATTACACTGCACGTGACCTACAGCACAATTTAATTGAACACATGTGCTACACTCAAATGAGTGACACAGAGGCAGTTTAGAAGGTGTTTACAAGGCAGAACAATAATTATATGAGCAAAACTATGTGTTTTAATCAGAAATCCTTTCCAGGTCTGTTGCTGTAATTGAATACCACTGTATGCATAAAAACAATTTATGCTTATGGTACTTAAAGGTAATAAGCAGTTAAAGACCATCTTGGCCAGGTCTGGTAGACCAGCTAGACCAACTGAAGTCCAGCTTGACCAAGTCTGGGCAATCAGCAAAACCATCTGAAGACATGCCTGGCTAGGTCTATGAGACCAGCTAGACAAACTAAAGACCAGCTTGGCTAGTTCCTGGAGACCAGATTGACTATATGAAGACCAGCTTGACTAGGTCTGGGAGACCAGCTAGACCAACTAAAGTCCAGATTGGCCAGGACTGGGAGACAAGTAAGACCATCTGAAGTCCAGCTTTTCCAGACTTTGGAGACCAGCTAGACCAACTGAAGTCCAGCTTGGCCAAGTCTGGGGTATCAACAAGACCATCTGAAGACCAGCTTTGCCAGGCTTAGGAAATCAGCTAGACCAACTAAAGACAACTTTGGTCAGATTTGGAAGACCAGCTAGACCAGATAAAGATAAGCTTTACCATGTCTAGTGAAACAAGATGAAGAACAAATTTGGCAGGTATAGAAACCAGCTAGACCAACTTCCAACGTTTTCTTGCTCAACCTCTTGGTCACATGCACTGAAAATTCCGTAGTGATACAATGATTTGCACTGATGCTGAAAAAACTTTTGGCTTAACATTATGGTTTTAATGGAATAGTAATAGACATACTGACTTGCAAATTATAACGTTCTATTAACACTTTAATTGACATTGTATACCAAGGCTAAATCTCATTTGTTTAGTCTTGTTATGGTGAAACTAATGTAAGGGTGAAATCGACTTTCAAAGCAACACCACAAACACATAGATGACTGCTCTCTATTAAGCTATTCTCAGCAGAGCAACCACTCCAGGAAAAAACAGTGATTAGGCTTTGATTAGAGTGATTACGGCTCAATTTGATCAGTTAACACATCACTATTATGTTCAATCTATTTTAGATTTTCTTCTGCAGCAGGCCCAGCTGGTAGGAGTACACGTCCTCTGTGGATTGGGAAGCCTGGTACAGCATCATTCTGTATTATAGAACAGCCATAGAGACCCCAACACACTTGAACGCCTCTGAATTGGCCTATACAATGGCAACAATCTTAGACGTGTGATTATTGGGAGAACTATTCCTATACAGGCTTTCTTTTGAGAAACAGATTCATTGTGGATTGCCTCTGAAGAAGGAAGAGGCATCTCTCTCTTCTCTGCTGCAGAGTTATTATTTGAGTGCCCCATTCGCACTTCTAAATAAATCCATTCAGTGACAAGAGGCTAAGACCTTGGCATCGGTCCCTTACCCAGCACTACAGTAATATGATGTGGAAATAAGCCAGTCACTCGAGTGTGTCGGCACCTTTTCACTCCCTTGTCTGTCTTACAATACGCCACCCCCAAACGAACTAGCCAGCTATGGCTGCCTCACTCTCAACAATTCTGTATGCATAGACACAATCTCCCAGAGTGCTTCTCTTGCGAATAATAATATGGACGGTCTAATGCACGGGAGTGGTGAAGGGGCATGAGCTCGGCACAGCCTGAGTGACAAGCAGGCAATCTGCAACAGAAGTCTCAGATCACGCACAACTGAAATACTGCCTGAACAATAATGGCAATAGAGAGGTAACAGTTGGGGCGAGGGGTGGGGGTGTGGGGGTTGCAATAGGCAGGCTCAACAGCCTCCCAATGCTGAGGGCAAAGGAACAGTTCATATAAATCAATCTTGTCATTCAGGTTGTGTTGTCTCTCAGAGACTTTGGCAATCTGGAGATGAAATGAGGCAGGTGGAGTCGTCCACCCCCACGGTGGAGTGATGTGTTTGCGCATTGTGGGATGAGTCTTCCTGGAGGTGCCTTTTGAAGGGGAAAGAGTAATCAGGCTAAAATACAGTATATAGCTAGATGACTCTGAGATTTAATTTATTAAATTTTTTTATCAGAAGTGTGCAATTTTGGCACCATTAAATGGAATTATTAATTATTGTTTTCTCTTGTCTCCCTTGGGTTGGACAAACAGATATTCCTGAACTAAAATAGTATGAACTGGTTACAGCATAGTTGACTCTGTTTCCACATTAATGTTTCCACATTATACACTGGTTTAAACTCATCTGTTGTATGTGAATGTGTTCATGTAAACTTTGTTAAGCCAAGTCAAGCCAAGCTCATGTTTATGTTTTGTTTTGTTTTATAGTTAAGTCCATTCCAGCCAAGTCTAGTTCATGTTTTGTTCATGTTTTTTGTTACAGTTTTTGGATTTCACATCTTGTTTAAATAAACTGCACTTGGGTTCATCTTCACGTCTTCAACATTGTCTTCATCATTGTCCTTGCCTGCATCGTTACAGAATACTTGACCGCCCATAATGAACCCAGCAGTTTGGCTCCTGCGCCTACGTCAGGGGAATAGATCCCTGGAGGAATATGTGGGGGACTTCTGCTCTCTGGCAAGCAAGGTTGACTTTAATGAGGTCGCCCTCAAAGACAGTTTCTATATCGGACTGAGTGAGCCAATCTCCTCATTGGTGCCTTGTGGTCACAGTTTCCTCAGTCTGGTTCAATGTATCGACCTTGCCCTGTGGATTACTGGTTCTGCATTCGCTGTGGGGGAGGCAGATCTTGAGCCAGCATCCCACGTCATGGTTGACGATCAAGCATTCTATGTAATAGTCGATGAGCCAACACCCACACATGCCACGGCTAATGAGCCAACGCCCACGCCTGCCACGGCCAATGAGCTGCCAGCCTCGTCCATCCCAGAGCCAGCGTTGCCAGCCTTGTCAATCCCAGAGCCTGCACTGCCAACTTTGGCCACACGGAGGAGGAGGAGGAGGAGGAGAAAGGCTGCTGTTTCCAAGTCTGTACCCATGATCACAATCAAGTAGGTCATTTTCAAGTCTCTGCCCATGTTCACAACCACAGAGGTCATTTCCAAGTCTCTGCCCATGTTCACAACCACGGAGGTAGTTTTCAAGTCTCTGCTCATGTTCTTGTCCACTGAGGTCTTTTCTCAGTCATCCAGGACTCATAGTTACATGCCTCCCACAGCTCTGTCTTCCACAATTTTGTCCCACGTCATGGCAGTCACACCATAGTCAGTTCCAGGCCATGTCACAGCCAAGCCATAGTCAGCTCCAGGCCATGTCACAGCCACGCCAGAGTCAACTCCAGGCCATGTCACAGCCACGCCAGAGTCAGCTCCACGTCATGTCACAGCCATGCCTCTGCCTGCTCCATACCATGTCAAAGCCACGCCTCGGCCTGCGCCATGTCACAACCACACCTGAGTCTGCTCCATGCCATGTCACAGCCACACCTCAGCCTGCTCCATGCCATGTCTCATCCGAGCCCCAGACTGCTCCATGACATGTCTCTGCCAAGCCCCAGACTTCTCCATGCCACATCACAAGCAAGCTTCTGCTCACCGGTCCAGAACCGCCTCTGCTCACCATTCAAGGCCAGCCTCTGCTCCGTGGTCCTGGCTCACCTCTGCTCCACGGCCCAGGCCCGCCTTCGCTCCACGGTCCAGGCCTGCCCAATGAGCCTGTCATGCTCCACCCCCAACGGGCTCAGCCCTGATCCCATGCTCCACGCCCTGTCACGCCAGCTCCCTACAGAACTTTGGGAGTTTTGTCATGTTTAATGTGTGTGTTCATGTTTTGGGGCATTAGATGTAATGTTGTATGTGAATGTATTCATGTAAACTTTTTAAGCCAAGCCAAGCTCATGTTTATGTTTTTTTTATTATTATTATAGTTATATCCAGTCCAGCCAATTCGAGTTCAAGTCTAGTTCATGTTTAGTTCACATTTTTGTTAGAGTTTTTGGATTTCACATTTTGATTAAATAAACTGCACTTGGGTTCATCTTCACGTCTTCGTCATCGTCTTGATCAATGTCCATGCCAGCATCGTTACACAAGCCTGGACAAGCTGGTGTTTAGCTGGTTAAAAGCAGGTTTCACAGCCTGACCCGCTGACTAGTGCCCAAAACCACAATAAAACAATCAAAGCAGACTAGCCTAACCAGTCAGGGCAGGCTGGGAGACTAACATGCAGGACCATTTCTGAGAATATGCCAAGAATTACACCACAACAGAGTCTTCAACATATTTGAATAGATTAACTTAAAGCTGAAATATATTAACCACTCAAAATGCAAAATAAAAAAAAGAAGGATACAACTTCAAAAGGCAAGGCAAGGCAAGGCAAGGCAAGGCAAGGCAAGTTTATTTATATAGCACATTTCATACACAATGGTAATTCAAAGTGCTTTACATAGTATAAATTAAAAAGAAAAAAACAAGAATAATAAAATAAGAATAATTAAAACAGTTTAGAATAAAAAACAAATCTAATAAAACACAGTACAAACAGTCGGACACACAGTGGCACAGTGCTCATTCAGTAAATGCACAGCTAAACAGATGTGTTTTGAGTCTGGATTTGAATGTGACTACTGTAGGAGCACATCTGATCTCTTCTGGAACCTGGTTCCAGCTGCGGCTGGCATAATAGCTAAAAGCAGACTCTCCTAGCTTAGAGTGAACCCTTGGTATTTCTAGCTGATGTGATTCTAATGATCTGAGTGATCTGTTGGGTTTACTGTATATTCAGTGAGCATATCTGCAATATATTGAGGTCCTAGCCCATTGAGTGATTTATATACCAGTAATAATACTTTAAAATCAATCCTAAATTAAACTGGGAGCCAGTGTAAAGACCTGAGGACTGGTGTTATATGTTCATATTTTCTGGTTTTGCTCAGAATTCTGGCAGCAGCGTTCTGTATGAGCTGCAACTGTCTTATGGTCTTCTTGGGAAGGCCCGTGAGGAGTCCATTACAATAATCCACCCTGCTGGTGATGAAAGCATGCACAAGTTTCTCTAGGTCTTGACTGGAAACAAAGCATCTAATTCTTGCAATATTTTTCAGATGATAATATGCTGATTTAGTTATTGCTTTGACATGACTACTGAAACTAAGGTCTGACTCTAGAGACACACCAAGATTCCTGACTTGATTTTTAGTTGTTTGACCCCTAGCGTCAAGGTATGCATTCACCTTGAGAACTTCATCTTTGTTTCCAAACGCAATGACTTCAGTTTTATCTTTGTTTAACTGAAGAAAGTTTTGGCACATCCAACTGTTTAGTTCATCAATACATTGGCACAGGGAGTCAATGGGGCTGTAATCGTTAGGTGATAGGGCTAAGTAGATCTGTGTGTCATCTGCATAGCTGTGGTAAGCCATTTGGTTCTTTCTCATTATTTGGCTAATTGGGAGCATATACAGGTTGAACAGGAGTGGAGCAAGAATTGAGCCTTGAGGGACTCCGCATGTCATGGGCGTCCACTCAGACTTATGGTCTCCTATACTCACATAATAACCTCTCCCTTCTAAGTATGACCTGAACCATTTTAGGACCATCCCAGAAAGCCCCACCCAGTTTTCCAGCCTTTCCAGAAGTATGTTGTGATCGACAGTGTCAAATGCAGCACTGAGGTCGAGTAGTACCAGTACTGATAATTTGCCTGTATCAGTATTTAAGCGAATATCGTTTATTATCTTTATGAGCGCTGTCTCTGTGCTGTGATGTGATCGGAAACCAGATTGAAAATTGTCAAAGTATCCATTCGAGTTCAAGAAATTGAACTTTTTCAATGATCTTGCCTATGAAAGGAAGATTTGAGATCGGTCTATAGTTGCTTAATATGGTCTTATCCAGATTGCTCTTTTTCAAGAGGGGCTTGACAACTGCAGTTTTCAGGGAGTTTGGAAAACTCCCAGAGAGAAGTGAGGAGTTTATCACTTCAAGGAGATCTGCTTCTAAACAGTTGAACACACTTTTGAAAAAAGATGTTGGAAGTGCATCAAGGGCGCAGGTTGATGTTTTAAGGTGCCGTACGGTTTCTTCCAAAATTTTGCCATCAATTTCTTTGAAGTCAGACAAAGTAACCACTTTCTCAGGTTGTGGTTTGATTTGTCTGACCCCAGCACAACTCAAGGATGTGCTGATCACCTTTCTGATATTATTTATTTTCTCAGAGAAGAAAGAAGCAAACTCACTGCACTTGCTGTCTGAGAGCAGTTCACAGGGAATCTGGCTTGGGGGGTTTGTCAGTCTCTCTACAGTCGCAAAAAGAGTGCGTGTGTTGTTTAAGTTGCTGTTTATAATATTCGAAAAGAAAGACTGTCTAGCTTTGCCTAGTTCCATATTAAAAGCATGGATGCTGTCTTTGTAAATATTATAATGGACTACAAGTTTTGTCTTCCGCCAAATGCGCTCTGCTTTTCTGCATTGTCTTTTCATATTTTGCACTGCTGTTGAGTTTCTCCAGGGTGCTTTTTGACTGCCACTCTTCTTCCTCACTTTCACAGGAGCAATATCATCAATTACACTTTTAACTTTTGAGTTAAAAGAATCAAGGAGAAAATCAACAGTGTCAGCAGATATACTTGGTGTTAAAGATATAGCCTTCATAAATAGAACACTAGTGTTCTCATTTAAGCATCTCTTCTTGACAAACACAGATCTAGCTTCAATGGCAGGAGAGATCAATATATCAAAGAAAATACAGAAATGATCAGACAGTGCTACATCCTTAATAACAATCGATGAAATGTTTAGACCCTTACTGATCAGTAAATCTAGAGTGTGTCCATGATTGTGTGTGGGTCCATGTACATGCTGAGTCAGATCAAACGTTTTTAAAACAGTTTTGATTTCTTTTGTCATATTGGTTTCTGCATTATCTATGTGAATGTTAAAATCTCCAGCAATGGCAAAACAGTCAAACTCTGAGGTAATTGTTGATAACAGTTCTGTAAAGTCCTCAGCAAAGGCTGGAGAGTATTTTGGAGGCCTGTAAATAATGATAAGTAAAATGCGTGGAGCACCTTTTAACACACTACCCAGATATTCGAAAGACGGGTAATTCCCAAATGATATTTGCTTACATTGATAGACATCTTTAAAAAGAGCAGCTAAGCCCCCACCTCTCCTGCCTTCTCTGCAGACACTCAGAAAAGTAAAGTTAGGAGGGGATGTTTCATTAAGGACTGTTGCACTACAGCTGTCTTCTAGCCAAGTTTCATTTAAAAACATAAAATCCAGGTTGTATGTGCTTATTAAGTCGTTGACTAGAAGTGATTTATTTTTAAGTGAGCGGATGTTTAAAAGTGCTAACTTAACAGTCTTACTTTTTGACCCCACAGCAATCTTAGTTTGGCGTGTAATAGGCACCAGATTGGATGGGTTTGCTGTATGGCTTTTGAAGGCCTTAGACTTTCTATCATGACATCGAACAGCAATAGAGAAAGATACAGGCACACTGGGTTCCCACTTGTTTTGTAAACATTTGAGAAAGTTACTGTTATCATAGCGGGGACCCGACACATATCACTGAGAGCTGGTATCAGTTGTTTTTGGTTCACCTCGAGCAGATGGAGGAGGGTGTGAGCCCTTGCGTTGTGGCAGAGGCCGAAGAGCTCTCACAGGACGAGGGGGAGGGCGAGCTTTGCCTGCAGGCTTTGGTGGTTTAGGGGTCTGCCGTTTTTTGCTTGATATCTGGGGGCTTGCAGCAAATGAATGGGATAGTTTGGTTCCAGCATACACCAGTTCTTCCATTTTCTCTGAGAAGCACAGATGTGGAGATGCTGGAGAGAGGGATAACGTGTCTGGTGAGAGGGGCTGTTGCTGTGTTATCGGCTGTAATATGCTGTCCTGGTCTCCCTGGGTGTTTTCCAGAAAGTCGTCCTTGGGTGCTGAATCTTGGAGCAGTTCTAATATGTCACAGTCTGTCTGTGGTGAGCTTTGTGGGCAGGGCTCAGCTGAGATTGTGTCCGTGAGCAGAAATTGTTGTGGCTGAGTGGTGTTATCATTGTCCTTGTGTGAATTGTCAACCAAATGTCCATTCAGGTGCTGAAATGAAGTCCTGTGATCATTCATACTGTGTCCAGGTGTGTGTGTGCCTTTCAGATTGATTGGATTGGCACACACTGCAGAAGGATGATTGAGGGAGAAGTAGATATTGTCCTTTAGCACTCTTGAACCAAGTATGTTTGGGTGTTGGCCATCCTGTCGAAACAGTTGCCTCTGACTCCAGAAAAGATTGAAGTTGTCAATGAAGTTCACTCCTTTTGTATTACAGGTTTTTTGCAGCCATGTATTAAGCCCAAGCAACCGTGAGAACCTGTTTGTTCCTCTTGCTGGAAGTGGTCCACTGATGAATGTTTGAACTTTCAGTCTTTTAAGTGTTTCAAAAAGTTTATTGAAATCCTTCTTAAGGAGTTCTGACTGCTCTTTATGAATATCATTCTTCCCCACATGAATGATGAGTCGATTTGCAGTCTGATATTTCATCAGAATATTCTGAAGTTCCCTGTTTACATCAGAAGTTGTTGCTTGTGGAAGGCAGCACGTAGTTGTATCCCTGCTGCTAATGTTTCTGATTATGGAGTCACCCACTATCAGAGTCCTGGGCCCAGCTGTGCTCTGAGCTGAGTGCCGCTGTCTGCTCGACCTTGAGCGCCAGTTAGCATCAGTGTTAGCTACTGGCTGATTCAGTCTGTGTTTGATCACATTTATTATATTTGGGGATTCCTCATTCATTAATGCTTCAAATCTGTTCTCAAGATGTATAGGCGGTGGTAGGAAACCAGTGTTTGCAATCCTTGTCAGAGCCATATCTGGGGTAGGGGATGCAACTGCGGCAATATGTGATGCTCGTGACAATCTGATATCTCGAGTGCTTTTTGGTCTCGCTCCCTGTTTGTGCCATCGATTTGTAAGTCGATCGGCTTGTTTCTCTACACTCATTATGGCCTGTCGAGGAGCAATAGATTCATGGGACTCACCAGCTGTATGTTGAGGGCGTCCATGACGAAGCTCTGTTGTGTGTTCCGTCTGGTTTGGTGGTCCCACAAGTAACTTTGTTTCAAGAACTGCAATCCTTTGTAAAAGTCTGTGGCAGTTAGTGCAGCAAGTAGATTCCAGAAGAGGCATTTTCTCTTATCCTTTTGAATGTAGGCAGTTGTGTTTTCCCTTCCCTGGAATGAAAACTTTCAGTGGGAGGCTGGTCCGATAAAAGAATTCTGCCTTTTTTTTTTTTTTTTTTTTTTTGTAGTAGTCCAAGCTTTTGAGCACTGTGCTGATTTGCTTAAATTAAAATTAGTTGATTAAAGGAGATAAAAAATAAAAATATAAAAGCGATAGAGCAAAGCGCGGATCAGCAAGCAAGAGCGTCCGAACAGCGCGGAAGCAGGAAGCAGCATAAAGATTAGCTAATTAATTTAGCTAATTAAATTATTTATTTGCAATTGAATGCATGACAAAGAACAAAGAACATCTAGTCGGGTAGCTGGCTTACATTAATTTCTTACCAGTTGTCTGGCTGCCTTCCTTTTTCTTTGTTCTGTACCCGAATTCATGATGACGAAAAACCCTTTGAAACTCCCTCCTTGCAGTTACATACTCCATTCCCACTCGGACCATAACGGGCCCCCTTTAACTGTCTAATTGAGCCATAACAGCTGCCTGAGTCTTGCTCTGAGATTTTTGTATATTTAAAAATAATAATTGTTTATTTTTTGGGGGTTTCTGGTATTAGAGGGGTTTTGGTACTTGTCAGCTGATAAGGCTGGGAGAAAAGAAAGACCGGATGAAGACTAGCTGTTTTTTTTCTTATTTCTTTTAGTAGGGACAACACAGACATACTTTCTATACCTCATCCCTTTACATTTAGCATTACATATCTTGTTATGTGTAAACCAAAGTGGTGATGTAAGACATATGACAGAATCACTAGACCGACAGACATCTCACTGCCCAGGAAGAGCAGATAACTCTGAGCTGTATATGCTTCATTGCCTGGTTAGTTTCTCTCTGTAAGCCAGGATTCTGTACAGTTGTGACCCTTAGCTCCTTAAACATGATAGATGCTGAGACAAGGGGGCTGTATATCCATTGTGAGGTGATTTACAGAGTTCTGATGCCCTCTACCTAAAGAGAAAATAGACACATCATGTGTGTTTTTGTTCCTACATTAAGTATTTGGCCCAGTAAGACCATGTAGAACATCCAGCAGTCGCTTTGTCTCTCATATAAATAATATGTGTCAATGCCCCTTTAAGAGGAAGCCAAGGAAAATTATATTGAGACCCTTAAAGTTGAGTGAAATCCAGCACTTGAACACCCTGCTCATTGAACAACTCGCCAAATATGTTTACCGTTATTCCAAAAGATTATATAAGCAAGTGAATAACACATGCGGTAAGGCTGACATGTTGGGATTATTGTACAGAGGTCAGTTTTTATGACACAATCAATTAGATTTAGGATTTAGGAATGTCGATTTTGTTTATTTAAAACTACAAAAACAGATAAAGTTTTTGCTCTACCAACTCACATTTACTTTTTATGGTACTATTGTTCAGGTTTTGTCTAAAGGTTTAGGTTAGGGATGTAGATTTCTTCATTTAAAACTCTAAAGAGCATTAACACTGAAAACATCTTTTTGGGAGAGCATTTAACTTGCTTTAAGCATCCCTCAGTGGATATTTCACAGGAAAATGTAAAATGAACCGCATAATTTCATTTTGTAAAAATGTCGCAATAGTGAAGTATTTTTCATGAGATCAGACTGGTATCATGATTTATTTATTTGTTTCTTTAAGAATGTGTGTTATAGATGGTAAAATAAGTCTAAAATATAAAATTGAGCACAATAAAGATAATAAGGGATAGTCGCGTTTCTAGGGTCAGAGGATATTTGGGGCAAATGCTGTGTTCCTTTTAATGTCAGATATGGGATATTCCTACTTGATATCTCCAATCTCTGACCATAAAGGCATTCCATTGCCTACTGCTAAGAAGATGACAGATATGGAAACTAATCTGCAACACTCCCATTAGCTTAGCTGTATTCGATTGTCACCAGAGCCATCTCCTAGTAATAAAACTGACAAAAAATGCTGCAACTGATACAGTCGGCAACACGTCATACCTGAGGGTGTGGTTTAGCATGGGGGAAAACGAAGCCTTGTTACCATAGTTACTTGTTACCATACATTCCTATGAGGACAAAGGGAGAGATATCAGACAAATTTGGCTATTTTAACAACAGAAAAATATGACGAAAATCTGTTGTGTCGTTTTTGCAATCCAAATAATGCCAAAATACCCAAAACTGATTTTTTACTCCCCGACAACTGACAGAAATAGAAGCATAAAGAAGAGCACTGTGGCTGCAGTTGAGCAAATGCTGGATACGTGATTTAATGTATTTGAAATACCAGAGCAGATTGAAGACTAAATCAATTATCATGTCATCACAACAGTGGTTCCAGCAGAGACATAATGATGAGTTAACACCAGAAAACAAGATGAGTGTTTGATGAAGATGAGGAGTGGAGCACAGCTTATTGGTTTCCCTTGCGACACAGTACATTTAGCATTGCATTTATTAATGCATATGGAGAGGGCCTTCCACACGACTTGAAACCTTTCTACAAAACCACCAATAATCTAATATTGGCTATGGTGTTTGAGCCTTGCCTGTTTTGGCACGAAACTGTCCACTATAAAAACAGGTGAACAAATAAAATTTCCTCAGAATTTCTTCCTTCAAAACAGAGATCATCTCTTGTCTAGAAGCCCTCTACCTTTAGCGGCGATATACACAAGTTAGCAGGCGGAATTTTCATGGGAAGACTTTTCATTCCCCTGCAGTGCTCCGGCAAACATCACACCTTCTCGCCACTTGACACTTCATTAGTGAACAGGCCTCAGCATCCTGAATCCCTGCAGCACTTAGGCAGGGTTTGTGTATCCTTCCAAAGCAATTGCATGTATATTGTGTGATATAAATATATATCATTATTTATATATTAATCTAAAAGAGTTGCCTACGTGTTCACTTCTTTTCAAATATGGCGAACCGTAAGCGTTCCTTGTTTGAGAGGCACATCCCACTATCAGATTAGCATTACCAGTTTACTGTCTGTTTACTGTCTGTGCCCACACAGAGACAGCTCTCATGGAGATAGACTGTCCTCACTGCGAGGAAATGAGTCTCAAGATGCTTCACTCACAAACCACTCTCATTCTGAGGGACAATTCAGCCTCATGCACCCTCCCACCCACCTCTTCTGTGATACCTGAGGATTTATAAGAGGAGGCACAGCAAGGTGGCACACGCCCCATGAGCCCCTCAATCTCTACGAAGCGCATGTTTTCTGATACGCTATGTGCAAGATGGGCTCCGGCCTTCTGAAAGAGTGGGCGGCCTCATCTCATTCAGCGGTCCTGATGCTGTGGATAATAATGTCATGTATCTCGCTGCATCAGGTGAGTGGTCAGTGGATGATGGCTGCTCTGCGCCCCTACAAGGGCAGTCGAAGAGCTTCAACTTCAGTGGTCTCCCTCAGAGGAACCTGAACATTCTCACCTCGATGAATGGTTCCTGCAGTTCGGACGCCAACAAAGGGCAGTATCTCACAAATCTGCCTCATTCATCCCCGAAGTTCATAACAAACTGTGCAGTGATGCCCTCCTCTCTAAAGTGGATCACAGGGAAGAAAACGGTTATGCCCATCTACCCCCTGTGTAGGAGGCGGTAGCAGCACACCTCTTCCCAGCATGTAACAGGCTGTGGAAATCAAGCCCCATACATCCTTCCAAACCATGTCGACAAAGATCCGCAAGCTTACTCAGCAGCAGAACAAGCTGGATCAGCACTCCACGCAATGGCGGTGCTCCAGGTATTACAAACTAAGCTCCTCAAGCAAAGGGATGAGTTTCGATTCAGAGACATTCAAAGAGCTCCACACTGCTACAGACTTAGCCCTGCATGCCATGAAAGTCACTGTGCACGCCATTGGCAAGTCCATTTGCAACTTGGACCTGCTGCATGGAGGCATGAGGACTGCAGAAGTGGCCAGGGCAATAAATTGCAATGTCCTTACTGTTAGACACCTAATAAAGCATTACAGGGAGACAGGAAGGACAGCTGATCATCCTAGCAGTGGCAGCCCACGTGTAACAACACCAGCGCAGGATCGGTACATCTGAAAATCACACCTGTGGGACAGGTACAGGATAGCAACAACAACTGCCTGAGTTACACCAGGAATGCACAATCCCTCCATCAGTGCTCAGACTGTCCGCAATGGCTGAGAGAAGCTGGACTGAGGGCTTGTAGGCCTGTTGTAAGTCAGATCCTTACCAGACATCACCGGCAACAATGTCGCCTATGGGCGCTGGACTAGACAGAACTGGCAAAAAGTGCTCTTCACTGACGAGTCACAGTTTTGTCTCAACAGGGGTGATGGTTGGACTCATGGTCTGGTCATGGTCTGGGGCGGTGTGTCACTGCATCATCCGACTGAGCTTGTCATTGCAGGCAATCTCAGTGCTGTGCGTTCCAGGGAAGACATCCTCCTCCGTAATTTGGTACCCTTCCAGCAGTCTCATCCTGACATGACCCTCCAGCATGACAATGACACCAGCCATACTGCTCGTTCTGTGGATGATTTCCTGCAAGACAGGAATGTCAGTGTTCTGCCATCGCCAGTGAAAAGCCCGTATCTCAATCCCATTGAGCACGTCTGGAACCTGTTGGAACGGAGATGTGAGGGCTAGGGCCATTCCCCACAGAAATGTCAGTTAACTTGCAAGTGCCTTGGTGGAAGAGTGGGGTAATGTCTCACAACAAGATCTGGCAAATCTGGTGCAGTCTATGAGGAGGAGATGCACTGCAGTACTTAATGCAGTTGGTGCCCCCCCCCCAACTATGTCTTAGTTGTTGAATATTTTTATGTTCATACAAATATTTACACGTTAAGTTTGCTGAAAATAAAAGCAGTTGAAAGTGAAAGGGCATTTCTTTTTTTGCTGAGTTTTATATTGCTGAACCTCACAGAAATTAGTGATTTGGAAAAAGTATCTCTGTTGGATGCTCCAGTGTCTCCAGCCGGCCTCTTTGGCTGCTCTGAAAATACATTTGCAGAGCGTTACATCATGAAAAATCAGCAGTCACAGGCTATGAGACACTTTATGCCCAAATGGAGTACATTACAGCGGGTTCATCCTAGCTCTGTTTCAAGCCATCCCTGACTAAAAGCCCCATATCCTGCTTCCTCATTTGCACCTGTGTATCAGTACACACAGCAAAAGTGCTCCTGACAGGCACAACAAAAAGCGGAAAGCAGAGTCTGCGAGTCCCACCAGGTCTGCTCCAAAAAAGGCTCTATTGGAGACACAAAACACTGTTCCCCATCTCCCCATTAAAGTTTAAAAAAGGAATATTGTGGTTCACAATATTATTCAAAATGTTGTTTCTGTGTCTTGCACTCACCTTGCAATAAGTGTGAGAAAAAAATCAGCATTTGTTGCAAAAGCATGAAATGCTCATACATTCTCAATAAAGAGCCCTTTTTCCTGTTCAAAGCACACACATTATGTGCTATGACTTACCTATAGTGAGCGACACATTATATCATATGATAAAAAAAATTATTAACCTCTGCCCCCATTGCGCAGATGCATGGACTGACTTAACGAGTTTTTCTGAATGGGTGCAAAAAACGATTGAACATGGTTATACGATCCAATTTGCATGCCAGCCACCCCATTTCAATGGCGTTCTGTCTTACACAGTTTCGTCCAAAGAACCTCCTTGTGAAAAGCGCAATAGAGATTGTGCCAAATTGCCAAGCCCAAAAAGGGTTTTACAGCCATTATTTTCTTGTCTCAAAGAATGATAGCGGTCTTCAGATGATCCTGGATCTGAGACATTTAAATTGCTCACAAAGCACCCATTCAAAATGGTTACTCAGAAATGGATCTTATAACATGTACGGCCACATGATTGGTTTGCGTTGATAGATCTAAAGGATGCGTAGATTCATATCCAAATTTTACATCACAGGATGTTTTTGAGATTTGCATTGGTGGGAACTGAGTATCAATTCAAAGTCCTGCCCTTCAGACATTCTCTGGCTCCTTGCACATTCACAAAGTGCATCGAAGTGGTTCTCGTCCCTCTGAGACTGAGACAGCGTCATGTGCATCTTGAACTACCTCGACAATTGGTTGTTTCTGGTGCAATCAGAGGCTCTGTTATGCCAGATCAGAGACTTGCTGCTTCAGCATCTAAACAGCTTGAAGAGCACACTCTCACCCAGCCAACAAATATCCTTTGTGGGAGTCCGCCTCGACTCCACAAGCGGGTGCACACTCCTCACAAGTGAGTGCATTCAGGACATTCTATAGTGTCAGTCACAGTTCAAACTGGGGAGAACACTTCCACTGAAGCTTTTTCAGAAAGCATTGGGATTTATGGCGGTGTCATCCTTATGTGCATGCACATCACTATATCCGCTGTTGTATAGCTGCTTTAGCACCTGCATTTTACCAGCCTTAAAGGCTTTTCATCAGCAATAGCAAACTATCATGTCCTGGTTTGCTCAGACAACAGGACAGTTATGGCAAGGTGGACTTCATTCAATGCCACTGTTGATACTGATGCGTCACCTCCTCCTGTGGAGCGAGCATCATCTCCTCTCCCTGAGAGTGACATATGTCCAAGGCCACCTGAATTACGATGCAAACCTATTGTCATGCCAAGGTGTAATACCAGGCAAATTGAGACTTCCTCCTCAAACTGTACTAAGGATTTGACCCAAAAATGACCCAACCAGCCATGGTTTCCGGACATTATAGATATGCTGTACAGCTTGCCGTGGAAAATTCCACTGAGGAAGGATTTCCTCTCTCAGGTGCAAGGCACAATCTGGCATCCCAGCCCAAGCTGTGGAACCTGCATGTGTGGCCCCTGAACGGAGAACGCTAACATGTCAGAACTGACACATTCAGTCATGAAAACCATTTTACAGGCCAGAGCACCGTCCACGAGCACCATCCACATTCCCTTTTAACCTCTATGAGCTAAAAGGGAATGTGTTCTCTGACTGGTGTCTCACATGGCAAAGACCCAGTAAACTGCCCCATACATGAAATTCTCATATTACTTCAAGAGCGATTAGATGCAGGACTCACTCCATCAACGCTCAAAGTGTAGGTGGCGACTATGTCTGTGTATCACGCACATGAAGCCGCGCCACTGCAACCAACCATGATTTAATCATAAAGTTCTTTAAAGGAGAAAGATGATTAAACCCAACTCGCCTGGCTACATTACCGGCTTGGTACTTAACTTTAGTCCTATAAGCTCTCTCAGGGCCCCTCCTTCGAGCCTTTGTACTCAATTTGCACATGCTCTCCATTAATACTGCACTACTGCTGGCTCTGGCCTCAGTAAAGCAAGTCAGTGACCTGCATGTACTATCAATTGACAATTCATGTCTGGAGTTTGGCCCCTGTCAAAACCAGAAAAGGCTATGTGTCTAAGGTCCTAACCATGCCATTCAGAGTGCAGGTGGTTCACCTTCATGCATTCTTCCCTCCTCAATTTAATTTGGATGATGAAAAATTATTGCATTTGTGTAGGGAATAAAGGAAATGTGACATTTAGAAATGAACTTTAAATTGCCCTCATTCTCACACCAATATATGTAAGAATATTTAGTATGCAACATTTAGGAGGGAATTTAGGGTCTCAAAATATGTGAGCTATGGACTAAATTAAACTGTCCTTATTGTACCTTATTAGGTCATTAAATGAATTAGTCACCGGAATTAAAACCGGAATTAGTCACGTTCGACAACCATTATAAATTAGATAAATGACAAATAACTAGATTATTCTTAATTATAGATTAGTCTTAATATTCTCCACCATTGAAATTGTAATACAACATCTAGTGGTATCAGCTCACAATTTCTACTGTAAGGAATTAGCTTTAATAAGTGAAATATGATTAATTCACTTATTGAAGTGATATAATATTCTCATGGCTTTTTGAAAATAATATCACACTTATTTAGGTACAGCTTTGAAGTGAAATCTTTTAGAAACAGGGATGAGAGGATTTATCAAAATATACCACAGTCAAGTCATCTTTGAACACAGACAAACTTTATTACTATTCGAAACATAAATCTAATTTAACACATATATACATAAGACAGGTTGGTGAAAAGTGACAGAATGTTCAGTACAGTGAAAATGAACTTTATGTAGTCTGTTGACAATACCTTAAGGACCATATTTCCTTCTTTGAGTCTATCTTTGCTATCGGATTACCCATATTATTGAATTAATACACCAGCACATTGAGCACAATATTAGAGATGTACTTGCGTGTTTTTTTGGTGTTTCCTTGCGTTCTTTGTGTTGCTTGGTTCTCGGGGCTTGGTCGAAAGTTCATTCCGTCAATGTTTTGACCTCTGTATGATCGAATTTATTGTCTGTATGAATGATGATTTTGGTTTTGAAGTGAGGCCTTCTCATTCCTTCTTGGGACGTCAAGCCTGAGCTCCCTTGGTCCTCACATGGCATGGACCTGGCAGTCAGTGGAGCGACCAGAGCCAAGAGAAGAGAGGATGAAGAGGCAAGAGGCAAGAGAGAGCATGTTCTTCCTGTTTGGAAATATCTGAACTGAAATTGGCCGCATCCCCAAAGGTGTCCTGCGCCAATCAGAAGTGACTTTTCAGAGTCACATGGTCAACTGTGCTGTCTTTTCCAACAGTTGGGTTATGGTCCTTTGTTTCAGACTCTTAAAAATGTCCTGCTCAAAAATAGTGTATATTTAATCATGAGCTTTTATATCTTGAGACTGGTACAAGAGACATGATATTCGTTGTCGTCAGCTTTCTCTGCATACACCAGCGAACGCTTAAACATAATTTTTTTTTCATGGATGTTATATGTGTAGGTAACAAAACATGAATATCCCTGGTTACAAAATACTACTGGTTAATTAATGGTTATACAACATGGATGAAACATTACACACATTTTAAAGAGGTACATCAGGCTATAATCATTCATTTGTCAGTTATACAAGTTACCACAGTCCAAAGCAATTGTCCGAATGCCTAGCAAGACTAAGTATTGTATGAACTGTGGATTTAAATGGATTCTGTACAGTTTGGAAGGTTGACTCAGCAAAGTACTGTGACTTTGTGTGAGATGTTTCTGGATTAAGGAATGTCTTAGTATTCGAGTCGTGCAAATCTGATGGTCCTTGTAACCTTACACAGAACAGCCTGGTTTACTCTGTGTGGGGATCCAGCAGAGGGCCTGTAATTTAAACATTCTGTGGAAACATTCCAAACTGAAAGGCTGGGTTTTTCCTAGATCCAAATCATGTTGCTGGAATTCTTCTGCATATATAATCTTACATTTGCTATGCCCTGTGAGGGCGCTACACACATATGTTGAGCATATACGGCAGTTCAGATTCAGTTCAGTTACGGTGTCTGATCAGCTCTTTGTTTGCTATGGTGTACGCACAAAAGGAATGTTCGTCTCCAAGCAAAGACATTCTCAGTGGATTGTCGATGCAATTGCCCTGGCTTATAAATTGCAGGGTAAGACCCAATTGGTGTTAAAGCACACTCAACTAGAGGCATGGCCTATTCATCGGCATGGACGAATGGTGTGACCTTACAAGACATATGTTTTGCAGCAGGATGGCCTTCTCATAACACATTCACAAGGTTTTACAACCTGGATGTAACGTCTCTCTCTTAAAAAATCCTCTCTGTTTAGAACGCTTGCTATGCATTGGCCAAATGTATATACTTATGCTCCTCTCAAATACAAGATCCCCATCTTTTTACAAAACTGCCTGCATTCAGGCCGTTGTAATTTACCTTAAAGGACTTATATTATAAATCAACTCTCTTCCCGGCTGGGTTCGTGAATGAGTTAATTCATACAATATGACTATAGTTCATATATTAATTCTGAGGGCTCCCCTCCTGGCCCAACACGAGGGTCATTTACTGCGGCATACTCACGTCGGTCGGTGTCCCACGAGACTGCAGTGTCATACTGCCTTACTTGTGTAGTGCAGCATGATGGTATTCAATTCTATATTTGCATTAATAAACGCAAAGTCAAGTGTACAGAGTCGTAAGGGAACGTCTCAGTTATTTAGGCAATTTTGCAATCTTGTTGCCATGTCAATGTAATGTCAACAAACCCTAAACTCTGAAATGACTATAAAAATTACAATTTCAAAACCGTTACAGCTCAAATAATAAATGAGTTGTAACAGAAGAATTTATGTAAGTGTTTTTATAAAATTATTAACTTATTATTATTAAATTATTAACTATATAATTATTAAAATCTCAAAAAATTGGCCCCATTCACTTCCATTGTAAGTGCCTAACTAGAACCACAATTCTTGCTTTTTTTAAAGAAAAGGAGGGATGAGTCAAAATATTTTTTTTGTGTTAAACAACATTATGCCACAAATGCTGTTGATTGAGCTTAACTTGTTGTAACAACAACAATTTAACTGAAGGTCACAACCTTACTAGCTCATAACTCATTATTTTTTTTATAATTAATTGCACTGAATTAAATCGGCAGCACTTGTAAAAATAAAATAGTATTAATTTCTAGAAGAGATATTCCAGACAACTGTATTTTCTATTGCAGAAAATAGCTGTACTAGAGCATTCTAATGTGCCCCGGATTACTGAGAATTCTCGAGGAATGTTAGTATTTTTTTATATTAAATGTATTAATAATTAACATGAATAAAGTAGCATTAATATAGCATTAGTAAATTAGCATTTTCAGTTACTCAGTGGTTTGCTTTTTAAACATTTATGCATTAAATAAACAACAAAAACATGTTATCAATCATCGATAGGAAGTTAATTATGAGAGTGTTGGGAATGACCATAAATTTTAAAGCAGTGAGCAAGATAATGTTAACGCTTTATTTCAGCCTTGTCACTGGAACATGTGCATGGCAAAAATGTCAGCCAGTTCCCAAAGAGAACTGAAAGCACTTTAGCCAGCTGCTACAAGTGTCCTCAGAGATACTCTACACTGAATTAGATGAGCAGATAAATAAAACTTGTATATCTGAGGTTACCTTGTATTTCTGCCGTAGTTAATTTTTTTAAACTCATACACGGTGTCCCCTGATGTTGACAATATGATGACCTTTGCACTTGTGTTGCAGATGTGTTGAAACATGTTGAGACAGGAAGGCAAATCAGTTGTCCAAGAGCAGGGAGCTGTTCAGAGCCCTCTGGCCACAGGCACATCAGGTCATGCAAGGATAGTGTATAAATGTGCTGCTCATGATGTAGAAGAGTAAAACCTTCTTTTTACACCCAAAACCATACCAGTTTTGGACGTAACTGCACACCTTAAGGCCCTTTCACACCAAACGTGATGTGAAAAAATTAGATTGTTGCAAGAAAAGTGAGCCCATGTTGCAAATCTGTGTTTTATAACAAAGAGAAAGTTTTAGTGTTTTGAACAATTTAATGCAAAGGAAAATAATGAGATAAAATAAATGAGACGTATTTAAGATTCAGCACTATTTAGGTCACAAATAAATTAAGCAATTTTTTTTTACATTGACCATGTTAACATTGTACAAAAGGTTATAATTTCTTGCTTCCACTGAAGCTCACAAGATTCTCTACTTTCAAATCACAGAATTCCTTAGTGTACACTCAATACATACAGATACAAATTTATGGCTAACAATTCCATTGTAGAAATACTTTATTTGTTGAACCATGGAGGGATCAATGACGTGACGACTTGTAATTCTGTATGTTTTTGTTTTGTTTTTTATTTTTGTAATGTATTTATTTATTTTTAAAGTAAAACAAAAATATGTGTAACTACTTAATTTTTTAGGTATATTATGTGTTTTACATATAGGTTTTAGGTATGGGTAATGTTTTCACATTTAAAGTGTTAAAATATCATGTGGTGCAACTGTAAACCATAAATTCTTTTGAAAATCTGCTTGAAATCACTCAAAGTTTTTAACTTCAATGTTATCAAAATTCACATACTGTAATTATTTAACTGTTCTGTATTACTGAACAAACCTCCAATGTATTTCATAGTTACTTCACTCATAATACACAGTAAATGTATGTTGTCTCATTGTGAATCTGAGAAAAGATAAATATGAAAATATTACTTACATATTTAAAAATCAAAAAACAAAATGCAAACTAATTTTCAAAACAGTTCACTATACTAACAACTCGTTAAAATGTAATTTATGTAAAGGTAATATATTATTTCAAACAAATATTAGTCACACCATATGGCATTTTAGGGTCAAGATTAGGTTAACGGTAAAAACACATTAAACAAATTCAATTTCATGTTTTTATTAAAACTGAGTATAAAAAAGAAAAGATTAAAAAAAAAAATCAATTCGCTTTTTAAAAGCCCAAATTTGTCATTGATACAAAAGTTTCTAATAACAGGGGTATTACAGAGATAAAGTAATAGATGTGATCTCAACATGGCTGCATCCAAGTGGGTGCACCAAGCTCCAAATAAATAAAACCTTTTTCAATAAGTTTACCTATAATGGTAGTGTACATCGTCTCAAACATATTTATTATAATTATTATTACTATTATTTAAAAAAAAAACTATTCACTTCTTTATGAGTTACTAAAAAGAATAAAAAAAATATTGTAGGACAATTCATTAGTTTGTATGTTAATGTAATCTTGTACTGAAGCAGTAAACATATTTGGCTTTCTGTCCGTATACTGGAGGGCTCGGAGCTCGAGACTTGACTCAAGTCCTGATTACCCCCCGGACTTTACTTATTTAGATAGAGAATATGTGGAGATGGGGTGGAGGTGGGATGTCAAGAGAGTTGTCACAGGAAACAGGTATGCAGCGGCATATATACTTCTGCTTGTGGGCTGTGATTTGTCACATTAAAATAATCATGCTCCTCCCAAACCTCTGTTAATTAACTCCATTTCAGTAGTTCGTATGTTAATGTAATCTTGTGTTGAAGTAGTAAATATATTTGACTTTCTGTCCGTATACTGGAGGACTCAGAGCTTGAGACTTGACTCAAGTCCTGATTAACCACCAAAAGGCTTTAAGATGAAAGTACAGTACCATGACTATAGCAGGAAGTATTTAGGACAGCAAGCCAGCAACAATTCTATATGGTAAATTGGCTTGGAGGATGCTCCTGAATTGTTTTTCACCCCCATAATCTGTTTAGAGGGAGTGCTTCCAGTATTTGTTTGAAGGTACGTTCTTGGCTGGTTGAGAGGGCTAGGCTGTGATTTGAAAAAGATACAACCACTCGTCGTAGAAGTGGGTGGGATCACGGTATGTGAACAGGGAGGGTGAAAATTTTAGTTGGCTCGTGCTGCATTCGAAAGGGAGGGCTCACACTGCAATTCAAACAGGAGACTGTTCTAGGGGAGAGAGGTTTAGCTCACAGCATTTGAACAGGTAAGCCCAGCAAGCAGTCAAATGGGGAAGGTGAGAATGAGAGTTGGTTTGCATGTTCAAAAGTGAGGGCTCACACTGCAATTCGAACGGGAGACTACTCTATAGAGAGAGAGCACTCACAGCATACGAACGGGTAAGCCCAGTAAGCAGTCGAACAGGCAGAAGGCTCATGCTTTGTTCGAAAGAGAGGACTCACACTGCGATTCGAAAAGGAGACTTCTCTATAGAGAGAGAGTGCTCATAGCATTCGAATGGGTAATCCAAGCAAGCAGTCGAACGGGGAGAATAAGAACGAGAGTTGGTCACGTTGAGGTCGAAAGAGAGGGCTCACACTGCAATTCGAAAGGGAGACTTCTCCGTAGGGATAGAGTGCTCACTGCATTGAAATGGGTAAGCCCAGCAAGCAGTCGAACGGGGAAATGAGCGCAAGAGTTGGCTCGCGCTGTGTTCGAAAAGGAGGCTCACACTGTAATTAGAACAGGAGACTGCTCCATAGAGAGAGAGAGAGAGCGCTCACTGCATTCGAACGGGTAATCCCAGCAACGGGGAGAATAAGAGAGCTTGTGATACAAGGATGTGGATGAGTTTGCGTGGCATTTGATGGAGGACTATGCTGCGATTCAAATGGGAGGACTTCTCATTTAAATATATATACACATACACATGCACACATATATACACACACACCTACATGTGCACCCTTGTACGCACATGCACGTACACACATGCCTATACGTGCGCGCAAGAAGTATGCATTGATACGGCGGCGGGTGGAGACGTGAGTGATGGTGACATGTGGTACTGATAAGGAATTTAGCTGATTAGTGATTGATGACCTTTCCTGATGTGGAAACGATTGGTTCTGATGGAGATGTGATATGCGCCTGAGGATCAATGACCAAGAGATTTAATTTGTTGTTCTGATAAACCTTTTTGGGCAGCGGTGGTTGCTGCGCCGGTACGGAATAAATGACTGGAGTAAAAAGGAGAGTAGACTTCTCTATAGAGAGAGAGCGCTCATGGCATTCAAACGGGTAATCCCAGCAAGCAGTCGAACGGGGAGAATAAGAATGAGAGTTGGCTCACGCTGTGTTCGAAAGGAGGGCTCACACTGTGATTTGAACGGGAGACTGCTCCATAGAGAGAGAGAGTGCTCACTGCATTGGAATGGGTAAGCCCAGCAAGCAGTCAAACAGGGAAATGAGAGCAAGAGTTGGCTCACGCTGTGTTTGAAAAGAATGGCTCACACTGTGATTCGAACAGGAGACTGCTCCATAGAGAGAGAGAGAGAGCGCTCACTGCATTGGAATGGGTAAGCCCAGCAAGTAGTCGAACGGGGAAATGAGAGAGAGAGTTGGCTTGCTATACGTGCGCGCAATTGTATGCATTGATACTGCGGTGGGTGGAGGCATGAGTAATGGTGACAGGTGGTACTGATAAGGAATTTAGCTGATTAGTGATTGATGAGCTTTCCTGATGTGGAAACGATTGGATATGATGTAGCTGTGATATCCACATGAGGACCAATGACCTAGATTGAATTTGTTGTTCTGATAAACTTTTTGGGCAGCAGTGTTTGCTGCGCAGATACGGAATGAATGACTGGAGTAGAATTTTGCCGGAATGGAGGAGGACTGATTTAAGGTGCTTTTGAAACCGGAATCTTGAAACTGCGTGGTTATTATCATCAGTAAATAGTTGTTTCAGAGGGGACTGGATGTGGGAATGTCTGTAAGTGAGAAATTGAGCAATAGGTTGGTAAGGTTGGACGGGGAGGGCAAATTGAATATGTAAATCGAATGCCCCTTTTTAAATTGATCTGTTTTGCTTTGTTTAATGAAGAGTCTGATTGATTTATTATCTATAATTTGCAAGTCTGAGAAGGTGAGATGGAATTTACACTTGACACTCATTTCTGAACAGCACAGAAAGACAAAAAAAGCTAGAATGAACATAGCATCAAGCTTGTGTGCTGAATTTTGTTAAAATGTCGATGGTTAGAGGCATTCTGGTGTCTGGGCGTGCAGGTTGTGATTTTTTTAATTCCTTTAATTAGCAGAGAAATTTGGGAGTTATTGATTGCTGGGGCTAACTTGCCAAATATTAATTTGTGGAAGAAATTTACACCGCTCATATAGCCTTTGATGTTACCCTTGATTTAAGAAAGAAATAAAAGATTAAATGGATAGTAGGGAAACATTTGGGAACTGTAGCTTATAGGTTTGGTGACATTTTTTTAAGATTTCCCAGACTGTCCTGTAGGTTTGGAGAGTTCTCGGTGAGACTGCTCGAATTATGGAGTCAAGTGATGCGGTGAGAAGTTGTTTGAGCGGATGGTCTATAGGAATCTCAGCTCCGAACAGGGAGGTACCGGGATCCAACCCGATATCACGCCAAGGCGTGAAATAGACACGCTGGTCCACTAGCGGATGCGTGTCGGTGTCACGCTTTGCCTCCTCTAGGCGTGTGCATGACACGCGCACGTCTAGGTAGAATACCGGCAGGGGGCAATCATTTCCTCAATGCCAACAACTCTCCGCGCACCAAAGAGAAAGCGATATATCGCTTTCTCCAATTCCGGTTAGCAGGATATATATTTTTTTATATAAATATATTTTTTAAATATATATATATATATATATATATATATATATATATATATATATATATATATATATATATTTACATCAGCATAAGATACTCGACAGCCCACACACACATATAACAACGTAAGGCTACAGCAACGTTAGGATTTCTTCATGAAAGCAGCACTATAATGAACAAATATGTCCTGAACTAGTATGTGTAGTAACCCTTTATTGTCACATAGTCACAAGTGAAAGTAAGCAGCGAAATTGGCCATCATCCTGCCCGTGCGAACGTACAATACGACAACGGTATCGCTTACTCTTTGGTGCGCGGAGAGTTGTTGGCGTTGAGGAAATGATTGCCCCCTGCCGGTATTGCAACAACACGCGCGCGTGTCATGCACACGCCTAGAGGAGGCAAAGCGTGACACCGACACACATCCGCTAGTGGACCAGCGTGTCTATTTCACGCTTTGGCGTGATACCGGGTTGCGGGATCGTAGTTGAACTGCCTCTGGAGCTAATACTCTGAATTTCTGAAAGGAAAAGCAGGAAAGTGAGTAAGCAATTTGGTTATTTTATCCTGGTAAGTGTCTAGCAGAGATTATGAATTGGTTACAGACTGAAATCTAAAGTAGACGTCTTAGAAACAGCATGTTTTCGGGGGCACAAGAATGGCCATTGTTGAGTCAATGAACTATAGCCTGATTATTGCAGTGGACTACGATGTATTTTGAAATCCATTAATTTCCCCACAGAAAGGCTGCGACCACGATAGGGTATAGTTTGTGTAAGGCTGATGAAACTGCTGATTGTGGAAGGCTTGTGAGCTCTGGGGGCCAGGTGGAGACGAACCAGTGACCTTGGTAGAATCCCCCGAAGCCTATAGAAAGAGCAACATTGGTGAAAATTTGTCTGTCTTCATGGAATGAGAGGGAGTCTTCATAAAAAAGGCAAGTCCATTTCATTGGTCAGTAAATGTTAATCATAACTGGAGGTCGGCATGACAGTATGGGTTTAGGGTTATTGTATCATTTAATGCAGCGAGGGTGAGGAGGTGCGAGATGAAGGTGTGGCCTTGGGGAATGATGTGCATGGCAAAAATTAGATGCCCAAGGAGGTAGATGAGCTCTCATTTAAAGCAGCTTTTATTAGATAGGTGGTTGGACATAATTATGAATATCCTGTTGATTTTCTCTTTTGGCAGGGAGGTTTGAAAGACATCTGTTTCGAAGTTGGGACCCACTGTTTTCTTATGGAAAATTGGAATTCCTAAATTGGCAAAAAGTTTCTGCATGGTACAGAGGTGGGTTGCAGGAGGGGCATCGGGGGCGAGATGAAGAAGAATTTATCTAATAGGTGAATTAAGTGGGGAACGGAGTAGTTATTTGACAAGATCAAGCAGATAGATTAAGACAATAAGTCAAAAATCTTGGGGCTGCTTTTACATCCAAATGTTAGGCGGACGAAAAATAATGCTTTTCTCACCAACACACTCTGAAAAGATGCCAGAAATCAGGATGAATGGGCATTATTTTAAATACTGATGTGATGTTGACTTTAGCTAGTCAGGTTCCTTTTCCAACATTTTTATCATTTGGATATCTTGGTCGATGCTGTGGTAGTGGAGAGAGAATTCAAGAGAAATTAGGCTGTTAATTCTTGGGAATTGGGATTTGTGCAGGGCCGAAAGATAGATGATGTGTTTTTGCCTGAGAATTTTCTAGTCACTACACCTATAGGGCTGATGCGGACGGTTTTGAGTGGGGGAGCTTTAAATGGGGCGATCATAAAACCTGATTTTATCTCTTTATGTATTAGTTCATCCACCACTTCGGGTTCAGCTAGTGTGGAATGCAAATAATAACGCTAGTGGAGGGCAAGCTTTCTAACCATTGTAGCATTTGGACCAATCAGTCACACATTTATTAATTATTTTTGAATGAATTAGCCAACAGATGTCTCAATACTGTAACAAGTAGAGGCCCACACAGGCTCCATTTATGTCTGATCCCCCACTGATTGTTATCAGCAAAGGAATGTAGAAAGCGTGATTCACTCCTTTCCTCCATAGGAAATGGACACAAAGCCCAGAACAACAGACCTTATTTCATTAAATTATAAACTGTCTATAATTTCACATGTACTGTATATCCCCAGGACATTGTGTATAGGATCATTACTGTCTTGTAAAGTGTTTGTTGTACTGTATTCTGTTTTATGCATGACTTATGACAGGACTACCAGCTAATGTAAAATTATTTAGTATCATGTTTCCAACCATATGAATCCTTGTGTGACATCCTGCCCAATGGTGTATATATATATATATATATATATATATATATATATATATATATATATATATATAATTCTGACAGCATGCATTGTATGTTTGCTATATTAATCAGAGAATAAAGGGGCTTAACCCTCTGGGGTCGACGGACGCACCGGCGCATCCTGCTGGATATTTTCGTACTTAAATACTTTAAGAAAACTTAAAATACTAATTTTTGAGTATACAGATAAGTGTAAGACATCATTAGAGACTATAAAGTGTCTACTTTTATTTGTGTACACTCACAATAACAACAAAATCTTGTGTTTTTGTAAAATAAAGAAAATAAAAAGGGTGAGCTGTCTCTGTGTTCACGAGCATATTTCTGAAACACGTCACTAAAATGAACTGAAACTCCATGAATACTTATCACACAAACATGAAACATATGTCTAAAGAAAGCTTAAAATATCTACTTTTTAATAAACCAATTCAAATTTAAAACAAATATTCTCCTGCAATGCAATCTGTATGAAACAAAGCGATGTACAGTTTTTACTGATCCATCTAATTATCTGTAATGTGATCCCACCCACCAGCAGAGCGCGCCATTCATACGCTAACGTGCTGAGACGATCAACGCAAATGTACACGCCCCGACTGTGAGGTATAATGTAAACAAAATTCATTCATTTTTCTGCGCGTTTGCAACGATACACAGGTGAGAAAGTTCCAGGATTGTAAGGAAGAGTTAACATTTTCCTCACAAGAAGAGCGGGACTCCGATGAACAATTGTATTTTGAAGAGAGACTTGATCCAGCCGAGGATACAATTTCAGACGAGTAAGCCATTTAGTTTTCATTAGTTGACATGTTATTTTATATAAACATGTCCATATTTTACTAGTCGGACTGTTTCCAGACTTGCCAGCCAGGATTCAGAGTACTGACATTTGAAATATGACTCCTAATAAGCAAGATTTAGTTACATTTAAATGCTGTTTCGGCTAAAGCAGGTATTTAAATTGTAAGCTGTATGATATAAATATGATATGTAATATTATATAAAAATAATATGAATGTTTAGATTATATTTTATCTAGTGTTTATAATGCCTCATTATCATCAACAAAGCTTGTGCTTGCAAATATGTGTTCAGGTTAAATGAGTAAAATGCACTTTAAATATGCCCATATTAGAAAATCAGCATATTCTAATGATTTCTGAAGGATCATGTGACACTGAAGACTGCAGTAATGATGCTGAAAATTCAGCTTTGATCACAAATTGCATTTTACAATATATTTTAATAGAAAACTATTCTTTTAAATTGTAAAAAGAGTTCAGAATATCAATATTGTTTCTGTATTTTGGACTTCTTTTAACAGTAGTGTAGGTCTAAAATTAAGCAAAGTCTTTATGTAAAGAAAATATATAGTCAGATTACTTCTTTTAACTTAAAACTTGATTTTGATCATTAAGTCTCCTCATATTCATTCTCTTTCTGTCATATTTGTCATTGATAGGCCCAGGGGTGGGGTCATTGTCTCTCAGGTGTGAATTACAATCAATATTCATGATCGTTCACGCCTCCTCGCATATTTCCTTTCAACACTAAAATTGTCTTACAAAAGTTAAATTACTATATTGTTTTGTATGAATGAGTGATCAGGATGGTTTTCACATCATTTTGTAGCAAAAACTCTAGGCTACAAGATCCAGCACTCAAAAGTCTTGTGGACAAATGTTTAGTATGTGATGTATGGCCTTATTTAAGTGACTTAAAATTTTTTTTTTTCAAAAACCATGCATAAATGTTATTTTCTCAAAAATACAAACCTGTACATACATGTTGCTCACATATTATTGTAGCCCAGTTTGTGCTGAATACAGTGTTATCAGACTTTAGCCATTAATATGTTTTTAAGCAACTGAAAAAATCACAAATGTCAAGGCATGTCAAAACTTCTCCAGGGGCCAAAATACCCTCAGACCCCAGAGGGTTAATCTAACTCCAATCATGCAAATGAGTCAGCTTCCAAACAAAGGAACATTTCCCGCTTGGAAATTGCACCTTTCTCATTGGTCAAGCCAGACTCGAGAAGAGGGACCTCCAGCAGAATTTAAAAGACACGTCCCGCCTCTTACTCACGCTCTTTTCCCCTAGCTCTTTCCCCTGACTCTCTCTTCCCTCTGCTGCATGGTCATGCTGACCACGAGGCCAACATCTCAAGCCATGTGCAACACCATCGACCCAAGGAACCATCAAGCCTTTCTCCTGTGACTGCATAGGGGCGCTCTCTCAACAGCCAAGGTAATTGCAAGTATCGTACCAGTAGCTAACTGAACCTATGTTTAGTATTTTGTAACAAAAGGTGCTTTTAAATTAAGAGCTCGATTGATCTCTCAAATGGTCAAAATGACTCTTTTCATAACTGCATTTCCTCTATTCTGTTCCGGTTTCAATTTATTTGTCATTCTTTCCTTTCCCCATGTATGAGTGTTTTGTGTGTATGTTTTTGCTTAAATTTAGTTATGTGTTCATATTTTAGTTAAATAAACTTTTGTGTACATTCTTGCAAATTGATTCTGGTCTGCTTGTAAATCAACATCAATTTAACGATTCGATCACAGCTACAGGCTAAGAAAGAGTTATTTTTGTGTGGGAAAAAATAAATACCACAAAAAGTATCCTTTCTGAGAATTGATAGACAATCAATTGCTGGACAAACAGATAAGTTGATTGAAATATTAATTCAGCAACCTCAAGTTGAAGAATTTATTCAGACAAACAATCTAGTTATTTGTCATTTATCTAAATTATAATGGTTGTCAAACGCGACTGATTCCATTATACATTTCCTTACATAGTAATGTAGAAAATAAGACTAATTTAATAAATAAGTTTAATTTAATTCTTAACTCACACATACTGTTTCACTTACAAACAATGGTAACGTACACCACACTTTAACCAGTACAGTGTACATTTATAATACCAAATTCGCTACATAAATTGGTGTGAGAATCTGGGCACTTTAACTGATTACTATTTATTTGTTCATTGTGGAACGCGTTGACGTTCATATGCATCAATGAAACTGTTTTCATTAGTGTTGACCCAGATCACAAATCCCTGGTGTTGGTTGTTATGGTGATGAAAGTTCATGGGAAGTCCTAAAGAGACTCTTCCGGAGCAATCACCCACGCATGCACAACCTGCCAATGCCATATTGTAAACACAGTACAGATAAGCTAATAGCATAACACAACACCTCCGAACTAACCAGTTAGCTAACTTTAATGGAAATCCCTAAATACGCTACACCATTCAGGAGGTAGTTTGTAAATTGGGCATCGGGATGGTTTGCAAGTTCTTTAGCAAGAGAAGAAATATTGAAAGGAGTGCTGAGATATTTTTTGAGATTTTAATTTTTGAAAGATTCGGAACAGAGCAGATAGCGTGGGCATGTGCGCCGATGCAATATGAACAGACATGCAGGAAACGACAGTGTTGCCTAGGGCAACTAAACTCATTAAAGTTATTGCAAACTTGTCTGCCAGTTGAAACTCTTACTACCCTTCCTCTGAAATCACAATCTGGTTGATCTAGGGGAGTGTTGTTGGAGGGGTGTGGGACGTAGCTGGTAGAGTTAGGGAAGGTTAGAATTTTTGAGAGGGCATAATTCAGTTTGATGGTCTGATGATCTACATACTGCATAGGAAATTCTGCAGCAGCCCAGGAAAACTCTGTAGTGGAGATCTAAGTCGAGGGATCCCCAGTATGGACACAGGTTCCACTGCGCGACTTGAACAGCACATTTGGCAGAAAACAGTTTATGGTAGGTGTATAAATGACTGCCGCCAAAAGAGAGAGAGCGCTCTGCAATGATCGGCATGCAATAATTTAGCTCACATCGTCTGTGTGGAAACACAGAAGCAAATAACTGAACGAAATACAGAATTCTGCCAAGGAGAGCATACAAGTATTTTTTGTGTTTTTAAGTGTTACTAAAAACGTCGCTGCAATCTAAAAGGAGTTACGGCTCGTTGGTGGGGTAAATGGAGAGGAGAGCAGAAAGGACTATATCTGCACCTGACAAAATCTGGGTCTGGAGGATATTATATAGCTAGAATAGCTAGAGGCATAGCTGTATGGAGGGTGAAAGTAGAGGGGCGGGCTGGTTGAGGCCTACTGGGAAGGAGTGGGGGCAGAACAGGCTCTGAAGTTTGAGGCAATCTCATGCATGGGGCAGCTCTGAAGACAGAATAGTGAGAGGGGTGGAGCTGGAAATGGTAAACATTGGGCTGGAGCATTTGTCATTAGCGGAGGCAGCCTCATGCTCGATTCGGCTCCTAAAGCCCAAGGATAGGACAGGGGGAGTAAGCTGGGGTAGGCTAGTTGAGGAGAAAGATTTAGAGCCCCTGAGGTTGGTGAATCTCCGAGCGGTGTCGGAGGGCAGACTCCTGCGTCAGGGTACCCGGTGGTTGGGAGCGAAGTAAGCTGAGGCTGGAATGATAGAGAAATGAGAGGTGGTGAAGGCCTTTTACAGGACAGAAGTTTGGTGTGGGATAAATGTCTGTACCTTAAACCCAGGATGGTTGTGAGTGGTTGGGGTGTTTGCAAGATGAAATGTTGCATCTGGAGGAACTGGGAAAAGGTCCCTATCACATTTTCCGGGGTTTTAGAGGTAGATGGAATGTCATGTTGGAAAGAGACAAATACATCATATAATTGGTTTTTGCTTAGCCTGCAAGAGAAGTGGATGTTAGAAGCAGCTAGAGTTTGGAGAAGTTTATTAACTGTCCATTTTGAAATTACAAAATGGACAGTTGTTGGCAGAGGTTGAAGATCTGATAGATCTGGACAGTGGAGGAGAGGGCTGATTCCTCCATATTGGAGTGCGATTTGATGGAGTGCTGTGATGAAGCAATAATGGGAGAGTTGAAGAGTTCATATTCGGAGGGAAAGAGATCCAGTTCAGACATCTTGCTGGCTTGAGGGTGGGACCCACATGTCAGGAGAGTTGTCACAGGAATCAGGTAAGCTGCTAATGGGCTGTGATTTGTCAGATTAAAATTAACATGCTCCTCCCGAACCTCTGTTAATTAACTGTGCTATTTACATTTTACTAATATTAAATAAGTGATTTCACCGATACAATTTCCAAAGGGATCTTGGTTGCTGTCACTAGATGAATTCCAGACTGATCTCACAGTGAAATCAGAAAAAGTAGGTTGACCTTTCTTTAGCTGAAATCGGTGAAATGAGAAACACTGCCCCCAGTGGCCAAAGCGGTAACTGCTGTTGTGCGCACATGTGAGCTCCATTTTCCAGGTGAAATGTCCATAGAGGGTGCCAAAAGCGAGTTGTGAAATATATTGTCTTTACGCTGTTATACAGTGAAGAGGAATGCATATTTTATAAACTGTACCTCTCAACCCAAAACATAAACCTAACCATCAGTGAAGGAAAAATTTGATGTTATAGGAAAAAATACAAACCGCTGAATCACAGTCATCACTGATTATACAAAGGTGATTAATTCATGGTTTCAACTTGAGATCTGAGCCCGGGTTTCCCCTGCTGCTGACACAACATGCTTGTGGTCATGCCACAAGTGAAGGCAAACACACTGGAGCTGATGCAAAATGTCCAATAGGAGACAGCGCTTGTCAGTGAGTCGCAAAATTCTAGAGATCCTAGGGTACTGGAACTCTTGGAAACAACACGTCGACTTCCTGAGTGATCATGTTGATAATTTTATCTTTGTCTTTCGTAACACATTGAGAAAAAAGTCTATGGCAATTGAATGTGTATTCATAACATTCAGGGCTGTTGAATTCAGTTGGGGGAGGGATTTGTCACCATGTGTTTTCTTCTGTCTCAAAGTATTCAAGCATGGATTCTGATCAAACAGAACCATGCAGCCCCAAGCTCTGACGATTCACCCATCCGCTGATATTTTGAACTGAATCATCTATAAATGCCATTATACTGTACAGCAAGCAAGGCAGTGCTTGTGGTTATTGAAGGCTGCATTACGGAAGAGTGCATAATCATCCTTCAAGAGTGCTTAGTTCAACACTGACCAATAAGGGAGAGAAAAAGAAAGACACACACAAGTGTGTATGTGTGTGTATGCGTGCCCCTTCTTCACGTATGTATACTTATGCTAATTTCAGAATAATTTATGCAGCCATACATAAAGAAACCATGAACCATGGGTCCATAAGAAATTCAAGAAAAAAAATATTTTACAAAGCTGCTTAGAAAGATAATAATTGCAAAAAGGGCTATACAAATAAAGAAAATTATAATTTCTTTACTATTTTGGTAATATTACAATATTGTGTAGAGAAAAAATTACAGATACAGATACAGATTACAGATTTTTTTTACAGATAAATTTTGGGGAAAAAAATTTAATCTTAATATTTTCCACACAAAGCAGTCCTTTTAATGAGTCTGTATAAATGAAAATGTATAGCTACCCTTAAAAAATACAAAGCTGCTTAGGAACGTCTCGGTTACGTATGTAACCGTACTTCCCTGAGAGCTACGTCATATACTCCATGCCATCGAGTCCCTTGGTAATGGAGACAGAGGCTGAATTCGGGATGTAATCTCTCAATGTTCGCTCCCCAGTTCGAGCTGTAGGGGGAACTGAACTATATTCTGGTTGTCTGGCTTTCGAGGTAGGCTTGTACAATGGTGAACTCATTCCAATATTGACCGAAGGGAATACAGGATAAAAACAGAAACGTTTATACTGTCCAATTTAATTCACTGAATGGGGGCTCACCCTTCGTAACACAGCAAGCCCATAAAGCTTGAGTGTAAATCTAATTTTATTGTACATTGAGTTGTATTACACTTGCCACGAGACCCTTGGTAATGGAGGCAGATCAAAACTCAAGCTGAAAATATTCAATGATCATTCGTCTGTGCAAATTATGGGGAAAACGGAGCTAAATTGGTGTACTGAAAAACAGAGTAGACACTAAACCAATCCCTGCATATAATGGGGGAACAACATGTAGTACTTGAGAAAAAGTGCTTTTGCACATGGTATAGAGATTTTGTTGTGAATGCTCAACATAATTTATTTAATTTTTTTTACGTTATTCACTGTGGGGGTTGGGGGCTGTGGGGACAGACACAACTTTGAGTGTTCAAAGCATGAAGAACGGTGAACTTGACTCGATAGTGAACTCCGCTTAATCAATAAATACTTCAGCAGACTTCGGCTGGTCAGGCACTCGTTCCCCAGCATGAGCCACGGGGGGGGGGGGAAATCGAGGGAAAATCAAAATGAGCTGATGAACTCAAAGATTTTCCTTAAAGTTATGCATCTGGTTGGACTGCAAAACCATCATGTGTAGCTCCAACAGATGAAAAAGAAAAAGAAACAGGAAGTTGTGAAGCTGAAGTGTATATTTATTGTGAACCTAAAGCGTATGTTTGTTGTGAAGCTAAAGTGTATACATTGATTGTGAAGCTGAAAAGCCAAAACTCTGATTGTGAAGCTGAAAACGCTGAATAAATTCTGACTTACCTGGACATCACCCCACATTCCACTTCCTTTTGTTGAATCATTTACACTCACCTAAAGGATTATTAGGAACACCTGTTCAATTTCTCATTAATGCAATTATCTAATCAACCAATCACATGGCAGTTGCTTCAATGCATTTAGGGGTGTGGTCCTGGTCAAGACAATCTCCTGAACTCCAAACTGTATGTCAGAATGGGAAAGAAAGGTGATTTAAGCAATTTTGAGCGTGGCATGGTTGTTGGTACCAGACGGGCCGGTCTGAGTATTTCACAATCTGCTCAGTTACTGGGATTTTCACGCACAACCATTTCTAGGGTTTACAAAGAATGATGTGAAAAGGGAAAAACATCCAGTATGCGGCAGTCCTGTGGGCGAAAATGCCTTGTTGATGCTAGAGGTCAGAGGAGAATGGGCCGACTGATTCAAGCTGATAGAAGAGCAACGTTGACTGAAATAACCACTCGTTACAACCGAGGTATGCAGCAAAGCATTTGTGAAGCCACAACACGCACAACCTTGAGGGGGATGGGCTACAACAGCAGAAGACCCCACCGGGTACCACTCATCTCCACTACAAATAGGAAAAAGAGGCTACAATTTGCAAGAGCTCACCAAAATTGGACAGTTGAAGACTGGAAAAATGTTGCCTGGTCTGATGAGTCTCGATTTCTGTTGAGACATTCAGATGGTAGAGTCAGAATTTGGCGTAAACAGAATGAGAACATGGATCCATCATGCCTTGTTACCACTGTGCAGGCTGGTGGTGGTGGTGTAATGGTGTGGGGGATGTTTTCTTGGCACACTTTAGGCCCCTAAGTGCCAATTGGGCATCGTTTAAATGCCACGGCCTACCTGAGCATTGTTTCTGACCATGTCCATCCCTTTATGGCCACCATGTACCCATCCACTGATGGCTACTTCCAGCAGGATAATGCACCATGTCACAAAGCTCGAATCATTTCAAATTGGTTTCTTGAACATGACAATGAGTTCACTGTACTAAAATGGCCCCCACAGTCACCAGATCTCAACCCAATAGAGCATCTTTGGGATGTGGTGGAACGGGAGCTTCGTGCCCTGGATGTGCATCCCACAAATCTCCATCAACTGCAAGATGCTATCCTATCAATATGGGCCAACATTTCTAAAGAATGCTTTCAGCACCTTGTTGAATCAATGCCACGTAGAATTAAGGCAGTTCTGAAGGCGAAAGGGGATCAAACACAGTATTAGTATGGTGTTCCTAATAATCCTTTAGGTGAGTGTATACTATTATAGAAATTTGATGACTTTCCCTGACTTTTCCTTTTTTATTTTATATATTTCTGAAAAACACCATTTTTAAAATTCCATGATATTTATATAGTAAATTCCATGATAAGTAAATAGTGACTGAGTGACTGATTGCTGACACCTGCCTAATTGGTGACAATTGCTAACATAATGTTTTGTCTCCCACATAAAACAAAAATAAGTGTTTGTAACAACAGGAGAGTAAATAATAACAAAATATTTTTGTTTGGGTGAACTATCCCTTTAAAGATGAGATGTAAGGGACAAAACCATTTTTGGAGATTCCTCCCATTTTTGGCCACATGAGTGAGTGTGGAGCTGCCTGCCATGTGCAACAGTCCCTGGATGTGATGTCTCTCTAGTCCCCAGACAGCGCCGTCTAAAGCTGTTCCTGATGAAGAACACTTTACGACTGGCCCAGTGTATACATGCAATATTTTCCCCCAGTGGTGCAGGCGGCCAATGTCTACATGAGTGTATTGTTCTGGCAAGCATATGAGACAGGTAAATATTTACATTCACTATTATGGCATCAATGGTTTGCACTTCAATGGCCAGCCTCTATTAATAACCACAAGTTTCTACTGTAGCTACAGCGTTCATATTTAAATGAGGTTTCACTGCTATACATAAATCTTCTGAAGTATATTTACTCCTATTTAGTGTGGAGGATGATGCTTTCAGTGATGTCATGTGACATGTACCATATATAGTAACATACAACATGTATTCACCAAAGCTCAGGGAGGCATACTGTAGATATATAGCATACATCATTTAAGTAAGGGATAATATACAGTTAGCTGGTCATTATCTTGAAATAAATTAGATTTGTATTTTTTTCCATAATGATTTGCTAACTGTATAGTCTATTATTTCACTTTACAAATACATAAATAAATAGACATGAAATATTGACTTGAGTGTAAATTGTTATTATTTTTGAAGAAAGAGAATGCAGAGTGATACAAGTGACATTAAACTAGTACAACTATGTAGGAAATCGGTTGACTGGGTCAATGGTCAGTTATACAGTTAAGTGGTCGTTATGCAAAAATGTTTGACCACAAATGCTGCTAATGACAAATCAGAATCATGTATTCCAGTGAGCGGTGTGATAAAATAGAATAAAGAGAAAAATCACATAAATAACCACATAATGAGCCTGTTGCATTACACTGAAGAAAATAATTTACATTTGTAATCCATGACCCCATAAATTTGTGTTGTTATGATAATGATTTAAGAAGGTTGCTGTGCAATGAAAATGCAGTCAGTGAGTGAGTGCCTTTTGGTTATTTTTGCAAAGAGTGGTAAACTGCTGTGGCTGCTCAGAGCATGCAGTAGAGTATGAATTTCACATGCATCTGTGAGCGCAAGACCTTATGCAGTGGGTCTCTATAGGCCTCTTACCTTAATCAAATGGGCAGATTAATATTTGCGGGACAAACGTTTTTTGTTTTCAAATGTTTGATAACAGCCATTAGTCTTGCTTGCTTTATCATGGTGGCACTATAATTATTGCTCTTACCTTCATTTAGGGTTATTACAAAATCCCTAAACCAGTTCTTCTTCTACCTCGAAAACTTATTCTGCACCATTTGTCGAATATATGAATGAGATATCAATGAGATATCAAATCAACCAGCCTTTTACAATTCCGTTTGGTGCCTCTAGTGGTGCAGAAATGACACACTTCAACATGGTAGTCATGTTCAATTATCGTAAAATTATTTGACTCATTTCACACATTCATTTATATGTTACCACATGGAGTAATATTTCAAGGTTAAGTGACAAAACTCTTTACAGTGAAAAAATAAAGTTGATTCCTGGTAGAGGTTCCCAGGAGAAAAAACATTGCCTTCCTGTAGACGTTCCAGTAGAACTTCCTGTAGCTTGAAACACTTACTGTAAATTGGTGTAAGGGCCACTATTTTTTGACTTGTCTTACCTAACATGTCTGTTTGACATGTGCATGACTCTAAATAACTGTCTCTTCTCCCCTCCCCGTACTGTGAGCTATTTATATCCCAATATCATGGCAATAATGTATCTTTCAGAGTATAATTTAATTTACAGTTTGGTGCAGACATCCCAGAATGAAGTGGCAGTTAGATTAATGTAGCACAGTGTTCAATTGGCTGCCATAGAGGACTCTCAGAGGACTCACATTCTGCACACCTGGCACTGTGATGATACCACTGATGTGGACCGAAATGGCCAAAAAGCAGAGAGATTGCCTGTTTGTGACTTACCTGGCACATAAAACCACCAGGTCAAAAAAACAGTGTCAAGAAACAGAAAGTGCTGGGTGGAGTCTCAAGCACTGTAGGCAAAGTACTTCACCACTGTGTGAAAAACAGGGCCAAGATGGTTGTCTAGTCATTCAACAACAAACTAGTCAATTAATTAGGTCTTTTTATGGGTTGTACTTGTAATCCAACAGTAATTATTTTTACAGTAAATTCAGTGGCACTTGCAGCTGTACGCACTGTGTGTACCATGAGTGCTCTGACTGACCTGAGAAACATTTTTCCTATGAATATTTCATCAATCATGAAGTGTGTTCTGAATTTCTGTTTTGTTTATTTAGATTTAGAACTAGAAAGGACCAATTTGTGGATTAAACAATCTTTTGAGTCTGTTCTTTTCAGTTGGTTTGCTGGCCTTTTCTGCATATCGTGGCACCGTTTTGTGGTCCGTTCTGCATAAAGCGGCAGCTCATTTTAGGTTATCGAAGCACATTCGGACCGTTTCGCGGCAAACCCACTGGCCCGTTCAGTCCTCCCGATGGCCAGTCCGCCCCTGATTGGCCCCAAAGTGCGTCGGCTCACCGGGAAAATGCTCAGTATGCCAAATTACCATTCCAGACCTGATTGGCACCAATGGTCTCTATGATCAACTTAAGCTTGCAATTTTTTTTTGGTAAACACAGTCCTGATCTGTGCCTGGTGTTAATAACCCTAAACCAGTATAATATGCAGGGCTTTCTTAACACCAACTAGGCAACTAGTTGTTCATACAACCCACTGACAAGTTGATTTTGAAAATATGTGGTCACACACATCCCTAGTGTAAAAGCATAACAGAGAAGAACACCTACCGATGAATTGATGTTGCAATGTTACGCTAGAACATACAGTATATCCACACCTCTTTCTCTGTCTGTCAATCTCCTCTGCTCTCCTCATCTGTATGCTCGAGGGGATGGCCAGTCTGGGACTACTTTGTGTAATACATCCCTGCTCTGCATTGCTTGTCAAATGAATGAATCATCAGTCACCATATATTAAGGAGCGAGAAGGCCTCCAGTATCTGTCCCCTCATCCTTTATTCATCGTTTCATCAATCCGTCTATCCATTCCATAAATCCTGGCATGGAACCTCAACATATCAGTGTTCACCATTGATTATAACAATAAAATGATCCAAGAGATACATTTTGATTCTAGCTCATGTTAGGTTCATTGATGCATTGTGTACAAACATTATACTCTTTCATCGAAAACCTAGTGAGCTGACTTAGTTGGCTATATTTTAAGGCATCCTAGGTGTGTTCTCAAACAGGGTCAGAAATTACTTTTGTTTTTATTATTAAGGGGCAATACTTGCCACCCTGTTGTTGATTTGATTTTTTTTTTCTAACACTAAAGACTACTACTTTTTATTGAAAAAATAGTTATGTTTAATTCAGTACCTATAAATATAGATGAAAATCACATCCAAAATCAGGCCACATCCACACTAATCCATTTTCATTTGAAAACTCCATTTGCAGTTTCCTGACGTCGTGTTTTTTTTTTTTTTTAAACTATGAGGTAATGGGGAGTTTTTTTAAGATTATTTTTTATTTTTTTTTGGTAATCAATATTATGCCACAAATGCTGTCAATTGAAATGAACTTGTATTGAACCTAGAATATGCCTTTAACATGTGTAATTTTTACATCTTGTGGCTATACTTTTTAAAGCATTTTAGTGTTTATGGACTGGTCCCATTCACCTCCATTGTAAGTTCAATGGTAATCAACATTATACCACAAATGCTGTAGATTGAGCATAACTTTTTTTGAACCTTGAACATTTATATTTGTCAGTGTAAAGAAGTTCGCCCTCACAGGCAAGGAAGAGGCGAGAAACCAGCTTGACATACAAACTAAAAGGTTTAATGTGAAACTCAAAAGACAAACACATAGGACGACGGACATGTCTGTGAACGATCTCTCTCTCACGCACATCCTCCACGATCGGCCTTTAACCCTTAAAGCCCTTGATTAGCCTAATACGGGACCGGCGTGTTGAGTCACGACCTGGCCCCCGCCATCCCCCGTGCCACATTCCTCCCTCGTTCTTTTAGGCTGTGGACCCCCGGCCTGACTTACATCCCCTGGGGGGGGGGGTGCCTCCCGCAAGGTCTGCCGGCGGGTCATCCCCATCAACCTGGATGAGGGAGGGGGCAAGGGGAGGGGAACAAAAAACAATTAAAATGTGTGGGGGGGGGCAGTGGTACTCCCAATCCAGGCGGTCGGCAACGAGCCCCTCCCCGCTCGCGGTCGGCGGTATCAAACCCTGCCGTGTTTCAGCGGCTGGTAGGGGACTCCTCCGCCCCTGGCAGCGGCCCTAACCGCTCCAGGCAGTCGGCTAGGAACCCCTTCTCCCCTCGCGGTCGGCGTCCGTTCCTCCGCTTCCAGGCGGCTGGGCTCCTCCGTCCCCCGGCAGATGGCCACTGCTGTTCGGGGTAGTGGCGAGAACTCTGCTACGGCGCATCCCTCTTCCTTCCCGGGCTTTGGCACCAATGTAAAGAAGTTCGCCCTCACGGGAAAGGAAGAGGCGAGAAACCGGCTTGACATACAAACTAAAAGGTTTAATGTGAAACTCAAAAGACAAACACATAGGACGACGGACATGTCTGTGAACGATCTCTCTCTCACGCACATCCTCCACGATCGGCCTTTAACCCTTAAAGCCCTTGATTAGCCTAATACGGGACCGGCGTGTTGAGTCACGACCTGGCCCCCGCCATCCCCCGTGCCACATTCCTCCCTCGTTCTTTTAGGCTGTGGACCCCCGGCCTGACTTACATCCCCTGGGGGGGGGGTGCCTCCCGCAAGGTCTGCCGGCGGGTCATCCCCATCAACCTGGATGAGGGAGGGGGCAAGGGGAGGGGAACAAAAAACAATTAAAATGTGTGGGGGGGGGGCAGTGGTACTCCCAATCCAGGCGGTCGGCAACGAGCCCCTCCCCGCTCGCGGTCGGCGGTATCAAACCCTGCCGTGTTTCAGCGGCTGGTAGGGGACTCCTCCGCCCCTGGCAGCGGCCCTAACCGCTCCAGGCAGTCGGCTAGGAACCCCTTCTCCCCTCGCGGTCGGCGTCCGTTCCTCCGCTTCCAGGCGGCTGGGCTCCTCCGTCCCCCGGCAGATGGCCACTGCTGTTCGGGGTAGTGGCGAGAACTCTGCTACGGCGCATCCCTCTTCCTTCCCGGGCTTTGGCACCAATGTAAAGAAGTTCGCCCTCACGGGAAAGGAAGAGGCGAGAAACCGGCTTGACATACAAACTAAAAGGTTTAATGTGAAACTCAAAAGACAAACACATAGGATGACGGACATATCCGTGAAAGATATCTCTCTCACGCACGTCCTCCGTGATCGGCCTTTAACCCTCTCGGAGGCTTGATTAGCCTAATACGGGACCGGGCGTGTTGAGTCATGACCCGGCCCCGCCCTCTACCGTGCCACAGTCAACTTTTCTATGTATAATTTTTGAAGGATTGCGTTAGTAAATTCACACAATGTTGAGAAATGTATAATAAAAAGCCATCAGAAACACAAATTGAGGATCATAAAAATATTTAAATAGGAACCAAGATGCCCAAAGAATTTCTCATGACAAGCTTTCGGCTCCTGCCCTCCCAGTTCTCTCTCTCTCTCTCTCTCTCTCTCTCTCTCTCTCTCTCTCTCTCTCTCTCTCTCTCTCTCTCTCTCCTCCCCTCCCTTGCTCCATAATGCCTGCAGAGAAATGTGAAAGCATGTCATCACTGAGAAACATCTACAAACATAACAAAGGCCATGGGAGGGCCTGCACTCTTGTCTGTGTGATCTCACAGAAAGTGTCGAGCAAGGATTTGTAATGCACAAACAGCACACAGTTCCTCTCAATGACGTGCTCGTGGTCTGCTGTGATGTCCAGGGTTCTCGTTCAACAGATGTTGTGATGTCCTCCAGCTGTACATACAACTACAATTGTAATCACATGACTGCACACAAAGTGTAAAGGGACTATTTATAGCCTGTCTGTTTAACTTGGGCCTGCATAGTGATGGTTGCTAAGGCAAGCATTACAACTACTGCTTATACTTGGAATTTTAACAAACCCCTTTACCCTAATTATTAAACGTATTTTTTTCAAAAACTAGTGAGCAGCTTCGCTGCTTATGTCCTGTGTTGTTTGTGAGTAAGCGCTTGGTGATGACGTGGAGAGGAAAGCGACATAAATTCAAGCAGAGTGTTTTGTATGCTTAACAGTTGTCAGTAAACTTGTTAATACAGTTTGAATCCTGAGTCTTTATTTAGAAGACACAACACTTCCTATATAGGCCACTACTATCTAATACTGCGTTCCATTAAATTAGGGAAATTCCTACTTAATATTTCCAATCTCTGACCATAAAGGCATTCCATTGCCCGATGCTTGGAAGATGTGTGTGAGGAAATAAACCTGCAACGCTCCTGTTAGCTCAGCAGGTGTATGACTGTAACCTGAGATGTCTCCCAGCAACCCAACTGATAAACAATGTTGCAACTTTTGCATTTGAGCTACAGGTGTACGATTATCAAACGAGAGCATAATATACCATGTTTAATACATCTGTTTTTTTATAGCATGTAATGTTGGAACTTACTCATTCATCAATGAGTAATTTTGCATCTCAGCAAAGTCAGATGAAAAATTTCGCACGAGTTTCACAGTTGGAATTCCGACTTCAATTGGTGTTCCATTGCACTTTTCCTAGTAGGAAGTTTTTAAAATCTGACTTTCCATGTTGAATGGAACCCAGCATTAGGCAGTATCGCAACAGAGATGGAAAATCATCTGGGTGTCATCACACTAACTAATTTATTTATTTTGTCTACAATACTATATACATGCATCACAGGAGATTTATTTAATTTGTTTTCCTGGAAGTCGAGAATTTTACCACCAGCATCACCCTGTAGCTCAAGACTGGTTGCTTACTGAAGCTAAGTAGGGATGAGCCTGGTCAGTACCTGAATGGAAGACCTACTGGGAGAAATAAGGTTGCTGCTGGGAGAGGTATTATGGAGTCCAGCAGGGGGGCACTTACCATGTGGACTGTGTAGGTCCTAATGCCCCACTATTGTGATGGGTTCACTATACAGTAAAAAGGCACCATCTTTCGGATGAGACATTAAACCGAGGTCCTGACTCTCCGTTGTCATTAAAAATCTCAGGACACTTCTCAAAAAGAGCAGTGTCCTGGACAGATTCCCCCCATTGGCCCTAATCAATCGTGGCTTCCTAATAATCCCCATCCATTAATTGGCTCTATCACTCCACTCTCTCCTCTCCACCAATAGCTGGTGTGTGGTGAATATACTGGTGCTCTATGGCTGCCGTCACACCATCCAGGTGGATGCTGCACACTGGTGGTGGTTTAGGAGTGTCCCCTGTTCACTGTGTAAAGCGCTTTGAGTGTAGTGTTGCCATACAGCTGAAGTTTCAAATACTGCCCTCTGGAGTAAACAGGTGGTACTACAAGCTCACATTTCTCAGGAATCTTCCTTATTACAGTCCTGGAGCATTGCGATTAAATGCGTTAATGCATTTATATATATATATATATATATATATATATATATATATATATATATAATATACAACAGTTAGTTCCGATCCTCGAATCTGATTGGAATCTTCTCTGTGTGTATCACTCCGCTTGTGTTCGTGTTGTTCCAAACTAAAGTGTAAGAGCAGTGCATTTGATCTTTAGAACTGCGAAGGTGGCAAGTCCATCTGCTGTGTGATTAGTATAGTGTGTTATTAAAAGTTGGCTCCACTGTTGAGGAAAAATACACAAGGCCTTTGATCTTTTTGTCAAGATCTTTTTACATTACATATGTTAGACATCAGGTGGTGGCAAAAGATAATTTTTGTGTGTAATATGAGCCAGTTAGGTGACATAAAGTTAATCTGCGTCAGCCGTTTACATAAAACAGCTCTTCGCTTGTATTAGTAAGGACATTGCGATTTATAAAGTGATTGACTCTAGCACACTGGCTACCGTGAAATAGGGAGATGTTGACAGCATCTCTCCTTGGGTGTGGCAACAGGTAATCGCACACGCTCCATCTCTCTCTCTCTCTCACTCTCTATCTCTCTTTCTCTCACACTCACACACACATCCTTGTTTAACCAACTTGGTAGAAACTTGGTAGAAGCAGCACAATCCGTGATACTATTTCTGAAGTGACATTTTTGAATCACTAATGAAGGCTGGGCTGCTCAATGCCTGCGGCCGAATCACAGCAGTGCTGATATAGGGCCATATCACACTCTTGCTCATGTGAAATTGCTTATATATTTATATAAACATTGTCTAACAAATTTAAACTGGATGTTGATTGTTCTGTTTTGATAAGCCAAATTAGATTTTCCTGTTTCAGCTGAGGATTTCTCTATATCAGGGTTTCAACCTTTGCTGACCTAGGCACTTTTAACTAAATTTTCAGTCATTGCAGGAATGGATGGATGGATGAATTGATATATACACTATAGATACAATATAGCAAAAGTAGACTATAATTGTGAGATATAAAGGAGGATTATGCCATTTTTCTTCAGTCCATTTTGTGCATATTGTAAATGTATTACTGTAATGCCTTTCCTCACTTGTATTGTCACTTTCCTTGTCACATTGATGCCAAAAGAATGGTTTTAACTAGTCCAACCTAAAGTGTCTAAACTTTTGAGTTCTTCCTGCTCATTCACAGCATATATCATATAATAATGCCTGATGATCATTAAAGCATAATGATCTTTATGAACGTTTCTAATATTGGCAACTCGTTAAGAAAAGCTTCACATGTGTTCATTTGACATTAAGGCACATTTCCATAAGCTACCAATGTTGTTAAGTGTTATTAAGCATTTATGCCATGTGAGGTAAAATGGCTCACTATTTGGCAGGCATTGCATGAAAGTCACCCTTTTTTATGCATGCTGTTATAACTGTACATCAATAATTTTAATGCATTTGTAAATTAATTATTAGTCATTAATGAACATCTTTGTAACACATTACATTAAGTAAAGTAAAAAGTGTGACAACTAGCCCCAGCCCATAATGCTTAGCAACATCAGTTAATGTACATTGATGTAGTTTTTAGAATTGTAAGGAAACTTTGATTCATAGTGTATATTTTAATATACACTCACCTAAAGGATTATTAGGAACACCATACTAATACTGTGTTTAACCCCCTTTCGCCTTCAGAACTGCCTTAATTCTACGTGGCATTGATTCAACAAGGTGCTGAAAGCATTCTTTAGAAATGTTGGCCCATATTGATAGGATAGCGTCTTGCAGTTGATGGAGATTTGTGGGATGCACATCCAGGGCACGAAGCTCCTGTTCCACCACATCCCAAAGATGCTCTATTGGGTTGAGATCTGGTGACTGTGGGGGCCATTTTAGTACAGTGAACTCATTGTCATGTTCAAGAAACCAATTTGAAATGATTCGAGCTTTGTGACATGGTGCATTATCCTGCTGGAAGTAGCCATCAGAGGATGGGTACATGGTGGCCATAAAGGGATGGACATGGTCAGAAACAATGCTCAGGTAGGCCGTGGCATTTAAACGATGCCCAATTGGCACTAAGGGGCCTAAAGTGTGCCAAGAAAACATCCCCCACACCATTACACCACCACCACCAGCCTGTACAGTGGTAACAAGGCATGATGGATCCATGTTCTCATTCTGTTTACGCCAAATTCTGACCCTACCATCTGAATGTCTCAACAGAAATCGAGACTCATCAGACCAGGCAACATTTTTCCAGTCTTCAACTGTCCAATTTTGGTGAGCTCTTGCAAATTGTAGCCTCTTTTTCCTATTTGTAGTGGAGATGAGTGGTACCCGGTGGGGTCTTCTGCTGTTGTAGCCCATCTGCCTCAAGGTTGTGCATGTTGTGGCTTCACAAATGCTTTGCTGCATACCTCGGTTGTAACAAGTGGTTATTTCAGTTAAAGTTGCTCTTCTATCAGCTTGAATCAGTCGGCCCATTCTCCTCTGACCTCTAGCATCAACAAGGCATTTTCGCCCACAGGACTGCCGCATACTGGATGTTTTTCCCTTTTCACACCATTCTTTGTAAACCCTAGAAATGGTTGTGCGTGAAAATCCCAGTAACTGAGCAGATTGTGAAATACTCAGACCGGCCCGTCTGGCACCAACAACCATGCCACGCTCAAAATTGCTTAAATCACCTTTCTTTCCCATTCTGACATTCAGTTTGGAGTTCAGGAGATTGTCTTGACCAGGACCACACCCCTAAATGCATTGAAGCAACTGCCATGTGATTGGTTGATTAGATAATTGCATTAATGAGAAATTGAACAGGTGTTCCTAATAATCCTTTAGGTGAGTGTATAGCCTGTGCATGGTCTTCCTGTAGACTCTATAGTAATGTTTCTGTCTTGTGTTGTGTGTTCTATTAAAGAGGTGCTCATGCTTTTCAGTAAATTCAGCTGCAGATTTTCTGAGTGTCTGAGCCTGACCGTTGTCAAGGTATGGCATTTTAAAAGTTGTCCCTTTATATCCTGTTCAGTTTTAATTTCAGTGTCTTAGGCCAATTCTACTGGCAGAACACATTTACACATCTCTTCATCTGTGATTTTGATTTGGAAGCATCCTGTATGACCCTGAGATTGGTCCCTTAGGGGAAAAAATGTATAGCATTGTCCTGATAGCAAGCTACCACACAGCACACAAAACACACACATGTTCTCGCTTAGTACATCCATTACGCTATCAGGTAAGGTATGGGCCTGAGACAGTAACAGTGTTCTGGAGAGTGTGTATAGATAAACAACTACAAAACATGATCTATGTCAGTTAAAACTGAAATGTTCTGGTCCCATTAAACCGCATGTTTGTGTGTGAGTGCATTTTTTTTGTGTCAATTTCCAAAAAAAAAAAAAAACATTTACAAGTAAAAATACTCACTCTGTGGACAATTTTTTTTTCTTGTATGTCTTGTCAGTGCGAGGAACAGTGTGAAACTGCAAAATGCCTTCCTCTCTCTGAATGCAGTCACATGTTATTCAAAAATATATATACAAACATTTGCAATTGGTAAAATTGCAAATGTTTGTATATATATTTTTGAATAACATGTGACTGCATTCAGAGAGAGGAAGGCATTTTGCAGTTTCACACTGTTCCTCGCACTGAGCTATTGTATGGTTGCAGAAGACTTTAAATGAAGCATCATTTTGAATAGTTTTGTAGTGATTTTTTGTTAAAATATAAATAAATAAATTACTGTAATTGTTGCATCTTGTATTGTTGAAAATGTGTTAGGTTTAAGAGCAGGGGTAGTGTTGGGTACTCAATATCTATTTAGTACAGTTGTGTAATGTAACTAACATTAATGTGACTAAAGTTACCTGGCTATTACATGATTTACATGATTTATAAATGATTGGGTTTAGGGGAGGGGTAAGAGGATTTAAAATATTTATGTGTGGCAGCAGGGGCGTGGTTGAGCATCCATCTGGAGAGAAAGCAGTGAGGGTGCATACACCTGAGCCAGATTATGATTAAAACCTGTTTCAATTGCAGTGACCTTGGGGAGAGTGGTTTATAAGGGGCCGCACTGGTGGCAAGAAGAGGGAGATCTACCTGTCTGAAACAGACTGTCTTATGTAAAGCTAATAAGTGTGACGCTGAAAAGAGTTTTTGAGTTTGTTTATTAAAAGTCTTACCTTTGAGTTAAAGTATCTGGTTCCCTGTGTCCTCCTTTCCCTCTCTACATGAAGTCATTACAATATGGTATTATATTATCAGGAATGAGGCGAGGACCCAAATGCAGGAATAAAAAATAACCGAGTTTATTGAACAATTCAGCAGCAGCATACTAAATAGATGGAGAAAAGTGCTGACCACCGAAGTCCAGGGAAGACATGGGGGATGGATAGTACAATGACACAGGCAAGACTGAAGGAGTAGTATTCGCAAAACAATCCAGCAACATACTGAGAAAACATAGTGTGTGTATATATATATATATAGAGGAGAAAATGAGCAACATGTGAGCATGATGACACAAACAAGCACAAGGTGAGGAGTGTGTGGTAAGTGAAAATGAGTAGGAGGAGTAGGGAGAGCATGTGGCTAACAAGAACAAAAACCATGTGCACAGACACAAAACAATCAAAAACACACTAACACAAGGAACAAGACATGAATGTCAGGATCCAGTCACAAAGAACTATAAACTGAACTGAACAAATTGACAGGATTCTGAGATTGCCCCCCTATAAGGAAAGCCAGGTGGAATCCAAAAAGGGGTTATATCCAACACCAGACATGACAAAGACAACAAAACCACAGACCAAGACAAGATTGGAGGTCAAGAATCCCCAACCACAGAAACACCAGGGTAGGGTAGGGAGGGAACCCAGCAAGGGGCTGGAGTAACAGGCCACAAGGCTCCTGCGTAGAGGGGTACAGGGAGAAGACCAACGGGGTGCTGGAGGATCAGGAGACCACTGGGGCACCGGCGGAGCTGAAGATCATGAGGTCTTAGACAGAAGGGATGATCAAGGTGTTGCTTGATAGCACTAACCAAGGAAGGGAGGGTGGGGGAAACCAGGAGGGTGGCACCAGTGAAACTGAGGACCATGGAGGAGCTGGCAGAGGACCAGTAGACCACAGATGAGCTGGCAACCAAGACAGAGATGATAGATGACCTGGAGACCAAGGCGGACCAGAAGACCAAGGCTTGGCAGAGCAATAGCAACCATGGTAGAGGGACTGACAGGTTGAAAACTCAAGGTTAGGAGAATGGACAGAGGGTTAGGGCCTTGCTGAACCAACCAGTGATCTGGACTTGACTGGGCTGACATGGATCCAGGGTTTAACTGGACAGAGCTTAGCAGGACCTGCAGGGAAATCAGGATGGAAAGAACTGCGAAGGTGGCAAGTCCAACTGCTGTGTGATTAGTATAGTGTGTTATTAAAAGATGGCTCCACTGTTGAGGAAAAATACACAAGGCCTTAAGAGTGTCAGGGATCCAAGTGAGATCAATATTGGTATCCTCTTCCATGGTGATGATGATGGGAAGTTGCGGCTCCAGAGACAAGGAAGCCTTGGTGATCAGGGGATCTGAGAGTAGGGCAGCCCCCGTGGTGAAGGAAGCAGGGCTTGTCTCAGATATTGGGAACATGAGGAGAACATTGGGAACATCTGACTGTAAGCTTATGTAAGGAGGGATAGACAGGGGAGAAAAGCCTAGAGGGAATACCTGGGAAGCAAGACCAAGCAGGATTGATTGGTGGTTAAGGCCAACCAGGGAAGTAGCGATAAAGGTGAGACCAGCCTCCAGAATCAGGGAAAGACCAGCCTCTGAGGAAAAAGTCAGAAGAGATATCTGGAGAAAAGACTGGAAAGACCTTAGAAATCAGGTCTGAGTCTGTGATGGCCACTGAGGAAAGGGACAGGTCGGCAGTGGCTGATGAGAAGAGTTGTGGAGAGGGTTTTGGTCGACACTGGCCACTGGGGAGTGTTCCTGACAAGTGGCTGTGACATGAAAGACTGGTATCATGGAAATGGCCTCTGTTGTCAGAACTTGAAACACAGGAAAAACCATCTTGGCCGGGGCAGGAAGCATGAGATCGGCCTTTGCTGAGAGCACTGGCTGCAGTGGAATAACCTCTATGACCGTAAGTGCTAGCAGCAGGAGAATGGCCTCCGTGGCCAGAGCGCTGGCAGCAGAGGAACAGCATCTGAGCCTGGGACCGCTGGTGGCAGGGGAATGGCCTCTGTGACCGAAGCAGGACTGGACGAGATGAGATCCCTCCTACCTCTCTTCTTTCTCCTACAAGGGTGAACTGAATTTTAGGGCTTCAGGAGAGCTTCAGTGCGCACGACCACCTCCTGTTGGACTCGGATGCCTCCTGGCAGTCAGAGTTGTACCTGCTCACATCCAGGCGGTCAGCGCCAGACTCGGGCTGCAATAGTCCTCCTTCAACATCGCTCTGTCCAAGAAGAATCACAGGGAGGATAGAGCATGGGCGGAGAGGAGTTCTCAGGTTTGGAGGTCCTTCTCCTGAGCAGGGGGAACCTCTGGGCTTCAAAGATATCCTAGGCATAAATGGTAATGGGTCGGCCACCCTGAGGGCAGTCCAAAAACTGTTGTTATGGGCTGTTCTCTGGGGAATCTACCTATGCCAGACAGGAGCTGGGTGAAGAAAAAAGCCCATACCTGCTGGGTCCAGTAATGGCCGTAAAATAACAGAGAATAACAGAAAATAACAGAGTTTATTGAACAGTTTAACAATTTATCAGCAAACTGAATTGATGGAGAGAAGTGCTGACCACAGAAGTCCAGGGAAGACAGGTGGATGGACTCAGGGATGATGCAGATCTAGACCAGTTGGAGGACTCACCCTCTGTAGTGATCAGTCCAATTAAATAAACAAATGAAAACTCTCGAGTCTGCAGTCAACAAGGGAAAAACTCCAAACAATGAGGAAAAACAGAAAACAAAATAATCCACGGACAGAACTAGATAGAACAATAACACAGACACAATTGAAGGAGTGGTACTCAAGAATTAATCTGGCAACTGCCTGAGAAAACAGTGTATAAATAGACAGGAAAAAATGAGCAACGTGTGAACATGATGACACAAGATTAGGAGGGTGTGGTGAGTGAAAATGAGAAGGAGGAGTGCAGAGAGCACATGGCTAACACAAAAACACAAACAAAATTCCACATGCAAATACACAAAACAAAGACAAACACAACAACACAAGGAACAAGACATGAATGTCAGGATCCAGCCAAAAAGAATTATAAACAGATCTGATCAAAGTGACAGGATCCTGACATTATATAGTATATAAACAAAAATTATTTTTTTTGTATAATAAAACATATTAAAGTTAAACGTGTGATAATTTGCCAAACCTCTGACAGAATCATACGAACAGATTTGAGAATGGAATAAAAAGGACACTGTCATAAATATGCCTTGCCATTTGGGCATTTTACCTCTTCCATACAAATTATTGTGTATGATGTCATTGCTTGTGGGTGGGGCCCCATCAAGAATTGCCATACGCCACTGTTGTGATCTTTACTTTCACCTCATTAGAACGATGCTCTTCAATCACCTCTACTTTGAGAGTTGTGGTATCCAATCCATCCTAGAGCAAAGAGGCCCAAACAGTATCTGCCTAATAAATTATTTGCTTAAGAAGATTGAAATAAAACAGGGAGCATGACCACTAATTAACCCCTCAGTCATCAGTCAGTCATCATGCTAGTTGTCCCTTGTGCATTAGAGTGCATATAGATCAGTCAGTATGTGCACACACACACACACACACACACACACACACACTACCCAGTTAGCTTCAGCTGATTGGCCTTAAAATAGACATGGAGGAGGTATTTCGTGGATCAGTTGCTCCATGAATGGAGTCATCCCAAGTGAATTGATGACATTTATTAGCTGATTGCAATCAATATGGGTAACCTCTTAAAAAAAAAGAAAGCCCAATGCTGAGTTGAGTCTCTTAGTACCCCGTTACAATCGAATGCATATCAGATCAAGCCCAAACAGCTTGTTAAACATGTAGTGGATGTAGAATTGGAGTCCCATTGGAGCACCCACCCTGTCAAGTGCCGCACAATGATGCATGATTGATATGACAACCCCTGGCTTCACACTGGTGAGTCAACAACTGTTAGACCCCCACTGGATGCAAAAACAGCAGGTTTAAGCTGGTACACAGCCCATCAATATCTATCAACATTATATGACAGTGAATTCCTTGTAATCTCGGCTATAAGAAGCAACAAGCACTCCAAACAAGAGTCCTTGTTTAGTATAAATTTGTGAAGATGAATACTTTTAATTTCTGTAATGCACATATTTATTTATATTTCTCAGAAAACATGACATTTGTGCCTGAAAATTTCAGGAAATTAATTTAATAAATTGTATTTGTAATTTTTAATCTAACTCTAAACCACTGCATAATTTCAACCCCATCACAGATAGTTTGTAATTCATGTGCATAATTACATATTGAATGAATAACTGAGTAAATAATGATTTTAAGGATTTTCTTCTTTCACATTTGTTCATAAACCTAAATTTTAAACTTTACAAACGTGTGAACATATCTCCGATACTAGTCTTTATAAAAAACAATCAGATTTCTTTGATATCGCTACTTATATCCAACTTTCCGAACTTCCATTACTATTCTTAGCCCGCTAGCACTGCTAGCAGTGCTGCTAGCACTAGATCGTCTTACTTACACCTGTATAACTGAAAGCTATAATTCGCCATTATAGCACATCTGCTATAATGGCGAATATAGTGGATGTGTGTCTAACTCTACCTCTGTGTGCAGGTGAAGACACCTTTGAACTACATTCGGTGCAGTTGGAGCTGGAATCCGTCGAGAGGCAGATCCACGACCTGCTGGAGAGACAGGCCGAGCTGCGAGATCGGCGGTCCGCGCTTGAAGCATCACGCGCAGATGCTCACAGGTCAGTGGTTCATAATTTTTTGACTCCGACCTCGTCTACTCCGTGTGTTTCTCTGCACAGGACGCGATCCTCCCTGGCTTCATTCACTCCGGCACCGACACATCACCATGGACCCTGGGTGATTCCACGGCGGAAGACGCGAGCCAGGACCAGACCAAGGACCTCCCCACCCCTCCCGGCTTTCGAGATCTCCACCTGGAACCGCTTCTCACCTCTTCGCGAGTCGGAGCGCGACGACGCCGTGATCATCGGCGATTCGACCGTCCGTCATGTCCGCGTTCTCTCTGGCAAAGGTAAGGTGCGCACTCACTGCTTTCCTGGTGCTCGTGTTCTTGATGTCTCTACGCAGGTTCCCGAGATCTTGAATGGTGACGAGCGCGTCGGAGCTGTCGTGCTGCAGGTGGGAACGAACGACACCAGGCTGCGGAAGACGGAGGTACTGAAGAAGGACTACAGGAGCCTGATAGAGACGGTACGCAGCACTTCGCCAGAAACAATGATCGTCGTGTCTGGACCGCTTCCCACGTACCGACTAGGACAAGAAAGGTTCAGTAGATTATTTGCTCTAAATGAATGGTTAATGTCATGGTGTAATGAACAGAGACTGCTCTTTGTTAATAATTGGAATCTGTTTTGGGAGCGACCTAGGCTCTTCCGTGCTGATGGCCTTCACCCCAGCAGAGTCGGAGCGGCTGTTCTGTCGGACAACATCTCCAAGATGCTACACACCATATGACTAGTAAGTCAAAGTCCAAATCACAGTATTTGCTGTCCCAACTTAATTGATATAAGTACCAATGTAGAACATTATATAGAAACTGTGTCTGTTCCTCGTTTAGTAAAGCCAAACAATACATCTACTGTAGGATCTAGGAAAAATCTAATTGTAATTAAACCAGAAAATCTCAATATCAGTGAACAAAAATAATTTCTAAAACTAGGTCTTCTAAACATTAGATCGCTCACACCTAAGGCGGTTATTGTAAATGAAATGGTCTCAGATAATAGTTTTGATGTATTTTGCCTTACTGAAACCTGGCTTAAACCAAATGATTATTTTGGTCTAAATGAGTCTACTCCGCCAGGATACTGTTATAAGTATGAGCTCCGTCTGATTGGTCGTGGCGGCGGTGTTGCAACAATTTATAGAGATATTCTTAATGTTACTCAGAAAATAGGTCACAGGTTTAATTCGTTTGAAGTACTTGTGCTAAATGTTACACTCTCAGATGTAAGAAAAAAATCCCTATTATCTCTAGCCTTGGCTACCGTATATAGACCTCCAGGGCCTTACGCTGATTTCCTAAAAGAGTTTGCAGACTTTCTATCAGATCTATTGGTCAATGTCGATAAAGCAATAATTGTTGGAGATTTTAATATACACGTAGATAACACAAATGATGCGTTAGGGGCTGCGTTTACAGATTTGTTAAACTCCTTCGGGGTCACGCAAAACGTCAGTGGTCCCACTCATCGCCTAAATCATACGCTAGATTTAATTATATCATATGGAACCAATCCAACTGATATAGATATTATACCGCAAAATGATGATGTCACTGATCATTACATGGTAACTTGCATACTACGTACCACTGAAATCTGTCATATTGCGCCACGTTATCGACCAAGCAGAACAATCCTTCCAACCACAATAGATAGATTCTCAAATAGCTTACCTGATCTATCTCAGCTGCTCAGTGAACCCAAACAAACAGATGAACTAGAGGAAATGACTAGCAGTTTGAGCACCATTTTCTCTGGTACATTAGATATTGTTGCACCAATTAGATTAAAAAAGTTTCGAGAAAAAACTAGAGCACCATGGTACAACAGTGCTACGCATGCTATCAAGAGAGAAACTCGTAACTTAGAGCGTAAATGGAAACAAACTAATTTAGAGGTCTTTAGAATCGCGTGGAAAGACAGTATGTCACGTTACAAAAAGGCTCTAAAAACAGCCAGGGCTGAGCACCTCCGCAAACTAATAGAAAATAACCAAAATAATCCAAGGTTCTTATTTAACACCGTGGCTAGACTAACAAATAAACAGAGATCACCTGAGCAAAATATTCCATTACAGTTTAGTAGTAATGATTTTATGAATTTCTTCACTGAGAAAATAGAAAACATCAGAAACACAATTGTAAACACAACTGTTAATGTACAATCTTTTATGGTGTCTTATGACTCACCCTCAATTATCGCCCCTCAAGAACAACTACACCGCTTTACAACTATAGGACAGGAAGAGCTAAATAAACTTATCATTGCATCTAAACCAACAACATGTTTACTAGATCCAATACCCACTAAACTACTGAAAGATGTGTTACATGTAGTGGAAGAGCCTCTTCTCAATATTATTAACTCGTCTTTATTTTTAGGTCATGTTCCAAAAATATTTAAGCTGGCAGTTATAAAACCTCTCATTAAGAAACCACAATTAGATCCAAATAACCTAGCAAATTACAGACCCATCTCAAATCTTCCATTTATGTCTAAAATATTAGAAAAAGTTGTGTCCGCTCAATTGTGCTCTTTCTTGCAAGAAAATGATATCTATGAAAAATTCCAGTCAGGATTCAGACCGCATCATAGCACAGAAACTGCGCTAGTTAAAATTACAAATGATTTACTTTTGGCTTCTGACCAAGGCTGCATCTCAATATTAGTTCTACTCGATCTTAGCGCTGCGTTCGACACTATAGATCATAAAATACTCTTGGATCGACTACAAAACTACACTGGTGTTCAGGGACAGGCATTAAGCTGGTTTAGATCGTACTTATCAGACCGTTACCATTTTGTCTGTTTAAATGGGGAAAAATCAAAAATAACGTCAGTAGACTATGGAGTGCCACAAGGATCTGTGTTAGGCCCTCTATTATTCTCAATATATATGCTGCCACTTGGTAAAATTATAAGAAAACATGGAATTAATTTCCACTGTTATGCTGATGACACTCAATTATATATCTCATCACGACCAGATGAAAACACTAACTTATCTAACTTGACAGAGTGTCTTAAAGATATAAAATGCTGGATGACGTGTAATTTCCTGTTATTAAATTCCGATAAAACGGAGGTATTACTTATTGGTCCAAAAAAACTACCCACAAAATCCCTTACAATACAACTTTAATTTAGAAGGATGTCCTGTTACATTATCCACTACAGTAAAAGACCTGGGTGTTATACTAGACCGCAACTTGACTTTCGAAAATCATATTTCATCTGTTACGAAAACAGCCTTTTTCCATCTTAGAAACATTGCTAAGCTACGTAACATGCTATCTATTTCTGATGCAGAAAAGTTAGTTCATGCATTCATGACCTCGAGACTAGATTACTGTAATGCTTTATTAGCTGGTTGCCCTGCATCCTCAATAAACAAGCTACAGTTAGTCCAAAATGCAGCCGCTAGAGTTCTTACTAGGTCAAGAAAATATGATCATATAACACCGATTTTTATCATCTCTACACTGGCTACCTATTAAGTTCCGTATCAATTACAAAGTATTACTACTGACCTATAAAGCCCTAAATGGTTTATCTCCGGTGTATTTAACGGATCTTCTATCGCCATACAATCCATCGCGCTCCTTAAGATCACTAAATTCGAGGCTTCTGGTCATACCTAGGATATCTAAGTCCACTAATGGAGGGAGGGCGTTCTCACATTTAGCTCCTAAACTCTGGAATAGCCTTCCTGATATTGTTCGAGGCTCAGACTCGCTGTCCCAGTTTAAAACTAGATTAAAGACGCATCTCTTTAACCAAGCATTCACATAATGCTTACTTTTTATACTACTGCTGAATCAGTTATAATGCATTAATATTATGAACATCAGCTATGCTAATTATTTCCCATCTGCTTTTCTGCTGTTATCTCGGGACGCCAGTCCCGAGGTAAATAGCGTTTGTCAGCTCCAGTTTGTATCCAGCCTCTCACGGAGACTTCAGATGCCCCATCACCATGGACTACGATCTTGAAATGGGATACATAGACTAACTATTGCCAACAAAAGCCTTCATCAGCCAAACAAGGACAATTGCATCTAAATGAACTTCTGGAATTTAATCAAGGATGGACTTCAAAGACACTGGTCACTAATCTTGCAGTTCAAACACAATCACTGTCTAAATACTGACCCTTAGCACTTAATAAGTTTAATAATTTTTTAAATCATGTTTTTTTTTTTTTTAACTATAAATAATTCTTATTTACATTATTCATGATGTTAGCCAGAGGGGAACTGGCGCCCCCACAGTGAGTCTGGTTTCTCCCAAGGTTATTTTTCTCCATTAACCATCATCTTTTGGAGTTTTGTGTTCCTTGCCACAGTCGCCTTCGGCTTGCTCACTGGGGTTATTAATACAATTATTATTTGATTATTTTTAAACACGATAAAGAATCATATCTTATCTAATTCCACAACAGGGCTCCAAACAAAAAAAAAAAATCAATTAAGGAGCGATTGGCTCCTATAGGGGGAAAAAACAGGCGCCAAATTTTTTTTTTCATTTTTAACTCCTTCCATTCCTTTTCATCCCGCAGCTCGCTAACAGTGTAGTCTGTGGAGCATTCTTCGCAATTTTGTGATCACGTGCATTTTTTATGCTTGTTACTGTCACCGTGTTTTCTAACAGTCTCTTTTTTGAAATGGTTAGTTCCTGCAATGAACTCCGTTTTCCCCGCTATTTCTTTGATATAAACTTTTGTAATGTATCTCGGGAAATGTAATGCAAATTTTAAAATCAAAGGGAGTAAACTTTTACTGTCGCCAATGGCGACCTTGACAGAAATTACACTCACAAATAAATTTATTTGGTCACAAATGCGACCATTTTTAGTCGCAGTTTGGAGCCCTGCACAAGGATGATGATTTATCGACTTTATAGACATTACATTTTTATCGTCTGTTAATGCTGAACTTCTGTAAAGCTGCTTTGAAACGATGTGTGTTGTGAAAGGCGCTATACAAATAAAATTGACTTGACTTGACTTAAATGCTGATGGCATAGTTTATGAATGCTTATTAATAAATCATATATTGTAATAATAATAATAATAATAAGAAGAAGAAATATAAATATCCCATGATTTTTCTCTTTCAAAACATGTTTTTTGCTAACCCTGCTACATTTAAAATAATTGAATGACTGCGGTTGTACATTATGCTTTGGAACTAGCTTTTGGCTTTTGAATTCAAATAACTAATTAGGTAGGTCTGTGCAAGGTTTGGAAATGTAATTAATTGCCATTTATATGTAATTGGGTGTTACAATTCTGTCCTTAGTTCTGTTTATTGTTACCTATGTAGTATTATGTATGTTGAATTGCATTGTTTAATTTAAGGTACATTTGCAGAGATATTTTATTCTTGAAACTAAATGTGATCTTTTTTTAAGTTTATTGAAGTGTCTTCTACTGATTATTGGTGCAATATATTATAGAAAAGTTGGAGGTGGGTAGTAACGTGTTACATTTACTTGAGTAACTTTTTTGGGGAAATGTTCTTTTAGAGTAGAATTTACTCTCACTCAAGTAAATTTCTAATGATTTTTTTTTACTTTTACTTCTTTACAATGTGTGGCGTTACTGTCGTTACATTACTGGGTTTCATTTGAATTAATGTGCTATTTATTGAGATATTATTTAATGGGTCTTTTACGAGAGCGGAAGTTCACACAACTGCACGTGATGAGACGCTCCCACTTGAGTGATGAACCGGGGGAAACCGGGGTATGCACCATCGCGTCCAGACCCAGGGGGGCTGGGTGACTCAGAGAGAAGTAGAGGGGAAATTGTGCAGTCTCTTGAGAGGCGAAGAGGTCCACTTCTGCTCTGTAAAATCTCTCCCAAATTTGTTGTACTACGTCGGGGTGGAGTTTCCACTAGCCCGTCGGTATGTTTTGTCTGGACAGAAAATCTGCTCCCACATTTAGGCGTCCAGGTATATAAATCGCCCCAAGTGACAGGAGCTTGCCCTGGGCCCAAAGGAGGATCCGACGTGCCAGCAAATTCAGGTGGCGAGAGCGTAGACCTCCTTGATGATTTATGTAGGAGACTGCTGCTGTGTTGTCCACCTGCACAAGGACATGACAGCCTCCCAGATGTCGGAGAAAGTATTTCAGGGCCAGAAATACCGCCATCAGCTCGAGGCAGTTGATTTGCCAATCGAGCTGATGACCCTCCCATTCTCCTTGGGCTGGACGACCACTTAAGACCGCACCCCAACCCGAATAGAGAGGCGTCTGTCGTTAGCATCTTGCAACGGCATGACGCACCCAGAGTGGGACCCAAGGTAAGAAACCGGGGTCTGAACCACATAGAAAGGGAACGAAGCGCTCGCGCATAACCTTTATTTGCCTTAGGGGATTGTCCCATGGATGAAACAACTTGGCTTTTAGCCACAGCTCTCATATGGAGAAGGCCCAAAGGAATCACCGTGGACGCAGACGCCATGAGACCTAGTATTTTTTGATACTGGAAAACAGTGCAACCTTGACCTAGCCTGAGATTTCTCAGGGAGTTTTGTATGGAGATGAGTGGGAGACAACTGTGCCTGCATCGTGATCGAGTTCCATATAACCCCTAGATAGGTAATTTCCTGGGTCGGAGAGAGAATGCTCTTTTCGACGTTGAGTCTCAGACCCAGAGAACCCAGATGAGCTAAGACGATATCTCTGTGCTGAACTGCTAGTTCTTGAGACTGTGCTAGTGTCAGCCTGTCATCTAAATAATTCAGAATGCGGATGCCCTGGAGTTGCAACGGTGCCAGTGATGCATTTCGTGAATGTGCGGGGTGATAGGGCTAGTTCGAATATTAGAAGGCTTCGTCCCCGAAAGCGAACCTCAACAACTTCCTGTGCTGTGGCAGAATTCTGATATGGAAATATGCGTCCATAAGGTCAATCGTGACCAGCCAAACGTAATGTTGGATCTGAGACACGATCGCCTTGACAGTTAGCATCTTGAACTTGAACACCCTGACCGAGCGGTTCAAGCCTCGAAGATCTAGAATCGGACGCAACCCCCCACATTTCTTGGGAACAAGGAAGTATCTGCTGAAATAGCCTGACTCTTTCTCTGGAAGGGGAACATGTTCTATGGCCCCTTTGACCATGAGATTTTGCAGTTCTTTCCACAGTAGACATGCCTGTCCCGGTTTCACGGTAGTGGGAACCACACAGTTGAAACGTGGAGGACGGCGAGCAAATTTAATTCTGTAGCCTCTTTCTATTGTATCTAGAACCCACATAGAAATACCTGGCAGAAGTTTCCACACTGCCAGGTTCTCTGAGATGGGGTACTAATTTCAACACTTCCTGTTGAGGGGGTGTTGAGTGTTCTGTGTCCTGGATTGAGACAGGAAGCAACGGTACACCCAACTCTTTGTTGGAAACCTCTATCACCCGAAACACCAAAGGTGGCGGGAGTGAAGAGGTTTCCTGAGGGTATTGGGAGGGCCGAGGTGAATGATACACGCGCCCCGTCCCGAAGGGAACTACCCCCACAAGGCTGGATCCTTAAACATTAATTGAAAGAAAATAGTGACTCAGGCAAACATTCTGTCTAATATCTCCTTATTGTGCTGCATGGTAGAAAGGTTTGGAACAACATGATGGTGAATGATGACAGAATAATAATAATAATTATTATGTAGTTACGAGGTGGTGGCGCAGTGGCTAGAGCACAGGGCTGCTAATCAGAAGGTCGATGGTTTGAACCCCTCGGCCACCACCATTGTGCCCTTGAGCAAGGCACTTAACTCCAGATTGCTCCGGGGGGATTGTCCCTGTAATAAGGGCTCTGTAAGTCACTTTGGATAAAAGCGTCTGCCAAATGCATAAATGTAAATGTAAATGTAGTTTGTTCAATGTGTATTATGTAATGGAATATAGGGGAGTAAACGTCTATTATGACATTTTTGAATGTAACAAGTTAATCACTACTTGAGTACACTTTTAATTTGATACTTTCTTACTCTTACTCAAGTAATTATTTATGTTAGTACTTTTACTTCTACTTGAGTAATTATGTTTTTAAAGTAAATTGTACTTTTACTTTTACAGTTTTTGGCTACTTTTCCCACCTCTGCATACACAAAAAATGAACAATAGTCTTTATTTTCAGAATTTATAATTCTTAGTTAATTTGAACAAATACTAATACATTTTTGTAGTTGAACAGTTTTATTTTTACAATTTACAATTAATAATATATTCATGTAATAGATTAAATAACACACATATTCAATATCCTACTTTATTCCAACATTAATAATACTAATAATAAAAAAGTAAGAAGCTAAGTCACAGGGGACACAGTCATAATCATGGGGACATAAATGGCACCATTTCCTCAGAATCCCCTCTGATCCCCTCAAAATATGTTGATTAGAAATGGAAGCGTTAACTCTAGTTCTGTCAGGAAGACTCTATGCCTTTCATTCAATTTAGGTATTCATTAAATTCAAGTTTTCATCCAATCATAATCCAGCCTCTGCCATTTCGCAGCTGTTGTTCATCTTTCATCACACCACTGTTGTTTTCACCCTCCTCCACCGCAAGTTTAGGTCCCATCCTGTTGTAGGGTAAGTTCCTCTCCCTTGCCATCATCCTCTTCCGGCAGGATCTGACAGTTCAGGCAAGAATCTGAGTGCTGAACAACAAGACGGGGCTGATGCCAAATAAATTATTATTCTATCTCTATATTCTTGTCTTTCTGGTAGAAATGAGAATGAAAGAAAAGAAGGCTCATGAGAGGTCAGGATTTTTAGCAAACATCCAATATGGACAGATCTATTTATAATTTTCCAAGAAACCAGTGCAGCACTGGGCACTATTCTCCCTGGACTGCAAAGCTTTTAAATGGATCTCAGAATATTTATGACCTGAAATTCATTCACATTTTTCATTAATTTCAACGTTTTCAGAAATAAAATAAAAAATGTAATAAAAAGCTGTTGGTTAGGAAATACAGTTAACATGAGAATCAGAAGTAGAACACAAAGTGTTTTGCCTGGTAAAATGTGATTCTTGTGGTGAAATTTAAACAAAAAATATAATTTAAAAATAGTGTAATATTTTCAGTGTTCTTTCTCATATTTCAGCTTAACATTGTGAGTCAGTTATAAGTAAGCCGTTTGTAGATTGATTTCACATAAGTGTTTCACGGAGCATTTTTGCCCATTACTCTGCTTTCACATGTAAACACCTTTACCGGCTTTCTTGCCTGCTTATCAATCTGTTTTGTCAAAGCAGAGCATAATCTGATTATATCAAATCTCATGTAAACAAAGTTCCCTGTCTGTCGCTCACTTCGACGTTGTGTTGAAGAAGCGACACTAGGGGTCTCTTTGAGAACCTTTCGCATCTCTGAACTTTGAGAAAAGGCCAATGAGAAATTGGCAGACAGAATTTGTATGTTCCGCCCCCGTACATACGGGTATAAAGGGAGGGAAATGCATCTGTTTCATTCAGAAATTTTCTTTGGAGCCGACCGGTTGTGTGAGCAGCGAGCTGCGAGTCCCAATTGGTTTCCTTTTCATCTCTGGCATCAGCGTATGCTGTAGGATCTACGGCGCATATCAGCGGCTTTCTCCTCTGCACGGAAGTGCAGCTTTGCACCTGGGCGCAGTTTAAAAGATAAATTTTCCTAAAAGAGTATTTTTCTCTAAAAGAGCAATACACAGCGGCGTTGAACATCCTTTTCAGGACACGTCTTTATAAAGATGCCTTTCCGCCCCTGTGTAGTTCCTGGATGTGGTCGAGTGCTCTCTGCTCCTGATGGTCAAAGGCGCTGCATCGTGTGTCTGGGCCGCGATCACACCAAGGCAACGTTTGTGGATGGTTCGTGTTCTCACTGTGAGAATCTTACCATGGTAACGTTGCGATCGCAGACTTGCTCATCCTGGCCCACTCCCGAGAGTTACTATGCGCCCACAGGGACCAGGTGCTCAGGCGCCTCAGCCGTTTAGAGCTTCAGGTCAACTGGGAAAAGAGCAAGCTCACCCCGGGTTCAGAGGACCTCTTTTCTCGGCATGGAGTTAGACTCAATCTCAATGTTAACACGCCTCACCAACGAGCGCGCGCAGTCAGTGCTGAAATGCCTCACCGCGTTAAGCCCGGGCACGGCGGTCCCCTTAAAACATTTCCAGAGGCTCCTGGGGCATATGGTGTCTTCCACGGCGGTCACGCCGCTGGGGTTGATGCATATTAGACCACTTCAGCACTGGCTCCAGACTGGAGTCCCAAGACGAGCATGGCACCGTGGCACGCACCGTGTGTTCATCACCCCTGCCTGCCACAAAACTTTCAAACCCTGGACAGACCCCTGCTTTCTACAGACAGGAGTCCCTTCGCAGCAGGTGTCCCGACGCGTCCTGGTCACTACAGACGCCTCCAAACTGAGTTGGGGTGCCGTGTTCAATGGGCACGCAGCTGCGGGCCATTGGAAATGGGCCCTGATGCGCTGGCACATCAATTGCCTAGAGTTGTTGGTTGTACTTCTTGCCCTGCAGAGGTTTCATCCACTAATTCAGGGCAAGCACGTCTTGATCCGGTCAGGCAGCACCACAGCTGTAGCGTACATAAATCACCAAGGCGGCGTACGCTCCCGCCATATGTCACAACTCGCCCATCGTCTTCTCTTTGGAGCCAGTGGCAACTCAAGTCACAGCGTGCCACTCACATCTCGGGCAACCTCATCGTGGCAGCGGACGCACTATCACGACAATGCTTGCCCAGCGGAGAGTGTAGGCTGCACCCCCAGTCGGTCCAGCTTATTTGGGTACGGTTCGGCAAGGCACAGGTAGACCTATTCGCCTCCCGAGAGAACTCCCATAGCCCGCTCTGGTACGCCCGAACGGAGACTCCCTTCGGGTACATTCAAGTACGCATTTCCCACAGTGAGCCTTCTTGCAAAGGTGCTGTGCAAGTTTAGGGAGGACGAGGAACAAGTCATTCTAGTGGCTCTAGTGGACTTGGTTCTCGGATCTCGTGCTCCTCACGACAGCCCCTCCCTGGCGAATTCCCCTGAGGAAGGACCTTCATTGCCAGGGACAGGGTGCTCTCTGGCATCTGCAACCAGACCTCTGGAACCTCCACGTCTGGTCCCTGGACTGGATGTGGAAGATCTAGTTGGCCTACCACCTGCTGTCATAGACACAATCAACCAAGCCAGAGCTCCCTCTACCAGGCAACTTTACGCCCTGAAGTTGCGCTTGTTTGCAAATTGGTATTCTTCATGGGCTGAAGACCCACAGAGGTGCGCAGATGGGTCAGTGCTCTCATTCCTGCAGGAGAGGCTGGAGGGGAGGCTGTCTCCCTCCACCTTGAAGGTGTATTTAGCTGCTATCGCAGCCCACCTTGACGCAGTAGACGGCAAGTCTTTGGGTAAGCACGACTTAATTATAAGGTTCCTAAGAGGCACCCGGAGATTGAATCCCTTCCGTCCAAGCCTGTACCCCTCCTGGGATCTCTCAGTGGTCCTCTTGGGCCTTCAGAGACCCCCCTTCGAGCCTCTAGAATCAGTCGAACTCAAGGCCCTCTCCCTGAAAACGGCCCTCCTGATCACACTCACCTCCATCAAGAGGGTCGGGACCTGCAAGCGTTCTCTGTCAGCGACACCTGCCTGGATTTCGGTCTGGCAGACACTCATGTGATCCTAAGACAGTGACCGGGATATGTGCCCAAGGTTCCTATGACTCCTTTCAGAGACCATGTAGTGAACCTGCAAGCACTGCCCAGGGAGGAGGCAGACCCAGCCCCTTCGTTGCTGTGTCCGGTACGTGCTTTGCGTATATATTTGGACTGCACGCAGAACTTTAGATGTTCTGAGCAGCTCTTTGTCTGCTTTGGTGGACAGCGGAAAGGGAATGCTGTCTCCAAACAGAGGCTTTCCCACTGGGTAGTCGATGCCATAGCATTGGCCTATCACACCCAGGCTGTGCCCGCCCCCTTGCGGGTTCGAGCACACTCAACAAGAAGTGTGGCATCCTCGTGGGCACTGGCCAAAGGCACCTCCCTAGCAGACATATGCAGAGCAGCGGGTTGGGCAACACCCAATACCTTTACGATATTTTACAATCTCAGGGTTGAGTCGGTTTCATCCCGTGTTTTCTCAGGTCTGCGCCGGTAGAAACTCGGTAACGCGGTGACAACTGAACGGATTGACCGCTTGCACCTAGCGCCTTTTCCCTCCGCTGAGTTAATACCGTGCGCTTTTATCCCAGGAGATCCCACTAACTCGGCTCCCTGGATGACTCCTCCCTAGCCCTCTAGTCCACGAATTCAGCGGATGAATTCGCTGGTTACTCAATTTACCCTGTACTGGAATAGGTGCTCCACATGATGGGCTCCTAAGTGTACTTATCCCCCTGTGTGTATTTTCCGTGGTACGGTCCCCTTGCAAGCAGACACGCATCTCCCTAGGACAGTCCTCACGGACCCCCAGTCGCCGTGTTTGTAGCAACTCCTCCCTCCCAATGAGGTAGGATCTACCACCACGCCATTCTCCACATGTGACCTAAAAGCCCATGTGATGTATTTCACCATCCTTTACCTCCCCCAGTCTGGGCAGGTGTGGTCTCCGCAGGGTCTTTCCCCCCTGAAAGAATAGGAAAACTGGGAAAGAACGCCTTCCCCGATGCGTGTGATAGCCTTAAGATAGCTCCAGCTGCTTTAACTCTATACGAGAAACATAGAGAGAGAAAAGGCGCGGCTGGCGCAGCTTGCTCCCATGCTTGGCACGCCGCCTTGTTCCCCCTATCGGGGTGTAAAGAACCAGAAGGTTTTGATGATTTTATGGGGCGTTGGGGAAGGGTACGTGCAGTCTGACACAGCCTGCCGTTTTGGCACGCAAGCTACCTGCCCACACCTGTGTCAGCAGCGCACGTACACGGTTCAGCACTGTGATTTTAATTGGACCCCTAGTGTCATTACTCTGTTCCCTGATGGGGGGAATGAGACGTTGTGTCCTCCCGGCCACGTCACTGAACCGAACCACTGTTGCGGCCAAACCTCAATGTCGGCTCCTCAGACAAATCCTGAATGAAACAGATGCATTTCCCTCCCTTTATACCCATATATCCGGGGGCGGGACATGCAAATTCTGTCTGCCAATTTCTCATTGGCCTTTTCTCAAAGTTCAGAGAAGTGAAAGGCTTACAACAGTAACCTAGACATTTTCTTTCTTTATCAGTTTATTTAAAAATAATATTATTTTTGGTTGTTGTCAGTATATTGGTTTGCATGTAATCATGTTCATTGTGGCTCTGTGGAGCCATGACAATTCCTCTGTTTGCACATCCAAACTAGCCTAACACAGCAACAGTAGGAAATAGTTTTCACTCTTTGGGACTTTGTTCTCAGTTTTTATATATACACACCCAACAGTTAGCTTCACTGTGTGTATCACTCCACTTGTGTATGTGCCATTCTAAACTAATGTGTAAGAGCAATGCAGATGTGTTAAGAGCTGTATGTGTAATGACACACCAACTCGGAAGCTGAGATGAACCCCGATGCGAGAGTTTATTGCACAGAACACAGGAGTGACAGGCAAGTAGTGAGGGGAGTATTCAGGTTAGGTAAAAAGTATTTCAACACAGTCTTTGGTTATACAGCGAGGCAGAAGGCACAGATCCACAAATCGTTAATTCCATACAAACACTTGCCAAAACAGGTAACCTAAACTTCACACAGGGCCTAAGGTGAGTCCCTTCCATAAACTGAGGAGGAGGCTTGTATCAAGACATCTAGTAAATTCAGAGTTCTGAAAGTCACGTTTCCTGCACTTTCAGTGGTTCACTGTATAACAACAAACAAGTTTCACATAGGCAAGTAGATATGCAGTAAACTCAGATTTCCCGCAAGTAACTTATCTTGTATATCCAGAACTGATCGTTGACAAACAGGAGAGGTTAACACATAGGTTATGGAGTAGGTATGCTGTATTCTCAGAATTTACAAAGTCACATATCGTGTGTATCCAGAACAGATCATTGACAATCAGGTAAGTAATAAACAGAAAAGCAGTTTACCACCGTGGCAGGGCGAAAGGTAAGTCCAATGTACCTCCAACAAGCCAGGCACTGACTTCGTGAGAGTGTGGGGTTTAAGTGCAAGTCAAAACGAGCTGATAATGAGCTGCATGTTTGCATAATTAACCCAGCCCAGTGCGCTGGAGATCATATGTGTCTTTTTACATTTAATTTTGTGACATTACATACTGTATTTTAGCCAGCAGGTGGAAGCAAAAGTCAATTTTTGTGTGTAAATTGAGCCAGTTGGTGATGTGAAATGAGTCAGTCAGTGTTTTCATTCATCAGCACTACGTGATCGCTCGTATAACTGCTACACTACAAAAGCAAGGAAATAGCTTTAAATGGCTTTAAACTAACAACTTCAGCATTAAGGCTCATCACAGCTGAGAGACATAACAGACTGATTAATTACACAAAATCAAGTCTCTTACTGGAGTTTCCATACTGGAGAGGACATACTGTTCAAAATTTCAGAGGACATTGTGGCTCTATAGAGAAAGACTTCTGCACACCAGCTACTATGAAATAGGGAGGAATACCTCCACTTGGGCTGCATTTTTCCACTGGGAACATAGGATGCATTTCACCAAAATAACATTATCTTCAGAAAGCTTACTAACAGACAACAACATCATCAACAGATGATCGCACATGCTCCATCTCTCTCTCTCTCTCTCTCTCTCTCTCTCTCTCTCTCTCTCTCTCTCTCTCACACACACACACACGCACACACACACACACACACACACACACACACACACACACACACACACATCCTTGTTTCTCCAATAACATGTTAGAAACAGCCCAAGCCATGATACTAGTAGTTCTAAAGTGGTGTTTTTGAGAGGCTTGGACACATAATTTGTTTTAGTAACAGCAGATCTATAATGTAAGTTAGTATTTAATTAGCATTATATATGTCGATGACGTATGTGACCTAAGGAGGACACAGCCTTCATAATGAAACACAGCCAAGTTCTCCTGCACATATTCGGGCACTGGTAAAGGTACTGATCCACTGAACATTGGGAGATATATGACTCAATCATCCACGACAGGTTAACAAATTTGTGCATTGTAGGGTAGCTATTATTAATCAGCACCATCACTGTATAAATTACACTATCATTCATTTTCGTAGAAGATATTCAAACGTACAGTGATATAGACCTTTTTCACACTCCGGATTTTGGAATGTGGAAGTAAATGTTTGCAGGGTAAACTTGAATGGGAGATCACAGCAAATATTATATTCATTTACCCATCTGCTCCAAGACCAAAAGAAAAAATCCACTATTAGGTTTGAATGACTTTCCAGAACAGGAAAAAATTAGAAAGTGGTGGATTAAGACAGTAAAAAGGGAGAAGATGCTAAATTTACTGTCACTCTCTCAGCAGCTGTAATAGAAACCTCCTCGCAGCTGTGGTAATTAATTTTTTAAAACTAATTCCAGGTAATATAAAAATAGGCATAATGTTATAAATTTACACTCAATATAAAAAAAAAATATAATATAAAAACAATTGCGAGATTTAAGCTGATAAATAAGGTGGAAATGTGTCATCACAGTCTGTGAAAAAGGAATATTATAACAGATAAATGGCATAAAGAAATAAAAATATATATGAGTGATATATAAATCTTCTTTAAACAACTTAAATATTTAAAATAATGTTTCATTTTCATGGTAATTATGAATGAAAGACATTACAAACAACACCTCTTTTGAAGAGAAAATGAGGCTTAGAATTCATCGTTTTACACTTGTGCTCGTCAACGACTTGAGAGACTTCAGAACACACAAGGACGTTTCCGGTAAGTGAACACAATGAGCAACGATGCTCCCTGGTTTTTACAGTACATTGTGGGATTTTTTCAGGGAGCAAACAGAAACTGCATTATGAAGAGTGCGTTAAACTTCAGGCTGCTGCTGCAACCCCGGCCACGAAATATTCGCAGCCTGTGATGAAGTCTTGATGTAATGAGGAAGTCTTCTGCCCCAAAACATAGCATGTAGCAAGCTTCATTTACATCTCACATTTGGCTTTGACTTACAACTTGAACATTTAGCCCAATTCAAAGGAAATACCAATATATATATTGTGTATTGCGATTCAGGTTAAAAATATAGAGATATGATTTTTGGTTCACATTACTCAGCATCACTTTAAAGTAAATATTAACAGTGGATACAAGTTTTGAAAAGGTGGGACAAAAGGTGGAATCGAACCCGGGTCCCAAACTTTCCACGGGGAGTGTAACAAGTGTGACACGCTCTCTCGTGTGAAGTCAACAAATGACGGGAGAATGAAGAGATGTTTCTGGACTCTACAGGTGTCTCTGTTAATGCTGTTTGCACAAATACATGCATCTTTACAGACTACACCACTGAAGCAACACTAGGGTCACAGTTTGTCTTCAGTGTCCATGTTTCCACTAGACTATTTGAGTATCTGTTCGTTTTGGTCCTTTGAACAGGTTTTAGACCTTGATATGCATTATTATAATACATTTTTAATCCTAAAAGTGCTTTTACACTAAGTATAAACGTATTAACAGTATTCACAATGAAGCCTTTCCATGAGCTTTAATGCATTCGCCCAGTCACATCAGGCAGTGAGGAGTGATTCTGAATGTGCCCAGAGTGCCACAACAATGATTGATTGTAACGCAGCATGCCTCTGTCCACAGTCTGAGGGAAATGAGGAGGATTAAGATGGAGGCAACATGAGGAGGAGGAGGGAGGGGATCCTCTGTTTGCCCCCGTTTCTACGTCATCACAACATTTCTTCTCATTTGCCCCCACCTCTCTCTCTCTCTCTCTCTCTCTCTCTCTCTCTCCCTGTCTTTTCACTCAGAAAAACTCAGCCTCAAGTATTTACTTTGACAATTAATTCATTTATTTATTGAATGCATGTTTTCATCATGCATTCAATGCATTTTGGCATCAACAGGAAGCACAATGTCAGAGCAGCCTCAGAATCAACAACAAACCAGATTTGTTGCGCACAATGCTGCACAAACCTGCATAGGAACACCCTGCATAGATAGACTGAATGGATGGTGGGGTGATGTGGGCACAGACATGCAGTTGGCTGGCACTGGAAAAGGGTGATATCTGCTGTCCAAGTGCCTACTGTTCCTTTTTAATCAACTCCATCCTTCTTAATTCTTAAATACGATCAACGTATGCTTTGAACGTCAGTGCTCTCTGAATTGTAAAATATTTCTGCCGCTATTTTTCTGTCAGTGTCTCTTTCTCAGTCTCTGAACTACTTCCCCCACACCCCCCCACCCCCGCTTGTGTGTACTGAATACATGCTGCAAGCAGTCACGCAGCTGTTTCCATGGCAATATCTATCTGTGAGAAAGATTTTTTAACCCCCTCTCACTGGCAATCCTCGCTGTTAGCCCACACATTCTTATGGTTAGTGTGAAGCAAAGCAGAAGCGCTGCTATTTACAGTAGACTGCATTAGAAACACAACAGTCACATAGTCAAGTTTTATATGTGTATGCATAAGGTTTGTGTGGGATTTCCTTTGTTGCTGATGTATTAAAATCAGAGATTATTTAGCAGAGATGGGCCAGTTCTATTTAAATGAATGGGAGAAATTGGAATGCTGAACCAAGGAGCTCTGAGCGCCCAACGGATGTTGATAGGAAGTCCCACCTTACAGTTAAAAGAGCCAATCACCTTTTAGATACAGACATCACCTGTTAATTAACTCTAGAATGCACATTAGCTATACAAGTCAGGAAAATTTCACTTTTAGCGTAATATGAGGTAAAGATTTTGGTCTTTCTCCGTTCAAGTAGATAGGAGCTGCACTGTCATGACTGGAAATAGCCTCCCGAGAGTGTTCCAAAGATGGCTGACAGTTGACTGACCTGCTAGAAAGACTTTGATTAATAAAATTGTATGAATACAATCACTGATTTATAAAGACAAGAAGTACATGTGAAGGAAAAATAAATCAATACATCCCTCTGTCTTTTATAGCTGCTTGTCCTATGCAGGGTCAAGGGTAATGCTGAAGTCCTGGACAGGTGGCCAGTCCATCACAGAGGAAAAAGAAATAAATAATAAAAATAATGTGCGTGTGTGTATATATATGTGTATATATATATATATATATATATGTTAAAATACATATAAACCAACACAGATGTATATATAAATAAGATAAAGATAAATAATTGAAGAAATAAAAATAACTGTATTTTTATAATGGGTCAGGAATGTTCTCACAATAAATGGATTGTTGGGCTTCGGGTTGAAAAGCCCTTTCAATTTGATTCACGCATGCGTTCTCATTCATAGAATAATAATTTATATTATTAATATTATAAACAACTACAAACAGACTAGTTATGGGCTGTTCACACCAAATGTGTTTTTGCATGCATAAACACGGCCATCTTTGACTGTTGCTCCATGTTTCACTGTTTTTGTAACCCCTCATGCAGGACCTCTGCTTTTTCAGACACTACATCAAGTTAAAAATAACTTTTTTTTTTTTAAATGCATCTAAATGACACCTGCATTCTGTTTCATTTATTGTACTGCACCTAGCTTTTTAAGCACATTTTGAAGAAGTACAGGTTGCAAGAGGATGTGAATGTTACACATGAATCAAGATTGTTATTAACCCTGCTAAGTTTCAGCGTTTGATCAACCAATGCTAATCAAAGTCAGCCAAGGCTTTTCTTTTTTTTTTATTCTTATTTTCTCCTCTGCTCTGGTGTGCTGAAGGGGGAAATGTTGCCTATGATTCTGCAAAAAATACATGCTATTGAAACAAATTTACTTACTTGAAGAAGAACTTTTCAAGAAAATTACCACATTTCAGACTTGGGTTAGTTTCGTGCTTAAAAATTGATGGTACTAGTCAGGTCACGTGGCCTTGAGTACAGGCTAGCTAAGGGCTTCATTTTCAGTCCTGTGCAGACCTCGAGCATATTTTGGGCGGAAAAAGAATGCAGACTTTAATTTCTTTTCCACCATTGGCTCGAACGGTGCGATGAGTTACCATTCCAGTATCATTTCCACTTGAGCATGGTTCAGTATGGTCAACTACAAACCGTTCCCCACACTGCTTTTTCAGCATGGTTCTCATGTCCAAGTATGGTCAACTAACCATGATGAAAAAGTCGCGTAGGGAACAGTTTGTAGTCGAACATACCGAAAGCATGTAGATACATGGCGACCCACAATTAGTCACTTGCTCAGTCAGTCCATTCTAATATTTATTTCGCAGCACCACAATTGAAAAAGAAACGAGTCTGGAATGGTACAGCATGGCATGGTTCTGCAATGAGAACTGCTCAGCCAGATGCTGGAGAATTACTTGTAGAAAGGCAAGCGTCTTCATGTTCGCTAGCTCACACATGCATGTGTTTACCAACTTCCACACTGATATACATTTTGGCTTACAATACTGTGAATGCCATTAAAATTAGCCACCCTTCAATATGAAATGATTTAGGATGAGGCCCTCAAAGCCTGATAAGAACATGTTTGAGTCATTTTTAACCCCCAAATTTTAATCGTCATGAAATGCAAATAATTTTAAAGGTGGATTGTGTAATTTCTGTTCAAATAGCATCACCGAACAGAGCTGAATTTTGCAACAGTAGGTTGAAAGTTCTGCCTCTGAATTCAATCTGTGCTAACCAATTCCCTAATCACTGCCACCCAGTAGCCAAAGCTTGAAGTGTTGATTAATGTATTGGCCTGTGAACTGTCCACAGAGTTGCACCAAAAGCAAGTTGTATTTTTAGTTGTAAATGATTCAGTGCAGTCAACAGGAATGTGTATTTTACCAACCATTTGCGCAACCCAACCCCCAACCCTAAACCTTACAATCGTCAGAGTAAACATTAAATTTTATAGCTGAAGAATGGGGTTGATTTCAGGCTACATGAACTTCCAGAGGCATCATGTCGATTTCCCGTGTGATTATGTTGCCTGAACAATCCCTCCGTATTCAGTTGGTCTGAAAAACAGATAGTCCTGACTCAAACACTTGCCAATTTTGCTATTTCGGGCTAGTTTGGATGCTCAATCAAAAAAACTGTTTTAAAAAAAAACTGAGTCACAGTGTTTAATTTATTTGAGGGAAATCAATCTTCAAATGGCTCACTTATAGTTGTTTCCCCTTCTGTCACTCACTTGATGTTGTGTCGATTGTAGTGACACAAGGGGTCTTTCTTGGGAGTCTCGCATACTTCAGAAATTGAGAAAAGGCCTATGTGAAATTGGCAGAGAGAAATTGCATGTCCCGTCCCCAGACATACGGGTATAAAGGGAAGCGGGTATGCGTCGGTCAGTCAGATTTTTTATTTTGAGTCGAGCGGTTGTGTGATCAGCGAGCTGTGTTCACGGCTCTCTCTCTCATCGCACCACCATCCGCAGTCGGCCTTTATCCTTCTTGGAGACTTAATTAGCCTGATAAGGGACCGGGTGTGTATAATCATGACCCGGCCCTGCCCTCCGCCCTGTTACACACACTTTCTCAACGCCTCCGTCTCCCAGCTCGGCCTCTTCTGCGACACCGTCGATGACTTCACCCAGCAGTTTTTGGTGTTGAAGAGGCAGACGGAGGCCATCTCTCACATCATGCCACACCGCCGCAGCATAGGCCACCCCCATCTGCCCGCCGAAAGCGTCCCCCTGTGAAGAAACAACAGGTAGCTCCGCCTCAACCCGGGCCCAGCTCTCAGCCCCAGGAATGAGTGCCCCGCAGGCGGCGCACGCCCCCTGTCTCCAGGACCTCTTCTAGGACCCGTAAAGCCCTTAAACGCTCCTGAGACGATGCACCCAGGAAGTCAGACGTTTTCCCCGGAGCTGGTAGCAAAACCACTCCATCCCCTGGCGGAGGGCCAGGAGGAGAATCCTCAGTTCTCCCTTTTTCTTTCGCCACATTTTCAATAAAAGAGCAATTTCCTCAATTCCTGGGTCATCAGACCAGCACGTGTCATTCTCACGGCACCCCGGCACAACATTTTCGCAGTCCCGGCTCCCTGGATGTGGCCATCTCGCCTCCGGACCCATCACTGCCTGGCCCCGGCAGGCCAGCGCTGACGAGTCTCGAAGACGTCCCTGCAGGACCTCCTCCTCTGTCTATAACCCGCCCCCTGCTGGGTGTGTGGAGCAAGGTAAGTGCTTTGAGTCTTTTCTCAACACCCAAGACTCACTCGCTTCAAGCCAGGCACAGTGGTTCCTCTCAAATAGGAGCATATGTAGAGTCCCCCTACAGCAGGTGTCTAGATGTGTCATGGTCACCACAGATGCCTTTCAACTAGGTTGGGGCGCCGTATGCAACAGGCACGCAGCCGCTGGCCCCTGGACAGGGCCCCGCCTGCATTGGCACATCAACTGCCTCGAGTTGTTGGTTGTATTCCTTGCACTGCGGAGGTTTCTCCCGCTAGTTCGGGGCAAGCACGTCTTGATCTGTTCAGACAGCACCGCGATGGTAGCGTACATAAATTGCCAAGGTGGCATGTGCTCTCGTCATATGTCACAACTCGCCCGCCATCTCCTCCTTTGGAGTCAGCCGCGACTCAGGTCACTGCACGCCACTCACATCCTGGGCAACCACAACGCGACGGAGGACATGCTGTCACGACAGGTTACGCTCAGCGGAGAGTGGAGGTTCCTCCCCCAGGCAGTCCAGCTGATCTGGGACCGGTTCGGCATGGCACAGATAAATCTCTTTGCCTCCCAGGACAACTCCCATTTTCCACTCTGTTACTCCCTAATGGAGGCCCCTCTCGGCTTAGACGCGTTGGCACACAGCTGGCCCCGGGGGCTGCGCAAGTATGCATTTCCCCCAGTGAGCCTTCTTGCACTTGTGCTGTGTAAGGTCAGGGAGGACGAGGAACATGTCACTTTAGTGGCTCCTTACTGGCCCACTCGGACTTGGTTCTCAGATCTCACGCTCCTCGTGACAGCGCCTACCTGGAAAATTCCCCTGAGGAAGGACCTTCTTTCTCAGGGACGGGGCACCCTCAGGCCCAGACCTCTGGAACCTCCACATCTGGCCCCTGGATGCAGAAGACTTAAGCGGTCTACCACCGGCAGTTGTAGACACAATAAACCAAGCCAGAGCTCCCTCAACCAGCAGCTTTACGCCCTCAAGTGGCGTCTGTTCACAAATTGGTGTTCTACCAGATCTGAAGACCCGCAGAGATGCGCAGTTCGGTCAGTTCTTTCATTCCAGCAGGAGAGGTTGGAGGGGAGGCTATCACCCTCCACCTTGAAGGTCAGGTATGTCGCTGCTATCCCAGCCCACCACGACGCAGTGGACGGCAAGTCCCTTGGTAAGCACAACCTGATTATCAGGTTCCTTAGAGGCACCCGGAGGTTGAACCGTTCCTGGCCAAGCCTATTCACCTCCTGGGATCTCTCAGTGGTCCTCTCAGGACTTCAGAGACCCCCCTTTCAGCAGCTTAATTCAGTCAAGCTCAAAGACCTCTCCTTGAAGATGGCCCTCCTGATTGCGCTCTCTTTCATCAAGAGGGTTGGGGACCTGCAAGCGTTCTCTGTCAGCGACACTTGCTTGGAGTTCTGTCCAGCAGATGCTCATGTCATCCTAAGACCGCGACCGGGCTACGTGCCCAAGGTTCCTATGACCCCCTTCAGGGACCAGGTCATTAACCTCCAAGCGCTGCCCCGGGAGGAGACAGACCCAGCCTCTTCGTTGCTTTGTCCGGTACGTGCTTTGCGCATCTATATGGACCGCATGCAGGGCTTTAGATGCTCTGAGCAGCTATTTGTCTGCTTTAGTGGAAGGCAGAAAGGTCTCCAAACAGAGGTTCGCTCATTGGGTCGTTGATGCAATCTCCATAGCCTATCACACCCAGGCCATGCCTGCCCCTTGCATGTTTGAGCACACTCTACAAGGAGTGTGGTATCCTTGTGGGCACTGGCCCACGACACCTCCCTAGCAGACATCTGCAGAGCAGTGGGCTGGGCAACACAACCCAACACCTTTGCTAGATTCTACAACCTCAGGGTTGAGTCGGTCTCGTCCCGTGTTTTGTTAAGTCAGAGCCTGTAGAACTCACTAATACAGAACAGCCGACCGGGTGTTCCACTTGCAGCTTACGCCCTTCACCAAGGTGTGTCTTCTCTCCCAGATTAGCCAAGCTCTCGCTTCCTGGATGTTCAGCGGAGGAATTCACCACCAGACCCACCACGAGTCAAGTGCTCCGTGTTGGGCTTGGGCTCCACAGGCATAGTTCCCACTTCAGGCAACTCCCTGTGATGTTTTTTCCATGGTACGGTCCCCCTGGGCAGTTCTCCCTACGGTTCTCCCTTGGGCAGTTCCGGCTGCCCCCCAGTCACCATGTATGTAGTAACTCCTCCCTTTTTCAGGTAGAATCTACCACCGCACCATGTCCACGTGTGGCTTGACAACCCCCCTGTGTATTGGCCACAATAGTTACTTCACCCCTGGCAGGTTATGGTATCCGCAGAGCCTTTTCCCCCTGAAAGAATAGGAAAGGAATAGGACGCCTTCCCCGAAGCATCTAGAGCATTACGATTTAAACACAGCCGCTTTAAACTCTATGACGAGAAACATACAGAGATATATGACACCTTTTTTGGGGGGCATTGGGGAGGATTACGTGTGGCCAACACAGCTGCTTCTAGCACACAACAGCCTGCTTGCACCTGTCTCAGTAGTTCACGTAGCACGGTTTAGTGCATGACATTTTTAAATGGGACCCCTTGAGTCACTACAATCGACAAAATGTCGAGTGAGTGACAAAAGGGGAACATCATGGTTACTGTTGTAACCTCCGTTCCCTGATGGAGGGAACGAGACGTTATGTCCCACTTGCCATGAAACTATTTCTACCACTGTAACGCGCCATACCTTATTCTCGGCTCCTCGGTGCAAAAACCTGACTGACAGACACACACCCGCTTCCCTTTATACCCGTATGTCCAGGGGCGGGACATCCAAATTCTGTATGCAAATTTTGCATTGGCCTTTTCTCAAGTTCAGAGGTACATGTCACTTTAGTGACAAGGAAGACCCCTTGTGACAATACAATCAACACATGTCTTGTTCGCTCCATCAGGGAACGGAGGTTACAACAGAAACCTTGACAATCTTATGTGATAGGAGAACATATTTTATTATGGAAAAATTACTCACATAATCTACAATGATCCTAATAGGATTCATGTTCTTAATGAAACATGTAATTTCTATATTATTTTCTTTTTAAGATATAATTTGGTCGCATAAAACTTGTTATTAAACATAAATGTAACTGTTATTTGTAGGTGTGTGTGTGTGTGTGTGTGTGTGTGTGTGTGTGTGTGTGTGTGTACATCTGTGAAGGAGGTACATAGGTATGAAGATGTGCAGTTAACACGCTAATTAAACCTCATATGCCATGTCTGACTGAAGGGCGAAATAGCTCAATGATACTATTGTGTAAATTAACCTTTTTAGTGCACTTTACAAGCATCTAATTGACCGTGTGTGTTAGATTAATGAATGTTTTGTGTATGTGTGTGTGTGTGTGTTTGTGTGTGTGTGTGTTATCCCAGGTGAACTAATACAAAGTGAGAGACAAAGTCTGCTTATTTCAGCTCTGAATACATTATATATATATCACATTTTGAACATATGTAAAGATGATTTGTCATAATTAGAAATATTTTATTATGCAACATCTGTGAATTAGATTGCCTAATAATTCATGAAACATTTGCCATACGTTTAAAATGAATAACATGACCCTTTGAATGGTTTATTATTAAGTCTGTGTCTAAGACCAGGTTTAACAGTAAAATATATACATAAAGACATTTGAAAAATAGCAGAAAATGAGACAAAAGAAGACCTGGTAAAAAGTTTATAAGTCAGTTTTATTGTGACCTTCATATAACAAAAAGAAATAAGTTGAAATGTGTTAGTTTTAATAATAATAATAATAATAATAATAATAATAATGGCAAAAAAAAATTAAAAATAAAAAAAAATCTGCTTACTTCTCTTTTTGTTTTGCATAGAAGACAGAATGCCAAATACGACTGGGACAATATAAGAGTGAGTAAATGTTGAGAAATTTTTTATTTTTGAGTGAATTATCCCTCAATAATTACATAATTATGTACCTCCAGATTTAGATGAGGTGCACAAGGCCACCACTGGTCAAAGAAGAGGCTTCAGCGACCACTTGTATCCCAGGATGGCTGACGAGAAGATTCAGGTTGTGGGGTTGGCAGTAGAAAACCGATGAATGAAAACCTTACAGAAAGTCCTCAGCGAGATGATACAAGGGTAAAGTCTCGAGCGTTCATCAGTTTTACAACCATTGATTTTAACATGCCGCAAACTCTCCCACTGTGACACTTCCCATCAAAGAAATACTCGTTGGAAGGATGAATTTAAAATCAATGTCATGATGAATGAATTTCAACCTTGTGTCTTTATGGATACTGGAATGCTCTGTTCCCCCTGGAGGCAAGAGGACCAAAGAAAACCAGTTCAGAATCTATATTAAAAGCAGTTTGGATTGGAAAATCACTGATCTAATACAATGTAAATTATGGTACAGTGTACCCATATGACATTAATTTATTTTCTTTCACTTTCTCACCTTTCAGAGAAGATAAAACATACTGCAATACATTTGTTGGAAATCCTATAAATGACCAATAATATGCTGTTTTAAGCCACATGACACTTGATTTTGTCTCCATGGCTGTTTGTCCTGGGGTCACCCTCACAAAAAAGCTCTGTTAAAAGGATAGTTCTCCCAAAAAAGAAAATTCTCTCATCATTAACTCACCTTCATGCCATACCAGATGTGTACAACTTTCGTTCATATGCTGAACTCAAATTAAGATTTTTAGAAGAATATTTCCATTCTGTAGGTCCATACTATGCAAGTGAATGGGCTCCATAAATCACATAGGTCAGAATAAAAATAATCCTTAAGATTCCAGTGGTTAAATCTATATATTAATAAGCAATACTATAGGTGAGGGTGAGAAATAGATCACTTTCACAGTCTTCTTGTGTTTTTGGTGATTCACATTATTCTTGCATACCTCCTCCTACTGGGCAGGAAGGAAAAAAAGGACTTATATATTGATTTGAGTCTCACCCACACCTCTCATATTACTTCTGGAAATATGGATTAAAACATTGGACTTTATGGATTACTTTTATGCTGACTTTATATGCTTTTTGGAGCATCACAATTTTGAAACCTATTCACTTGCATTGTATGAACCTACAGAAGTGAAAAAGTCTAAAAATATTATTTTGTGTTCTGCAGAAGAAAGAAAGTCAAACACATCTGGGATGCCAGGAGGGTGAGTAAATGATGAGAGACATTTTTGGGAGAACTATCCCTTTAAGCTTAAAAACCTCACCTGTTTGGGAGAACATTTAACTCGCTTTTAGCGCCACTCAGTGGAAATTTCAAAACTGCTGTGACACAGGTAAGAAGCCACGTAATATAATTTTGAAAAAGTTATGAATGAAATCAGTCTAGAAAAACAACAATGATAAAACGACAATCACACAAATAAGAATCATATGCAGTCCCTTTCTGTGAATGCATCAATATTTGAATATTCTGTCCCTGTCAGCACAATTCAATTGAGCCAAAGCCTCCCACAGGTTTGAGTCCTGCTCAGGAAGGTTTCCTTCTCAGAACACACATCCATGGGCTATTTGTCGAAAGATGGAGCCAAAGCCAATAAACTATAACTCAAGCATGAAAGGCAACAGAGTCAATTGTAAAGTAAGGCTGAAAAAATGACTCATCGTCTGTTTCTACTGAAACAATGAACACAGTACGGGTGAGAGATTCACAAAACATGCTATAAAGCAATGTCTCTGTGTAACAGAGGCTAGAATCTGAAGAATGTGCTTTTCAAATTTGCATTGTCATATATAGTTTAGTATCAAACGACATGCCCATGGACCACCTACTGTACTCCCCATCACTAATTGTGTGATGGATATTCCACGTAAAATTGGCAAGTTCTTGTGAAAATCGCAAGCTTCAGATTGTTTAATTGCAACGCAACTTCCAAGGGTTGATCCATGAGTTTTTTTGTTTTTATTTTAAACCCCATAGAGCCGTAACTTTAAAAACATCAGTCTTTCCAAACAAACGAAAATATATGTTGAGGAAAACCACACTTTTTGTACGAATATCAACACATCCAAATTATTTCATGTAGTGTGTGTGAAGTCATGTATGCATGTATACTGTACATGCATGTATAAGCAGGCTTTGCCTTCATTTGTGTGGTGTGATGTTAAGCATGCATGCACACACACACGCAAAAACACTAGGACCAACCCAGGGGCTATGCCTCCAGCCTGCCAAAGAGTTGGAGCACTGTCAGAGCAGCCTGGTTTCCTGGCCTAACTGGACTGTTTTTTCTCTCCTTTTCTCTGCCCTTCCTCCCTGCCTCCCTGGCTGGCTGAGCTGTGGTCTGGGTCCAATTAAAATGCACAGCACTCCTGAAGCTGAAGTTGGTCAGCAGTTGTGTCATGTGAGTTCGGATCTGACTGATGATGGAATTATAAGGATGTGATAGACTACAGTTCCCTGGCCTGCATCAGAGCGTATGGTGCTCCAGCTACAAGCGTGCATTGCTGCAGGACAACTGACCTCCCATCAGTGCTCTGTGGAGGGGCCATCACTGCTGATTGAGTGACAAGCCTGTGCAGTAAATAGAAAATAAATAAATATTGTGTCTTTATGCCAATTGTACAAATGGTGGATGGAGAGCCCATTAATACTGGTTTTTCTCTGACAGGTAACTTTAGAAAGGTTTGAGGGAAGGCAGCAACAGCAAGAACATTCTGAATACCATTCCATTAGATGACAAACAAATTGTCATCTGCAAACAAATGATGCAAGAATGCTATGATTCTGTGAACTTCACTGACCTTTATTTTCTTTTTTTTCTTTTTTTTTTACTCATAAGTAACTGTCAATATGATTTTTAGAAGAGTACCCCTATTTAAAGTCGGTACCCCTCAAGTTCACACAGGTGTCCTAACAGAGTAACCAACCTCATGTTTAGTTGAACACATTAATTCTATATATAACAACCAGAAAGTGTCCAAATACTTTTGTTTTCATTTTGAAATTGTAAACTTAAGTTCCCCGTCTGTTGCTCACTTCGACGTCGTGTCGAAGAAGTGACACTAGGGGTCTCTCTTGAGCGCCGAAAGATGCCTCTGATCAATGAAAAAAGGCCAATGAGAGTTGGTGAACAGTATTTGCATACCCCGCCCCCGGACATACAGGTATAAAGGCGAGGGAAATACGCTCGTTCATTCAGTAATTTTCTTCTGAGCCGATGGTCGTGTGTATGCAGCCAGCTGCGAAAATCACAACTGATCCTGCTTCTGACGCTCTGTTTTCCTGTTGGATTTATGGCGCACTCCAGCGGCTTTTCTCTTCTCTGCCGGCGTGCAGTTTGCCCCTGGGCGCTTCGACAGTGCAAAGTTAAAAGAGTTTATCATAAAGAGCAATTTTCTCTGTGAAAGAGTTTATTTCTCACATACACATATACACAGTGGTGTTGAACGTCCTTTTCAGGACACGTCTTTATAAAGATGCCATTCAACCTCTGTGTAGTTCCTGGATGCGGTAGAGTGCTCTCCGCTTCTGATGGCCACAGGCGCTGTCTCGTGTGTCTGGGCGCCGATCACACCGAGGCAGCATTTGTGGATGGTTCGTGTTCTCACTGCGAGAACATGACCATAGCAACGTTGCGGTCGCGGCTCTCTTTCAATAGAAAGTACGCCACTCCATCCGCCCCCCCGTATCGTTCCTTCTTCCCACGGGATTGAGGCGATTTGGGGAAGGCAGCGGATGCAGTTCCGCCCCGTAGGACCACCAGACCCCCAACACGCTCGTTGACCTCCATCCAGCCTCGAGGTAACGGCGACTCGCCTCCGGGCCGGTCTGCCTATCCTCTGGAGCTTGAGGTGGATGAGCTCACTGCTCTGTCGGGCTGCCGCCTTTGGGCCAGCACGCCCAGGCTGAGGCTGACGCGCAGATGTCCGACATGCTTGCCCGGGCCGCCGTCAGGGTGGGGCTGGATTGTAACCCTCCATCCTCCCCACACCCGTCTCGGTTGGATGACTGGTTCCTGGGGTCTGGGCACCACTCACAGCCACACCAACCCCCCCCCCACCCCCCGGTCCCGTTTTTCCCGGAGGTGCATGACGAGCTGACGTCTTCATGGAAAGCGCCGCTCTCCATTCGTCAAAAGCCCTGCTCGTCCGCTCTCACTATCCTCTACAGCGGGGCGGTTGGGACGGTTCAATTCCCCAGGTGGATTGGGCGGTTGTGCTCCATCTTTGTCCCGGTGACCCTACCACCTGGCGCGGGCGCCCTGTACCCCCTTCCAATGCCTGTAGGACGTCATCCTCGTTAAACTCCAAAGCCTACAGCGCCGCGGGACAGGCCGCCACCGCCTTGCACGCCATGGCCATCCTGCAAGTCCACCAGGTCAAGGCGCTCAGGGATCTGCACGAGGGTAGCCCTGACCCCGATGTGCTGCAGGAACTGCGCTCAGTGACCGACCTCGCCCTCAGAGCCACGAAGGTCACCGCGCAGGCACTCGGACAGGCGATGGCCACCCTTGTGGTCCAGGAACGTCATCTTTGGCTCAACCTGGTCGAGATGCGTGAGGCCGACAAAGTTCCCTTCCTCGACGCCCCTGTCTCCCAGCTTGGCCTCTATGGCAACACCGTCGAGGACTTCGCCCAGCAGTTCTCTATGGTGAAAAAGCAGACGGAGGCCATCTCTCACATCCTGCCTCGCCGCAAACCTGCCGCCAAGGCCACTGCCCCGTCTGCTCGCCGAGGGCGTCCCACTGCGGCCAAGAAATCTGCTTTGCCTCAACCCGGGCCCTGCTCTCAGCCCCAGCATCGAGCTCACCGCAGGAAGCAGTCGCCCCCCGTCTCTCGGACCCATAAGGCTCCCAGGTGCTCCTGAGACGGACAACCCACCGACACAGACGTTAGCTCCGGAGGTGGTAAGGAGGGCCCCTGGTGGAGGGCCAGGAGGAGAATCTTTTGTTCTTAAACAATTTCATTTGCCACCCCCCCTTAGATGGGGTTGCGATACCCACATTCTCAATAAAAGAGCTATTTCCTATGTCTCTGGGTCACCTGGCCCTCAAATGCCGTTCTCACAGCACTTTGCCTCCAGATCTCAAAAGTCCCGGCTTCCTGGACACGGTCCACCCGTCTCTAGCCCCACGACTGTTCCCCGGCCGGCCAGTTCCGACGAGTCTAGAGGACGCCTACCCTGGACCTCCTCCTCAGTTGCTAACCCGCCCCCTGCCAGGTGTGCGGAGCAAGGTAAGTGCTTTGAGTCTTTTCTCAGCACCCCAGCCGTGGGTCACCCTGTCGCCGCCCAACACTGCCCTACCTGCTCCGAACCGCTACGAAGCTCCGCCGGGTATGTCAAAATTAACTGTCCCTTTGAGGCCCCTAGCGCAGAGGTTGGATGCGTGGCTTTCACTTCCCAACCCGTCTCGCTGGCTGGCCCGGACCCTCCGACTCGGTTATGCAATTCAGTTTGCCAGGCCTCCGCCCCCCTTCATGGGCATCCGCTCTTCCGCAGTACACATCGAACATGCCCAGTCTCTGCGCGTGGAAATCGCTACTCTTCTGGCCAAAGACGCAATAGAGCCTGTCCCTCCAACCGAGATGAAGAAGGGTTTCTACAGCCCTTACTTCATCGTACCCAAGAAAGGCAGCGGCTTACAGCCAATCTTGGACCTGCGAGTTCTCAACCGAGCGTTGTACAAACTCCCGTTCAAAATGCTCACGCAGAAGCACATCTTAACCTGCGTCCGGCATCTAGATTGGTTCGCAGCGGTTGACCTGAAGGACGCATACTTCCACGTCTCTATCCTGCCTCAACACCGCCCCTTCCTGCGGTTTCCGTTCGAGGGCCAGGCGTATCAGTACAAAGTCCGCCCTTTCGGCCTGTCTCTGTCCCCTCCCGCCTTCACGAAAGTTGCAGAGGCAGCTCTTGCCCCGCTCGGAGAAGCCGGCTTTCGCATACTCAATTACCTCGATGACTGGCTAATTCTGGCCCACTCGTGAGAGTTACTATGTGCCCACAGAGACCAGGTGCTCCGGCACCTCAGCTGTTTGGGGCTTCAGGTCAACTGGGAAAAGAGCAAGCTTACTCCAGTCCAGAGCATCTCTTTTCTCAGTATGGAGTTAGACTCGGTCTCAATGTCAGCACGGCTCACCAGCGAGCGTGCCCAGTCAGTGTTGAAGTGCCTCGCCGCCTTCAGGCCGGGCACAGCGGTCCCCTTAAAACTTTTCCAGAGGCTCATGAGGCATATGGTGTCCTCCGTGGCGGTCGCGCCGCTGGGGTTGATGCATATGAGACCGCTTCAGCACTGGCTTCAGACTCGAGTCCCGAGACGAGCATGGTGCCACGGCATGCATCGGGTGACAATCACCCTCGCCTGCCGCCAAAAATTCAAACCCTGGACAGACCTCTGTTTCTTACAGGCAGGAGTACCCCTACAGCAGGTGTCCCGAGGCGTCCTGGTCATGACCGACGCCTCCAGATCGGGTTGGGGCGCTGTTTGCAATGGGCACACAGCCTCAGGCCGTTGGAAAGGGGCCCAGCTGCGTTGGCACATCAACTGCCTCGAGTTCTTGACCATCCTTTTGGCCCTGTGGAAGTTTCTCCCATTAATTCGGGACGGACATATCCTAGTCAGGTCGGACAGCACCACTGCGGTCTCGTACATAAATCGCCAAGGCGGCGTACGCTCCCGCCACATGTCACAACTCGCCCGTCATTTCAAGTCGCTGCGCGCTACTCACATCCCTGGCAACCTCAATGTGATAGCGGACGCGCTGTCACGACAACGCTCTCATGGCTCCTTACTGGCTCACCCGGGCCTGGTTCTTGGACCTCGTATTCCTCGCGACAGCCCCTCCCTGGCGAATTCCCCTGAGGAAGGACCTTCTCTCTCAGGGACGGGGCACACTCTGGCATCCACACCCAGACCTTTGGAAACTCCAAGTCTTTCCCCTGGACGGGGCGCGGAAGATCTAGCTGGTCTACCACCCACGGTCATAGCCACGATCAATCAGGCCAGAGCCCCTTCTACCAGGCAACTCTATGCCCTGAAATGGCATCTGTTCGCGAAATGGTGTTCTTCCCGGGCAGAATACCCACAGAGGTGCGCAGTTAGGTCAGTCCTCCTGTTCCTACAGGAGAGGTTGGAGGGGAGGCTGTCCCCTTCCACCTTGAAGGTGTATGTTGCCGCTATTGCAGCTCACCACGACCCAGTAGACGGCAAGTCTCTGGGCAAACACAACTTAATCGTCAGGTTCCTAAGAGGTGCCCAGAGGTTGAACCCTCCCCGGCTAAACCTGTTCCCCTCCTGGATCTCTCGGTGGTCCTCACCGGTCTTCAGAGATCCCCTTTCAAGCTGCTAGAATCAGCTGGACTCAGGGCCCTCTCCCTTAAGACGGCCCTGCTAATTGCGCTCGCCTCCATCAAGAGGGTCGGGGACCTGCAAGCTTTCTCTACTAATGACACTTGTCTGGAGTTCGGTCCGGCAGACACTCATGTGATCCTAAGACCTCGACCGGGCTATGTGCCCAAGGTTCCTACCACGCCCTTCAGAGATCAGGTAGTGAACCTACAAGCGCTGCCCCGGGAGGAGGCAGACCCAGCCCTCTCATTACTGTGTCCGGTACGTGCTTTGCGTACCTACCTGGAACGCATCCAGAGCTTCAGGCGCTCTGAGCAGCTCTTTGTCTGCTTCGGGGGACATTGGCTGTCTCCAAACAGAGGCTGTCCCACTGGGTCATGGCTGCCATTCAGTTGGCCTATCACATCCAGGCCGTGCCCCCCCCCCCAAGGGTCCGAGCCCACTCCACTAGGAGTGTGGCATCCTCATGGGCACTGGCTAGGAGCACCTCCCTAGCAGACATCTGCAGAGCTGTGGGCTGGGCAACACCTAATACCTTTGCGAGATTTTACAACCTCAGGGTTGAATCAGTCTCATCCCGTGTTTTCTCAGGTCTGAGCCCGTAGAACTCGGTACACGTCCACGGTCTGACCGGGTGAATCGCTTGTGTCCAGCGCCCTTTCCCTCTGTCGAGGTAGAACAGTGCGCCTTCTTCCCAGGAGACCCCTTTTAGGCTCCTGGTCGATTCCTCCCTAGCCCTTTTGGGTCTGCAACAGTTCAGCGGAGGAACTTGCAGGCCAGTCCACTACGTGTACCCCAGGCTACCCCTACTGGAATAGGTGCTCCACAGGTTAGGCTCCTACGCGGACTCCTCCTGTGTGTACTTCCACGGTACGGTCACCTTACGAGCTGACCCGCATCTCCCTTAGGCAGTCCTTCGCTGCCCTCTGGTCACCGTGTTGTAGCAACTCCCCCTCTTCAAGGTTGGATCTACCAATGCGTCATTCTTCCCACATGTGACCCAAGAGGCCATGTGATGTATGTTGCCACCTCTACATCCCCTTTCGGGTGGGTGTGGCCTCCGCAGGGTCTTTTCCCCCTGAAAGAATAGGAATTCGGGTAAGACCCCCTTCCCTCGATGCGGTCAGGGCCCCGGCTGCTCTTGCTCTATGCCGAGAAAACATAGAGAGAAAAGAGCCCCAGCCAGGCTTGGCCCGTTCCCTAGTTGGGAGTGTCACCTTGTTCTCCCCCTAGGGTACCCAAAAGGATTCGGACTACTTTTTGGGGGCATTGGGGAAGAGTACGTGCAGCCTGAACACAGTTGGTCGCTTGTGCACGTAGAATACCTGCCCGCTTCTGTGTCAGCAGTACACGTACACGGCTCAGCGCATGGCGAGTTTTGAAGTGGACCCCTAGTGTCGCTTTTTTGACACGACATCGAAGTGAGCGACAGACGGGGAACGTCTCGGTTATGTATGTAACCTCCGTTCCCTGATGGAGGGAACGAGACGTCGTGTCTTCCCGGCCACGTCGCTGAGCCGAGCCGCTGAGGTGCCTGGAACACTCCCGGCTCCTCAGAAAAATCCTGAATGAACGAGCGTATTTCCCTCGCCTTTATACCCATATGTCCGGGGGCGGGGTATGCAAATACTGTTCGCCAACTCTCATTGGCCTTTTTTCATAGATCAGAGGCATCTTTCGGCGCTCAAGAGAGACCCTTAGTGTCGCTTCTTCGACACGACATCTCGTTCCCTCCATCAGGGAACGGAGGTTACATACGTAACCGAGACGTTTTGTTACATAAAACCTCTTTTATTGAAATGTTTAGATTGATAAGTGTGCTTGTACAATATTACTTTAAAATAAATGCACTTGGTTTGATATTTGTTATTTAATGCAATGGGATTTATCAGATGCACTCCAATGATTCATACAACTAGTAAAAAATAAAGAAATTATAACTGCAAGTACTCATGTTTTTTAGGGCCTCACATGTCAAGTGAGACATTTGTGTTTTTCACAAAATGCAAAAAATTGTAAGACCAAATTAAGGTTATGTCAGAACATACAAGTATTTAATTTGTACCTTTAGCACTTTTAAGTGGGTGTATGATGCAGTGTCCTCTGTAGTGTACTGTCCACTTTGAACATTCATACCTCTCAACTGCACATTGTGCTCAAGCAAATTTTAAAATAATTAGTGTAAGCACCAACAAACTGCCCAAAGTGCATTTTTCGACTACAAAATAAGAATGTCTATCTAAGCCGTTTCAGGACTGCATTCCTACAGATAAAGCAATACATCAGGAGGTAAAACTCACAGGGAGAGTGTGAAAAAAAAAAAACTTAATTAGCCTTTAACAACACAACTGAGTGACATTTTTAATAAATTAATTTGCAACAAACCAATTCAAGTGTTGTAGCACTTCCAAAGTGCATACGTTCACGTATGCTTTCCAAAGAGCATTTTTTTGGGGCGAGTCAGCACAAGTGAAATTTTTGTAGCTTTTCGAATTTACCTTTTGATTGATATTTAAATGGAGACAGAAGCACATTCTCCTTTAACACTCTCCCTTGAGACTACACAAAATAAAAAGTGCAGTTTGTGAAAAATCTGTGACTGATGATAGGTGACTATTGCTTTCTAACACATAACACCCTCTCTAAACAGTGTGAAGATAAGCTCAGTGTATTATCATTAGTTTTTCTATCAGTACATAGAAGAAGAAGCAAACAACGGAGAAAGGGGAGGAAAGAGAAGATAAAGAATAAAAGGAAGAAGAAATGAAAGAAGAACAAAAAGAGGAGGAAGAGGAAATAGAAGAATAAGACAACAAAGAAGAAATGAAGGGGAGGATGCTGAAGGGGAAAGAAAGGAAAGGAAGAAGTGGAAAAGGAAGAAATGGAGAAGAAAAAGAAGGAGGTGGGAAGAAGAGGGAGAGAAAAAGGCAAGGAAGAAGAAGAAGAAGAGGAAAAGGAAGACGATGAAGCTTTTCTGACACTACACTCAAAGTGCTTTACGCAGTGAACAGGGGGTTCTCCTGACCCACCCCCAGTATGCAGAATCCACCTGGATGATGCGACGACAGCCATAGTGCTTCAGTACACTCACCACACACCAGCTATTGGTGAAGAGGAGATAGTAGAGTGAGCCAAGTAACAAATGGGGATTATTAGGAAGCCATGACTGATGAGGGCCAATGGGGGAACCCACAGCTCCCGTTCCACCACATCCCAAAGATGCTCTATTGGGTTGAGATCTGGTGACTGTGGGGGCCATTTTAGTACAGTGAACTCATTGTCATGTTCAAGAAACCAATTTGAAATGATTTGAGCTTTGTGACATGGTGCATTATCCTGCTGGAAGTAGCCATCAGAGGATGGGTACATGGTGGCCATAAAGGGATGGACATGGTCAGAAACAATGCTCAGGTAGGCCGTGGCATTTAAACGATGCCCAATTGGCACTAACGGGCCTAAAGTAAACATCCCCCACACCATTACACCACCACCACCAGCCTGCACAGTGGTAACAAGGCATGATGGATCCATGTTCTCATTCTGTTTACGCCAAATTCTGACTCTACCATCTGAATGTCTCATCAGAAATCGAGACTCATCAGACCAGGCAACATTTTTCCAGTCTTCAACTGTCCAATTTTGGTGAGCTCTTGCAAATTGTAGCCTCTTTTTCCTATTTGTAGTGGAGATGAGTGGTACCCGGTGGGGTCTTCTGCTGTTGTAGCCCATCCGCCTCAAGGTTGTGCGTGTTGTGGCTTCACAAATGCTTTGCTGCATACCTCAGTTGTAACGAGTGGTTATTTCAGTCAAAGTTGCTCTTCTATCAGCTTGAATCAGACGGCCCATTCTCCTCTGACCTCTAGCATCAACAAGGCATTTTCGCCCACAGGACTGCCGCATACTGGATGTTTTTCCTTTTTCACACCATTCTTTGTAAACCCTAGAAATGGTTGTGCGTGAAAATCCCAGTAACTGAGCAGATTGTGAAATACTCCGACCGGCCCGTCTGGCACCAACAACCATGCCACGCTCAAAATTGCTTAAATCACCTTTCTTTCCCATTCTGACATTCAGTTTGGAGTTCAGGAGATTGTCTTGACCAGGACCACACCCCTAAATGCATTGAAGCAACTGCCATGTGATTGGTTGATTAGATAATTGCATTAATGAGAAATTGAACAGGTGTTCCTAATAATCCTTTAGGTGAGTGTATATATATATATATATATATATATATATATATATATATATATATAAATAAATGCAAATGTATGGCTTCACCCATTTTGTCCACATCCCCACTGGAGTTTTTTTTTTTTGGCAGAACTTTGAGCACAATAACAATGGACAGTCTTCGAAACATAAGCAAAAAATAGTCCTAAAAGACAAAATAATTTTGTACAGTGTTTCCAGAACAGGTGTAATCCACTCTCTCTTTGGATTTTTACTAATGCTCTGTCTACAGTGGTTTGTACAAATTGAAGACCATATGGATTCAACTTGAGTATTTAGCATTACTTCACTTGTAGCAGAAAAGTCATACACATCTGGGATGGCATGAGGGTGAGTAGATGATGAAAGAACTTATATTTTTGGGTGAATTATACCTTTAAGAAAACTGGTCTCAGAACAGTTTGAAATGCACCTTATTGTCATCCTACCTCATTACACAGACTCTGAAGGCAGCATTTTGAAGTTATCACATGCAGCCTGTGTCTTCAGGTTACAGTTAATTTACATTGGATGGGTGAGCCGTGCGCCATGACCCTGAAGCGGAGTTGAGAGAGGAGACGGAACTCACTCTTCTGCATTTAGTGCCGCTGTCCATGGTTCTGACTTTTCTCTTCTGCATTAAGGCGACTTGATGATGTCCATAGACCTGAACTTACTCTTGTGCACTGAGTTTCATTGGTGCTATCCGTGGTCTTGAACTCAATTTCAATTTTGAAGTACTTTATTGGCATGATTGTGTTTACATACAATATTGCTAAAGCATTATTACACAAAATATATGATGGAAAGAAAAAAAAGAGATGCATAACAATATACATTATAGAATTAGAAATAAAATTAATAATTTAACAAGATGTTATGAAAATAAAAAATACTGTGACAGATAAACATTAATACCCCTTGTTTATATTGATCAAGGTAGTGGTTGGATTCTGAGGGTGTGCAGCTCAAATATTTTGTTGCAATTGATGCGTGATTGTCCTCCCCCAGTATCACCTGCATTTGATCTGTTTCAGCTGAGTTCTGCTTCTACATTTAATGCCACTGTCCTGAACTTACTCTTCTGCTTTGAGTTTATTGTGTTGCTGTCCGTGGTCCTGAACTGATTTTCTGCATTACATGTTTCAAACTTACGTGCCCTTCAGTTGTCACAGAAACACAAAGAGATGTACATATGAACATAAGTCCTGTTTTAAATTATATTTAAATTAAAATGTAATATTTTACATAAATAATATTCTTTTAAAACTATGTGTGACCAAAGTAATTTAAGTAAAGTAATTAACTTAAATAAAAGTCAGTAACTGTAATATGATTGCAAGATTTTAAAATGTAATGTGTTACACTACATTTGACAAAGTTATTTAGATTGCAGTAACTAATTACTTTGTAATAAGATTACACCTAATATTGCATATGAATATATTAAATAATTTTGAGCTTATATTTACATATGTAGGGACAGATAAAGTAGCACTTGTAAGATTTAAAGAAATAGTTCACTCAACGATGAACCATTTCTGATGAACCATGTCATCATGCCTCATTAATCTAATCTTGTAAACTACCATAGATAATGCTGACGGCCGTCTATCTGTCCTTCATTTCAACGCCCCCCACGTTTCAATGGGGACGATCATGGCATGCCGCCCCGTTAATGCAGTCGATTGGGGGCCGAGGATGCCCACATCACCATAGGCCCTCCTGTCCAGGAGATGCAACACAGATGCCCACAGCTCCTTTAAATGTGCCATCCAAACACCACGGCTCTGCATCACCGCTCGCAGGGTTGCCTAGCAACTAGACAGCGCATATATTTCTGCATCCCTCATCTTCTGTGCAAGAATAAATGGTGGGAAATTCACACTTCTTATCTGTTTGTGCATTGTGCCCCTATTTTAAAAAACAAAACAACAACAACAACAACAACAACATTTATGCCAGGACTTGGGCATGTCTTTATATCATATTGTAAAGTGCAGGTTGGCATGTGCAAGGACCACCACTGAAACCTAATGCTGCTCCATCCATAATTATTTGCATTCATTAGCGATTGTACGCTCGTGTTTTGTGAGCGTACTACGTGTAGTCCTGACCTGAAGAATGTGGCGAAGTGGTAGAAATGTATAAAAATGTACTGGGATACACTCGCAGCATTTCAATGGGTTGCAGCGCGCGAGCCGACAAGTACAGACATCATTCCTCTGCGAGACAAGCGCGTGGACAGACTGCCTTTCCTCTTTAGTGCGTTTTCGCTTTACTTTTTTTCAACAACCACCGGCGTTTTGCTCTGCACATTCGACAAAGGACCATGTCCTTTTCTTTTCTTTTCAAATACGATCGTGTGAGCCGGAGATTTATGTTGCGCTCTTGATTATTTTTGAGGTTCCTGGAGGTATTTTTGCGATTGAAGTGTGCGTGTGTGTGTCATCGTTTGTGCGTTTGTGTTCCTCTCTTGAACAAGAGAAAGAACATGCTCGGGGTTTCAATCGAGAGATAAAGGGGCTTTTCCAGTACGATACAGAAATATTGGACATTTCCAATAATTTAATTGAGATACATATAATTTTCCCTTTTCTTTCTTTCTTTCTTTCTTTCTTTCTTTTATTTTTGGGACCGATTACATACATTTTTCTCTGGGCTTTTCTTCTTGTTCTTCTTCCTACACGGCTGTATTGTAGACTTCAAGCTCTGGGGTCTGCATCGGATATTCTCTGCTGCATTTCTTTAAATGTGCATTTTCCCTCCCTGTGACTTGAGAGGGAAATCTCGAGCATCAGCAGTAGGGGATGCAGATTTCATTTTGCCTTCTTTCACCTCTACACACCCCCAACCTGAGGGGGGAAAATAAATAAAACATCATATACCGTGGAGCATCCCCCTCCTCTTTGAAGGAACATCACTGGAGCCATGGCAGGTCCACTGCTTTGGACCTGGAAACTCTGACGACAGGTGTAAAAGAAGACTGGTTATCTTCCTTTTTATTTAAATTTTTATAATTTTCTTTTTGTATTTTTCTCCATGGTTTCCCTGAAGACTACGAAGATCCAGCACTTTTCCAGAAGTCCTGTCGAAACTAAGAGATATGTCTGATCTTCTGGTGTTGATCGAGGGGGTGTCTGACCTGCATGGATTTCCATAGCTGAAGAAAAACAAAACAAAACAAACAAAAAAAAAAAACAGCTGGGGACCAATTAAGACCCCTTTTTTTCTTTTTTTCTTTGCAGGGCCATTACACATGTGTGTTTTGGTTTACTTCCATCTCATTCTGTTGGATTCTTTTTTTAACAATATCATTTTTGAATATCACATTGGAGGTGGTTGGATTACTGAAAGTGAATGAAAGGATTTGTGGAAATGTTGGGTCCTCAAGAAGACAAATTATGTGGAATTGTTTCTGCTCTGGCGGCTTTGTCCTTTGTCTGCTTTGCACAAAGGTAATACTTTTTTTTTTCTATAAACATTGGATCATAAACATCAGTCCACATGTTGTTCAGATCTAAAGAGACATCACAGATTAATCTCTCTCTCTCTCTCTCTCTCTCTCTCTCTCTCTCTCTCTCTCTCTCTCTCTCTCTCTCTCTACCAGAATTAACACTTGAGATTTGTGTGTGTGCATGAGAAACATCCTTGCATCCATTTGTGAAACGCATACATTATAGAACACAATCATTCTGATCATACTCTCTATAATCTTGGCATTGTGCTTAGAGTGACATCTCAGTATCCTGGCATCAATAAAACCAGGTCACGATAGAGCTGTTAGTGTAGCTGCTTTTTGTATCTCATAGTCATGTTTTCCTAGATCTCTAACCTATATATTTGTGATGCAATTGTGCGATGAGTGAAATATCACTCAATACCTTTGCAATTGATCAATGATGCTCTTCTTATCTACCCCCACCCATGCCACCATGTCCTGCATCAATGGAGATCCATCATCGCACAGCCGATAAAAAAAAACAATGATGGCTATCAGTCAGCAATGGCCAAAGACATGTGTTCACTTGTGATCATTGAGATGTGATGTGGGTTTGAAGCTGTTGAGGCCGACATTTACTAATATGCATATAATTTCCATCTCAACACACTTTGTATAACACCTGTAAGATGAATGCCAAATGACAAGCCTAATTATGTGTTCATCATCGCTGTTTCTACCTATAGTTTACAGGACTGGTCTAAATCCCAACGTCTTCCATTTTGATGTTTTGCTATTTTCATTTCAGTTCAGTGTGCATGGCTGAGATGTACTGAAAAATACAGTCTCTTTTCATATGTATAAAGGTTTGACGCTACATATGCTGGCATGTGCAAATTATTTGTCATCAGAAACAGAATCAGACCAAGGGTATTCAACCTTTCCAGACTCAGGGAACCCACAACCAGACTGTCATCCAACCCATGGTCCTCGAATATATCTACATTTTCTGTGTCTTTGTGAATGTTCCACATATCTATCTATCTATCTATCTATCTATCTATCTATCTATCTATCTATCTATCTATCAGAAACTCTTTTAAGTTTTATACATTTATTCATGGACATCTGGCTGTAGTCATTATTGTTGCTGACAATATGATTTAATATGACAGTATGAATTGTTGTCATTTTTTAAATGTTACTTTTTAAGGTTAACTTTAAAGAACAGCAGATATTGTGTTTGCATTAGCATTGGATTCCTTAGAGAAAATTAATAATTAAATCACGTCTATGTGAATGATTATGTGCTGGGTATATTGATCTGGAGATTGTCATTTCTATTGGCAACTGCACAAAGTATACAAGAAGAAAACATGCAAAGTGTAGGTGTGAATAAATAGAAAACACATCACAAAAGAATGTTTAATGAGCAATCGCATGTGACTCAACAGAATCAACTGAATTAGGAAAGCAGCAGCATGCTGTACTGTATATTTATTTTCCCTTAATATTAGTCAAAGAGCCTTCTCAATTCTTTCTTCTGCAGCACCTCCACCGGAAATGCTGGAATATCTGTGGCCAAGACGACAGTGGACAAATTGCTGAAGGGGTATGACATCCGTCTCCGGCCAGACTTTGGAGGTACACCGGATCCTTTCTTAAAAATTCAGTTAGCTTATATCCTCAAAGACCAGGGTGAATTTTGTATATGGCCATTTAGTATGTTGCCCACTGCACAGCTGATCAAAAATCCCCAGTTTAGGAATGCTGTGGAATCTCAGAAACAAATATACAGCATTCTCGTTTTATTGTTTGGTTGTAATGCAGACATCCGTCAATGTATAGAATTCTGAGCGAAGGTGATTGGAAAATATTGTGCAAGACACCTTATGCGTGGTTTCTTTTCAAGAGTTGGGCTTATCATAAAATGAGTGTGTTTGAAGGTTGACATTTTCAAAAATCTGTTGAAACACCTCGTGGTGTGAAAGGAACTAACTCAAGGTTAGGCTGTATTTAGAGAGAACAAAGTACTCTTTCTCATGAAAATGCTTTGCTTTGTGCTTTTGCAATGTGTCCCCCCCCCCCCCCCCCTTTCCAATAAAAAAAGATGTGTGTACATGATTTAGAAAGGCTGAACACACAATTTTAGGTTGCAGCTCATGGTCTATATTTCTGCACATGCCCACTTTGTTGAAGGACAACTAGATGCTTTGCAAATGACAAAATTGAGGAAAATTTCTATCTATCTATCTATCTATCTATCTATCTATCTATCTATCTATCTATCTATATCTGTCCGTCCGTCCGTCCATCCGTCCGTCCGTCCGTCTATAGCCTCCATTCATCTATTCTACCAACCCTTGACCTATTTGATATTCATGTCCAATTTACAGTGTCCCACCATTCAGATATAATTTCGTATTCATGAATGTAGTCAATACACTAAAGCCACGAGATGTAAACAACATGCATGTTAACATGATTTTATTGTGATAAAATCACTTACTAACCTTTTTTGTGTAAAGTTACATCCAAAATGGGAATGGGTTTTTTGAATGGCTGATGCTAATATCCAGAGAGCAGGGTGGCCGATATGCCCAATACAATGCTGATACATCACAACATTTTTCTTAGTAAATAACATAAACTTAAGATTGCTAAAAAATGTATGAACTCTTCTTCATCACTATATTTACTCATTTTCACACTAAACTAAAAATAACATTGTATTTTAAATGGTAGATTGCAGTTTCTTCAGATTTCTGTTTAGTCATCACATTTTAGTAATGTTTTTGCACATGAATAAGTTGTTAATATGTTAGGAAGAAGGAAATAACAGTACACACAATAGTTCAGCAACCATGGATGGCATGTCCATGTTAGCAATTGCATTTTAAAATCAGAATCAGAGCTTTATTGCCAAGTATGCTTCCACATAAAATGACTTTTTCTTGGTGACAGAAGCATCCAGTGCACAAACAATAAGACGACAAGAGAACAACAACAATAATAATAGAAATAAAATAGAATAAAAATAAAAAGCGAATAAAAATATAAGTATATATAGACATGCACAAGACAATAATTTAAAAATCAGCAAAAAAAGAATTGTCCCTTTTTCAGGATACTGCATTTTCAATATAATTTTGAAAAAATTAAAATAACTTTACTGATCTTTATTGTTAATGGTTTAAACAATGTTTTCCATGCTTGTTCAATGAACCATAAACATTTAATGAACATACACCTGAGGAACGGTCGTTAAGACACTAACAGTTTACAGACGGTAGGCAATTAAGGTCACAGTTATAAAAACTTAAACACTAAAGAGACCTTTCTACTGAATCTGAAAAACACCAAAATAAAGATGCCCAGGGTCCCTGCTCATCTGCGTGAACGTGCCTTAGGCATGCTGCATGGAGGCATGAGGACTGCAGATGTGGCCAGGACAATATACTACAATGTCCGTACTATAATATGCCAAAGACAGTGCTACATGGAGAGAGGAAGGACAGCTGATTGTCCTCGCAGTGGCAGATCATGTGTAACAACACCTGCACAGGATAGGTACATCCAAATACCACACCTGTGGGACAGGTACAGGATGGCAACAACAACTGCCTGAGTTACACCAGGAACACAATAGGCTGAGAGAGGCTGGACTGAGGGCTTGTAGACCTGTTGTAAGGCAGGTCCTTACCAGACATCACCGGCAACAATGCTGAGGCCATCCTCCTCCCTCATAGGGTACCCTTCCTGCAGGCTCATCCTGACATGACCATCCAGCATGACAATGCTATCAGCCATACTGCTCGTTCTGTGTGTGATTTCCTGCAAGACAGGAATGTCATTGTTCTGTCATGGCCAGCGAAGAGCCCGGATCTCAATCCCATTGAGCACATCTGGGACCTGTTGGATTGGATGGTAAGGGCTAGGACCATTCCCCTCAGAAATGTCCGGGATCTTGCAAGTGCCTTGGTGGAAGTGTGGGGTAACATCTCACAGCAAGAACTGGCAAATCTGGTGCAGCCCATGAGGAGATGCACTACACCCCTCCCCCCCCCCCTTGTTCAGGGACACATTATTCCATTTCTGTTAGTCACATGTCTGTGAAACTTGTTCAGTTTATGTCTTAGTTGTTGAATCTTTTTATGTTCATACAAATATTTACATATGTTAAGCTTGCTGAAAATAAAAGCAGGTGAAAGCGAGAGGACGTTTTTTGAGTTTATATAAGTTAATATAAAATTACATATTACTAAAAAAATACAGAATAAAACAACTTGTACATACAGTGCACAGTGATTAATACATTTACTTACAGCACACGTGAAGCGCTTTTATCTTGAAGTTGCAGCAGAGACAATTTAGCCGAGATGGGCCACACCTATTAAAATGAATGGGAGAAATTAGAATGCCCAACTGCAACCAACAGTCAACGTATGTTGATAGGAGGTCCTGCCTTACATTTAAAAAAGCCAACCTTTTAGATACAGACATTGCCTGTCAATCAACTCGAGAATGTGCATGCACATTAGCTATAAAAGCTTATATAAAAAACTAAAGGTAAAGAGGTAAAGATGCACCATTTATGATACCAGTGTTGTCAGATTTTACTGCTGATTTGAAATATGCTCTTTGATCGTAATCTTTGCCAACCATTTTGGAGATTTTGGTCTTTCCCCATTCAAGAAGATAGGAGCTGCACTGACATGACTGGAAATAGCCTCCCGAGAGTGTTCCAAACATGGCCGACAATGAACTGACTTGCTAGAAAGACTTTGGTTGCACTCAAGCGCTTATGTGGATCCAGTGAGAAGCAGAAATCTCGTGACAAATTAAACAGTCTGGATAGCATGCTTGGATTGTGACCACACTTACCATCATGATTTGTGAATCAGAGGAACTTTTGATCCGATCCTGAAGTTTTGACTGGTTGAATACATGCTTCAGAGGAAGATATAAGATGAGCATTCGACAGGAAGAAAATGCTGAAATTTCATGAGGTTCCTGAATGACATCTTTTAAAACTAGATATCTGCATATTTGCAGACAGTATATGTCAGAAGGTTTATTGATATTTGCCTTTTATTATTAGAAAAGTTATAGGAAAATGTTGAGGAGAGACTGTTAGAATATATGCTTTTTATTTATGAGCGTTCCACAGGATGTTGAATCTGCTGAAGTTGTGTGAGGTTGTTTAGTATATCTGTTTAAACAAGATATGTGCATATTTGCACAAGGTATATGATATTAGTTTTATTGATATTTGCCTGTTTATCATTAGACAAGACAGTTACAAGTTACAGGGAACTGTTGAGGAGAGAGAGGAAGAATGAAACAGGCGTGTCTCTTGTGGCTCTGATATGCAGACCTTTTAAGGGACTCTGTGTTGCACACCGGTCTATTATTGTAGTAACAAGATGACTCGTAACAACAAAATGAACCATGACTGATCGTTTACATGTCTCAGATGCTTCACATGCAACCAGGCGATTTTCAGTGCCCTCAAGAATAAAATCGGCCAAACATCAGCCGATGCAACTAATTAAAAAAGTCAGAATACTGGCCGATTTATCGGCCTCTGCGACATATCGGTCGACCACTAATTTTTAAGAACATTGTTACTATGGCAACATGACAGTGTAAACCCTAAAACGATGATTTAAATAACTTTACAGCTCAAATAATACACAAATTATATCAGAACAATTAATGGAAGTGCTTTAATAAAATTTTAAGCTTCACATTTTTTTAAACCCTCCAAAAATGGGCCCCATTCACTTCCAATATAAGTGCCTCAGTGTAACTTACATTTTTGCTTTATTTTAAAGAAAAGGAGGGATGAGTCAAAATAGTTTTTTGTGATAATCAATATTATGCCACAAATGCTGTCGATTTAGCTTATATTCCTTTAATTTAGATGTCATCACATGCATTATTTGATTAAATGTTTTTTTTAGAAGAGTTCAGATTACCTGACAATTATAAATTTAATCTAGATTTTATTTATAAATAAATTTGCCATTAAGAATATTTCTCCATCATTTTATGATCAATGAGATTTCCGCAATGTGATTGTGGTTCGGGAATTTCTGTTCCACAAGTCATTAAAGAGTTTGTAAAGATTTGTACGTCTCTAAAGCATACATGCATACATAAAAGCAATTACGTGTTAGATGCCTTAAATGTGTTGATTTTGAGTCACATTTTAGTGTGTGTCCAAACATACAAATATATATGTGTATGTTACTTATTAATACCTATGCATACTAATGAGATCATCCTGAAATAACGTATTCTTTGTTTTCTCCATCCACCATTTGTACAATTGGCATATAGACACAATAATTATTTATTTTCTATTTAATGCACTGGCTCGTCACTCAGTCAGCAGTGATGGCCCCTCCACACAGCACTGATGCGAGGTCAGTTGTCCTGCAGCAATGCACGCTTGTAGCTGGAGCAGCATCCGCTCTGATGCAGGCCAGGGAACTGTAGTCTATCACATCCTTATAATTCCATCATCAGTCAGAGCCGAACTCACATGACACAATTGCTGACCAACTTCAGCTTCAGGAGCGCCATGCATTTTAATTGGACCCAGACCACAGCTCAGCCAGCCAGGGAGGGAGGGAGGAAGGGCAGAAAAAAGGAGAGGAAGAAAGAGTCCAGTTAGACGGTCGGGAAACCAGGCCGCTCTGACAGTGCTCTATCTCTTTGGCAGGCTGGAGGCATAGCCCTTGGGTTAGTCCTAGTGTTTTTGCATGTGTGTGTGTGTGTGTGGATGCATGCTTAACGTCACACCACACACATAAAGGCAAAGCCTGCATATACATGCATGTACAGTACACATGCATACATGACTTCACACATACTACATGAAATCTTTTGGATGTGTTGATATATGTACAAAAAGTGTGGTTTTCCTTTACATATATTTCCGTATGCTTTGAAAGACTCTCCCAAACAGATGATGTTTTAAAGTTACTGCTCTATGGGGTTTTAAATTAAAAAAAAAACTCACAAATTTCACAAGAACTTTCCAGTTTTACGTGGAATATCCATCACACGATTAGTGAAGGGGTGTACAGTAGGTGGTCCATGGGCATGTCGTTTGATACTAAACTATATATGACAATGCAAATTTGAAAAGCACATTGTTCAGATTCTAGCCTGTTTTACACAGAAACATTGCTTTATAGCTTGTTTTGTGAATCTCTCACCCGTACTGTGTTCATTGTTTCAGCAGAAACAGATGATGAGTCATTTTTTCAGCCTTATTTTACAATTGACTCTGTTGCCTTTCATGCTTGAGTTATAGTTTATTGGCTTTGGCTCCATCTTTCGACAAATAGCCCATGGATGTGTGTTCTGAGAAGGAAACCTTCCTGAGCAGAACTCAAACCTGTGGGAGGCTTTGGCTCAATTGAATTGTGCTGACAGGGACAGAATATTCAAATATTGATGCATTCACAGAAAGGGACTGCATATGATTCTTATTTGTGTGATTATTCATAATTTTGTAATCATCATTGTTATTTTTCTAGACTGATCTCATGAACATTATGTGATTTATGTGAAATGATATTACGTGGCTTCTTACACGTCTGACAGCAATTTTGAAATTTCCACTGAGTGGCGCTAAAAGTGAGTTAAATGTTCTCCCAAACAGGTGAGGTTTTTAAGGTTAAAGGGATAGTTCACCCAAAAATGTCTCTCATCATTTACGCACCTTCCTGGCATCCCAGATGTGTATGACTTTCTACCTTCTACAGAACATAAAAGAAGATTTTTAGAAGAATATTTCAGCTCTGTAGGTTCATACAACGTAAGTGAATGGGTGCCAAAATTTTGAAGCTCCATAATACACATAAAGGGAGCATAAAATGTATTCAACTCCAGTGGTTAAATCCATGTATATATATATTTAAAACAACATTGTTTTTTTTTTTTTTTAAATTAGAACATGCAAGTTGAATTACCGCTTGGGCGCCACCAATGTTTTAGCACAGTTTGAATACTTTAAGATGGTCCCTTATAATATATATATATATATATATATATATACTGTATCTATTCCTAAACATGCAAAATGGTCTTTTCAAAACTGGGCAGGGATGAGGAAACTGGGTGCCCAGAAACAGATAAATTAGGGGGGTCTGCGAGATAATTTCTTACAAAAGACTAAATAAAAAAACTACTTCATCAGTCGAGGGCACTTGGATATGAATATTAAAAGATAAGATCAACAGTTTGTATTGAAGCTGAAAGACAGCAGTACAGTTTTTGTGTTTAAATATTTTGATAGATAGAAAACACTGTATGGGTGTTCGGGATATCCCCTGAGAGAACATTATAAAAATGTAAAAGTCTGAATGGACAATTTAATATTTTCCTTAAAGTGAGAATATTTTAACAACAAACAAACAAACAATTTACATAACAAGAATGAAGCATTCAAATACTGTTTACATAATAAGTATACTGTAAATAGGCTTTCCTTGACATCCATGATTGTGACATCTAATTTTCTTAAATTTAGAACAAAATTAGAACAAAACAATTGTTTATTATGAAAGTCTTGTAACATGCTGATTAATAAAGTTAAATTTAAGCGGGGGAAAAAAAACGTTATATTCTAAAGGCGTCCCATTAATGTTTTTGATGTTAATGTTTTTATGTTAAAATAACCACACCTGCAACTTGTACATACAGTAAATTAGGCTTTATGCGGCACCTCATATCTATAGCAGGTAGAGAGGCAACGCTCGCACAGCGGGAATAAATTGTGCAGTGCTGAATGTGCTTTATTTCTGCTCCTCTCGCATATACACGTATGCTTACACAATCACTTAGCCAGGTGTCAGATAATTAACGCAAAGATTTAGAGCTCAGTCCGGATCCAGGCCGGAGTACACCTGTTGAGTACCCCTGCCATAGATGAACATTGTACCTAAAACAAAATTTTCCCACTCGCTGTTTTTACTCTCTGTTATAATGTTTCCTGTTACTTTTTTCCTGAGAGAGAAAACACTCCAAATGTTTTAGTTTTTCAGTTACTGATCTTATGGCATGAACTTTTATATAATCAGTGAATCAATCCTGTAGAAAGGACTAAGCCTCATTCACACAGCCAATCAGGTGAGAAGCTACGGAATCTACCCTATCCGTTTCGATTGAATTGCTTATGTGTTTTCTAACTTGTTTAGTTTCTGGATTTGGTGTTGTGTTTTCTGAATTGTTATTTTATATTTGGATTTGCTGTTGTGTTTTTAAATTTGTTGTTTTGTTTTGCACTGCACTTCACTACAACAAAGAATGTAAATCACCAAAAACAGAAGAAGCAGAAAGTGAAAGAAAAAGGACTTAAATATTAATCTGTTTCTCACCCACACCTATCATATCACTTCAGAAGATGTGGATTTAACCACCAGTGTCATCTGGAGCACTTTTCTTTTGCTATGATGTGGATTTTGGAGCTTAAACCTTTTGGCACCCATTCACTTATAGTACATTGTGTGGACATACAGAGCTGAGATATTCTTCAAAAATAGAACAATATAGTAAAGAAGTAGAAGAAAGAAAGTTATACACATCTGGGCTAACATGAGGATGAGTAAATTATGAGAGAATTTTAATCCACTATCCTTTTAATCCACTACTGAGCTTTAAATCAACAGTATCTACCTCCCTTTCTTAAACCTTAACCCTCTGGGATATGAGGGTATTTTGGGCCCTGGAGAAGTTATGACATGCCTTGACATTTGTGTGTTTTCAGTTGCTTAAAAACATATTAATGGCTAAAGTATGATAACACTGTATTCAGCACAAACAGGGCTACAAAAATATGTGAGCAACATGTGTTTACATGTTTGTATTTTTGAGAAAATAACGTTTATGCGTGGTTTTTGAAAAAAAAAAATGTTTTAAGTAACTGACATAAGGTCATATAACACATACTAAACATTTGTCCACAAGACTTTTGAGAACTGGATCTTGTAACCTAGAGTTTTTGCTACAAAATGATGTGAAAACCATCCTGATCACTCATTCATACAAAACAATATAGTAATTTAACTTTTGTAAGACAATTTTAGTGTTGAAAGGTAATATGCGAGGAGGCGTGAATGATCATGAATATTTAGGTGATTCACACCTGAGAGACAATGACTCCACCCCTGGGCCTCTCACTGAGGAATAGAGAATGAATGTGAGGAGACTTAATGATCCAAATCAAGTTTTAAGTTAAAAGAAGATATCTGACTATATATTTTCTTTACATAAAGACTTTACTTAATTTTAGACATACACTACCATTAAAAGAAGTCTCTTCTGCTCACCAAGGCTGCATTTATTTGATCAAAAATACAGTAAAAACAATGATATTCTGAACTCTTTTTACAATTTAAAAGAACAGTTTTCTATTTAAATATATTGTAAATTGCAATTTGTGATCAAAGCATAACTTTCAGCATCATTACGGTAGTCTTCAGTGTCACATGATCCTTCAGAAATCATTATAATATGCTGATTTACTAATATGGGCATATTTAAAGTGCATTTTACTCATTTAACCTGAACACATATTTGCAAGCACAAGCTTTGTTGATGATAATGAGGCATTATAAACACTAGATAAAATATAATCTAAACATTCATATTATTTTTATATCATATTACATATCATATTTATATCATACAGCATACAATTTAAATGCCAGCTTAAGCTGAAACAGCATTTAAATGTAACTAAAACTTGCTTATTATGACATATTTCAAATGTCAATACACTGAATCCTGGCTGGCAAGTCTGGAAACAGTCCCACTAGTAAAATATGTACATGTATATATAAAATAGCATGTCAGCTAATTAAAACTAAACTTACTCATCCGAAATTGTATCGTTGGCTGGATCAAAAAAGTTAACTCTTCCTTAATATCCAGAAGTTTCATCGCCTGTGTATCGTTACAAACGTGCAGTAAAATTAATGAATTGTTTATATCAAACCTCTGAACACTGTCAGGGACGTGTACATTTGCGTTGATCGTCTCAGCACATTAGCGTATGAATGGCGCGCTCTGCTGGTGGATGGGATCACATTACAGATAATTAGATGAACCGTTAAAAACTGAACATCGCTTTGTTTCAAACAGATTGCATTGCAGGAGAATATTTGTTTTAAATTTGAATTGGTTTATTAAAAAGTAGACATTTAAAGCTTTCTTTAGACATGTGTTTCATCTTTGTGTGATAAGTATTCGCAGAGTTTCAGTTAATTTTTGTGACGTGTTTCAGAAATATGCTTGTGAACACAGAGACTGCTTACAGCTCACCCTTTTTATTTTCTTTATTTTACAAAAGCACAATGTTTCATTGTTATTATGAGTGTACACAAATGAAAGTAGACCCTTTATAGTCTCTAATGATGTCTTACACTTATCTGTATACCCAAAAATGAGTTGAATGGAGTTGATTCTGCTTTAATGACGAAAATATCCAGCAGGACGCATCGGCATGTCCGTCGACCCCAGAGGGTTAAACATAAACCTAACCGATAGTGTCATAACAGCAAATGTGAGATGAAAAACAAATTTCTGAAGGAACCATGTCATTTTTTTGGAGAATTTACCAAAAAATTTATAAAGAAATGGTATAGTAATAAGATTAATATTAGTTTTCATTTTTCAAAGACTTCTTATGGAACCTGTGCGACATGAAAAGTTTGACTGTCACTGTGACATTGAGCTCTTTTCCAAAACGTAGTGAGCTGCCTTGCTGTTTACTGCCTAAATTGGCAGCTACCCTCTAAGGCAGCATACTAACCATATTGGAACCTCTCAGAAGTGACCGAAATTACACACATATCATAGGCAGCAACTGCGCAAGCCAGAAAATCAAACAAAACAACATCCACAAAAAAAAAGGCTCCCTACACAGTGCTGTGTAGTAACGGATTACATGTAATCTGTATTACATAATCAGATTAAAACTTAAAGTACTTTTAATTGTATTACATTACATTTTAAAATACTTGTAATCGGACCACAGTTACTTTTTTGTAGATTACATGATTACTGTTACGTTCCATATTGTCTTTTGTTTATGTACTTTTATTTGTAAGTTTCTGGCACACGTTACACTCCATATTGTCTTTTGTTTATGTACTTTTATTTTGAAAATATTGTTAAGTTCCTGTTTCCTGGTCTTTGTCTCATGTCCTGTTTTCCCTCTACGTCTATGTGTCTGATTTTCATTGGTTCATTGTTTAATTACCTCGTTATCAGTTTCAGTTTTCCATTGGCTTACGTTTTCCCTTGTTTTAGTATTTAAGACCTCATGTTTTCCTTGTACCTTGTCGAGTATTGTTGTGATCCTGACCTCTGCCTGACGTTACCCCGATGTTTGCCTGCCAATAGTTAATCAGTGTATCTGAGCCTTAGTCTGTTCATAGTCTGTTCCTGTTCCTGTTCTTGTTCCTGCCCGAGTTCCTGTCTTACCCAGTCGTGGATGTTTCCCTTGTTTATTACTTTTGTTTTCCCATCGTGGATGTTTTGTTTGTTCCAGTGTTCCTGTCATCTGTTTTGATCTTTCAATAAATCTGCACTTGGGTCCTACACTTCGCCTTCATCCTTGCCCTGACTGCTACCAACCGTAACAATTACATATTAACAAAGTGTATTAAAAGAAAAGAAAGGAGGAGGCACGAACCGGACGAACCATCAAAATAATGTTTAATAGTAAATAAAAAAATATAAACACAAATGCATACAGGGCAGCTGCCCGTAGCTCTCTCTCCCGAACTGCCACCTCTGGCTGCCTTTATCCCTCTTGTGGATTTAATTTGCCTGATTAGGGGCCAGGCATGTGTCATCACGGCCTGGCCCCACCCTCTTCCTTGCCACATAAGGCAACAGCAGTAAATTGTTAATAATTTATTGATCACCCTAATCATTCTCTTTATTCAATCTTTTAAATTTTTCATTCTAAATCAGCACATCCCTGATATACATCTGGTAAGTCTTTGAGTGTTTTCGGTAGGGAGGGGGAGGGTTGTGTGTATTGCACTCAGAACTGATAATCGGTACTTGCCAGATATGTGAAGATGGAGTGGCCTACCTCAGCATTTAACCACTGGATCTATAGAGATAATTTCATTTTTAAGAAGACAAGGAGCAAAAACATCACTGTGCAATGTAATCTCTGCCTTCCAAAAGTTAATATCCTGCAAAGGATTCTACTTCAAATCTAAAGAAGCATTTGGATGTATGTTTGCATCTTTTATAACTTTACATCGCAAATTGCAATTCTGTCATTAATTGAGGGCCTAGACCTCTATCAGATCATGGGGGAAAGCTTAAAAATATGAAAATTTCCTTCGTATTTTTACATTTGTGAAATTTTTTCTGAATTTGTGGATGTAAGCACCACACAAACGATTAAACGGCAGTTAATTGTTAATAATTTATTGATCATTCTCTTTTTTTCAATCTTTCACATTTTTCATTTTAAATCAGCACACCGCTGATATATGTTCGGTAAGTCTAACCCAATTATTTTTCTTCCATACAAAATTCACCACCTAACCTATCCGCACCATTTGTCATTTGTTTGTGTGCAAATCGTCACAAAAACAGCAACTCAAAAAGTGAATGTTTATTTTATGTAACAAACAGCCAAATTGTCACCAAAGTACCACTAAACAGTTCACAGCTTGTATATGCACTGCCATCATATCTAAACGTGATCTTCCCATGCACGCAGCTACATCTGCTCATTAAGTGCAGATGTGGTTTTCATTCGCAAAAACAGCAACTCAAACTGTCTTTTCAGGCATACAATACTTTGTTTTCTGAAACAGGCAGCCAAACTATCACGAAAGCACCACATTAACAGTTTTAAACTCTTATACTCAAAGTGAACACATGCTGATCATGATTATCACGCAGCCACGTCTGTTTACATTAGTGCTTGTCGCACACACAGACATGCACACACACACACTGTCTGAGATGTCAAACAGTGCATAGGCAAACCGGACTGCTGATATTATTGGTTCGTTTTATTTTTTATAGCTATATTTAAACAAAATAAATAAAATAAGCCCATTTGTTCACATTTACTGCACTATTTAATTTTTTGGAATAACAAGAAATAAAAAATGTAAAGAAAAAATACTCGTCGACACTCTGCCCACCTCTACTGGCTGGGGGGGGGGGGGGGAGGGGCGGGGACGGGGGGTGGTGCTGGATGGCAGAGGCAGGCTAAATACATACAAATTGTGCCGTTGTGATTAAATGTGCTGGGTAACGTAATTTTTCCCACCGTGTCCGATATTAAAATCAGTGAGACACACTTTCCAAAAGCCGTGGGCATTGTCGATATGGTTTCGAGATATGAATTTAAAATCTTCCGTACATGTATATTTAGTTTTTTCGCCGGAGTGTTCTCCTCCCATCTACCACTGGGTTATTGGCTTCTCCTTCAACTTTTGTAATCTGGGCAATGTTTTAAAAGCTTTGTTGCATCAACACTGCATATATATTGGGTTTGAATGTGAAGAAAAGCCACAGAAATGGCACAGCTATGCTGGAAGTATGTTATAATCATGTAATAGAGCATTTCTAATGCATTTATTTCTGTTCGATTTTGGAACACTTTGTGATCCATATGGCGGATTGCCTTTTATGCAATTTTCTATTATGCCGCTGGTTTCCCCTTAACCAAAATTTAATAATAACCTTTTCAAACAAAAAGGTGGCCGTCCAGCTGTTGTTAAATTACATGTATATTTAGTTTTTTTCGCCGGAGTGTTCTCCTCCCATCTACCAGTGATGCTTGAGTCAACTTCTACTACCTGCGCAGATACCAACAGCGCAACTGGGTTGTAGGTTGAGGTCACAAATGGGTTGAAATGTCTATGATGTGTTGATTGTGTGAGTAGGATGAGTTTCATACAAGATCTGGCAACTGGACAACCTTGGAATAATATATTGATGTGATTATTCATATAACTATGTTTGGGCCATAGAAATTCCCGAGAGAAATACCAAAATGGGAGGGTGGTGGGAGATGGGTGTCAAATATGGGAGGGTCCCTATATGCCGCCAAAACAGCACCAACACTCATCTCATAACATCATTCTGAGATGATTTTCTTTTCACCACAATTGTACAGAGCAGTTATTTGAGTTACCATAGACTTTAACAGTTCAAACCAGTCTGGCCATTCTCTGTTGACCTCTCTCATCAACAAAGCATTTTTGTCCACAGAACTGCCAGCACCATTGGGATTAAATTCTAGAGACGGTTGTGTGTGGAAATCCCAAGAGATCAGCATTTACAGAAATACCAGCCCATCTTGCACCAACAATCAGGCTATCGTATTGCTTCAGAGGATTTGTATTATATTATATTACATTCTATGTAAAACAGGGTGGCGATGTTTTGGCAGCTGAGGGGGACCTACATAATATTAGGCAGGTGGTTGTAATATTGTGGCTGATCAGTGTATATTACTCACAAAACACAGCCAATATCCCTAAGGAAAAATGGCAATGGAAAAAAAATTATTTTGCTCCATGTATATGAAATAGAATTTTTCATTGACAAGAAGAGAAAGACACTAAATTAATTACAGCCCATGCTGGCCTTATTTGCAACCTCAATAATTAGGGTAGCCTCAGAAGGTCTTCGAAGACCTTGAATTTACAAGATTGATGTTTCTCATTTCAAGTCATCCTTTCATACAAAAGAGACGTGCCCGCTTCCAGCTGGGTCCAGTTGAGTTCGGCTGTGTCACCGGTGCCTGTTTTTGTGCTGCCCATAATAAAATAAAATAAAAATAAAAAAAACATGCTGAAAGATTAATCAACAGAATAGATCATGGAAGCAGTTGCCTAGATATGCAACATGTCACACCCGAGGCCATAAATCAATGACATGTTTTTTTTTTCTATCAGCAATTTTTGTGTCTTTGTTTTGATAAAGGTAATTGTGATTAGTAATAGTACAATTAATATCTCAATAAATAAATATTTGCAAATGTGAAAAAAGAATAAAATAATGAAATAATGAAAATTAATATATTGAAGAGGAATAATTATTGACTCTTGTTTTAGGTGATAGTGGAAGGTTAATAAGGCAGATTTAGTGTAAATGTGTAAAATTGTGAGTGTGTTTTATTCAGACTTTCTGCCACTAATGGGAGTTTACAGCACTTAGAGCATGTGTTCAGCACAAACACTTTAATATACACTCACCTAATGAAATGTGTACTTAATGACACATGTTTGATTGTACAAATGAAAGGAATAGTTCACAGTATATACAATATATTGTAATTTAGTTACATTCACATTGTTCCAAACCAGCATGAGTTTCTCTCTTCCATGGAACACAAAAAGTGAATTTTTGAAGAATATGCTGGCAGCTTTTTTCCATATAATGAAAGTGAATGGAGACTGGGCAAAAAGCACCATAAAATGAGTCCAAATGACTTATGGCTATTTTCCAAGTTTTCTAAAGCTATTTTCTTTGTTTAAAGAACAGACTGAAGCATAATTTTTTTATTCACTGATAATCATCTGCTCAATTGACAATGATCACAAGCTGCATGCATTCTGCATGCTTTTTCCAAAAGTTCTGGTACCCAGGGATTAGTGATGGTATGCCGACTCACTGACATTCAGCATTTCCCATAAGACATTTTTCACCGGTTTCAGTGTGCTTACCTTTTCACGTGGCTTGACTAGCAGCGTGTTGCGTCAGTAGCGTGGGAGACTCTGGTTCACATCCATTTTTGAAACCAGGAAGTATTCATAAGTGACGAGCGTGATTTGGTGGTTGCACTTTTCCCTCTACCATTTCAATTTTACACCACTAATGGTAAGGTTTAGGTTTGGGATTGGGTTGGGGGGTCCATACAATATGCATTCCTCTTCACTGTATTACATCCTGTACAGCTTCACAACAAACATTTTGTGACCTTTTCTGGTCATAAATGGAGCTCACACATTCCTTACACAAACAAATAAAAAAAATAGTTTACTCATCCTCACATTGTTCTAAAGTAGTAATGAATTTTTATCATCCAATGAACATAAAAGGATACAATTTGAAGAAGTTTCACACTGCTTTTTTCCACCACACAACAAAAGCATGCAGTGGCCAGGTGCTGTCAGACTAATTGTGCTCTATAATAAAAATCCTCTGAAGCAATACGATAGCTCTGTGAGACAAACTAAAATTAAAAGTTTAATTTGACTCTAATTTTAAAACAAAATCTTGCCCTATGACTCAGCTTTTATATCTTATTTGCAGCCCAATCTCAGGAAAATTATGTGACTGAGGCAATATTCTTGCAAAATGATTATACGTGGTTCATTAAATGTATCACGGCAGTTACAAAGTGAAATGTCCACAGAGTGGCACAAAAGCGATTACATTTTTCATCCAACTGATGAGGTTATTAAGTCTAATGGTCTATCGAGTCAACAAACCCGACCTCCCTACCCTAAAACTTCAACCTAAACCTAACCGATAGTGTCATAAAAAGAAAATGTGAGATGAAAAACACAATTGCTGAAGTAGCCACAACCTTTTGTCAACTGAGCTTCGCATTGTACACTGGTCCTTCGCATTGCAAGCTTTATCAGTTAAATTACTGTGCAATTTGATCGTATTCGAATCTGGTCGAATTTGTTTATGCAAAAATGTTAAATATCCCCTTACAAATCATGCACTATAGTAAAAGTGTTAAGATTTCATAAGAAAGCATTGTGTGAGGAACAGGGTGAAAAGTAAGTGTTTATAAAATGATAATCTGCCATTTTACTTGAAATTTGTTTGAAAGTGAATAAAAGTTGTTGCAGTGCCTCAAGTGTTCAAGATCTAATTGTAGATTTTGTTTGACTCCCCTAAAATAATAACATATGTTTGTTTTGTTTGCTTATAAAAAATTTTATTAAACAGGCTTCTCCCAGTTCGGCACTAACTTTCACCCTCAGTGTACACCCTTACCAGATTACTAACAAACCTTTAAATAAAAAATAGGGAGGTGCTTCTCACATGAAGCTCCCTAAGGATTAGGCCTGCGGTCTGAGAGAAAGACCATTGAAATAAAACTATGAACTGAAGGCCGCTAATTACATTATCTTTGAGGAGCTCACCATTTTAGATGTAAGTGGCCCCTACAGACTGCAGGAAATCTAATAAAAAGCAGTGGCCTGTAAATTGTTGCAGTAAGTGTTTTTCCTGCACTGGGTTATTGGCTTCTCCTTCAACTTTTGTAATCTGGGCAATGTTTTAAAAGCTTTGTTACATCAACACTGCATATATTGGGTTTGAATGTGAAGAAAAGCCACAGAAATGGCACAGCTATGCTGGAAGTATGTTATAATCATGTAATAGAGCATTTATAATGCATTTATTTCTGTTCGATTTTGGAACACTTTGTGATCCATATGGCGGATTGCCTTTTATGCAATTCTCTATTATGCCGCTGGTTTCCCCTGAACCAAAATTTAATAATAACCTTTTCAAACAAAAAGGATGAAAAAAAACATAAAAAATTAGATTAGAGTAATGGGGCATCTTCGGTTGAAGTGCACTTTAATGTGCCAATTTCTGGATGCAAAAATATAGGATTCCTATTTTGAGTGCTACGTGAGGTCGCGTCTCACATTCATTTGGATCACAGGGCCGATATATAATCCCAATGGATGCCAAGTCCCAGACAAATAGTAGTGTAGAGTAGCCAGAGGGCAGACCATCTCGTTAACATAGTGATTTACCATCCCCAGCTTTAGACAACTGTGTGTGTGTGTGTCTGAGAGAGAGAGAAAGAGAGAGTTTGATGAAATGTAGTCACTCTGATGGAACGTACAAGCTGACATTTCTCCTTCAAGCTTTATGCATTGCTGTGCATTACATGTGACTGTCATGGGCAAGGTGCTTTGGATGAATTGTAACTTGAGATGGTGTCTGTATGCTGTCTAATGCAGGCCGGCACGTTATAGTGATGTTCCATTTTCGGCGTCTCTCAGGGACTTGTGTCAGAAAACTATGTAAAGCTAGGTTGCTATATAGCCATAACATTTGCTGCTCACCATCCATGATGTCAGCTGTGATTTTAAGTTGTCATTACTAAAGAATTTGTCTGTGTTTTGGCAACTTTACATCAGCACATAGCTATACATGCTTAAATAGTTCACCCAAAAATGAAAATTATCTTGTTATTTATATCTTATGTTGCTCCAAAGTCGTTAGCTGTTATGTTGTCTGTGGAACACAAAAGAAAAATTCTGAAGAATTTTTCATGGCTATTTTCCACACAGTTCATAGTGACCATGTCTGTCAAACTCTAAAATGGAAAGAAAAAAAAAAAAAAAAAGCTAATTAAAAGTTGTCCATATATATGACTTATATGACACTATTTGTACACTAAGCCTTCTAGGGGCATTTGATTTAAATTGTTAATATCTGTAAATCGATAAAATATGCTGCCTATGTTGCATTTTGGTAGATTCAAATGAACCAGCTCATAAGAATCGTTCATTCAGGAATCGGACTAAACTGGTTGCTCTATATGTTTTGTGCTGTAGATTCAAAAGATCCAGCTCATAAGAGTCATTCGTTCAGGAATCAGACAACACAGGTCACGCTGAATGATTCACACTGAAGATTCAGAAGAATCAGCTCATAAGAGTCATTCTTTCAGGAATCAGACTAGACTACATTGTTCACAATGTATGTTTTGCGCTGTAGATTCAAAAAGAACCGACACATATGAGTAATTTGTTTGTGAATCAGTCTGCACTCTTTGTTTTTGATTCACTAAAATAACCATCTTATAAGAATCATTTGTTCAGGAACTGGAACTGTTTTGTGCTGTAGATTAAAAATACTGTAAAAAACACATCTGATAAAATGGAGGATGTGGTGGAGCTAGTCAATCAGAGGACATTGCATTAAGTATGCTAAGGCATGTTCACTGAGATCCTTTAGTGTGCAGGAAATGGGAAAAACATGTGGCTGCCGTGTTTGATTTGAGCAGAAAAACTGGAATGGTGAGTCACCAGCTTGAAGTGGAGCTCCCCTAACTTTGAGAAGGGGAGCCACAGTGAAGTAATATTGCACAAAAGGTGCAAAAAGAGAGAGGGGGAGAGACGGCACAGAAACTTACCCCCCACCCTTTCCATTTCAGCCCCTCACCCTGGAGACAGCACTTTAAATCTAGCTGTTAATGGTCTCATCTCACCGCATTTCACAAAGCTTGAAATGGTGGCGATACATCCATTGGGTCGCGAACACTGCACACTCTCCCTCAAGAGTGGAGCCACTCTAGGCCTTTAGTTTTGCCTCGAATCTTGATATCAAACCAGGCTGCAGCTACTGCAAAGACACATTGCTGTTTTCTGTGGTCTTTTAAGAGCATTTTTAGATATGCATCATGGATTTGAACAAAACCCATAACCCTAAATATTAAACTTCGGACCATTACAGCTCGGAGGATTATCAAAGACTCCAGCCACCCGAGTCATGGGCTGCTCTCACTGCTTCCATCAGGCAGGCGGTATCGCAGCATCAGGACCCGCACCACCCGACTACATGACAGCTTCTTCCCACAAGCAATAAGACTTTTGAACACATGATCTCTCACGATCAACAATCAGCACTGCACTTTATTAATCTTCATTCTGTCAATATATTCTCGCTCCCAATTCAGTTAGTGTATATATATATTTATACCCTTATCTAGTGTATGTGTATTCTACATTGTGTGTATTGTGTACATTTGATATGTAAATTGTTGTGTAGGTATGTGTACATTTGTTATGTAAATTGTGTTGTGTAAATGTTGTTATTGTAAAGTGGTTTATGTCTCATCACTGTCATTACTGCAATGTTGCTCGGAACTGCACACAAGAATTTCACCTGCTGTTGCACTCGTGTACACAGTAGTGTGACAATAAAGTGATTTGATTTGATTTGATTTTGATTTGATTTACAACTTAATTCGCACCATTCACAAAAATTATACTTCAAATTGTATAGCTTCTTGAGATATACAACAATTCAATGCAAAAAATGCCATTAGCCATTAAGGTGTACAAGAGAGACTTCACTATTATATACAAAGTTGTCATGCTGTAAAACATCTAATCCTTTATGTCACATGCTGCAGTAGGTGAAAATGATAGTCCCACAACAGTGATACACACAACAGATACTGGTGGTTAAGAAAAAAGGAGAGACATTGATACTCTGATTTGTTCTACATTACATAATGTTGCTGCATTCAATTCCATTCCATTTGAATTGTCATGGAAACCAGCACATTCTCAAAATACTTTGCACACACTCTGGCCGAATCGCTAACATGCGCCATCTTGAAGATCAGGGAAATGTGACACTGGCTTTCATGAGGTCAGACTGTAGTCAGATTACTGGAAAGGCAGTAGTCTTAGACAGACAGAACTGGAGGAACAAGAAGGCTGGTATTGGTACAGTGACAAATAGCCTACATGATATTTTAAAGAGTGGCCAATATGGGGCCAAAACATTTATTAAACATGTCACTATGATTCTGCGTTCTTGAAACATGGAATTAGGATCTTGTTCTAATGACATCCTTTTAAAACAATTTAAAACAGACAAGATGGCCTACTTAAACTTTATTCATCAATATGCATTATGAGACCTTTATAGATTTATAGAGTGCAATATGATTCCTGGAAGAAAAGATACTATTCATTTTCTCCATAGGCTAGAAAATAATAATTGATAAACCTTTAAAGACAGACCTACAGTGAGTTCTGAGATGTTAATCTGTGTTTCTTTTGAAGCCATCAGTCCATGTCATTTCTGCTTCAATAAAAAATAAATAATGCACTTTTTAGCATGGTTCCTGGTAAAGAACTCATACCCATAATCCTAAAAAGAGCTCCACCAATCAAAGAATTTGTACACTTTGTAACATTGCTATTGTTATACAGTGTTGGGAGGGTTACTTTTGAAATGTATTCCCCTACAGATTACAGATCACATGCTGTAAAATATAATTTGTAGCATATTCTGTTGGATTACTCAAGGTCAGTAACGTATTCTAAATACTCTGGATTACTTCTTCAGCACTTGTAGATTTTGTTTTCACTAGGTTCGACTAGTGAATCTAATTTATCTTGTTTTAAGGATTTTTAAATATTTTTACAGGAAAACAATACAAAAATTATTATAAAGAATATGATTTTTGACCTAATATCAAAGGTCTTACTAGAAAAAAAAAAGTTTTTGTCCAATTTTCAAATATGTTTTTGCATTCAGATCACAATTTTAAATAGTCCCAAATAGGCTTAATTTACTTTATGCAAAATACAAATTTGCTACGTTCTTCTGATATTAGGGTGGAATATGACCTGGATGTGTCCTTCATGACATTTACCCTATTAATTGCTTACTAATTCAAAAAGAATTGCTACTGTTCACTTTATACACTGTACCTAGAGTGTATTCACGTAATCAAGTTTCAGGTTGCCTACAGCAGAAATCCACCACACCCTGAGAAAGTGATACAAGTAATAAAATGCAACTGCCGCTCAAATGGAATGTTGAGGATTTGATAACACTTCGACCATGCTGTGCCTCACAGGGGACACCCATTTCCCAAGGCCAACTCCACGGCGCAAAATCTCCCTTAATTGCTGCAGTCTCTCCCAGCTGGCATAAAGTCTCTTAATTAATAATAAATACACCTACAATGCTCCCGCTAGTTTCCCTATAAATTAATTTGACTTCTGCAAGCAGCCACACGGTTTCTCTCCCATGTGCTGTCACTTAAAAGAAAAGGAGCTTTCTTGGCATGTGTGGGTTGAACGCACATCATTGCTGAATACAAAAGTAGAGCACGTTCAGCACAAAAGTGTGCATTGGTCAGAGCAGGATGATGAATGAGCAGTGCTGGAATGATATGTATCCCGATGAGTAGAGAAAGCCTGCTGATTTATGGAGAGAGACCCCATACGAAGGGAATATGCTTGAGGAGGCTGTTCCTCTTGTCTTTTTTGAATACAGCAAGACTCTTTCAAAAACTTATTTTTTAAGGGGGATTTTATTTTTTTCATCTTAGCACTTTCATTGTAAATAATCGTGAACATCAGTTAACATTAAAAAAAGCAAGGTTCTTTAATACTGTCCAATAAATATCTGATGGATGGCCATATATAAGCCATAATATAAAATTATAGTTCACATTCTGTATTGTCAGTTAGCAGATGCAAAATTTATACATCCATAAAATGGAACAATTACATAGGAAAATATAGGTTACATACAGTATGTGACAAAATCATTTTTAAAATGTATATTTACAATAAAATTTTAGAATTTGTCAGATGTTGAATGCATATATGTAAATATTTACAATTCAATTATTTTATTGCAAAATATATGTTACATATATAAAAACTGCCATTTTTAAAATGTAAATTTACATTTAGTCATTAAGCAGACGCTATATGCATATATTGTATGTACACATTTAAAATTCATCCATTTAATTGGACAATATAGAAAATGTTTTAAATGTAAGTTAACATTAATATTCAATCATTCACAGACACTAAAAACATATATGTACATGTATTAAATTACTACTAAATGGGAAAATAAAGATTACATATATGCAATTTAGTTTTTGTATTTTTAAATATTTGGTGGATATACTGCATTATGGAATTATGTGAATTCCTTATATCAGTGAAAACCATACATATTATATACGTGTTTTACTTATATTGCCATGTATTAGACTTCTGTATTTACATAAAAATAATGATGGGTATTCAAAGTTTTTCTGGTCCTGCCTGTTAGCCTCTTCTTGTCCTATAAAAATTGTACATTTGCACATTCTTTGTGGTTAAACTCACTGCTCAGTGTTGTTTTTATTCAGTGCTTAGTTTTGCGCAGAGAGTGCTCTGAAGTAAAATGAAGCTCAGCAGTTTAATCACATTCAATCAGATGGACCGGATTTGGCCAATGTGATGCTTGTTGCATAGCCCTGGATTGGTAGAATGTGTTTTGTGTATGCGTATTCTGTGGTTATGCTTGGAAGGTAAAAAGTAGGCCTATTAGTGGGCACATAACCACAGAAAGCCTACTTCATTGTTCACCTACAAAGTGCATACTTTAGCAGCTTTGAGGGGACACACGGCTGATGGAGGCACTACACAATAATGCGCACTCCTGTGGGACCGTCTTCACACCCTCGGGTGATGGATGGGGAAGACTAGTCCTTGGGAGCCAGGGGGGATCGGTCAAGGACAGGATACGTCCCTGTGATAGTCTCAAATAAACACAGAGAAAGATGTCATTTATTGCAGGCCTGAGATGAATGCGACCGGCTCAGCAGCCAGGAAACTTGTTTAACCTGTTGATGTGCGCCCCCTTTTTGAGCAGAAACCATGAAAAAACTTAAATGGTTGTATTTATTGGACCCTTTGGAGTATGGGCACACTTGTAGTATCTTTTGAAAGAGACAATTTGAGCTTTATTTCCAGAATTCATTCAGAATTAATATATGTTGTTATTTTTTAAAGTTAGAGAACTATGAAATTTATAGTAATGGAAATATGTTGTGCTGAACATATTTTTATAATTTAAAAAAAACAATAATAAAAGCACCAAGACAACCCAGAAATACAATGTTGATACAAAGATGATCTAACAAAAATTTAGGTTTCTACAAGCTTTTTTCTCTGTAAAATCGCTGAAACCATACAGATGTAGGGTGCACAGGTTGTTTAGACCAGTTTTACTATCAGATATAATTAATAACTAATGTTTATTAAGTATTAATGAATAATTACATTAAATAATATAATTTAATTTGTTAAATTCTATCCTCGGGGCACCACTCTTTTACAAGAGAAAAATGATAGTAAGTGACTGATCAAGTCTCAAAAAATTCTACCCTGAAGATTGAGTATTTTGATTGATAATTAAAATAATCAAAAAGGGGAAGAAGCTAGTTTAATTATTGCCATACAAATCCAACAGTAATCTGGTTACAGTTGGCTTCTAACAACAACAATTTAACAGTTGAGTTCTTGACGTGGCAGAGGCTGGCTTCAACACAATATTCAAACAAACAACTAGGAGTACTTATTATAATATAACAAGATTTATTATAATCAAACAGCAATGAACACTGCCAATACTAGATGAATATAATACAAAAACATAAAATGGAAATCCTAACTAAATTGTGGAGCTATATGCTAGTGTATGTATGTGTTTGTGTGAGTGTGTGTGTCTAGATTCGGTAACAAAGACACAAAATGGTGGACTAAACTCCATGTGTGGAACCAGTTTCAAAATGGAGGATCGGTTTCAACATTGAGAACTAGGTTCAAAATGGCGAACTGTATTCAAAATGGAAACTAGTTTCAAAATGGAGGATTAGATCGTAAAGGGCGGACCCAATAATTATTTGAATGTGTAGGGAAAGAAAGATGGCTGGATCAGATCCAGAACAATAGAGCTTATACCACGTGTGGATGGTAATGAGCAGACACACAACGGAACTGAATGAAACAGGTGGGAGAATTTGAAAAACACCAGCCTGATTCGGACATAAACCGTGGAGCTGCTCGCTCTGTGAATTTCAGTGAGTGTGAGAGAGAGCGAACAAACAGGGGTTAATGCAATTTAACAGAGGATACACGCTGGTAACAGCACGATTTAATCGTTAGTTCAGATCACTCAATAAAATAACATTTCACCAAAAAATGACGATCTCATAAATCAACACAGCAATCAGCAATCGTAGTTAAACAGACAAATGTAACAAAACATCAATCATTCAGCAATCAAATAAATATGATTTAGTTTCATAAGAAAAGTCACAGTTTCTAAACTAAATCTGCCCAGATATCAAGCCTTACTTGGGAAATCCTGTGTGATTTCAGCAGGGTTGTCCATTTGATTTCCTGTTGTGTTGAGCGTTCAGGAGAAAACGATCTGTATTCGGTCCTTTGTCGCAGTGAAACTGAATGAACCGGTTGTAATACTACATGACTGGAACAAAGCTAAGTTAATCTTACTCTACTGTGGTCAAATGGTGAGGTTTGAAAAACGTGGTCTCTCTTTGTCCAGAAGGAGGGAAATTCCTTTGTGTAGATACGTCTCTTTAGAGCGCAGCTCGTGCAGTTGTAGGCAGCGAGGCTGCAAGCAGAGAGAGCGAAATCAAATCTCACCGCTAGTTTTGTTAAGAAGATGACGTCATTGGTCATTGGCCGCATTTGACCAATGACGTTTGAGATTGTGTCCATGGGCGGGACTTCCTATGCAGCTGTGAAGCATTCTGGGAAACCAAGTTCAATGTCTCACCTTTGATCATAGAACAAAAGGCCATGCTGTCTCCGCTGCCATTTTTAGTGGGGCAAGGCCCTACACAGAGTAAAATTAAGGCTCCGCCTCTCAAAATCAACACAATCTCTGACGTTACTATCCATGGCTATTATGAATGAAACTATGCCGCATTTTTAAAAATAGACTTTTGGAGACAGGCTAATTTTGTTAACGAGACTCTAATATTTAAGTAAATATACAGTTTTACAACATGAATTCTGCTCAGATTGCATAGTTTGTTGAAGAACGACGACGAGGGGTAAATCTTCCAGGCAAGATCGCATGTAAACAATGAAGAATATATCAATAATTCTTTAATTCAATAAAACTTTTTCATAATAAAGGTATGAAGTCCCGTTTTGATATTGCATGTTTTCATTTGTACTCCTGGTACAAATAAACAAATTGCTGTTTCTGGAGCATTGCTATCATGAAACAGAGATCGGATATCAATTTTGAACCATTAGACCTTTGAAAAGATGTATAATTTGTTAACATTAATTACATTAAATGTAAACAGAGTGACATCACCAACGATTGTGAATGAATGCGTATCAACAGGTTAAAAGGCCATTTTATTATTATACCTCAAAAGAGCCTTTGAGAGCTGCTGAACTTCCAGATGCTGTTAGAATTACAAAGTCACAATTTCGACCCACCATTTTAAACTTTAGCTTCAATTAAAAAAATGTACCTGTTAATTTACAGTAAATTACTGGCTATATAGGTCACATGGTTCCGTAATTGTAATTTACAACAATTTACCATATAACAAATGCCTTATGCTTACTGTTTTATATAGATGAATGTACTTTACAGGAAAAACCTGTTTAAATAATACTTTACTGTAATCTTTAGAGAATTTTATGCTGCTTTTCTCCCCGAAATGCGGGTTCCCGTAGCTGTATTGATTACCGTGTCTTTGCACACACTTACAATAAGAATAAAGGCACTTCACAGCAGAACACTGCTTGCTGTTGCTTATGCAACTGAAACATACTTTCGGAGTGCTTTTGTGCGACCGCTCCGATAATCTTTAAGTTGTAATGATGCTGTATGTGCATGTTAGTTTGAACTTATATTTACTCAGTATTGAACAAGATAAAAGATTTATAATTAATTTCATTTTGTTCTTTAATGCATACCATACCAACTGTTGCCCTTGTAAATGAGAAAAAAATGTTAAGCTTTCTTATAGTTGGTCGATGTAACAGAAAAGGAAAAAAAGGAAAAGGAGTGTAAGCACATAATGTTTGTTCCCCTTATGTCACTCTCTCAACGTTGTGTCGAAGGAAGTGACACAAGGGGTCTTCTCGGGTGCCGAATCGTACCTCTGAACCTAAGAAAAGGCCAATGTCAAGTTGGCAGACAGAATTTGGATGCCCCGCCCCGGACATACAGGTATATTCCATTCAGAATTTTTCTTCGGAGCCGAATGGTTGTACAACAAGCTGAATTTCACTCCTGTTTGCTCACCTCTATCAGCGAGAAGCGTGGCTGTTGGATCTGCACGGTGCAGTTCCAGCTGGCGTTTCTCTCCCTGCACACTGTGCATTTCACACCCCTGGATGCTTCGACAGCGCTTCTTTCTGTGTAAAAGAGTATATTTTCTCTAAAAGAGCTTTTCCACTCACTAAAAGAGTCACAGCGGCATTGTACGTCCTTTTCAGGACGCGTCTTTTTCAAGATGCCTTTCTGCCCCTGTGTTGTTCCTGGATGCAGACGATATTTCTCCAAGAACGACGGCCACAGATGCTGCCTCGTGTGCCTGGGCAGCGATCACACTGAGGTGGCGTTCGTGGATGGTTCATGTTCTCATTGCGAGAACATGACCATGGCAACGTTGCGGTCATGGCTGTCCTTCATGAAGGTGAATGCTCTTCAGATGCTCTCCCCGCATCACTCCTTCTTCACACGGGATTGAGGACGACCCGGCTGGCGATGAAGGCGATATGGGGATAACGATGGGCTTGGTTTTGCCGGGTAAATCCCCACGAACCACCCGCTCCTCGACACGCTCGTGTGCTTCCGTCCGGGCTCGGGATGAGCGCAATTCGCCGCAGGGCCAGCCGGCGCTCTCCCTCGAGCCCCCGGGCTTGGATGATGACATTACTGCTGCATTGGAAAGCATTCAGGCGTCTGACGCAGAAGACTCAATTGGGCTGCCGCCTTCGGGCCAGCCCACCCAGTCTGAGGCGGACGCGCAGATGGCCGATATGCTTTCCCGGGCTGCCGTGAGCAGGGGCTTGGATTGGATCCCTCCCTCCTCCCCACAGCCTTCGCAGCTCGATGATTGGTACCTCGGCGCCCGGCGCCACTCACAGCAACAGCCTGAAGGACGCGTACTTCCAGGTCTCCAATTTACCGCGACAACGACCCTTCTTACGGTTCGCAATCGATGGCTAGACATATCAGTACAAGGTCCTCCCCTTCGGCCTGTCCCTGTCCCCTCGCGTCTTCACGAAGGTCGCAGAGGCCACTCTTTTACCCCTAAGGGAAGTGGGCATCTGCATACTCAATTACCTCGACGACTGGCTCATCCTGGCCCACTCTCGAGAATTACTATGCGCTCACAGGGACGAGGTGCTCAGGCACCACAGCCTTTTAGGGCTTCAGGTCAACTGGGAAAAGAGCAAGCTCGTCCCGGTTCAGAGCATCTCTTTTCTCAGCATAGAGTTAGACTCAGTCTCGATGACAGCGCGACTCAACAATGAGCACGCCCAGTCAGTGCTCAGGTGCCTCGCTCACTTCGAGCGAACAGTGGTTCCTCTAAAACAATTCCAGAGGCTCCTGGGGCATATGGCATCCTCAGCCGCGGTCGCACCGCTCGGTGGATGCATATGAGACCACTACAGCACTGGCAAAACACTCGAGTCCCAAGATGGGCATGTTGCCACGGCACGCATCATGTGATAATCACCACCGCCTGCCGTCAGACTTTCAACCCTTGGACAGACCTCTGCTATCGCCTTAGCCTATCATGCCCCGCCCCCCTGCAGGTCCGAGCACACTCTACTAGAAGAGTGGTGTCCTCGTGGGCACTGAGCCACGGCACCTCCATAGCAGACATCTGCTGAGCAGTGGGCTGGGCAACACCCAATACCTTTGCCAGATTTTACAATCTAAGGGTTGAGTCGGGCTCGTCCTGTGTTTTGTCAGGTCCGAGCCAGTAGAACGCGGTAACACGGCACAACCGACCGGGTGTTCCGCTTGTATCTTGCGCCCTTCACCAAAGTGATCCAGTGCGCCTTTTGTACCAGGTCAGCCACTGAGTGTCGCTGTCTGGATCTTTTTCCTCCCTAGCCTTCCGGCCCGCGAATTCAGCAGAGCAACTCGCTGCTAGACCCAGTACGAGTCTCAGAGCTCTGTACTGGGGTCGGGCTCCACGGGCATAGTTCCCTCTTCAGGCTATCTCCCCTTGATGTATTTTCTGCGGTATGGTCCACCGCTCAGCGGACCCGCGTTTCCCTCAGCATCCCCGCTGCCTCGGCCCATGTCTGTAGAGTCCCCCCTTCGTTAGGCTGGACCTACCACCATGCCGTATGCCACGTCCGGCTTCACAACCCTCGTGGTGTATTTGCCACACATTACCTCCCCCTGGACTGGGCAGGGTGTGGCCTCTGCAGGGTCTTCCCCTCCTGAAAGGATAGGAAATTTGCCTCCGGTCCCACCTCAGCGCCCGGCACGCCGGTGCTGACGAGTTCTGAAGACACCTCCTTAGGCCACTTCCTCAGTCTCTAAGTCACCCCCTGCCAGGTGTGTTGAGCAGGGTTAATGCTCAAGTCTTCTCTCAGCACTGCTAGCCTCGGGACACCTGCCTCACCCGACAGGCTCTCCTGCTCCCCCCGGGGAAAGACCGCCTTCCCCAACTTAGGTTGGGCCCCAGCCGCTTTACATCCTATGTGAGAGATATAGTGAGAGAGAAGGCCGTGGCTGCTGGGCTTGCTCCCATGATAGCATGTATCACTTTTTCTCCCTCAGGGGTGCGGGTAAAATCTAAGGTGGGTATGCTAAAATTCTTTGAGGGGGCACTGGGGAGGGCTACGTGCACTCGGTACAGGTGCCTCTAACATGCAATAGCCTGCTTTGCCCCTGTTCCGACAGTCACGTTACACGGTCAGTGCGTGGCATTTTTATATGGACCCCTTGTGTCACTTCCTTCGACACAACGTTCAGAGAATGATAGAAGGGGAACGTCTTGGTTAATATTGTAACCTCCGTTCCCCGAGGGAGGGAACGAGATGTTGTGTCCCTCCAGCCACAGCACTAGACCTAGCACTGTAAATGGCCGTGCTTCATCCTTTCGGCTCCTCTGTGCAAAATCCTGACTTGCATTCGCTGCCTCGCTTCCCTTTATACCCGTATGTCCGGGGCGGGGCATGCAAATTCTGTCTGCCAACTTGACATTGGCCTTTTCTCAGGTTCAGAGGTCGATTCGGTGTCCGAGAAGACCCCTTGTGTCTCTTCCTTCGACACAACATCCCGTTCCCTCCCTCTGGGAACGGAGGTTACAATAGTAACCAAGATTATTTCAATACACATTACAAGAGTATAAGTTGGTTTGACTCTTGTGATGTGTATCCAAACAAAGCTGATATCCACACAATTAACTTGCATTGATCAACATCTCAAAAGAAAAAAAAAAAAAATTAATCTACCTAATCACACATATACACCAATAAATATGACTCCTTTCTCCTAATATTGCATTAAACTCCAAACACCTGTGTGTCCTGCTTGCTGGGCTGGTGCTCCTCTTAAAGAGCCAGTACCATTTTCAGTGCCTGCTAAACAACTCAATGCAAAATCAATGTAATAATGTTGTAAACAGTACAGATTATGTATGGAAACTACATAAAATATCTAAAATGTGAAATAAATGTGTAAATATGTAAATATTCAAAGGGGAAATTACGAACTATGAAATATATGGACTTAAATATTGAATTATGATGACTTTACACATAATTTTGTGACAGACCGAGAGAAGGGGAAACTTTGGAGGTGTTGGTGAGTGAAGATCTGAGACGGTTTCCTGTTTCGCATTTCGAAAAGTTAAAAAAGTTAAGACGGAGAAAGATACATTTTTCACTCCTTCTTGATTTGTAAAAGCAAAATGCAGACAGTAGCCTATTCACACCAATATTTGTGATTCATACAGACAAATTTTACCACAGTTGTTATTTTATCCTTTATCCTTTCAGTAAATGTTTATGGATGGGCTGACAAAGAAAACTCTCTCGATTTAAATACAAATAAAATTAATCTTGCTAATAAAGGCTAATTTTCTCACATACAGTATCATATTATTATTATACACATGGTGAAATTAAACATGAATATATTAAATTTTCTCCAATTTGCTCACAAGCAAACCGGTTAGCCTATAAGATTAGCACACTGCTAGCTTCTTCTCCTCTTCATTTTCATCACATTTCCCCTCACTGACACCACCTAGTGATACGGAGGTATGATTGTATCCAATCAAACTTTTAAAATGACTAAATGTTTTATAATTATAATTTTTTTACCTTTCATTTTTTAATCCTCGTGGTTAGGGTTAGGTTTGGGGTAGGGACAGGTGTAGGTTGGGGTAACTGAGAGACTCCAAATAAACACAACAAACACAGTGAATGAATATTACATTGCAAGACTTTGGGGGGCGCAACTTGTTGTGGGCGTGTCTTTAAGTAGTTTTCGCAGACAGAACCTTCTCAATGTTGCAGGATATGATCAGTTGGCATGCCCTCTACAGGTCAGGTGTCTTAAATCTTGATTAACAGGAAAATTATTTTATGCTGTCATTAAAAAAAACAAATAATAATACAAAAAATAATAATAATAATAATAATAATATATATATATATATTTATATATATATATATATATATATATATATATATATATATATATATACAACAGACATAATTTACATATTTAAATGACAGTATCACATGGCAGAAATTATCAAACTGAATTGTGTATAATGTGATTTGTAAGGTAACTAAATATTTGAGCATTAATAATGTTTCTCTTTCTCCGCCATAAAAATAACTTTGATACACAGTATGTAGTTTATATACTTTCATATATAAATATATATTTTAATATACTTTCTTATCACTGTAAAGCTTACAGAACTTTTGCAGTAGCATTTTATCATAAATTTACAGCAATTTCTTATAGTCTTGGTTAAAGGTGAAGTCGTCGCGATTAATGCCCCCACAGATTAATGTGCAGAAACAACCCTAAGTAACCATTGGTTTATTTCCTTGAAATCTGCATACACTGCGGTTCCATGACGCTTTCAAAATTGCTCTTACTATTTGTTTGAGCATATTGCTTTTATTATCACTGTCACTTACAAAAACCTAGAAGAGATTTTTATTTTACTAACATTCATTTTGCATACAATATGGTGGTTTTGATTACTAAAGATGTTGTGGTGTGGCATCTTTGTATTTCTCCATGCCTTACTGAAGTTGTTGGATGATGCAGCCTCGAAAAAGTACTTGTTTAGTGCTGATGTGTATTTCTGCAAACATGCAGAGCCATATGTCTGCTTGCTGAGTTTCTTTTTTTACGAGTCCCAAAATTGCAAAACACAGTGCTCATTTGTTTCGTAGTTCTGGCCTTTTTGTGGAGTTTTTGAAGTGTTTTAATTCATCATAGTCTGAGTGTTACGAAGCTGTTTTGTTAGCTACAGATACTCAAACGGCCTCAATAATGTGAATTAATGTTAAAGTACTATACTGACTTGGCAAATAGTGCCAGCCACAGTAATGTCTAAATAACAAGAGGAGGCTTTGCATGACACACAGTGAGGTCCAAAAAAGTCTGAGACCACATTGCTCATCTGGTGTTCAAAATCTAATTTAACCAGTTGATACGCAATTTCACCACACTCGGGAGTGACGTCACTCTGCTTACATTTACAATATAATTTACTGTCTATAATAGATGTAATTAATGTTCACAAATTATACATCTTTTCAAAGGTCTAAGGGTTCAACATTGATATCTGTTCTCTGTTTCACGATAGCCATGCTCCAGAAACAGCAATTTAGTTATTTGTGCCAGGAGTACAAATGAAAACATGCAATATAAAAATGGGATTTCATACTTTTGTTTTAAAATCGCGACTGCCAGATGAATCCAGTTCGCCACACTTGGGTCAATTGTCCATTAAAGCATTAATTGAAAAACATCCAATAGCACTTTTTGTCCATAAAAGTGATCAATCTGAGAAATATTGATATATTCTCCATTGTTTACATGAGATCTCGCATGAAAGATTTACCCTTCGTCATTGTTCTTCAACAAACTATGCAATCTGAGCACCATTCATGTTGTAAAACTGTATATGATCTTATATATTAGAGTCTCATAAAAAAATGAGCGTGTCTCCAAAGTCTATTTTTAAAAATGCGGTGTAGTTTCATTCATAATAGTCAAGCAGTGCAGTCAGATTTTGTGTTGTCTTGAAAGGCAGAGCCTTAATTTTACTCTGTACACCGTCAGCGATTTTCAGAGAACCTCATTTGTTGTTAGATCAACTTAAAATTTGAAACATAACTTCTTTAGACTTGTGGCTTCAAGAACATTTAATTTCTGGTTTGTCTTGGCACTTTTATTATTGTTTTTTTATTATAAATACATGTTCAGCACAAAATATTTCCATTACTATAAACTTCAGCTTCTCTAACTTTTAAAAATAACAACTTATATTAATTCTGAAACTTGGGAAATAAAGCCCAAAGTGTATTCTTTCAAAAGATACTACAACTGTGTCCATACTCCAAAGGGTCCAGTAAATACTAACATTTAAGTTCAGGTATGTCATTTTCATGGTTTGTGCTCAAAAAGGGGGTGTGTATCAACAGGTTAAACTTGGAAATAAACTAAAGTTTAAGATGTTGCAAAATTTGAAACAAAGAAACTTTATGGCATACATGGATTAAGAAATTAGAAATATGCACTATTTCTGTGTTGTTAATGAAATAAGCAAATTTGTGGAGACCAGCTCGAGTGCATGTTCTCATTAAAGCAAAATGAGACATATATTGAATACTAATTACATTTTTACTGTAATAACTCATATTTATTTTTTTATTTGTTTGGTACTTTATTTGAGAAGTAAGTATATATTAAAAAATTGTTAGTACTAACCTAACAACGGATCATCAAAAATGCAGTTTTCTGTTCAATCGACATTTTTGTCTGCTTCGTTGATATATATCTTTCATTTGAAGTAACAGTATGCAGTTTGGTGTTTTTTACAAAGATCTTTGAAAATTGCTTATGAAAATATTGCCAAAGTGGGTGATGGATAGATACAAATAGATAGAATCTAGAAACAAATTTATTTTAAATGTGAACAACGTGTTAATAACTATAAATTATAATTTCATCCTTGCACATGTGAAACCTTGATATTTCAAACATGACTATAGACTATAACATCTAGCAATATGTTTGTCCAGTCCGCAGTGTACCATCCTAACATAGTCATCGTATATAGATGTTTCTCAAAGCAAAAAAATGACATTCGCCATTCATGAGATGGGGTGGAAATTAGAAGCAGATTGAACACAATATATGAGGAGCACTGTGTCTACCATTGTAATGTAAGAGTGACAATGCTGCCTTGATGCTATGGAACCCCTCTGTTGCTAAGCAATGAGTTGATGATTAGAATTTTGAATTAGGTAGAAGAGTAGTATTTTCTTCGCCACACTATTTCTCCATTTATGGTGCTGGCTGCTGTCGATGTGCGTGACTGTGTTGATGAAATGCATGTTAGCCTGTCCGTATCTCAATTCACATGCATTTAGCCAATTCTACCATAGATTAAACAAACCAATGGTAACACTATGCATTAATGTTCCCTATGTTAAGGGGTTATAAAGGGGTTCGTTAATGACTAATAATTCATTTACAAATTAATTAGAAATCAATGATATGCAGTTATAACATGCAAAAGAAAAGGGTGAGTTTCAGTACCAGCCAAATATTGAGCAATTTTACCTCACCTCAAAGCTTATTATTAGAAACTCTGAAAATGTACCTTAAATGTAAATTGGGCACCTTTGCAGCTTTTTTTAAGGAGTTGGCAACATATGAAACCTGTACACAATTCAGTATGGTTTAATGTTTATGCTATGAATGAGCACGGATAACTAAAACAGGTTTTTGCAGGGTAACCAGGACTAGTTTCCAAACATCAACATGACAAGAAATGTGACAACACAAGTGAGTCAAGACATACATCTGAAATAAGGGTATTTTAGGATGTTATTGATTAATATAAGTATGCTGCAAATAAGCTGCAACATTGAGAAGGGTCTGTCTGCGAAAACTACTAAAAGATACGCCCACAACAAGTTGGCCCTCGCAAAGTCTTGCAATGTAATATAAGTCTATAAATTAAGCATTTATAACATGCAAGTTAAAATGCTTTCTATTTGTAAAGTATTGAATGAAAGTTGCTATTTTTACATGTTGCTGTAACTCCATATACATGATTTATAATACATTTGTAAATGACTTATTAGTCATTAATAAGCCCCTTTATAAACCCTTAATATATGTAACATTATTGTACAGTGTTACCACAAAAATAGTCAACAATGCAACTCAAGTCAATTTTATTTGTATAGCGCCTTTCACAACACACATAATTTTAAAGCAGCTTTACAGAAGATCAGATATTAACAGAAGATAAAACTGTAATGTCTATAATGTCGATGAATCATCATTGTGTAATTAGATAAAATACAATTGTTAATCGTGTTTAAAAATTATTATTATTATTATTATTAATTAAATAATAATTGTATTAATAACCCCAGTGAGCAAGCTGAAGGCGACTGTGGCAAGGAACACAAAAGTCCATAAAATGTTGATTAATGGAGAAAAATAACCTTGGGAGAAACCAGACTCATTGTGGGGGCCAGTTCCCCTCTGGCTAACATCATGAATATAATGTACAGTAAATATTATTATGTATAGTTCAAGTCATGGTTTAAAATTATTAAACTAAGTAAGTGTTTAGGGTCAGTGTTTAAACATAGATTTTGTATGAAATGTAAGATTAATGACTAATGTCTTTGAAATCCATCCTGGATTAACTGCAGAAGTTCACATAGATGACATTGCCCTTGTTAATTGGCTGATAAAGGCTTTTGTTGGCAACTGATAGTCTATGTATTCCATTATAATAGTGTAGTCCATCAATAGACGGATGCTGGCAGAAATCAGTGAGGTGCATCGCAGATCAACCTGGCCGGTAATTTCGGTGAGGTTCGGTGTAGTCCATCCTAAATCCAAGGTTCAGACAATGGCATATGAAGTGTCCCATGTTCTTATGGTTGGTGTTGGCATCAGTTCATCCTTTGAAGTCCATCATAATAGACTGAAGTGATGTTTGGTTGGCACCAGCTGCATTTACTCATCATCACACAATGACACGTTGCAGTGGAGTTCAACACGAAGCAGGAATGGAGCTGGATTCAGCCGGTTCTGGTGACCTCAGGATAGGAGTCACGAGGATGAGACAGGGAAACAAATAAAATAATATAGCCATAAATGCCATTCAATTTATTGCAGAGTTCTAGATCAAGATCAATGTTTCTGGTTTCTGGTTACGGCAGACTAAACTAAAGCAGCCTAATTGTGGGTTGGAGGATAAATTAGGTGTATGCCTGGCTTTAGTCTAGACTCAAACTGAGTGAGTGTGTCTGCATCTCAAACAGTGTTAGGGAGACTATTCCATAGTTTAGGAACCAAATATGAAAGGGATCTACCTCCTTTTGTGGATTTTTATATTCTAGGAACTATTAACAGGACAGAATTTTTTGATTGAATTTTGCAGAAAAGCTTTGTACGTAGTTAACAGAATTTTAAAATGACTATGAAATTTAACAGGTAGCCAATGTAATGATGTTAAAATGAGGCTAATATGATCATATTTCTTGATTCTCGTTAGCACTCTGTCTGCTGCATTTTGAACCATCCATCCATCCATCTATCTATCCATCGTCAACCGCTTATCCTGTACAGGGTCGCGGGGCATTTTGAACCAATTGAAGTTTATTTATTGATCTTCCTGGACATCCTCCCAGTAATGCATTACAATAATCTAGTCTTGAGGTCATGAACACATGAATTAGTTTTTCGGCATCAGCAACAGAGAGCATGTGCTGTAATTTAGCAATATTTCTTAGGTGGAAGAATGCTGTTCTACAAACACTGGTAATTTGATTTTCAAAGGACAGATTGGTATCAAATATAACACCAAAGTTCTTCGCTGTTGAAGATGATGTAACAACATCTATCGAGAGACAAATTATATTTTATTGGCTTCATATTAAAGTTTTTTAGTCCGATAATTAGTACCTCTGTTTTGTCAGAATTGAGCACAAGGAAATTTCTGGCCATCCAATCTTTATTTCATTGATATGCTCTGCTAATTTGGAGAATTGCGAAATCTCATCAGGTTTTGAGGAAATATAAAGTTTTGTATCGTTGGCATAGTAGTGGAAACTTTTTCCATGATTCCTGATAATATCTCCCAGGGGAAGCATATACAAGGAGAAAAATCAGAGGCCTTAAAACTGATCCCTGTAGCACTCTATATTTTACTATTGTTTGGTTTGACAATTCCTTAGTTACATAGACAAAGTGGTAGCGGTCTGCTAAATAGGACCTAAACCATGCTAATGCAACTCCACAAGCCCCAGCACCACCAAGATACCACTGTTGGGCCCTTGAACAAGAACCTTGACCCTATCTGCACCAGGGGCGCAGTTTCATGGCTGACCCTGCGCTCTGACACCAGCTTAGTTGGGATATGTGAAAACAACTACATTTCATTGGCTCTTTACCTGTACTCTGCACAATGACAATAAAGTTGAATTGTAATCTTAAATATGCTGACCTATCCTTCCATGCACCACGAAATACTTCTAAAGCAAGTATTGGATGAAGGTTGTCTTTTTTATGTATGTTTCTATAAATGCATTAAAATGAGTTATATTGTATTTTGTAAATGACTATAAGTCATTACTGAGCCCCTTTATAAACACTTAATATAGGTAACACTATTGTAAAGTGATACTGCGAAAAATAAACAATCAACAATGCTTTTATCTTCAAAAAATGTGAGCTTGTATTGGATTAAAGTTTCCCCTTTTTTGTATGTTGCTATAACATTAAAATGTTTTATTATGCATATATAAATGACAAATTAGTCATTAATGAACCCCTTTTTAAACCATTAACAAAAGGTAGATTAATGTAAAGTGTTACCACAAACATTTACGGTCAACAATGCTTTTACCTTTAAAAATATTAGCAAGTATTAGATGAAAGTTTCCCTTTTAATGCATGTTGTTACAACTGCAAATATATTATGTATTATGCATTTTTAATTGACTTAATAGTTATTAATGAATTAATATAACCCCTTAATGAGTGTGTACAGTATATGATAAAACATACTGTCAGCAATGCTTTTATTTAAAAAAAAATATACAGTATATTTCTCGTCTTCTTAATCCTATTTTTACTGTGACCCTGTGACAATAATCACAACGTTCTAATAAATTAATTTCATTGGATATTTGCAGGTATATTTCTATACATATTTATTTAGCAAGGTTTTGGCAATTTCGGTTGTTTTGCACATCATTTGCTCTCCATGTTTCATGCTTCATTTGTTTCTATGTAGAAGATGTATAGGTTGTATAAATGTTGGGGGGTGGGGGTTATTTTAGAAACACTTAGTAAATGGCAATATCTGCTCAAACCTCCAGAAAAACACTTTGCAAAACATCAAAATTAAGTTTTTAACGTGCCACTATCCACATCAGTGATGGCTCAGTTTTGTCCTAAAATGGCATGCTTCAGTTATCCATGACATGAACTTGTAGCATCAGTAGAGTGAGCTCTAGGGTACAGCACATAATCATACCTAGAAAGAGGGACTCCTGACCAGTGAATATGGTGTGTCTTTAACGCAGACTGAGACCCACTTGTATTACGTTAATATTAGTATTAGTATTAGCATTAGTATTACTCTCTTATGCTGTAATACTGTTGCTCATCAACTACTGAAGTAATTGGGGCAATAAATCCTTAGCAATCCAGTGTTATACAGAACACTTGTGGCTATACATCATCCGTATGACTGCTATGCGTTCCCTTCACCTCCTCACAAGTAAGCACTTTTAGCTCCCTCCTAAGCAAAGAGGTACAACACAAACACCCGGCATTACCATCATCATTACCTATAGGAGAGCAACACTGCTGTGTCAGTGAAAACCTGCTAAGGGGAAAGGCATTGGCCCACGAGATTTCAGCTCAGGACGTTGTATCCTTGGAACTCCTGTTCTGTCATAACTGCTATTTTTTGCTGTTTCTGCTTAGTTGTCTCTTTTTTGCTGTGTTTGGGCTGGGGAACTTGTGATTTGCCCACAGTTTAGGAAAACAAAGGCATTAGGAAAGCGAAGCAGTCTTCTGAATGGAGTCAGTGTCTCCTGAGATGCCACCTGCCTTACATTTGTCATATAAATATGTACACAGATGATGGTGCCATCTGCCAGTGGAAATTGTTTGAATTCTTGAGATGGTGGAGGGTGGTGGTAGAGGTGCCCTGTAGCATTAAGAAAAGAAATGCAAAATGTCAGAGTATGCAAAAGGAGCGACTGCCCAAAGGAAGCTGTCAAATCTCCAAGTCCTATTGGATATTTGACATCTTCTGGTTAAAATGATCTGCCATTTTGTGCTCTCTCTGTTTGTGTGTGGTGAAGGCAGTTTGCTTTGCCTCATGTACTTTCAATCAAAAATGTTTTCAGTGTCATGTAATCATGGTTGGGAGTAATCTTATTACAAAGTAATTAGTAACTGTTACTTAATTATTATCAGCTTTAATAAGTAGTGTAGCACATTACATTTTCAATTCTTGTAATCAGATTACAGTTATTGACTTTTAGTTAAGTTACTTTTAAGTGCATTACATGGGTTTCACATATTTCTAAAAAAATATATATTTATGTGTAATACATATTCAGTAAAATATGAATTATGTATACATGAATGTCTTTTTAACTTTTTGACAGTGACAATGGACAAAGAGGGCATATAGACATTATTTGGAACATGTTGAGTGGAAAAACAAAACTGAAAAGTGTTTTAGAAAATAACTTAAAAGTAAAGTTATTAATACTGTTTAATAAGTAATAAGGTATTGTTGGACACATTCTTTCATTCAAAAGCAGGTAGACGGAACTCAACAGAATGGAAGAGAATGTATGTTCCCAAGACACATTTTTAAAAGTTGAACCTCACTCATTGTGCAAGATTCTGAAAAACAACAAGATGTGACACAACAGACAAAGACAATGACCAACATGACAACTTAACAAACAGAATATTAAATCGATATAATACAGGCATAACATTTTTGCTAGACTCCTATCCAACGGTTTATTTTAAGAAAGGAAATGTCTGAGATCAAATTTGTTGGCTAATTCTATATATATATATATATATATATATATATATATATATATATATACATACAGGTGCTGGTCATATAATTAGAATATCATCAAAAAGTTGATTTATTTCAGTAATGCCATTCAAAAAGTGAAACTTGGATATTATATACATTCATTACACAGACTGATATATTTCAAATGTTTATTTCATTTAATTATGATGATTAAAACTGACAACTAATGAAAATCCCAAATTCAGTATCTCTGAAAATTTGAATATTACTTAAGACCAATACAAAAAAAGGATTTTTAGAAATGTTGGCCAACTGAAAAGTATGAACATGAAAAGTATGAGCATGTACAGCACTCAATACTTAGTTGGGGCTCCTTTTGCCTGAATTACTGCAGCAATGCGACGTGGCATGGACTCGATCAGTCTGTGGCACTGCTCAGGTGTTATGAGAGCCCAGGTTGCTCTGATAGTGGCCTTCAACTCTTCTGCATTGTTTGGTCTGGCGTAAATCGCATCTTCCTCTTCACAAAACCCCATAGATTTTCTATAGGGTTAAGGTCAGGCGAGTTTGCTGGCCAATTAAGAACAGGGATACCATGGTCCTTAAACCAGGTACTGGTAGCTTTGGCACTGTGTGCAGGTGCCAAGTCCTGTTGGAAAATGAAATCTGCATCTCCATAAAATTGGTCAGCAGCAGGAAGCATGAAGTGCTCTAAAACTTCCTGGTAGATGGCTGTGTTGACTTTGGACCTCAGAAAACACAGTGGACCAACACCAGCAGATGACATGGCACCCCAAACCATCACTGACTGTGGAAACTTTACACTGGACTTCAAGCAACGAGGATTCTGTGCCTCTGCTCTCTTCCTCCAGACTCTGGGACCTTGATTTCCAAAGGAAATGCAAAATTTACTTTCATCAGAGAACATAACTTTGGACCACTCAGCAGCAGTCCAGCCCTTTTTGTCTTTAGCCCAGGCGAGATGCTTCTGACGCTGTGTCTTGTTCAAGAGTGGCTTGACACAAGGAATGCGACAGCTGAAACCCATGTCTTGCATACGTCTTTGCGTGGTGGTTCTTGAAGCACTGACTCCAGCTGCAGTCCACTCTTTGTGAATCTCCCCCACATTTTTGAATGGGTTTTGTTTCACAATCCTCTCCAGGGTGCGGTTATCCCTATTGCTTGTACACTTTTTTTCTTCCCTTCGCCTCTCTATTAATGTGCTTGGACACAGAGCTCTGTGAACAGCCAGCCTCTTTAGCAATGACCTTTTGTGTCTTGCCCTCCTTGTGCAAGATGTCAATGGTCGTCTTTTGGACAGTTGTCAAGTCAGCAGTCTTCCCCATGATTGTGTAGCCTACAGAACTAGACTGAGAGACCATTTAAAGGCCTTTGTTCAGGTGTTTTGAGTAATTAGCTGATTAGAGTGTGGCACAAGGTGTCTTCAATATTGAACCTTTTCACAATATTCAAATTTTCTGAGATACTGATTTTGGGGTTTTCATTAGTTGTCAGTTATAATCATCAAAATTAAAAGGAATGAACACTTGAAATATATCAGTCTGTGTGGAATGAATGTATACATTATACAAGTTTCACTTTTTGAATGAAATTACTGAAATAAATCAACTTTTTGATGATATTCTAATTATATGACCAGCACCTGTAGATATAGAATTAGCCAACAAATTTGATATATATATCATTTGTATAGCATTTTATATATATATATATATATATATATATATATATATATATATATAATGCTATACAATTGACTGATATATACCTGTAAAATGTATTTTACAGGTATACATTTATTTTCCAACGTGGTAGTAAAAGTTGTAAGTTTGTGTACGAGCCAACGATTTCTAACGAATTTGCTATCTCATATTATTATTATTACGGCTTTGACAAACTCATTTGAATGGGAGGCTGGTTGTAGGCCATTAGGTTCAATGATATGAAAATAGAACAGACAAAATATTATCTACTTAAGCCACTTTTGCAATGTCTTCATTTAATTATTGACTCATCTATGAATTATCTTCATTTGGGGACTTTTTCAGCAAATACTGAGAATCTTTTCATTGATTAATCAGGATACCATGTAATTTATTTGATACATTTTTATTTTATTTTATGCCCTTTTCTCCATGATTTGGCATGTCCAATTCCCAGTGCTACTCTCTAATTCCTCATGGTGGTGCAGATACTTGCCTCAATCTGAGTGGCGGAAGACGAATCTCAGTAGCCTCTGCTCCCGGGACAGTCAGCCCACGCTGAGCACGTTGCTGCAAAGACTTAACACGAGGAATGTAACCCATGTGATTCTACCAAAGTCTTTTAAGCAAGTCAGTTCACTCTGCAACCATCTATGGAACACCCCCGGGCTGCCTTTTTTCTATGTAAACAAGCTGCATGCCTGTTCAGCTCCTATCTACTTGAATGAGGAAAGACAGAAATCTCCAAAACTGTTGTTCAAGTTTATGATTACAGAACATGTTTAAAATCAGCAGTAAAATCTGACTACACTGGTCTCATAAATTGTGCCTCTTTACCTCAGATCTGTATCTAAAAGTACAGCTCTGAGGTCTGTACCATTTTACAGACCTTTCCTTTCTACACTTTGGGCATTCCAATTTGTCCAATTCATTTTAATAGAAGTGACCCATCTCTACTAAATAATCTCTGACTCTACCCTCCCTAGCAAGATGGCCAAGCCTGGATTGAGTCAAGTCAACTTTTGTTGACAGCCCTTATTATAATAAAACATTGTACTGTTGTATTGCATGCACTTTTGTAATATTTCTGCTTGTACTAAGATGATCTAAAAGCTGCTAATGACCAAGTTATATTATGTTGAGTTTTTCAATATTGTTTGGAACATTTGTAAAACTTGAATGTTTCTCTTTAATCAGTTAGAGAAAAACAGCAAATTTAGTTGTTGTTTTATACTTTGATTTTTTTCTTCCCCCAATTAAACAAGAAATGCAGAACAGGCTTCCTTTTTATACAAATTAAAACAGCAGGGCATAATTGTTAGAAATAAGCTAAGTTGACTGCATGTATTTTCATCGATTTTTGAATATTTAATGTTCCTGTTCACAATAGAAACATGCAAATAAAATGATTTGGCCCCCTTCTTCTAAAGGATTGCTTTGAGTGGTTATATTGAACTAGCCTGTATCAGAGACAAATTTATGCAGTTCAAAACCTGATTAAGCACAATGCTTCCTGCCTTTTTATTTGGCCTCAGAGTAAAACCTCAACAAATTGGGTGCATCTACTGTCAAATCATCAAAAGCCCTCAAGGTCCTGCATTCTCCTTCTGAAATTTTAGGAGATGTTATAGATTCTGAGCACATCTTTAAACCGGAGTGAGCTGGAGGAGGCGAGAACTGGCTTGGCAATATAAATAATAGTTTAATGATAAACTGAACGGAAAACACACAAACATAAACACAGAACAGCTGCATGTCATTCTCTCTCTCTCTCTCGAACCGTCGTCACTGGCCGCCTTTATCCCTCGTGCGCCCCCATCAGGCTGATTGGGGACTGAGCTTGCGTTGTTCCAGCCCGGCCCCGCCCTCCTCCGCTCTACACTCCTCCCGGCGTTGCCTCAGGCTGGTGAGCCCCCGGCATGACGTACACCCCCCCTCTCTCCGGAGGGGGCGTGCCTTGCGCCCCGCCCGCCAACAGGTCATCCCTGCCTTGCTCGACCTGGGAGGCAGCAGGAGGGTAAAAACAACAACAAAACAATATAGGCAAGGGACAAAGGCCAACACGGAGTGACCGAGAGAGAGAAAGAGGCGAGAGAGAGAAAAAAAAAACTCACTCACTGGTTCTCTGATGCGCCGTCACTTGGTCCCGATCACTCCTCCACCCTCTCAGGCAGACGGCAGCTGCTCCTCCACGGGTGGACCGGAGTCAGACCGACCCCCCGTGGACAGAACGTCCCTTCGTGCTCTCGGTGACCCGTGGGGACACTCCTCCTCCCCTGGCAGCAGCCCTACTGCTCCTGGTGGGGAGTCGCTTCCCTCCTCCCCTCGCGGACGGTGGTCCTCTCGATCACTCCAGGCGGTCGGGGAGTCCAGTCCCCACTCGCCTCGCGGACGGCAGCCTGCATCTGGGCGATTGGGCTACTCCATCCCCTGGCGGATGGCAACAGCGCTCCCCTCTGTGGACGGCAGTGTCGAGGACTCCATGACGGGCATCCCTCCTACTTCCCGGGTTTCGGCACCAATGTAAAGCGGGTTAAAGGAAAGGAGGAGTCGAGAACCAAATTGGCAATATAAATAATAGTTTAAAGATAAACTGAACGGAAAACACACAAACATAAACACAGAGCAGCTGCGTGTCATTCTCTCTCTCTCTACAATTCACAAATTCAAACTTAATTCACAAGCTCTCAAATCGATTTGATTACAATTCTGATTCTATGCTATTTGATTCTGATTCATATGGGTAAATTTTTGTTAAGGTGACGACGTGTCCTCTTTTTTGGACCTGAAAAAAGAGTCTGGTCGGGATTTCAAAATTACCTATAAATGTTTGAGATTTGGCTTTCTTCATATTGATTTGCAGTTATTGATGTGCAGTAATACATTCTGTGTATTTGATACGCCACACCAGTTTTCATGTGCATGTGCCTTTACGTGATTATTCTGACAGAGAGCAGCAGACTAAGCATTCTTGGCTGCAGCCTTGTTAGGCTGGATATCTCGGCAGCCACATCATCAAACACCACCGAAGGCCACCTCAATTATGAGGACACTTGAAAGGCAGTATCATTTCGCAGCCTTCTTTGCTATATTTTGGAGGATGCGTTGGGTGTATCCTTTGTGGCCTTCAATCACCCACTATCAGGGATGTAGTGGAGGCTAAACGCACGTAAACGCCGTTTACGCACCTCCTAAAATTCGGAAATAGCGTTTACCCACCTCCAAAGTGCGTTTACCCACCTCTAAATTGCGTTTATCCTCCTCTAAATTGCGTTTATCCTCCTCTAAATAGCCTATAGTTCCTAAGCCATTTTAAATTAAGCTTATGCCGTTTTAGTTTTATATTGTTCATTATTAGTTTCATAGGTTGTTAAACCCAAGACGAAGTATTTCATATTGCGCTGCATTACTGTCTGTTGACCAATCTCTTGCGTAGCCAGCAAGCAGCAGACTGCATCAAGATTCATCAGTCACTAGCCCAAAGTATATATAAGACATGATTTTTGAACACTTCATTGAGTTTTGTTTTGTAGAATAAATATTTGTAAAAGATTTTCGTTTTGTATAAATTGTATCTTAATTTTGATCAATATTTTATCAACCAACTGCCTGTAGGTCCGCATCGTCAACTTCATCTTTGCAGCGACACAGAAAGCACCAGTTTATTAATAAACAATTAAATGTCTCCTTGCTATTTTTGACACATTAATAATTACTTTCGGCTGTTCTTTGTGGCAAGCTTTATGCGTGCGGGCGTGCGCTTGAGTGCGGCTCTATTAGGCTACGTTAACGCTCATCCATCCTGTATAGCCTATTTAAGTAATTAAATTAATATAGGGGCGATTTGTCCACTAATGGCTAAAATGAACAACTACTAGTCGATTAGAAAAAAAACTTTAGTCGGAGGCAGGCAGCCCTTATTCTACATATTTTCGAACCAGCAGGTCATTCTGGGTTGAGCGAGCGACCCTGAGCGTAATGAGCGAGCAGAGCGGAATATTCAGAAATGCGCTCTCCGCGCATGCTCTGATCGGAACAAACCAAGCATGACAAATTAAAACTTTAATCAAATTAAAACATTATCATATTATAATGGCACCAGATTCATCCTTCTGTCGTTAATCTGCACCTGCTACATTAGCAATTGGAAAAAACTGTAATCGACAACTATTTTGATAATCGATTAAGACAAAAGTAAAAAATTCTTTGATTCCAGCTTGTTAAATGTGAGTTGTGGACAAAACGAGACATTTGAGGACATCATCCTCCTGGGCTTTTGGGAAAAACTGATCCACATTTTTCATGACTTATTATAGACCAAACAACTAATCGATTAATCAAGAAAATATTCAACAGATTAATCGACTATGAAAATAATCCCAAATCCCTAATCAGTACAAGTGCATTGCATTGGAAGCCCTGGATATAAGCCTCCCTCTCTATCTCTCTTAAATATTTTAGTTCTCTCTGTTTTGTCATTTAGTAAACTTTATAGATTTCAACCATATTATTCCTTCTTGAGTCTCTTTAACAAGAACTTAAATGAATGTATGAATTGAATAGTGATTGTGTGACCTATGATGAGGGAACAACCAGTGATACCCTTGGAAGTACCATCAAATGATAGCCTATAGCGATGTCATCAGGATACACATTCACCGGTAGGCAGTGGCCCACCTTACCGGGTGACCACGTCGTGGTCCACCAGAATTTATAGTTTACCCACCTCTTTTTTTACCACTACACCTCTGCCCACTATGCTTTGCACATGTCCCTAATTATTTTAAAAAAGGGTGGAAAACAAGTTGTGTGACCGCGGAGGCAGAAACCTTTATGACAATGCTTACTTTTTCTTTCTCTCTTAAAGATAATATGTAGAAAACTAAAAAATGCAATTAGTTTAGACAATACAACAAATTACAAGATACAAAGTACAAATAAATAAATAGATACAATTAATTAAAGGGTAATTACATGAATTTGAAAATCTTTAAAAGTGTTATAGTTTTTAAAGTCTAGGGTTTTGTTTTTTCATATTTGAAAAGGTTTAAATTTAAATTCTAAGATCAGTGTTGCAAAATGTAGTCTATTATATAAAGGCTTTTTTGACTCTAGCTTTGTAATGTGTACATTTTGCTAAAATAATTAAGGGATTGAGGACATATTTCTCGTTTTCTGAAGTATATGGGCTTTCTAAACAAAGTAAAATATCACATGGTTCTAAGCTTATGTTTTGCCATGCACACTTACTAGACCGTCTCATTCTAGCATTGAGTGCTAGAATACAGCCTCAGAAGGACTGGTCTAGGAAAGACACATCCTTACTAGGCTGCAGCCTTCCATTTGAGAAGCACCCTAAGTGGGCAGTCTTTAAAAATATTAAATCTCTCTCTTGCCTGTCCACTTGTCCACACAAAATGTCACCAGATGTGCTCAGCCCTCTCAACCAGAATCAAAAATGTTGACTTTGAAATATACTGCTTATCAGGGAAACGTAAACTAATAGGATGGTTAAATAGGCCATGGTTAAAATTGTACATCCCCTTCCTCTGATATTTGTAGTGCAACACCTGTACTTGACCTGTAAATCTGGTACTTCAGTCCTGTCAATTTTGCTTATAGGCTACATGAAAGAAATTATTTCTCAGATAATGCTGTTGATATTACAGAAGACTTTTTAACTTAGTACATTATGAAAATATTAATTTTACAAAGTTTGTTTTATAATTAGTTTTTTTGGTCAAATTTTAGCTTTTTAAAATTGTAAATGTTTCAATAAAATGATGTCCTGAAATGGAATATATTACATTGCATATACTGTATATATTAGAGGCGGAAAATTTAAGGTGTTAATTTCTGCGATTGATATGTTTTGTTTAAAGCAATAAACAAATGAACACAATTAATGCAGTATTTGTTTTACTTTTGTTGTTTTTTTTTACTAAGAATTCTAGCTCCATACCAAACCACTGCTTTTAGCTGCCACACACATGTCCAGTTCGCCATGTATGATAGAATCGTAAGAACACTGCAAAGATGGCTAACATTTGCATCACTTTAAAATGGACAGTGTAGTAGGAGATAGAGTCAAAACATGCTTTCACTCTAAGAGCCTCAGATTCAAGTAAGTGGTTTTATTTTGAGCCGCGGCATTGTAAGCCCTATATGCGGACACCTTTTTCCAACATTTCTCCTTTTCATGGAAGCCCGGGTCACAAATATGTAGCAGCAGGCGTGTGCGGGAAATCTCAGGCCTCACTGTTTACAAATGAATGTACTTTGACATCCCCTGAGAAAATTATTGCTGGTTGCGTTCACAAAGCACACAGGAAAATGGCTCCACTTTTTCCTTCACTCAACGAGCATTGCTCTCTCACTCTCTCTTCTGTTTTTTCTGAGAGCGAGAGAGATGGGGTAAGGAAATAAAGGAACTGCAAGCATTTATGTGTGCGGCAGGGTTTCTGTGCTAACATGTCAGCACTGAAAGGTTGGTGAAAAGTAGTGCGAGAGTAGAGTAGAAGTCTGCACTCTCATTCAAGTGTTCAGTTAGTAAATATTTCAAAATGTGCGGTCAAAGGAATGTTGTAATTTTGAGGTCTTTCCTGTGGCTCTGGATGACATCTTAGACATATTTTAGGACAGCAGAGAAGATGTATGTCAAACAATGTTAGGAGGTAAATCATTGTTCTGAAGATTTTAACAGTTGTACAAAAAAATTTTTTGTATCCAGTGTAAGAAATTAACTTTTTTTATTACGGCGCATTATTTGCCCCCTGGAATTAATTTGTAGAGGATTTTTTTTCCTTTATAAGGGCAATTTTCTTTAACCTTATAAATTAATAAATTAATTACAAATAAACAATTAATCCAAAAATTTGATGCTATAGGCTGTTAATGTGATACGAGATATGACTAAAATCTTAAAAATAATATTAGTAGGATTGGTTATTGGCACTGATTTTATATATGATTGGATTATATTGATTTCCAATTTCAATTTGGTTCAATATTGATTTATTTGGAAATATTACAATGTCAACAGGCATGTTTCAATGTTAATGTTCCAACCTAGTCTCATTGTAGAATTATGATACAACTACATTTTTCAAACTGAGTTTTATGTGTCGCATTTTACGTTTTGCTGCAGTTTCCTGGATGACATGAACACTAGAGGAGCTACAACAACTGGGTTCCCCGTCTGTTGCTCACTTTGCCGTTGTGTCAAAGAAGCGACACTAGGGGTCTCTCTTGAGAGCCTTTCGCATTTCTGAACTTTGAGAAAAGGCCAATGAGAAATTGGCAGACAGTCCCGCCCCCGGACATACGTGTATAAAGGGTGGGAAATGCGTCTGATTCATTCAGAAATTTTCTTTGGAGTCGACCAGTTGTGTGAGCAGCGAGCTGCGAGTCCCAATTGGTTTCCTCTTCTTCTCTGGCATCAGCGTATGCTGTTGGATCTATGGCGCATATCAGTGGCTTTCTCCTTCTCTGCACAGCAGTGCAGCTTTGCCCCTGGGCGCTTCGACAGTGCAGATTAAAAGATACATTTTCCTAAAAGAGTATTTTTCTCTAAAAGAGCTATACACAGCGGCATTAAACGTCCTTTTCAGGACGCATCTTAAAGATGCCTTTCCACCCGTGTAGTTTCTGGATGCGTCCGAGTGCTCTACGCTCCTGACGGTCACAGGTGCTGCCTCATGTGTCTGGGCCGCGATCACACCAAGGCAGCGTTTGTGGATGGTTTGTGTTCTCACTGCTAGAATCTTACCATGGCAATGTTGCGGTCATGGCTTTGCTTCCTAATCCCTCGGGATTGAGGACGACTCGGCTGGCGATGGAGGCAATTTGGGGATGGCAGCAGGCTCGGTTTCACCAGGTAGGTCCCCACGAACCACCCGCCCCCTGGCACGCTCGTTAACTTCCGTCTGGGCTCGAGGCAACAGCGGCTCGCCTCACGACCAACCTGCCTAACCTCTTGAGCCCCACCGAGCTGGATGAGCTCGCCGCTGCATCGGAGAGTGGTCCGGCATCTGACAAAAAGCGTGCCAAAGGCGCCTCCCTAGCAGACATATGCAGAGCAGTGGGTTGGGCAACACCCAATACCTTTATGAGATTTTACAATTTCAGGGCTGATTCGGTTTTGTCTCATGTTTTCTCAGGTCCGAGCCGGTAGAAACTCTGTAACGCGGTGACAACTGACCGGGTGGACCGCTTGCACCTAGCACCTTTTCCCTCCGCTGAGGTAATACCGTGCGCTTTTATCCCAGGAGATCCCAATAACTCGACTCACTGGATGATTCCTCCCTAGCCCTCTGGTCCATGAATTCAGCGGAGGAATTCGCCGACCAAGACCAATGCAGGTACTCAATTTACCCTGTACTGGAATAGGTGCTCCACAGTATGGGCTCCTATGTGGACTTATCCCCCTGTGTGTATTTTCCGCGGTAAGGTCCCCTTGCGAGCAGACCCGCGTCTCCCTTGGGCAGTCCTCACGGACCCCCGGTCGCCGTTTTTGTAGCAACTTCTCCCTCCCAATGAGGTAGGATCTACCACTGCGCCATTCTCCACATGTGACCTAAAAGCCCACGTGATGTATTTCACTACCCTTTACCTCCCCCAGTCTGGGCAGGTGTGGTCTCCGTAGGGTCTTTCCCCCCTGAAAGAATAGGAAAACTGGGAAAGTATGCCTTCCCCGATGCGTGTGATGGCGTTAAGATGGTCCCAGCCGCTTTAACTATATGCGAGAAACATAGAGAGAGAAAAGGCGCGGCTGGCACGGCTTGCTCCCATGCTTGGCACGTCGCCTTGTTCCCCCTATCGGGGTGTAAAGAACCAGAAGGTTTTGATGATTTTATGGGGCGTTGGGGTAGGGTACGTGCAGTCTGATACAGCCTGTTGTTTTGGCACGCAAGCTACCTGCCCACACCTGTGTCAGCAGCACATGTACACGGTTCAGCGCATGCCGGGATTTAAATTGGACCCCAACTGGCTTCTTCGACACAAAGTCAAGTGAGCGACAGACAGGGTATGTCTAGGTTACTGTTGTAACCTCTGTTCCCTGATGGAGGGAACAAGACGTTGTGTCCTCCCGGCCACGTCACTGAACCGAACCACTGTTGCTGCCAAACCTCCTCAGACAAATCCTGAATGAAACAGACGCATTTCCCTCCCTTTATACCCGTATGTTTGGGGCATAAAGAATAGAATTTTGCATAGAATATGCTAATTCTGTCTGGCAATTTCTCATTGGCCTTTTCTCAAAGTTCAGAGATGCGAAAGGCTCTCAAAAGAAACCCCTAGTGTCGCTTCTTCGTTTCGTTCCCTCCATCAATGAACGTAAGTTACAACAGTAACCTAGACATTTTACGTAATTTACTTTTCCGCAAATCATGAGTAGGCTTACAATGGCTGATTATAACTTCACAATTTTTTCACTCTATTACTCACTGCTATGTTATGATATTAAAAAACTTTTACTATAACACATCATTTGAAAAAATGTGATTAGCTTGCGCAGTAGCCAGGTACATAGATTCTGGGGAGATGGGGTAGAGGCAACCCCTCAATAATCAAAACAAGCTAATTTTTTTTTTTTACATTATGAAGAAAAGAAACTGAAACAAAATAAAGAAAATATAAAGCAGTCAAATGGAACTAATTTAACATTAATTTGCAGTGCAGAATGGAACACCATATTTTCTCAAACAGTTTGAGTTTTCCTTACACTAAAAAAGCATTGAAGGTGAACATGTATAAACATACATATATATAACTGTATTCTTTGAATCTGTACTCATTGAATATTATAAATATGTCAAAAATGCCTGTTGTTGAACCATGGAAAGCCTTTAATTTGGCCCCCATGGGCAAGAAAGCCAAAAGTCACACCAGGGATGTCTTGCTCTTGTTTCAAATGGATTCATAGAAAGAAACTCACCGTGGTTTAAACATGCTTCTGAATTTTTAATGCAACAAAGAAAATGTTGGTGGAAACAGCAGCCATTTCAAAGTCACAGTGTAAATGTTTGACTGTGAAAATCTCAGCAATTATAATCCAAAAAAACACACCTGATTTCTCTGGCTTGCCTAACTGTATATAAAATTCTCTAAGCATTACTATTAATCATTTACTGTAATACACTTTTTAAATGGAATTCCATGGGACAAGTGTACCACAGGGTTTAAAGGAAGAGATGTGAAGCACATATTTTTGTTAAAGCACTTATATTAATTCTTATGTACAAAAATGAGAGTCATTTGAGCTGTGAAGTTGACAAATTCATCCTTTAAGTGATGGGGCTACTGTTCCTTGCAGATAAAGTTCTGGTGAGGCATTACCAATTTTTCACTATGTAAAAGTACCTTTCTGGCATCCTTCCACATATTATGTGAAATGTACTGTGTTCCCCGTCTGTCATTCACTCGAAGTTGTCAATGTATCATCTCTGATCTTGAGAAAAGGCCAATGAGAATTGGCATGTGGAATTTGCATGCCACTCCCCCGGACATATGGGTATAAAGGAGTGACGCTGCAAATACACATCAGATATCTTCTTCGGAGCCGAGAGAGCAGTCACAGAGCTGAATTCCTCTGCCATATCATTCATCTCTACAAGCTGTTGGTTCTATGGCACTTTCCAGCGATTCTTCCCCTCACACACTACGTTGTGCTGAGCACACACCCCTGGGCACTTCAGCAGCAGAAAAAGAGCTCATGGAGTGAATAACTTTGTTTATATATATATTTATATTTCCCATATACATATAATAAAAGAGTATATTTCTCTAAAAGAGTGGCGCAAATGGTGAAGCGTCTTTTTCAAGATGTCTTTCCGTTTGTGTGTATTTCCTGGTTGTGGTCGTTGTCTCTCCCCGTCTTATGGCCACGATCGCTGCCTCTCATGTCTGGGTGCTACCCACGTGGAGTCAGCGTTTGTGGATGGTTCATGCCCTCACTGTGAGGGTATGACCATGGCTACATTGCGGTCACGGCTCACGGCTCGCCCTCGTAAGAGTGCAAGCCACCCCAGCCGCTCCTCCTCGGTCCTTCTACCTACGGGTATGAGGCAGTGTCGGCTTGCAGTGGGGGCGATATGGGGACCTCAGTGGGAGCCTCTCTGCCATGTATAACCCCACGGACCCGCTGGAGCGGGATTGCCAGTTTGCTTCACGGCGGACCCGCGATCTCGTTCGGAGTGCCTGATGACGATGAGATCTCGATCGCGACATCGGAGAGCGGGTTCGTCATGTCTGACGCTGAGGACTCGGCTGGACTCCCACCCTTGGGTGCGGCGGCACAGTCGCAGGCTGACGCGGAGCTGACAGACATGCTTGCCCGGGCAGCCGCGAGTGTCGGGCTGGAGTGGAATCCTCCACCTCCCCCCGAAACCTTGCGGCTCGACGATTGGTTCCTGGGGCCAGAGCGCCACTCACGGCCACGCTCCACCCCGGTTCCTTTCTTCCCGGAGGTGTATGAGGAGCTCACGCACTCATGGCAGGCACTTTTTATTGCTCGCACACAAGCTGTGAGCTCCTCCGCGGTCATGGTGCACTTATGCCCACAAAATGCCTCCACCTGGCGGAACCGCCAGAGGCTCCCGTCCAGGGCCTGTAGGCTGACATCGTCTCTGACGGCTAAAGCCTACAGCACTGCTTGGCATGCCGCCTCCGCCTTGCATGCCATGGCCTCCTTCAGGTGCACCAAGCCAAGGCACTTAGAGAACTACACGAGGGGCAACGAAGGTCACGGCACGGGCTCTCTGGCAGGCGATGTCCACCTTGGTTGTCCAGGAGTGCCACCTCTGGCTCAACCTGGCCGAGTCGCGAGAGGCTGACAAGGTAAGTTTCCTTGACACCCCCATCTCCCAGGTTGGGCTGTTTGGCGGTACCGTTAGAGACTTCGCCCGGCAGTTCTCAACGGTGAGGAGCTTTGTGGCTGATCAGGACCGTCCAACTCGGCTATGCAATTCAGTTCGCCAGGCGCCCGCCCAGGTTCAACGGCGTCCGCTCCACCACAGTGAGAGGCGAGAACGCCGCCCTTCTACGGAAGGGCACGATAGAGCCTGTCCCTCCAGCCGAGATGAAGAAGGGGTTTTACAGCCCCTACTTCATCGTACCCAAAAAAAAAGGCCGCAGGTTTTGGCCAATCCTCAACCTGCGAGTTCTGAACCGGGCTCTGCACAGACTCCCGTTCAAGATGCTCACGCAGAAAAGCATTCTAGCGAGCATCCGGCATCTGGATTGGTTCTCGGCAGTAGACCTGAAGGACGCGTACTTTCATGTCTCGATCCTTCCTCGACACAGACCCTTTCTACGGTTTGCCTTCGAGGGTCAGGCATATCAGTACAAAGTCCTCCCCTTCAGCCTGTCCCTTTCCCATCGCGCCTTCACGAAGGTTGCAGAGTCAGCCCTTTCCCCACTGAGGGAAGCGGGTGTCCGCATCCTCAACTATCTCGACAACTGGCTAATCTTAGCTCACTCGTGAGACATGTTGTGTGCTCACAGGGACCTGATGCTCAGACATCTCAGCCGCTTGGGGCTTCGGGTCAACTGGGAAAAGAGCAAGCTCGTCCCGGTTCAGAGCATCTCTTTTCTCGGTATGGCGTGGACTCAGTCTCAATGATGGCGCGTCTCACCAGAGAGCACGCACAGTCAGTACTGAGCTGTCTGCATACGTTCAGACGGAACACGCTGGTCCCACAGAAATTCTTTCAGATGCTCCTGGGGCATATGGCATCCTCAGCGATGGACACACCGCTTGGGTTGATGCATATGAGACCACTCCAGCACTGGCTACAGACCCGAGTTGAGAGACGAGCATGGCGCCACGGCACACACCGCGTCCTCATCACGCAGGCTTGTTGCCACTCTCTCAGCCGGTTACGACAGATGCCTCCCAATGGGGCTGGGGCGCCGTATGCAGCGGGCAATCAGTTGCCGGCGTGCGACTGCGTTGGCACATCAACTGCCTTGAGTTGCTGGCAGTACTACTTGCACTGAGGAGGCTTTTGCCGTTGATCTGGGGCAAGCACGTGTTGCTCCGGATGGACAACACAGTTATGACATGCGACAAGAGCTCAGACCGCCTTGGCGGTTGATATACGCCGTCGTGGCTGTGTTGTCCATCTGGAGCAAAACGTCATCTCCTCCTTTTGAGTCAGCACCGACTCGCTGCGAGCCACTCACATCCCAGGCCACCTCAACAGCACAGCGGACACGCTGTCATGACAGGTTACATCCAGGGGAGAGTGTAGGCTCCACCCCCAGGTGGTTCAGCTGCTCTGGAGTCAATTCGGCCAAGCGCAGGTAGACCTGTTCACTTCCCCGGAATCCTTCCATTGCCCACTATGGTACTGTCTGACCGAGGCCCCCCCTCTGCACAGATGCCTTGGCATACAGCTGGCCCCCGGGGCTTCGCAAATATGCATTTCCCCCAGTGAGCATACTTGCACAGACGTTGAAAAGTCAGGGAGGACGGGGAGCAGGTCCTCTTAGTGGCCCCTTATTGGCCCTCCCGGATTTGGTTCTCAGAATTCACGCTCCTCGCGACAGCCCCCCCCCCCCCGGCGAATTCCCCTGAGGAAGGACTTTCTTTCTCAGGAACGGGGCACCATCTGGCACCCACGACCAGACCTCTGGAATCTTCATGTCTGGCCCCTGGACGGGACCCAGTAGACTTAAGTGGCATACCACCCGTGGTGGTAGACACGATCACTCAGGCAAGAACCACCTCAACGAGGCGCCTATACGGCCTGAAGTGGCGTCTGTTCGCTCAGTGGTGCTCTTCTCGTGGTGAAGACCCCCAGAGATGCACAGTTGGATCAGCGCTTTCCTTTCTGCAGGAAAAGTTGGAGGGCCGTCTGTCCCCCTCCACCTTGAAAGTGTATGTAGCCGCTATATCGTTACATCACGATGCAGTGGAAGGTAAATATTTAGAGAAGCACGATTTGGTCATCAGGTTCCTGAGATGTGCGAGGAGGTTAAACCCTCCCAGGCTGTGCCTCGTTCCCTCATGCGACCTCTCCATGGTCCTTCGGGGCCTTCGGGGAGCTCCCTTCGAGCCACTTGAGTCAGCAGAGCTAAAGGCACTCTCTGAAGACCACCCTCCTTACGGCGCTCACCTCCATCAAGAGGGTAGGGTATCTGCAGGCATTCTCTGTTAGTGAACTGTGCCTAGAGTTCGGTCCGGCTTACTCTCATGTCATCCTGATACCCCGACCGGGCTACGTGCCCAAGGTTACCACGACCCCTTTTAAGATCAAGTGGTGAAATTACAAGCGCTGCCCCAGGAGGAGGCAGACCCAGCATTGGCGTTGCTGTGTCCGGTGCATGCTCTTCTCATCTACTTGGACTGCACGCAGAGCTTTAGAAGCTCAGAGCAGCTCTTTGTTTGCTTTGGCGGACAGTGGAAGGGAAGCGCGGTCTCCAAACAGAGGATCACCCACTGGGTCGTTGATGCCATCACAATGGCATACCACGCCTAGCATGTGCCGCCCCCTGCTGGCCTACGAGCCCATTCTACCAGGGGTGTTGCAGCTTCTTGGGCGTTGTCCCACGGCGCCTCTCTATCAGACATATGTAGAGCCATGGGTTGGGCAACACCTAACACCTTTGCGAGGTTCTATAACCTCATGGTTGAGCCAGTTTCATCCCGTGTGTTATCAGGTGACACAAACAGGTAAGTTCGGGTCAGCTGGCCGGGTGTATCGCTTGTGCATAGCAGCTTTCCCCTTCCTTGAGGCCAACACATGCGCTCTTTCCCCAGTTGCGATTGCAGGAAGTGTGAACACGGTACGTTCTTCCTCCCTAGCCTAGCGGCCATCGAGTCTTTGGAGAGGCTCGCTGCCGCCCCGGTACGATCGTCACTAGGCCCCCATACTGAGATAAGTGCTCCACATGTGCTGGTTGTCCCCTTCGGCAACCCTGTGTGATGTATATCCTGCAAAATTGTTTCCCTGCCGGTAAACTGCGTCTTCCTTGGACAGAGGGCCCTCTGTCCTCCTCTTTGGACGGACATCCCCCAGCTTGGACCATATATTTGGCCCCCAACCGAACGATTCATTTCCTTTTACAGGGGAGAATAATAGAGAGAAGGCCCCAGCTGGGCCAGCCAGTCCTTATACTTCTGAGCTGTTAGCCGTGCCCCTAGGTGCAGGGGACTGCTTCATGCCTGCCAGTGTGTTGGGGGTAGTTATGACGATGGCTTGCTGTGCTGGCTACGAGGCACACAGAGGTCTTCCTGTCTCGCACCACCAGTCTGCGTAACTCGGTTCAGCTCTTGTGTCATTTTCCATTGGGACCCCTAGTGTCAACTCATCGACACATCGTCGAGTGAGTGACAGATTGGGAACGATTCGGTTACTGACGTAACCTCAGTTTCCTGATGGAGGGAATGAGACATTGTGTCCCTCCGGCCACAACACTGAACCAACCGCTGAAAGTGCCGGGTCTTTGGCTCGGCTCCTCAGTGCGATACCTGATGTGTATTTGCAGCGTCACTACTTTATACCATATGTCCGGGGGAATGGCATGCAAATTCCACACGCCAATTCTCATTGGCCTTTTCTCAAGATCAGAGATGTCAGGGCTCCGCAGGAGCGACCCCTAGTGTCAACTCATCGACACAAAGTCTCGTTCCCTCCATCAGGGAACGGAGGTTACGTCAGTAACCGAGACGTTTACCAGCTTTACATTGTCCAGACCAGAGTTAAATATTGGTATATATTAAATATATACCTTTGCATAAAGTCTTGTGGCAATACTTTTACAACAGTGTGTATTTTAATTATTGGTACAATGCCTTGCTGCATAGATTTCTGATTACTGTCAGGGGCAGTTTTAGACCATTTTGACTGGGTGGGCCAGGGTGGAGCCAGGTGTGCTTGTAGGGGGGAAACTGTATTATACCTTAAATGGTCGCCCATACACTTGTAAAACATAATTTGATGTTTTAATATTTGTGAATGTGCAATTTTTTAAGACAACCATATATTCACCAAATTTTAGTAAAATTAAAAAAATATATATTATTAAAATATATAAACAAACATACTCATGGCAAATGTCTCAATAAGTCAATGCATCCGAACGTTCTGGTTTTATCTGCAAACTTTAAGCAAATTTACCATGCTATTCTTTAGAATGACAAATGCAGTAAAATTCTTGTGTAAAATGAATGATAGGCTACATCAAGATTTTAGGTTACAATTTAAGCTGTAGCTATGAACAGCATGTACAGGTCTTGTAATTGGTCACCATTTCCTTTAAGATTCTTTAAAAAAATGTAAGCATATTTTTAAATTCACTAGTTCATTTTAAATGTTCCAGTACATTTTTAAATGCATGTATCTATCTCATCTTAAACCATGAGTTTAAAAAAGTTGCATGCATTGAATTATAAGTATACAATAAGGTGGCTTTAATGTGTGATATTTGTAATAATTTTTTTATTTCTGCCAGTGTCTATGTGCATTCCTTATTGAGCACGCTTGATGTACACCTTTCATTAGAGAATGCAATAGCTAATGTTAAGCTCAATTCTCCATTACTGAGCACACGTGTGCCTCTCCCTTTTGATTGGTGCGCCACACGTTAAGTATTTGATTTATAAATGGTGTTTATAAAGAGGATGTCATGTTTGTTATCTTCCTTGTAAACTATTTAGTGCTTCTCTTGAAGCAGCAGGTTCAACACTGCAGCTTTGTTCTCTCTCTTCCTGTTAGTTGCATCTTTGCTTTTAATTCTTGTGCCTGATCCCACCGGTACCAATATTGTCGAATAACGTCGAAGTGAGCGACAGACGGGGAACTGACAGCACTGGTATCATAATTTTTGCTTCTTTACCTCAGATTTAGCTAAAAAAGCAATTTTCCCGGCTTGTATAGCTAATGCGCATGTGCATTCTCGAGTTGTTTGACAGGTGATGTCTGTATCTAAAAGGTGATTGGCTCTTTTAACTGTAAGGCGGGACTTGTTTTCTTCATCTGTTGACAACTCCAATTTCTCCCATTCATTTGAATAAAAGTGGTTCGTCTCTGCTAAATAATCTCTGGTTGATATCAAGTAATTTCATTTTAGACACAATATGGCCAGTTAACTTGAAATGCTTATTGACAAATCAGATTAGAGGAATGGAACTCAATTTTGTAAAATCTTCTTTTTATTGTTTAGTTTTTTCTTTTCATCATATCTTATTTTTAATTGTACTGTTTAACTAGGGCTGTGAATTTAACATGTTCATTTGGTGCGATTAATTACATCAACAACCACAAAAATAAAGAGTAATCTCATGTGAGCCATGCTTACAGAGAACTGGCAGCACAGTAGTTTGGAGGTGTTCACTTAGGACACGTTTATAAAATGCGAAATAACGAAAAATAGTTTTTATAGTTTTTACTTAAAGCGTCTTAAAAATTAACTGGTCATGGCACGAGACACTAAAAACCAACATATTGAATGTATATATCATGTACTCAAGGGCGGTTCTAGTGGTGCCCCTAAATTGGAGTGGTAGAATGGTAAGAGTGACATTCTCATTTTCCATCCCAATGAGAGTTCAGTGATCCCACATCATAGTAAATAAACCAAACAAATTATATTTAAACAAACCATCAATACATTATGACTACATAATAATTTGAAGTGTGGTAAAGCTTAATTTAATTTCAATATTTATTAAATATTCACTATGCCAAAATTATCTAGAACTGCTCCTGCCTATACTGTACGGCACGCCTATAAAACAAATGGCATCTGACTTGTTTGTTATAAGTTACACTATTATTTCTCTAATAACCAAAATAGAGCTTTAAGATGTATATTTGAAGAGTTCAGCCTGACAAGCACATCAGACTCACTATTGTGTCACTTATTGATTTTAAAGAAATAACTTACCAAAAATGTACATTTTGTTATTATTTTCTCATCCTGATGTCATTTCAAACACTTTCATCTCTTTCTTTCTTTCATCTGTGGAACCCAAAATGAGAAATGTTGAACAATGCACTGGCCACTCTTTTCCATGTAGTGAATGTAAATGGGGACTCAAAGTTTCAATACATGTCACATCACACAAAGATTTTATTAGTTATTTTCAAGGCATAATTGGTTGCATGTTCTAATTCACTTATATTTTCTCTCTCTTTCTCTCTCTTTTCTCCAGGTCCTCCAGTCATCGTGGGAATGAGCATAAATATAGCCAGTATTGACTCCATTTCAGAAGTCAACATGGTTCGTAATAATGATTTGGGCATTATTATAATGTTGTTGCTGTCAGTTGTTAAATGTAATTAAATGTATTAATGTCATAAACTTTACATGACATTTAAGAAGATTTAACCAAAGCTACAAATGTTATATGTTTTTTTCATATAGTATTCTAAGCAATTTGCCTGCTAAGCTAACATTTAATCATGCATAGCTTATTGTTAGCAAGCTATTCAATTATCCTACTAAGCTAATATTGTCTATCCAACTCAAGTGTATCACATTATTATATTTTAAATGTTGAGTCTGTGCTGCATGGTAAATGGATATACTGCATTTATGTGATCAGCTACAGTACAAATTAGCGTCAGACATTTCTGATCAGGCATTACAAACATCTACCCCAAATAGATACAGGATTTCATGGGGAGACACAATATTGCATGCCACGGCTAAATGAGTAGTATTTTCAGGCAGCTTTATAGCTATGTAGCTATTCATCATCAATGAATTTAATTCAATTTAATTGAATTTAGCTCAAAAACTTTACAGTCAACATTAACAACTTAATTTTGACCTATAAATTAGTTCCACCATGATTATTTAGTTGTCATGCACCAACTTTAAAGTGGGGGCTCATAGAAAAACATAGTTTATTAAATTTTTACGACTTTGTGGTTTAGTTTATGACCCTTAAAAAAAATAGAGAATTCTGGCAACTTGCTGCACATTTGCTGAAAATTTGCCACTCATAACTTTCACATGCATATTAATTTTGCTGCAAACTCTTCATTGTTGCCAAAGGTTTGCTGCAGGTTCACCACTACCGGTGAAGACATGCAAACTCCTGGCTAACATTTGTGGTTTACTGTAAGCTCATTTGCATGTGAAAATAATGAGTGGGAACTTTATGGCAAGGGTGCAGCAAGTTTGTCCAAACTCAAAATATTTTATAAGGGTTGTGCTTATGTTGTTAGATACTTAAAAGTCCTCATGTTTCACATTTATCAAATTCCATAGGTCAGTAATATTTGGATATTAGTGGCTATTTGGGTAGAATTTAGCATCAGTTCTTGTTAAACATATGTTTAAAGGCCTGTTCTATTGAGTCTTTATGGTGCTCAATTAGAAAATTATCAGTATGCATGATTATGAATAACTGCGGTCATGACCAATTATGTAGCGTTAGTAGACCTTTTGGCTTTGGACCATCACCTCAAGTTAAACACTGCCCTGGAGCCTTTAAAAAGCAGTTTATTTAAAGAGCAGTTATCTGCATTTCTGCTGACAACTCCTCATACATACTTACTGTAGAGACCCCATAGAGTGTTATTACATTCATAATTTTCTCGTGCAGAGTCAGGGACTTTGGTTTTATTAGCACCTCGCTTCAACGACTCAGCCTGAATCCATACAATACCTCCAAACAGAAGTACTGCACCTGGATCGGTTCTTCTTTCAGGTTAATGTTGAATAATAAAGCAATAAGCAACAGTAGGTTGTGCATTACAATGATTTTTGTCATAGGTTAGCGGTGTTCTACCTGTGGTAAAATTACTGTTATGCACAGACTTGGCTGTGGCTTATTGTTTTATAAAAATGTCTTTCAGAATCTGAACTATCTGTTTTATGGTAATGGTTTGTCAGCAGGAAATATGATCATAGATCAGATCAGGGTATTGCAGGTTTTAATTTTAATTTACATTTTATTTCTGTTTTATTTTCAATTGAACCTTTTAATTTAGTTTATCTATCCTTATTCTTATCTGTTGCTGGGTTTCCAACCACATATTTTTATGCATATTTGGGGATTTTGCATAATAAATGCAGGATGGAAACCAAAATGCAAGGATGCAAAATGCAATCCTCCACATATGTATAAAAAACATCATGGTTACTGTTGTAACCTCCGTTCCCCGAGGGAAGGAACGAGACGTTGTGTTGAATGAAGTGATACAAGGGGTCTTCCTGGGATGCCAAACGTACCTCTGAACCTGAGAAAAGACCAATGTCAAGTTGGCAGACAGAATTTGCATGCCCCGCCCTGGACATACAGGTATAAAGGGAAGCAGGGTCGCGAGTGCCAGTCAGGTTTTTTGCACTGAGGAGCCGAAAATAAGGTACAGCTGTTTACAGTGGTAGGTCTGGTGGCCCCGGGACATAATGTTTCGTTACAACAGTAACCATGACATTCCCCTTCTGTCACTCACTCGACGTTGTGTCGAATGAAGTGACACAAGGGGTCCCATATAAAAAAGACACTCACTGACCGTGTTACGTGAACTGTCGAGACAGGTGCGAGCATGCTGCTGCGTGCTAGAGGCAACTGTGTCGGCAGCACATAGCCCTCCCCAACGCCCCCAAAGAGATGTCACATACAGACCTTAGGTTCCCCGCACCTCTGAGGGGGGGAACAGGTGCTAAATGACTAGCATGGGAGCAAGCCCGGCAGCCACGGCCTTCTCTCTCTCTATGTCTCTCACATAGGACTTGAAGAGGTTGGGGCTAACTTAACGCTATGAAATGCGTCGGGGAAGGCGGTCTTTCCCGGTCCTGTTCTTTCAAGGGGAAAAGACCCTGTGGAGGCCACATCCTGCCCAGTCTAGGGGGAGGTAACATGTGGCAAATACACCACAAGTGTTGTGAAGCCGTACGTGGGAAATGGCGAGGTGGTAGGTCCAGCCTAATGAGGGGGGCTCTACAAGCCCGGTGACCGGGGCAGCAGGGCTGCCCAAGGGAAACACGGGTCCGCCAACAGGGGGACCATACCGTGGGAAATACATCACAGGGAGTTTGCCTGAAAAGGGAACTAAGCCCATGGAGCCTGATCCAAGTACAGAGCACCTGTGAATCGTAGTGCAGTCTGGCTGCAAATTGCTCCGCTGAATTCGCCGGCCAGAAGGTCAGGGAGGAGAACATCCAGGGAGAGATGCTTAGTGGCTAACCTGGGATACATGGCGCACTGGATCAACTTGGTGAAGGGCGCTGTTTGCAAGTGGAACACCCGGCCAGTTGTGCCGCGTTACCGAGTTCTACCGACTCGGACCTGACAAAACACGGGACAAGACCGACTCAACCCTGAGATTGTAAATTCTGGCAAATGTATTGGGTGTTGCCCAGCCCACTGCTCTGCAGATGTCTGCTAAGGAGGTGCCATGGGCCAGTGCCCATGAGGATACCACACTTCTCATAGAGCGTGCTTGAACCAGCAAGGGGGCGGGCATGGCCTGGGTGTGATAAGCTAAGGAAATAGCATCAACGACCCAGTGAGCTAACCTCTGTGTGGAGACGTTGTTCCTTTTCCGCCGTCCACCAAAGCAGACAAACGGCAGCTCAGAACATCTAGAGCTCTGCGTGTGGTCCAAATAGATACGCAAAGCACATACCGGACACAGCAACAAGAAGGCTGGGTCTGCCTCCTCCCGGGGCAGCTTGCTTGCAGGCTCACGACCTGGTCCCTGAAGGGGGTTGTAGGAAACTTGGGCAAGTAGCTCGGTTGCAGCCTTAGGATAACGTGAGAATGTGCCGGACCGAACACCAGGCAGGTGTCACTGACAGAGAATGCATGCAGGTCCCCAACCCTCTTGATGGAGGCTAACGCGATCAGGAGGGCCGTCTTCAGGGAGAGGGCCTTGAGCTCAACTGAATCAAGTGGCTCGAAGGGGGGTCTCTGAAGGCCTGACAAGACCACAGAGAGATCCCAGGAGGGGAACAGGCAAGGCCGGGGTGGG